>CM067317.1:38069344-38739344 GCA_034231615.1 Meghimatium bilineatum | reverse complement strand
GAAGAAGAAAACTTTACAATAATCTCTGTGTCAGTGATATACTGGAATACCACATCAAGAAACAAATTGTTTATAACGTTCAGGAGACATTGTTCAACGGTGTACTCCTAGCTACATTTTATTTTGTAGTCACTAACGAGAGAAGAAGCAGAAAGAAGAACCAAGTGTAGACCTAGAGCACGCTGGATCGACAACATCAAAGAGACATTACACGAACACCAAATAACATTATCTGAAGCTGCCGGAAAAACGAGAACACGAACATTGTATCTACCTCGACACCCGTAAAGGGTAAAAGAGGAAGGAAAGAAGAAGTTACTAACTTTGATTTCTTGGAAAGAACATGTTCTTTTCATTATTTTCTACACTCAGTTTGTGCTGACTGACATGGATGCGACACCCGATGATGATTGAAGATGGCAAAATACCGAAGTACCTATTTTATGGAGAATTACAATATGGGACAGTTGAAGAAATCTTGAAGAGAAACAATGGCTGAGTATGGCCAATGCGACCCAGGTGACCAAATACAGATAATGTCAACTTCCCCCACGACGCTTAACGGCATTAGATAGTCTGGGGAAAAATCTCAGGGTCGACCTCTATTTCGGTACAAAGACATGTGCAAGCGCGATATGCATGACACTGGTATTCATACGGAACCATGGGAAGAGGATCCCATGTATTGTGGTGCATGGAGTGACAATATCAAGAATGGTATGCAGACAAAAGAGAAATTGATAACATAGTTCAAGGGCAAACTGGAGTTCTAAAACAAAATCATGGGATAGTACAAGAAGACCTATGATACCTTGTATGTAGAAGACTCTGTGGCTGAGATTAGTCTTGAGTCACATCCATCATCGCCATTGATGGCAGATTATATTTATTATAGCACAACAATAGTACTAAGGTCTGGAAAGACGGAAAGTTGCTTATTCTATATATATATGTGACAACTCACGACAATGACCAACTGTTATCGTGACGTCATAAAGAACGTAGTGTACCCTTGTGCATAGTGATCCGTGGATTAATAAAAAAAAACGATATATACAACAAAAAAATTATATAAAATGAAAAATATTAATGCTATAAGTATCAAGTGTAGGCGTCATGCCACGCCAGGTAGAATTTTATGTGCCCCGAGAAGGATAATCATGGTGATAAATAGGTTTGAAGAAAATTTATTTCTAAGATAATCGCTCGTGATTACAATTTTGAAATACCAAATCAATATTGTGAATAATTTTGATATTTCCGTCAGGGAAACTTGACGATCTACTATAGATTTTAACAGTAATAGCCTAGCGCTAAAGTCTGTTTAAATCTTAAAATACATGACAAGTTAGCGGTGTATCACATTTTCGCAATCAATAAAGGTAATACTGCTGTAGAATTGTACGAAAATAGTACATACGTAGTACACAGGGAATGTGGTCTTACTGGACGATGGCTTACACTTTTTAACAAACTATCACTGTCGTTTGCTGACGTGACAAAATACAGATGACAGTATGCAGGACATATTAGATGTTTCGACCGAATGTTCTTTATCAAAATGGCAGGACATTTACTTAAAAAATCGTGGTGGAAAGACACAACGGACATTTTCCAGCGAAATGAGGAAATGGACGGAAGGAAATGAGACGAACAAAGAGATGACGGAATAAAATGAATAAAACGAGGACCACATCATCCGAGAACTAAGCGTATGAAAAACGAGGAACACATCATCCGAGAACTAAGCATATGCATGTTCGGAATTATGTCCAGAGGTTTGAGGGTACCAAACTCCAAAATATACCGATTTTCAAAAGCGTACCTAGATCTATTATCAGTGAAGCAGGATTTGAGGGCAGTGACATGGATATCATGAGCACCATGTTGGCCAGCACCGTTGAAGTGGTGGCGACAGGAGTAGATTTTCTGTGTTTGATTACATGAAATTACCCACAGAAGCGGTCGCTCAATCGCTCAAGCGATCGTTCAAGCTGTCTCCAGTTTCACCTATATACTGCTTACCGCAGAGTTTACATATGATAACGTAAATGACATTGCGGATTCACATGTAAATGCATCATCGATAGTGAAGGTGGTCTTAAGAAATGAAACAGAGCGTATCTGAACCACATAAGGATATAAGTGATGCCTACTCGTTTTTTAAATGTAAATGTCCATGTCAACTTGATAAATTCAAGTAGAAATCATGATGATAAATGAAAATAATTCTTACAACTGGCGGGAATTGAACCAGGTCTGTTCTAGCGGCAACTAATCGCTACTGTTGAGTGCCACTGTATGTGTTAGCGCAGAGGTGTATGATATTCTTCTTGTCTTTTGCAGTCAATTCTCGTTCCATCTGTAGCCTCCACATCCACGGATATGATCCATACAATTTTTGGCCAGGAACATAGCACGAGCCATTGTATTTACGTTTCCAGGATGCACCACGAGGAGGTACTTTTAGCATCTTGGTTATCTGCTAACCATGAGTACGCAAGAGAGCACTGTGGTACTCTTTGTACCCCTTCACATATCTATTTGTATCTACTATGACAAGACCAAAAGACGTAGAGGATTAACTTCAGTGTACTCTAGTTTTCGTATATGTATTCCGTCCTCTCGAGCTACTGAAAGCATCATTAGAGCACGTAACCCCGATGCTTTCATCGGAGATTTTCAGGGTCCTCCAAACAATGTACAGGTCACGACTTCACGTCGAAATAGTAACATGTGAACAAATGAGAAACATTCTATGCAATGGAGTACTATCGGTGCATACGTTATTTCGAGAACTATGATGTTTTATTGTACAAACTCCTCTTTATGAACGTGAAGCATGGACATTGAAAAAATTAGCTCAAGATGAGCTGGAGGCAACTGAAATGTGGGTTTTGAGAAAAATGATGAAAATTCTATAGACAGCCAAGAAAACTAATATAGAAGTCATCAGATATGATGGAGTAAAAAGACAAATTATAACAAAATTAGAAGCAATCAGTCCTGAATTTTAGGCCGTGTAATGATAAAAGCAAAACTTGAACATTTAGTAATCACCGGAAGGATTAAGGGGAGAAGAGACAAAGAAATACAAAGAGAAAATTTCTGGATTGGTTGTCACTGAGGCTAAAAAAATGTCACAAACTGAACTTATTATCAACACAAGAGACAGAGAGTTATGGAGAAACATGATCACCTACGCCACTCGGCATGGCACTTGATTTATTGAACCTGTGAACATAAAACAAATGAGTAAATCGCAATGTTGTAAATGGAATGGGAGATTGCAGTAAAACTGTATATCATCTGGTAAATATACATATACAATAAAAGAAGTATATTAAAAATATATCAGAAGGGTTATATAACTGTTTTACGTTCAGCAAACACAAGATGGAACAACTTACCGTTTCAACTAAAAGATCTTTATTAGGTAGGGACAGACAAAGAACACAAATATAACAAGGCATGCACGACATAGAATTATAATAAAGAAGAAATACAAGGTCATTGCGATAAAAACAATACAAGTCCGTATCACTTTACTCTTGCTTCAATTTCAGTTTGCAGTAGACCATGGAACGAGAACTAAAGGTCCGACCCATACGATTACCGACTAGTGTGGACCAGCACTGCCATCATCCATCAAGAGGCTAGACGCTTAACAGTAGAGTAGACCAGGAATCGGCAACCTTTTGCTAACTGTGTGCCAACTTAGGTTTCAAATTATTCAGAGTTTCAACATCACATATCATTTTATACAAGTCGAGGCCAATATTCTTATTTTACCATATATTTTATTTTTATAATTTAATTAATTAATATATAGTGATATTCAGTCTTCTTCTCGTTCGGAGATGATATTCAATAATATGTAAAGTTGTAAACAACATTAAAAGAAATAGAGCTTCTTGAAAGATTTAAAAAAAAACTGTTTTATTATAAATGGGAGCCTTGCCCTTGCATGGTCTTGGCCAGTTGCTCAATATCGACAACATACTTTGTCACTTTGAGTTTGACACAATTTTCTGAATGTTCAGACGTTAGGCGACTACGCTGTGGATTTAGCACGTCTTTCGTGTGAGAGCAAATTTTCACACAGGAATAGGTTGATCTATTTGAGTCTGCGTGCCATTTGAAATTGTTTGGCGTGACAAGTGTGGCACGCGTGGCATAGGTTGCCGACCTTTGGAATAGACTATAACGTGTAGTCTCCTGTTATATTAATGCAATATTCTATATTTGTTCACACACAGATGAGACAGGAGTTTGAGACAGAAGTTCTATATTTGTTCACACACAGATGAAACAGGAGTTCGAGACAGAAGTTCTATATTTGTTCACACACAGATGAAACAGGAGTTTGAGACAGAAGTTCTATATTTGTTCACACACAGATGAAACAGGAGTTTGAGACAGAAGTTCTATATTTGTTCACACACAGATGAAACAGGAGTTTGAGACAGAAGTTCTACACTTGTTCACAAACAGATGAAACAGGAGTTTGAGACAGAAGTTCTATATTTGTTTTCACACAGATGAAACAGGAGTTTGAGACAGAAGGTTGAATAAGAAACATGAATTCCCTTCACTAAAAACTTTATAGAAATAATATTTCTTTACGTGTGATACATTTAGCATAAATTCAGAGAATGAACAAAATGTTTGCTAGAATGTTATTTCAATGTTCTATTTGGTTGAAATCGGTTATAAATTTGAAAAAGGTATTCACAATTTGTATCTACAACAATGCGGTAATTTCCATAAAATTTACGTTTTAGCAACAAAGAATAAAATAAACATCATAGAATTTCGTGTAAGAAATGTCTTCATAAAAAAGATGTTTTTACCGAATGTGGCTATTTTTGGTACGCAAAGAGCTTGGTACCTCAGAGATTGTAATTTCTATGGTCGTTTACTATTCCATAATTGTAGAATTGTCAATGTTTAAAATTAAATACAGAATACATTGAAAAATATGTTTATTCGTACGAAGTTATGCATTGATGCTAAATTACGCCGGTATGTAACGGATATCGCAAAAGGGCTCAATGATTAGTTGAACTGCCTTTGCTTGTATATTATAGGAGTAGACTAAGGAGGTGTATGTAGGGTTGACTATCCCACTAGACTAAGGAGGTGTATGTAGGGTTGACTATCCCAATACACTAAGGAGGTGTATGTAGGGATGACTATCCTACTAGACTAAGGAGGTGTATGTAGGGTTGACTATCCCACTAGACTAAGGAGGTGTATGTAGGGTTGACTATCCCACTAGAATAAGGAGGTGTATGTAGGGTTGACTATCCTACTAGACTAAGGAGGTGTATGTAGGGTTGACTATCCTACTAGACTAAGGAGGTGTATGTAGGGTTGACTATCCCACTAGACTAAGGAGGTGTATGTAGGGTTGACTATCCTACTAGACTAAGGAGGTGTATGTAGGGTTGACTATCCCACTAGACTAAGGAGGTGTATGTAGGGTTGACTATCCTACTAGACTAAGGAGGTGTATGTAGGGTTGACTATCCCACTAGACTAAGGAGGTGTATGTAGGGTTGACTATCCTACTAGACTAAGGAGGTGTATGTAGGGTTGACTATCCCACTAGACTAAGGAGGTGTATGTAGGGTTGACTATCCTACTAGACTAAGGAGGTGTATGTAGGGTTGACTATCCCACTAGACTAAGGAGGTGTATATAGGGTTGACTATCCCACTAGACTAAGGAGGTGTATGTAGGGTTGACTATCCCACTAGACTAAGGAGGTGTATGTAGGGTTGACTATCCTACTAGACTAAGGAGGTGTATGTAGGGTTGACTATCCCACTAGACTAAGGAGGTGTATGTAGGGTTGACTATCCCACTAGACTAAGGAGGTGTATGTAGGGTTGACTATCCCACACCGTAAACTGATGTGATGAAGATGTATGCCCATCTTCTTCTTCGTTCGTTCTCAAACTCCTGCAGATTATCAGGATGTAGTCCAGAGAACGGAATGAGTTGTGTCATGGTTTACAGCATTGCTGCGATTTCTGCGCCTTTCGGCCTGACACATCCGACTTCAGCATGGGTCACTGACCCTATATGGGATGGGACAGCCAACTCTATCCCATAACCCCCTTAGTCGCCTTTTACGACATGCGTGGAAGGTAAACAGTGTTGCTATTTTTTTGCTCCCCTTTCGGGCCCGGCAACACAAGGACGAATATGTCCATCTTATACCTCATGAGTACACTAGATTGTAATTTTTCTATCTATTGTCTTTTCTCTGATTGTGAAATAAGACGTCGCAGGATTGAATGACGATTGGTTTTCGGGCCATGACACGTTTATACGCTTGATATGCAGTAATATTATGACATCTCAGAATGTCTGCAACTCCTTCAATCCAACTTTTTCGTGGTCTTCCTCTTTATCTTGCTGTATCTATTTTCATGATGTATGCTCTTGCTGCTGACAAATACGTATTCATTCTCATTAAGCGGCCGAACTATTTCATTCTCTGTTTTTCAATATATTTGACCGCAGACGTTGTTCCAACAGTTCTTGTACTCTCTTCATTACTTACATGATCTCTTCTTGTTCTGCTTCTACTTTTCTTAGACATCTCTAGATTGCAGTAATGGAAAGAAAAAAACATTTACATGCAGCAAAGTTCTGGGTCGCCTGAAAAATAAGTTACAGCAAAGATTTGCCCTGACCATTTTTTTCTTCTGTGCATTTGTCTTCTGACCGTACCCTATCGTCTGTTTTTGCTTGATGTTTGCTCTCTGTACACTTCTATACCCCTTGCCGATGGTCGCAGATCTTTCTGGACAAGAGTCTACATTCCTCTGTATCTACTCCTACTCTTATCCACCTTGCTGAACTGGTGCTCACACTCAGTTCGCTTAAATTCGATGTGCATTTTTTCGATCAGATCAGTGGCATTGCTATGGGCACCAAGATGGGAGATAGCTATGCTTGTCTTTTCATGGGACATCTAGAACATCTAGTTTGATCGACCTACGATGGACATGCCCTGTTGCTTATTGGTTGCTCTGGTAGGATACTGGTGATATTTTCAAATCTTTCACATGCGATCAACATGGCAGCTAAAAACAAGTTATAGATTGGAATATGAAGCACAAGTTAATTCTTCTCTTTCTTCTGTGTACTTTCTCAGACTCCTACTGGATAGAGGGATGTAATCAGAAGAAAGGGAACAAGTCTAGGAATTTATTGTTTACAGCTTGGTTGAATTATGTGCCGTTTCGTACTAGTTATGTGCTATGTCGTGGTCTTGATAAGGCCTTTTGGTCGGTTTGTGTGCTATTATGCGTGTTACGAATGATTAGAAACAAAAAATGCAATGAAATATCTACGCCTTTCAGCTGACATATTCGACTTCTGCTTGAGCTCTTTGACAATTTACTACTTTGGTATTGTACTCTTGAATTATTTACTTCTTTGTTTTCCTGTAAGGTCTTGCCAACATAGGGGCAACCAAGTGACGACAATCCAATATCTGTCAAATTTGTACGTCAACATAGTTTAGTGGCGCAGGATCTAGTGCAGTACCTTAGTCGACATGTATGCGTGTGAAGTTATTTCAAGTAGGAAGCAGGAGGATAAGGGAAAAATACGTTGAAATATTTGAAGAACTTCAAATCCCCGTTAGTCTTGCGAAGTTAATATATGCAAAAGTAAAGTAACCCATAGCGTTTATTAATGCCGTTGGGGTGTGAGATGTTAGCGATCTCACATTTCAGAGGCTCTGCAAATGAGGCAGGTAGCCATCTCCTCTCCCTCGCAGTCTTTACTTCCGTATTAATCCGGTACCCATTTATGGCTGGGTCAACCCAGGAGCCGTTTCGATCTGAAAAACATTTCAACTGGGGAATGAACCCAGGACCATTCTTAATATATGTATTTCGTAGTGGTAAATCTGCGTTCGTAGTTGTTTACTGTGCTTGCGTGGCAAATCAGTATTAATACGTAATCAATGTGTGTGTTGACATTTATGTGGGAATAAATACACAGTATTGTCATAGTTCACGGGAGACTTACACCTTTAGACTTCAATGGAACACTTGATTTAAAAAAAGTCATTCACCACGTCTGCAAGACGCAACAGCCGTAACGTTTCGAATCATTATGCCGTCTAAGTATGAATTATGTAATGTTAATCACAGTGGCACAAGGAATTTGTTAATGATAGTTTGAATAAAGCAATGTCATCTATGTGTTTATGTGCGTGGGGAGAGAGTGTGTTGTTATTTACCTAGTTGTGATTTTGTGTATGATTGCATGCCAACCCAGTCTTCCACATTTGTAGTAATAATAATACTCATAAGATTCCTAACCAGTCCGGGTCCTTGGTGTGTAACACTGGAGACAACAAAATTGAAATACTGCGTGTCTAGGAGTTGCAGACAGGTGTATTTGTGGGAGGTGGTATTTGTGTGAGGTGGTATTTGTGGGAGGTGGTATTTGTGGGAGGTAGTATTTGTAGGAGGTGGTATTTGTAGCTGGAGACGGCAACTCAGAAATCCACCCAAATACTATTGTCCTCAACCATTCGAACTATTGTAGAACATTCCTGCCCAGATCATTTCTGGCTGTTATCATTTCAGGATTTTCTTTAGCCGCCTCTTCTCTTTTATAAGTAAATTCAAGTAGGAAGCATGAGGATAAATGAAAATAATTCTTACAACTGACGAGAATTGAACCAGGTCTGTCGTAGCAGCACCGAATCGTTATGCAACACAAGTAAACAGGTTTTCCGTACTTGACCAACCACATCCTAAATTCACCCACAACCACATTCTTGCTACTCTTCCGTTCGTGTTACCGGAGTATGTCAGACACGCTAAGAATAGTAATGTAAACTTACCATATAGATCATAATATGCGACTAAGATCGATAACTGTGTGCAAATATATTTAGTATAAATCCATAGAAGAATCACATGTGTCTCCGAGTGAAGAAATCTTATATCTTTTTCTTCAATGTTCATTCTCAAACTCCCTCTGGTTCTCTCTTATAGCAGGACAATGGTCTTACTAGATTTCCAGCAGGATGTAATCCAGAGAACGGAAATACGCCGTGGTGCCATTTATTTGCAATAATGGCGTAACACATCCGACTTAGGTTATTATTTCAACATCTTATTCTCCTAAAAAAAGAAATTAGAAAACAGACACAAGAATTTATTAGAAATTTTATCACATTGTAAATGTGATTGTAAATGTATTCTTGTTGAGCGGCGTCGAACATTTCCATCTTGAAGACATATAGTCATGTGGAGTGTGAAGCCAAATGTGGCTAAATTTGATACACTACATGGTTATAGCTGGCGTGTGACTTGATACATTACACGGTTATAGCTGTCGTGTGATTTGATACAGTACATGGTTATAGCTGGCGTGTGATTTGATACACTACATGGTTATAGCTGGCGTGTGATTTGATACACTACATGGTTATAGCTGGCGTGTGATTTGATACATTACACGGTTATAGCTGGCGTGTGACTTGATACACTACACGGTTATAGCTGGCGTGTGATTTGATACATTACACGGTCATAGCTGACGTGCTATTTTATACATCACATCATTGTAGGTGACGTGCTATGTGATACATCACATCATTGTAGCTGGCGTGCTATTTTATACATCACATCATTGTAGGTGACGTGTTATTTGATACAGCACGTGGATGTAGCTGTCGTGTGATGTGATACAGCATGTGGATGTAGCTGTCGTGTGATGTGATACAGCCCATCATTGCAGCTGTCGTGTTATTTATGCCTGAATACATACTGGAGGAACATGCCCACTAAATACATATAATCATTATCAAATGATGTCTCCACAAGGAAGGTTGGCTGCAACCTTTATGCAACATACATAAACATCATTTAAACAGTCAGACTTTTTGCCGAAGTATTGCATACCGCTGAGTATTGGAGTCGTATCGGTATTAAAGTAAGTTCTAAAGAAATCCCCTACAAAAATTAGGGTTTAATCGGTATTAGCATGGACCCTAAGTAAAACAGCGGCAAAGAAGATCAACACCTTCGAGCTGAAATGCTACAGAAAGATACTTAGAATATCCTGGAAGGAAAAAATCAGAAACTCAGATATTATAAATACATTGATGATTCCAGAGTGTTGGTTACTAACACAATAACAAAAAGAAAACTACGCCTGTTTGGTCATATAAAGAGACACAACTGCTTAGAAAGACAAATACTTGAGGGAAGAGTACCTGAGTAGAGGAGAAAGCGCTGGCCAAGAAGACGATGGACTGACGACATTAAAGATAACATGAATACATAACTAGAAAATGCAAGCCACATCGCCCAAGACAGAGAGAGAGGTTCAGAGAATTCATTGGGAAAACAACGTTCTGGAAAGAATACGTCACATGACAATCGTTATTAGAGAACGTTCTAGAGAAATCTCACACAAAATTGGAGTCTTTTTATGTATTAAAGAAAGCTCTAGAAAAATTTCACACAAAATTGGAGTCTTCTGTGTATTCGAAAAAAAAAGATAAATTTCTCCAAAACTTATATATATGTATATATATATATATATATATATATATATATATATATATATATATATATATATATATATATATATATATATATATATAGAGAGAGAGAGAGAGAGAGAGAGAGAGAACAGGTACTTCATTGCTCGTTATTTCTAGAGATACAAATACACACAAGCAAGTTTATTCATATTAGATTAATCTATAGTTGTGACTTACAAATCTGCTTAAGGACGGTAAACAATTACATTACCATAGCTTGCATCATCATCATCAACATCTACTGCACATACGCTGCACGTGTAGCGTTTCATTTACAGGTATTAACACACCTTGTCACCAACGATGACCATATACGGCAATGAATGCTGCGTTTTCAACATACGAGTGTGGCTTTTGTCAACTGACATGAAATTAGATATTATATCCGGTACCGACTCATGCGTATCCAGATATGTGGGTTTTCTAACAATCTATAAATGTACATACCACATGAATAACTTCAAATGTAAGAATTATGCTTGAAAGTAGATAATAGCATGAATGAAACGAAAACTAATGTAAAACTTTTCAAAACTAGTCAAACATATTCCAAAGACGAAATTCACAAATTTAAATTTTGGTTTAACGCTGAACGATCTGTATGTAACAGGGTCAAATAATATCAAGTATAAATCAATGAATATTATTTTGTAAGTTTCCATTACGCCACAACGTTATCAAAGAGTTTTATTTCCCTCTATAAAACCGGGTTCTATATGTTCACTTCATGCTTTAGTGATTTTGAGAAGCTGTATGTAATCTCCTAAGCCTCCCCTATGTGGTCTTAATAAATTATTTTATTATCTGTATTGTCCATCGTTTGCGTGGGAGTTCTGCATATTTTATTCCTTGTATCCATATATTAGTATATGTATAGCATCGTCTCAATGTGGTCATTGGGCATGTCATCCCCTATTTCATTAGGTTATTTGTTATTAAGTCAAACCTTCAGGTGTCATATTCTTTCTAGAACATAATCTTTTGTATGACACTATCTATCTATCTATCTGTCTGTCTGTCTGCCTGCCTGCTTGCCTGCATGCCTGCCTGCCTACCGACCTGCCTGCCTGCCGGCCGGTCGGTCGGTCCGTCCTTCTGTCCGACCATCCATCCATCCATCTAATCTAATCTAATCTAATCTAATCTAATCTAATCTAATCTAATCTAATCTAATCTAATCTAATCTAATCTAATCTAATCTAATCTAATCTAATCTAATCTAATCTAATCTAATCTAATTTAATCTAATCTAATCTAATCTAACCTAACCTAATCTAATCTAATCTAATCTAATCTAATCTAATCTAATCTAATCTAATCTACCTACCTATAAATATATATATATATATAAAACCATTAATAGAGAAGGCATGTCAATGAACCTAAACAACACGCAACAATTGAAAGACTTGGCAACACAAAGACAGAAATGGAAGGCTATGGTTTCTGCCCTATGCGGCGCCTATGGCCCTGGAGGAACATAACATAACATATATTATATATATATATATATATATATATATATATATACCAACACGGCTTTATGCTGCGTCTTCCCGGACTATCTATGCGAAACACGCATACTTACATACACTAAAACTGGCAGTGGTATTTGATATATTAATGGCGGCTGAACATTTCACAATAGTGATATAAACGATTTACTTCAGTTGGAATCGTAAATAATAAACATTGTGAAAGAGCACTGTCCTCTAATTTCAGCTGAAAGTCTCCATGGAGGGGGATAGGGAAACCATGAGTTGAACACCATCAAAATAAACAGATGATCACAGTAATTAGAATGCCAACTTTAACTCAGGATGACCACCAAATTACGACCAGACCAAGTTGTCATTCTGCACCTCAGAACAGGACACAACCGACTCCGCAGTCACATGTATACAAAGTTCAAGATTGGCAACACGGCCAATTGTACATGTGGACAGGCAGCACAGAGTGCCAAACATATACTTCAAGAGTGTTCTGAGCATGAAACGCTGAGGCAGACATATTGGCCAGAGGAAACAACACTGGAATCAAAGCTCTATGGGACACTGTATGAACTACAAAAGACAGTGAGTTTTATTAAGGAGACAGAATTACAGATATAGACATGTTTCAAGTGAACGAAAGAAGAAGAAGAAGAAGAAGAAGAAGAACACAACTTCCCATATTAAAACTTTCACAGAGAAGAACACCTTAAGAAGAACACCGATGATAAACACCTTAAACAGGTAAATGAGTTCACCTACTTAAAAGAATTATATATCGAGTGAAGGGAAAACCAGTAAAGAGATACAAAATAAATGCAACAAAACATACCAGATGGCACGTATTTTCAAAAACAAAAATGTAAACATAGAAAGTTGCATTATACAAGACTATTATTATTCCATCACTATGCTACCAGTGCCAAACCTGGACAATGACAGCACAAGACAAAACAAAAATAGTGACAACAGAAATGACATGTCTACGAAGAATACTCGGAGTGTCATTAAGAGATAGAATTAGAAACATAACATCAGACAGATAACCAAAACAATACCAGTATTGGAACACATCAAAAGACAACACATCAAGTGGTTTTCACATGCTTCCAGACTACCGACATATAGCATGCCACAAATGGCCATGACACATAGACATAACGGTTATAAAGCCAGAGGCAGACCATGTAAAAGATGGATCACAGAAATCAAAGAAGCCACAGGAACAACCTAACAAACAGCGCACACGAAGGCCATCTCTAGAGAACTCTTCCACCCCTGACACCGCAAGGCAAACAAGGGACACGTCATATAGATAGAGAGACAGACAGAGAAGAAGGTGTATGGATAGATAGATAAAGAAGAAGACGAACAATACAAGTGAAGACAAAACTTCCCATATTAACACTTTCACAAAGAAGAAGACGAACAATACAAGTGGATTGTATCCAGTTTTCTTTAGGAGAACTGAATTTCTACTTACAGAATTCACTGTCCTGGATACAATTCAATGCGAGATGCATATCAAATACGTTTTTGAATAAGCGAATTCTCAGCAGTTACAATATGTTTCTTATTGTACTCAAAGAAATAACAAGGTGTGCAACGAATATATTCGTCACGCATGAACTCACTTCTGACATTGTACAAGACAAAAATGCGTCTCATCTTTCAAGCAAAGCCTTGTATAATTATTTTAATTCATAATTTAAAAAAAAGTTAAGGTCACTTTGAATGACTTGAAGTTATATAGCATTTTGTGTATGTTATTGTTGTATGCGAAGGCGGGAACTAGTTTGATGCAGACTTCATAATGTACACGCTTTGTTCACGTTCCACGGATGAGAGAAAGATAAACTCAGTCAAGCTGAATATGTGGAAATAGAAACATACAGCTTTACCATATCAACCATTTTGTGGTCAAGCTTCAAACCTTCTTGAAATAGTGCTTGCCATATATTGTATAGCCTGGGGTAGACTAAAAGAAACACCCAGAAGAACAATACTTAGAGAAAGTAAAACAATCAATATCCATACTATCCAAGAACTGCACAGAATAGCTTTGAACAGACAGAATTGGAGAGATCTGACCTCTGCCGTATGCGCTAACTTCAGCGCAAAAGGAAAATGAATGTATGAATGAATGAAAATATATTGTATGTTTTGATCATTTTTATATTTTTAGCCACTTTATTCTTCTTCAGCGATCAGTTTCCTATGCTCATAAGTCTATACAGGAAGTGGGGCCGCCTCCACGAATTCAATCATCAGCAGGAGGTCCTCACGGTTGCCCCACAGCTTTACCTTCAGATCTGTCTCTTGGGGCCATATTTTAGTTCTCACATCATCAAATAGTGGGGATGTCTGCAGAATGTGTTCTGGAGTTTGGGGACCTTTTTGACATGGGCATTGGTCAGTTTGGACAGCCTTAATTTTGTGGAGATGTGCTTGTAGTCTGCAGTGTCATGTGCGGAGTCTAAAAATTGTGGTTTGTTGTGACCTACTTAGCTTGAGAATAGGGTCCTGTGGAAAGTTATTGCCTGTTCTCCGACTCCATGTATGTTTGTATTTTCTTTTGATGAGAGTTTTTGCTTCAGTCAGTGATATTATGTGCTGGAACTGGTTTTTTTGCACCTGCTTTTGCCAGTCTGTCAGCTGCTTCATTTCCTGCTATTCCACAGTATGCATGGATCCACTGCAGCACAACTTTATTGTTGGCAGATAATTGATTTAGAAGTTCTACATTTGTTTTTGGTTATACATTTCCAAGTCGCCGTGCGCCAACAAGGACATTTATTTCAGTTCAAGGCGCATAGAATAGGGTCATTTCTTCTTTCCAGGCCAGCCGTAGGAGACAACTAAGGAATTTTGGGGAATAGGCTGACAACCTGTCGCCTGTGAAAACAATATCATATCCAGATCTTGTCATTATTTCTTACTGTTGTCTTTTAATCAAATAATCCCCAAGGATGTCGAAGAGATGCACGCCAGTGGTCATTGAATCTTTGTTCTTCCGTGGTAGACTCCTAGGTAATGGGGAATGCAAGATGTGCCATCACTGTGATAGACTCCTAGGTAACGGGGAATGCAAGATGTGCCATCACTGTGACAGACTCCTAGGTAACGGGGAATGCTAGATGTGCCATCACTGTGACAGACTCCTAGGTAACGGGGAATGCAAGATGTTCCATCACTGTGACAGACTCCTAGGTAACGGGGAATGCAAGATGTGCCATCACTGTGACAGACTCCTAGGTAACGGGGAATGCAAGATGTGCCATCACTGTGACAGACTCCTAGGTAACGGGGAATGCAAGATGTGCCATCACTGTGGAAGTTAAACACATTTTACAGAAAAAAGATGCAATAGTTGGCCCAGAACTATATGCTGCACTCCTAGCAGGACGTGGTAATACTAGGAGACTGTAATGGCCCTATGCTTGTGTACAAAAATTTGTGGGCTGTTATGAGCTACCAGCTCACAACTAACGATTATTTCATCATCATTATCACTATTACACGAACACTACCATCTACAACTACACTATAACTACCATCTACAACTACACTATAACTACCATCTACAACTACACTATACCTACCATCTACAACTACACTATACCTACCATCTACAACTACACTATAACTACCATCTACAACTACACTATAACTACCATCTACAACTACACTATACCTATCATCTACAACTACACTATACCTACCATCTACCACTACACTATACCTACCATCTACCACTACACTATACCTACCATCTACAACTACACTATAACTACCATCTACAACTACACTATTCCTACCATCTACCACTACACTATACCTACCATCTACCACTACACTATACCTACCATCTACCACTACACTATACCTATTATTTACTACTACAATATACCTATTATCTAACACTAAACTATACCTACCATCTACAACTAAACTATACCTACCAATTTACCACTACACTATACCTACCAATTTACCACTACACTATACCTACCAATTTACCACTACACTATACCTACCAATTTACCACTACACTATACCTACCAATTTACCACTACACTATACCTACCAATTTACCACTAAACTATACCTACCAATTTACCACTAAACTATACCTAACATCTACCACTACACTATCCCGACCATCTACCACTAAACTATACCTACCATCTACCACTAAACTATACCTACCATCTACCACCACACTATACCTAACATCTACCACTACACTATCCCGACCATCTACCACTAAACTATACCTACCATCTACCACTAAACTATACCTACCATCTACCACTAAACTATACCTAACATCTACCACTACACTATCCCGACCATCTACCACTAAACTATACCTACCATCTACCATTACACTATACCTACCATCTACCACCACACTATACCTAACATCTACCACTACACTATCCCGACCATCTACCACTAAACTATACCTACCATCTACCACTAAACTATACCTAACATCTACCACTAAACTATACCTAACATCTACCACTACACTATACCTAACATCTACCACTAAACTATACCTAACATCTACCACTAAACTATACCTAACATCTACCACTACACTATACCTAACATCAACCAACACACTATACCTACCATCTACCACTACACTATACCTACCATCTACCACTACACTATACCTACCATCTACCACTACACTATCCCACCATCTACCACCACACTATACCTAACATCTACCACTAAACTATACCTAACATCTACAACCACACTATCCCGACCATCTACCACCACACTATACCTAACATCTACCACCACACTATCCCGACCATCTACCACCACACTATACCTAACATCTACCACTAAACTATACCTAACATCTACCACTACACTATACCTAACATCTACCACTAAACTATACCTAACATCTACCACCACACTATCCCGACCATCTACCTCCACACTATACCTAACATCTACAACCACACTATCCCGACCATCTACCACCACACTATACCTAACATCTACCACTAAACTATACCTAACATCTACCACCACACTATACCTAACATCTACCACTAAACTATACATAACATCTACCACTACACTATACCTAACATCTACCACCACACTATACCTAACATCTACCACTAAACTATACCTAACATCTACCACTACACTATACCTAACATCTACCACCACACTATCCCGACCATCTACCACCACACTATACCTAACATCTACCACTAAACTATACCTACCATCTACCACTACACTATCCCGACCATCTACCACCACACTATACCTAACATCTACCACTAAACTATACCTAACATCTACCACTAAACTATACCTAACATCTACCACTAAACTATACCTACCATCTACCACTAAACTATACCTACCATCTACCACTACACTATCCCGACCATCTACCACCACACTATACCTAACATCTACCACTAAACTATACCTAACATCTACCACCACACTATACCTAACATCTACCACTAAACTATACCTACCATCTACCACTACACTATACCTACCATCTACCACCACACTATACCTACCATCTACCACTACACTATCCCGACCATCTACCACTAAACTATACCTAACATCTACCACTAAACTATACCTACCATCTACCACTAAACTATACCTACCATCTACCACTACACCATACCTACCATCTACCACCACACTATCCCGACCATCTACCACTAAACTATACCTAACATCTACCACTAAACTATACCTACCATCTACCACTACACTATACCTACCATCTACCACTACACTATACCTACCATCTACCACCACACTATACCTACCATCTACCACTAAACTATACCTACCATCTACCACCACACTATACCTAACATCTACCACTAAACTATACCTAACATCTACCACTAAACTATACCTACCATCTACCACTAAACTATTCCTAACATCTACCACTAAACTATACCTAACATCTACCACTAAACTATACCTAACATCTACCACTAAACTATACCTAACATCTACCATTAAACTATACCTACCATCTACCACTACACTATACCTACCATCTACCACCACACTATCCCGACCATCTACCACTAAACTATACCTACCATCTACCACCACACTATACCTAACATCTACCACTACACTATTCCGACCATCTACCACTACATCCATCCGCCCAACCATCTTCATCAAACCAGGCTAACATCTCATTATTACCAACCAGTTTTCAAACACACGATTTGTACTCAGCGAAATATGTCAGCATTAACAGGCTGATATCATTTCTCCATCAAAGCTCCATCTACGTTAAAGTAAACATTCACACTTTCAATGTTTACCTCTCATTTCGAAGCCATCGCCGTTCGCAGCCTGTAAATGGTATTTCAAAAATAGACTGAAAGAAAATGTGCAAATGAAACAAAACAGATTCAGGGGTGAATGTCCTGCTGAAATATGTTGTATACAGAGAAAAGTGGCTGTAAATGACGAGATGGGAAAACAGAAATTTCATTGAAAAACTAGAAATGAGCAATATTGTAACATTTATAATTCTTCTGCGTTTTTTCTCACACTCCCTCCGGTTGTAGTTAAGAGAACAGAATGTGTTGTGTAACTGTTTCCAGCTAGGCTAGATATGTGTTCTTTTCTGCCTGTAGCATAGATTTTGGATCACTTATCTCTACAGGATGAAATAGCCAAATGTAAACCCTAATCTACTTTGTCAGTATTATAGATTACAGTATTGCTATTCTTTGCTCCTTCTTTGGTTCTGACAGCAAGCAGGCATGTGCAAATCTGAATTGGATAAAATATAACATTAAATTTAAAACGCGGCACAATTAATGTTTACAGACAGTAACGTGCATCCGGTGTGTATGACACAACAAATTCCGGTTTACAGACTATGCCTTGCTAATTTGCAGGAGTTTGAGAACGAACACAGAAGAAGAAGAAGAAGAGGATGAAAATATAATATACCCTATACATTAATGTATAGATCAGAAACATGAAAATGGACAAACAACTAGAAGACAGTATTGATGCCTTTAGTGATATAGATATTGCGGAGAACTTTATGGAGAGAGATGAACTAATACAAGGGGTTCTGCCAACACTTGGTATGGAACAAATAGCTTAAATAGGTAATAAAAAACGAATAAAGTATTTTGGACATATTATTCTTTGTGTGCGTGCGTTCTCAAACTCCTGCATATTAGCAGAATGTAGTCCGGGAAGAGTTATCCCATTCTACAGAAGAATGCTGAGAATACTATGGACTGCCAGAAATACTAATGTAGAGGTGTTGAAAGAGTTAAATGCGAAACGGACTTTAATCAACAATATAAGAAAAAGCAATCGTCTTTTTTTGGCAACTTCATGAGACAGGCAGGTTTAGAGAACATAGTCACAAAAGGCAAGATTGAAGGCACCAGAGACAGAGGGCGACAACGTGAGAAAATATTAGACAGTTTGACAACCTGGCACGGCAAGGAAACAACAACGACTTTGATACATAATACTGTGGATAGAGAGATGTGGAGAGCCATGACCGCCTACGCCACCCGGCATGGCACCTGATGATGATGAGTCCGGGAAACGGAATGCATTAAGTCATGGTTTACAGCGTTGATGCGATATATGTGCCTATCGGCCTGACGCATCCGAATTCTGCATGGTTTTGAGTCACTTTGACCCTATATAGGATGAGACAGTCAAAACTACACCTCATAACCTCCTTATTCACCTTTTGCGACATGCATGAAAAGTAAACAGTATTGCTATTCTTTGATCCCTTTTCGGGCACCAAAAAGACACCGGAGGGTGAACATATTAAAAGATATAGAACACCTAGTTGCAGACCTTATTTGAGAGTAGTTCCCCATGGTAGACGAGAGTAGTTTCCGAGGGTAGACGAGAGTAGTTCCGAGAGTAGACGAGAGTAGTTTCCGAGGGTAGACGAGAGTAGTTCCCGAGGGTAGACAAGAGTAGTTCCCGAGGGTAGACGAGAGTAGTCCCCGAGGGTAGACGAGAGTAGTTCCCGAGGGTAGACGAGAGTAGTTCCCGAGGGTAGACGAGAGTAGTTCCCCACGGTAGACGAGAGTAGTTCCCGAGGGTAGACGAGAGTAGTTCCCCACGGTAGACAATAGTAGTTTCCGAGGGTAGACGAGAGTAGTTCCCGAGGGTAGACGAGAGTAGTTCCCCACGGTAGACAATAGTAGTTTCCGAGGGTAGACGAGAGTAGTTCCGAGGGTAGACGAGAGTAGTTCCGAGGGTAGGTGAGCAAGACGTATGCAGAGATACAAGTGGGAGGGACACTTGCCGAAATGGACAGATTAAGGTTTAGCAGAAAGCACCATCAAAGCAAGTCACAGGTGATATTGGAGAACTGTTACAGTCAACCTTCTGTGAGGAGACGGCACTTGATGATGACGGTTGCGAACTCAACAAAAATTGAGTCCGGGCTTCCACTAAGGGAATATCCATACATTACGTCAATAAGCGGGGGAGGAATCTGATAAAGTTTGACAAGAGCAGGTTGTGCTGACGAAGGTTGATGTCAACTATCTTGCACTGTTCTTAAACACCATTTAAATTGTTTGAATTTGAAAAAATGTTCAATGAATTTTCAAACATTGTAAGCAAACATTGTAGTTTGTTTTTACAAATTATTATTTTTTAATTGTTTGGAAAGGGGGGAGATTTAAATTTTGACATAATTAAGCAGAGAGGTCATTTGTTGACACGTGGGGGATTGGGGTAAATCATTCTTGACGTAATTTATGGACTTCAGCGGAAACTTATCCCAATATGGCAGGGCCGTAGATACTATTTGCCTAGTATCCCTAGGAGGTTGAATGGGAGTTTACATAAACAAAATGTCACCCATTCCCTTTCGTATCTGAAGTCCTCTTTTTGATAAAAATATTTTTTAGACACTTCTGTGAAAAATTGCTAGAGAAAAAAAAAAGGGGGGGGGGGTGAGTGTTACCCACCTTATGGCTACGTTTCTATAACTAAAAGTCCTATTCTGATTGGTTAAATTAAGGGGGGTGGGTATACACCCGTAAACACCTTCATTCCCCAACTATGGGCTTGCTATAGGATTCGATTAATGAATATTATTATGTGGTTTGTGAATGAACACGAGACGGTTGTTTGAAGAGTAATCAATGCGTGTATGATTTCACTGTTCGTGTCATATGTTCAATTCTATGACAAAATTAAACGTGACCGTTGCTCGTGTTTATGGGAGTGTAGAATGCCTGACAAATTATATACACCAAGTTAAGACGCAAATTCCTATATTAAAAATTAAGGTTTTGATATTCTGAGGTGTGTCATATTGTAGCAGAGGATGAGGTAGTGGTAGTAGTTGTCGTACAGAAGATGGATCTGGAAAAACGACTTAAAGAATGAGGAAAACACGCGTGAAAGCATACTTGCATCGTGAAAAGAGAAGAACACGAACACGTATGCAGAGAAAATGAAATAGATATAAAAATGTAAGAATAGAGTAAACAAAAAGTAGATATAAACAGATGTTCGAAAAAAGAGTATTAAAAAATAGATCTAAACAATGTTAGAATATAATAAATAATGTAGATATAAACAACTGTTAAGAATAGAGTAACAAAAGTAGATATAAGCAATTATTAAAATGTATTAACAAAAGTAGATATAAACAATTTAAGAATAGGGTAGGAAATTAAATATAAAAAACTGCTTAGAATAGAGTAGCAAAAGTAGATACTAACAATTGTTACAATAAAGTAACAAAAGTAGATATAAATAACTGTTAAGAATAGAATAACAACAGTAGATATAAACAAATTAAGAATAGGATAACGAAAGTAGATATAAACAATTTAATATTAGGATAATAAAAGTAGATATAAACAATTGTTAGAGTAGACTAACAAAAGTTTATATAAACAATACAAGAATTATTATTACAATATAACGGTGATACATAGCGAAAAGATATAACAATATAAAGGAGATCCTAAAAGTAAAGTAAATAATATTTTAAAAGCCACTATAATAACCAGTGTCTGCTGTAAAAGTCCAATAAGTATGATGACTACAAGTTCTTTGAACTGCCTGAAGTATGGGTTCTCAACCGATCTCCTCCATATTATATCATATTAAGCTATTTCTTCAAGCTCCTTCCATGACTAAAATACAGTATTCTCTGTACATCAATATCTTTCATTTAGGCATTTTTGGTCTTCCTCTTTTCCTATTTCACTGTGTTTTCCAGAAAAATACATGTCTCACAATGTTATTTGATTTTCTAAATGTATGTCCTATCAATTCCAGCTCAGTTTCCTTAGTTCTATTAACACTGATGTATGGTTAATTCCTCTCATACCATTTCACACTTGTTATTCTACTTACAAATACGAGTATATTTATGGAAGTTTGTAGTCTTTCTTTTTTTTTTTAACTTGTCACTCTTGTTGCTGTTCATGTTTCTAAGACATTAAACAGTAATGTGTCGATTTAACATTTGAGTTAAATATTATTATTGTGTATTTTATTCTATTTGGGCATATCCTGTTTGTACACGTATCTGTTCTGAAGTAGGGGTCTACCCTGAGATCATTTTCTAGACTGTATTTCTCGATAAAGAAGATCCTTGGATATGCTGTCATCTTTCATCCTGCTGGTGATTTCCTCAGTCATCTGAATCTGCACAGGCTGAGCATAGATAATATTGTAGTATTGGCTGTTATGTCCAATACATCAGTGTTTGTGGCTTTGTCCTACCATACATCAGTGTTGGTGGCTTTGTCCTACCATACATCAGTGTTGGTGGCTTTGTCCTACCATACATCAGTGTTGGTGGCTTTGTCCTACCTTACATCAGTATTGGTGGCTTTGTCCTACCATACATCAGTGTTGGTGACTTTGTCATACCATACATCAGTGTTGGTGGCTTTGTCGTACCATACATCAGTGTTGGTGGCTTTGTCATACCATACATCAGTGTTGGTGGCTTTGTCGTACCATACATTAGTGTTGGTGGCTTTGTCGTACCATACATCAGTGTTGGTGGCTTTGTCGTACCATACATCAGTGTTGGTGGCTTTGTCATACCATACATCAGTGTTGGTGGCTTTATCGTACCATACATCAGTGTTGGTGGCTTTGTCCTATCATACATCAGTGTTGGTGACTTTGTCGTGACATACATCAGTGTTGGTGACTTTGTCCTGACATACATTAGTGTTGGGGACTTTGTTCTGCCACACAACTCCAAGAATGTTACGTAGACACTGCATGTGAAAGTCGTCGCTCCTGATGCAAATAGATTGACCTTGTTTAACTATCGTAGATAAGGGTGCTGAGGACATAGCATGGTAAACAATGAGTTTAGTTTTTATAGTTATTTTTTGTGTTCCCCATACCCATTTTGTTAGCCTCTTCATTGTTGTAGATGCCTTGCCAATCCTGAAGCTTATTTCCTGATCCACGGATAATCTATTGTTGATTGAGAATTTTAAATGGTGAACTACACTACCTCTAGCTTATCACCATCGATGACAATTTGTGGTTGTTTGACGGCAGCCTTCATAATTTTCGACTTATGTTTGCTGATTGTTAGTCCAAACTCATGGCAGGCATCATAAACAGCAGCTACACTTTCCTACTCTGAGTTTGTCGTACACGTAGTGTTTTTTGCAACGATCAACTCTCTTATCAAGACCTTTATCCCGGTTTTGACATTCGACCGTTGAACATTGTAGAGGCCACAATCTGTGTAAGATTTGATGAATATACCACCATCCTGAACGAGAAAGGCATACTTCAGGAGGAGAGAGAAGTATATTCCAAAAAGCCCGGGGGAAAGAATGCAGCCTTTCGTTAAGCCACTCTTGATCACAAACTCCTCGGAAGAAACACTATCAAAGTTGATAGTTGCTTTGATGCATGTATGGAATGACTCAACTATACTTATGAGGCTTGGTGGGAAGCTTCTTTGGTTCTTTGAATAAGACCTCACGACTTACTGGAATGTCTTTGTAAGAGAAATTTAAGCAACATACAGGGACTGTTTTTGTTCACTTCATTTCTCTTGTAATTGACGTAATGAAAATATCATTGTTGTGATTGTTCGGTTTCCACGAAAACCATATTGTGATTCAGGATAGACCAGATTACCTAGAACTTGGAGCCTTCGCAGTATAATGCTAGCAGTTATTTTTCTAACAGTTCATTGAAACGAAACTCCTATACAGTTTTTACAGTGACTCGTGTCCCCTCTGTTTTTGTATAGAGTTATAATGCTCACGTCTTTAAAATCATGTGGGAACTTCCGCCGAAGACGGATGTGTCATGACATTGGCGCAAATAAAACGGCGACACAACGCATTTCCATTTTCTGGACTACATCCTGCTGGAAATCTAGTATGACCATTGTCCTGTTACAATGAAATCCAGTGGGAGTTTGAGAATGAATGCTGAAGAAGAAGAAGATGTGGTAACTGCATCACAAGCCAACACGAAATTGAAATAGGACATGTGTCTAAATGCATATACATCACAGCCACTCTCGTGTTGCACACGATACCTGAAATTTTAGTAATGGTCATGGAACACTGAATAGTTATGGAATAGTCATGTCACGAAATTGTCGTGGAACACTGAATAGTCATGGAATAGTTATGGAACTGAATAGTTTTCTTCACTTTTTTTAGTTGCATGCCAGGCCGTAGAAGGCAACTAAGGAAAGTTGGGGGGAAACTGACACTCTGCCACCTATGAAAGAATCAGTCACTGCATGTTTTGTCTGGATTTCTTAATTGTATCTTATGTCATTTGTTCTCATAGATGACAAAGAGATGCTGGTCAGAGGACATTTTACCGTTCCCCCTTTGGCACAAACTAGTGGTACCTATGTAGTAGAGAATGCTAGTTGTAACATCACTACAGATGAGTTAAAGATCTGACAGAAAAATGGTGAGCTAGTTGGCCCAGACTGTATTTGCTGCTCTTATCCTGGCAGGATAGCCTGATGCCAGGACAGCACACTTGGTTCTAATCTCGACAGTTACTCAACTGAAGAGTAACTGTGTTTCTGTCAGAATGGTTATGGGTCGTCAAGAGCTAGTTGCTCAAAGCTTAAGGAATTGCTTCATCATTTGCTTATTCATCATACCACAGCCCTAGAATAAAAAGTCCCAATACATGCTTCAGGAATGACAACATACATAGAGCAGAGACTGCGGGTCTGGTCTGGGGCTGCAGATTTGAGGCAAACGCTACTGGTCTACTTGGAGAAGACAGTGGACTTCTCTCTGACGACAGGCGTAACAATCTTTCATTACCACAGATACTAAACGCAAAAGAAGAACATCGCAGCCAAGCTGTAAACCAAGACTGAATACATACATGTACATTTATTTTTCTACTTTAATTAAATAGGAATCACGCACCAAGAATGTGGCACTCCGTCACATTCAATATTTGTGAAGTCACAATATTGCAAAATCACTATCCGCAATAACACACAAAGTTCAGTTGATATAAGCTTAAGGACTATTGTATTGAAGACAGAGTGACATGTTTGGCTTTAAGAACAGCAGGGTAGTTATAGCTATGTCCTGTTTGAAGACACAAGTAGTATTTTAGTTTGACGTCAAGTGGTTCCCGGTACGTGAAACAGGGAGATAACACGTTCACAAATAAGTACAGAATTGCATTGTTTATTTTGAATTATTACTGTCACACGAATATAACTAAAAATACGAAATACAAAGGCTAACAAATAACAAATACTATTTGTTGAACGTGGGACTATAGCTTCTGGCTGAGACATGACTCTTTCAACCCAAGACCGCATTCTATGTTGGTTATATCAGGTCGTGTTCGTAGAAACAATGAATTGTTTGTTTAGTGATGGTTTCGCCTCATTTGGTCGAGGCCCGCCACTTTCAACCTAGGACTGGTGTCCATATTGGTTATATCAAAGCGTTTGGGGACCTGTGTTGTTTGTGGCTTGTCTGCCTGGATGGTGCTAGAATTTGGCTATCCAACCGGGTTCTCCGCTGTGCCTTCTAGCAGCAGTCCTTAAAAGGACTATAGTGTGGCTTTGCTTTGAGCCATTGATGTGACGCTAAGGTTTCTTCTGGATTATTAGCCCTGAAAATGGCTTCTTAAGGTGTGGTGTTCTTTGGTGGTTCTTGATCTGCTGTATCGTCATCGTGTTGCTTGTTGTTCCTGTGTGTTAGGACGTTGAAGTCTTCTCTGGTCGTCTTGGCTGCATCGTGGTTGGCGTTCCATGGGATGTTCGATGTACCTGTGGACGAAGGTGGTTTTTTTTTATTGGGGGGGGGGTGGGTTTAAACTATTTTATATATGTATAAATTTAATGGTTTCATTATCTTATAAATGTATAATAAAATGTGGAACAAATATATGTACTACACTACATATACGTACACATACCTATATCTATACATAAATAAAATATACACTCATATACATACATATATATATATATTATTATGTTTTAAATTAAATATTTTTTTAAAATATATAAACTAGAATAGGCATATATATATATATATATATATATATATATATATATATATATATATATATATATATATATATATATATATATATATATATATATAAAGCTTATAGTGGAATTTCATTGTATAGAGTTATATTCTTATCTCTTGAGCCTGCAATACATAGACTCATTATAGTAGTCTAGATAACAAATATAGGTACAATACAAGAATCAGTGGACAGGCTTTTTACGGAACAAAAAAGCTAACATAATTAAACGGAACGAAATTCCGATAAAGACGCATATACCGACGCATCCAATATTCGACAGGTTACGCGATGAGAGCCCCTGACCACTCGACATGCGCGCTGCATACTGAGTGGGAGGTGGATGGCATGTTCATTGCGCGCAAATCGCTAGATCGATATTTTTACGACTTTTTAAAGTTTCCGAGATAGCGCAATAGCGTTTGAAATTTAAAAGTTAGCATGTTGTCACGTGATTTGTCCACTGATTTTTGTATTGTACTCAAATATATATATATATATGTCTGGTTTTTATATATAGTACTAGAATCTTAAGAGTTTTCCTGATATAAAGTTCTACAGAGTTCGCTGTCCTTTTAGTGGATATGATAGTTTCCTATTATTCATTCATTCCCTAGGCGTGCATTCTCTTTTTTCCTAGACATACCTTACTCACACAAATTCATATTGTTCTTGTCTGATCTAGTACATTTTCAGGACTTATACTTACATTCTCATTATTTATACTTATACATGAATTCTCGACCTTGTACATTTTCTGTGTCCTATTTTACATTCTCATTCATTCACATATACTCTCTCATACTTTTATCTACTTGCTACTTTACATATTCAAATCTTATATCTATTTCTCTCAATAGTGCTCCTATTATTATACATATTCTACAATTTTGTTCTAACTCTTTCACTAAGTATCATTCAATTTTCACATATTCAATAATGTTATATTGTTCATTAAAATATTTTCCATCATGCACATAATGGATCTAACATTTTCCACTGAATATCTTTTGATATTCACATATTCATCTTCTTCTTCTTCTGCGTTCGTTCTCAAACTCCTGCAGATTAGCAGGATGAGAACGGAATGCGTTGTGTCATTGTTTACAGCATTGCTGCGATTTCTGCGCCTTTCGGCCTGACACATCAGATTTCAGCATGGCTTTGGGTCACTGACCCTATATGGGATGGGACAGCCAACTCCATCCCATAACCTCCTCAGTCGCCTTTTTACGATATGCGTGGAAAGTAAACAGTGTTGTTATTCTTTGCTCCCCTTTCGGGTCTCGGCAACACACGGGCGTTCACATATTCAGATAATGTTATATTATTCGTTCAAGTATTTCAGTTAATTCCAATAATGGTTCTAGCTCTTTCACTAAGTGCCATTCAATATTCTCATGTTCAACTATTATGCTACTCAATACAATATTTCAAAAGATTTATATAAAATAGGGGTCAATTATTTATTTGAATAGTTGAAATGCATTCGATTTCTAACTTGTTGTGTGTTGGGTTAGTATGTATGTAACAGTCGTCATTCCATGTCCAAACTGTCCAAGGAAATTTACAGCTTGAATAGGGCTCATTAGCCATCTACTAACTCATAATCAAGGACATAACTAAAATTGAATTTTCAAAAGTGGATGTAACAAATGGTCATCATCACTTGTGATGGACGAACAACAACCACAACAACAACAACAACAACAACATCAACATCAACAACAACAACAACAACAACAACAACAACAACATCAACAACAACAACATCAACAACATCAACATCAACAACAACAACAACAACAACATCAACAACAACAACAACAACATCAACAACAACAACAACAACATCAACATCAACAACAAAAACATCAACAACAACAACATCAACAACAACATCAACAACAACAACAACAACAACAACAACATCAACAACAACAACAACAACAACAACAACAACAACAACACCAACAACAACATGTATGTAATGCTGTATGTACTTACTATGTTTGTGTGGATTGATTCATATATTTTTCATATATGGCTTTGGGTCACTATCCCTAAATGGGATGGGACAGCCAAATCCATCCCATAACCTCCTCAGTCACCTCTTACGACATGCATTGAAGGTGAACAGTGTTGCAATTCTTTGCTCCCCTTTCGGACCCGACAACACACGGGCGTTTCAAGCGCTAATGGGTGGAAAGGGTGTGTATCGCCACCAGCGTGTCTACAACTGGGACGATGAAAGAAGAAGGAAAGGAGTAAATATCAACATGTTCAGGCCTGTTGTCACCATTATTAGTACATTATGTGGGGCAGCTAGTTCCGTTCCTTATTGTGTTTACCTTCTCCAAACTACGCGTCAGCTACGCATTTACAGCTGGGTCGACTGGTCGTGTCATGTGAGAAATCACGATGCAGATAGCTTTCCCGGACGTGGTGTGGAATCTGGATACCTTCAATGACATGAGGAAAATATTCACTTCTACAAAAAATTACAAAGAAGCTAAAAATGAGAAAAATAGAAATGTATATCTATTTTATATTTACGTATGGCTCAGAAATACGGACAATAAACAAACAACTAGAATTAATGGTTTTGAGATGTGGATATATAGAAATAATAGGGAGAACTTCATGGAAAAAATAAGAAAACATACAAAGAGGTTCTAACAACACTTTGTATGAAGAAATAAGTATTAAAAGAAAGAAATATCAAACAAATGAAATATTTTTGACATTAAAAGATATGGCACCTTGTTGAAGACCTTACTTTAGGGTAAATCCTAGTGAAGGCGAACAAGAGGCAGACGGAGATTTATGTGGGAGAGTAAAATCGTGAGATGGACAGGTTACAGTCTAGCAGAACATGTTGGAGGTCTGTTGTAGCAAACCTTCGTTGCGGAGACGTCATTTAATAATGATGAGTATGGAGAACAAAATGCGTTATGGTATAGTTTAACATCTTAGCTTATCTGTGCCTTTCGGTCTGGCTTATCCAACTTCAGCATGGCTTTTGGGTTAAATTTACTCTATTTGGGATGCGCAAGCCAACTCCACCCCATAACCTCTTAGAACATGCATCGAAGGTAAATGTTTCTACTCTTTACTCCCCTTTAGGGTCCTAATTATTGTGAACACTAGAGAACTGGTTTGACAACGTCGCCAAAGAGTCACCTTGTTTTATTGTTGTTCGTTCATCACAAGTGATGATTGCCATTTGTTACATCCACTTTTGAAAATTCAATTACAGTTATGTCCTTGATTATGGGTCCGTAGATGTCTAATGAGCCCAATATGAGCTGTAAATGTTCTTGGACAGTTCGGACATGGAAAGACCACTGTAGACGGATCTTGGTCTATCAGTGACTTTCTAGCTACTCTCCTTTGTTGAGCTGCTGCATATCTCCTTTTTTAACAAGATGATACGCTCTTTTTGATTGTAGAACGCCATGTAGATCTATTTTGTGCAAGTTCTTCCCATGTATCGTGGTCTATTTCAAAGGCTTTCAGTGAGTTCTTTAACGAGTCCTTGTAGCGCTTCTTTCGGCCACCTTGAGCTCGTGTACCCTTCTCCAGCTCACCATAGAGAAGTATCATTGGCAGACGATGGTCTGGCATTCGCCCCAAATGAACTGCCGAACGAATCTGTGTCTGCATCAGGAGCGTATCAATGCTGGGGATACCAGCTATATCAAGGACAGTGGTATCTGGAATCTTGTCATTCCATCTGATGTTCATAACTTTTCTGACACAAGTTGTGTGAAAGTGATTGAGTTTTTCATATGGCATCTATACACAGTCCATGTTTCACTAGCGTATAACAGCACTGGAAGTACCACTGCTCTATTGTACGTCCACAGAGTCATCCTTACAACATATACCGTAACAGTTCAGAAATTATATTCTGTGCAAGCGCTTTGTATTTCTCTGTATTTTCTCGGTGGTTGATAGCCTCATTGTGTTGTGGACGCGAAAATAGAATAACGAATATAGAATATAGAATAACACAGCTGCCTGACATGCATATCGCAAGTGGCGAATAAGGGCACTTTGGGATGTAGATTGTTATCACATCCCAACGGTCAAATCCACATTAAAGCTATGCTAAAGCTATGCTAAAGCTATGCTAAAGCTATGCTAAAGCTATGCTAAAGCTATGCGAAAGTCGAAAGATCAAAATACCGCTGTGTTTTATTAAATATATCATGCTCCATGATAGTACCAGACTACGAGGTCTTGGAAAAATCAACCTCAATAAGCATCCACACAATACTTATGAAGGCGCAGGCACACTGGGCAGGCCATCTTGTGCGTATGGAGAACTCGCGTTTGCCAAAACAAATATATTATGGAGAACTCAAGGCAGGATTTCGAAAAGCTGGTGGACAGAAAAAGCGTTTCAAAGACACGCTCAAGTCATCCTTGAAACATCTTAACATTGACGTAGGCGCTTGGGAGAGCCTCGCTCAGGATAGAACAGCATGGCGTTACAGCATTAGAACGGGAGCACTAGCGGCGGAAGAATTCAGACAAGAAACTGCAAGACAGAAGCGGACACGTAGAAAAGAAAAAACATCTCAACCTCACACAGATACCTTCTATTGTTGTCAATTCTGTAAAAGAACATTCTGTGCGCGCATTGGACTTGCTAGTCATTTAAAAACGCACTATTAACTTTATTATTTTATTATTTATTGTTATTATTATTATTATGGTTGAGTTTTTGGTCAGCGTCGATCACGACGGACGAACATCATCATATCATGCTCACCTTTGGGAGTTTAATAACGCACTTTGGGAGTTTTATAACGAACTTTGGGAGTTTAATAACGCACTTTGGGAGTCTTATATCGAACTTTGAAAATGAAAAACGAACTTTGGGAATTTAATAACGAACTTTTGGAGTTAAATAACGAATTTGGTAGTGTAATAACGAACGTGGTAGAAAATGCCTACAGAGGATAATTTCTTCTTCTTTTGTATTCCTTCTCAAACTCCTGCAGATTATCAGCATTTAGTCCGTGGATCGGAATCTTTTGTGTCATGGTTTAAAGCTGTGCTGCGATATCTACTCCTCTAGTCCTGACACATTCATAGTGCAGTTCACTTTGGAGCTCTTTGGATTGGACAGCAAACTCCAACCTACAAACATCCTTATTTGCCTCGTGCGATCGCATAGCATGTAACAGTGTTGCTACTCGATGGATAGTTTTAAGTCGAAATAGTGCAAGCTGGTCTCTTCTTGGCAATGAGTGACCTACAACAACAATCGACCTGCGGGACTACCCAACACATTCCCAGAATACGTGACATCGGTGGTAGTAACATCATCATAATTATCGGCAGAGCTACCACTTGCAATAACGACGCATGATGTGAGAAGCAACTCAGGACGTGAGAAGTGATAGGACGTGAGAAGCGACGCAGGATGTGAGAAGCGACGCAGGATGTGAGAAGCGACTCAGGATATGAGAAGCGACTCAGGACATGAGAAGCGACGCAGGATGTGAGAAGCGACGCAGGAATGTGAGAGGCGACGCAGGACGTGAAAATAGACTCAGGATGTGAGAAGCGACGCAGGACGTGAGAAGCGACTCAGGACATGAGAAGCGACTCAGGACATGAGAAGCGACGCAGGATGTGAGAAGCGACGCAGGAATGTGAGAGGCGACGCAGGACGTGAAAATAGACTCAGGATGTGAGAAGCGACGCAGGACGTGAGAAGCGACTCAGGATATGAGAAGCGACTCAGGACATGAGAAGCGACGCAGGATGTGAGAAGCGACGCAGGAATGTGAGAGGCGACGCAGGACGTGAAAATAGACTCAGGATGTGAGAAGCGACGCAGGACGTGAGAAGCGACTCAGGACATGAGAAGCGACTCAGGACATGAGAAGCGACTCTGGACGTGAGAGTCTTTTGCCTTGAACATTTGGTTACATGAACGATAGAGAAGTTCCGTATAACCAGTCGGCAATTTGTGGTTGGGAATTAGAACAATGAACCATATTTTGATTGTAGTGGTTCGGAACAGCGCATAGTTAGAATCCTAGATTCCCGGTGATGTGAGTTATTTTCTGGCTGTGACTCGGGGTGGATCGAAAATTCCCAGACGTCCCAGAAATATTTTTTTGGTCAATGGACATGATCCCATGACCGCTGGATCAGCAACCAGCCAACTAACCAACTTTTGTTATCCGCGTCATTGCTCTATATATTAATAATAGTCATTACTAAAATAACAAATAATAGTTTTGAACAGGAATTCTAATTATTTCATTTTATTACCCATACCTCCTTGATCATTAATTATGTCATAAACTAAACAGTCACACAGCGCATTCATCAATTCTGAAACCATAGGGGTTGTCACAACTTCAATTTGAAGCAACATGGTGTCGTTCTTATCTGAACGTCCTTGACACACAACGCATAAAGACATTTAGTATACGCGTGTTTAACTCGAGTCCTTTAGAGATATACAGCCATGTGGAAACAAGAGTCGTCGTTTGAGAGTGACGCTATTTCACTCTTCCCGTGATTTTAAGTAGTCACTTTATATATACTTTATTTCCACAGCTAATGAAAATCGCCTGAAAAGTAAAATAGCGTCACTTCTCATGGATAAACATTGATACGTTCACAGGATTGTATACTCGACGTGAGACTTCGTAGTAAACGTTGATATACTGTCTATCTCATACGCTATTTTTAGAAGTTTGAAGAGGATGGGGGTAAGGAGGAGGGTAACAATTAACAATGGTAGCTGTGTATCTTCTTTTCTTTTTTCTTTAATGTTGGTTCTCATACTCATGCTGGTAGCATGACACTGTCTTGTAAATGGGATGAGCTATATCATAGTTTATAGCTTGACTGTAATATCGGTTCCTTTCGGTCTGACACATTGGGCTTCAACACTGCTATTATATTCAGCTATCAGTCAGTGTTAATTCCTGCGTTATTCCGGTGTTATCATATGGATGTGAGAGCTGGAAAAGCTCTTTATCTTCAGAAAAGAAATTACTTAGTTTCGAGAACAAATGTCTTCGTAGGATAACTAACACCCATTGGAGTGAATTCAAATCGAATGATAAAATCAGAGAAGAGACACATCAAAACTTTATCACAGATGTTATCAGAAAACGCCGTTGGTCCTACATCGGACATGTGCAACGCGCAGACATCAACAGAATACACCACCAATCTCTTGATTTGGATACCTACAGGCAAAAGAGTTAGGGGTAGACCAAAAGAAACATTCAAAAGAACAATACTTAGAGAAAGTAAAACAATCAAAATACATACTATTCTTGAACTGCACAGAATAGCTTTGAACAGACAGAATTGGAAAGATCTGACCTCTACCCTATGCGCTAACTTCAGCGCTAAAGGAAAATTGAATGAATGAATGAGTTGGTAAATTAAAATGTATAAAATAACACAGAAATGGTTAAACATCAATTTTACAAATAGGATGAAAACACCGATTCGACGTTTCGACTACCAGGCCTTTGTCAAGATAAGGATAAACACAAAAACTGGAATTTAAATAACGCACCCGCCGAAGACAGATGTGTCGGGACATTGGCGCAAATAAAACAGCGACACAATTCATTTCCATTCTCTGGACTACATCCTGCTGGAAATCTAGTAGGACCATTGTCCTGTTACAAGAGAAATTCAGCGGGGTTTGAGAATGAATGCTGAAGATGAGGAAATATACCCTTCCCCCCCCCCAAAAAAACACCAACTATATTGGAGGAGAATATGCATGAATCTATGTTACCATAGGAGAAATAGTTGGAAGTCAAGTACAGTACAAGCTCATGGAAGTCAAGTACAGTACAAGCTCATGGAAGTCAAGTACAGTAAAAGCTCAATATAAGCTATATGTTGAGATAGATACTTTCATGTAAATGTAGCAACACGTATGCGAAGTAGGTTTAACACGCCAAGTGCACAAATTAAGATACGACAGCTAACTCCACCCACGAAACTTTGTCGACTCTTACGATATGCATGACGGGTAACATTTTTTCTAATCCTTGCTTCTCTTTCGGTCCACGACAACAGTAAGACGGTTGTATATTTGAAAGAGCTATATGAATTGGGGAGAGCTGACATTGGATCCAATAATCATATATCCATATCCATAACCCGTTAGGGTCACAGAAGAATGCTATATTGGATACATCGACGCACAGAAACCTCCAACTTCTTCTACTTTCTTCTCGTTTTCCAGTAAAAGTCAAGCGCTGATGTGGATTTTATCAATGAACTGTTCTTTGATCATCAGCCACGATACAGGGGCATATAATTTATGTGTCATAGCTGTCTATGTTTCATAGTTTTTTTCGAAAATAATTCAAAAGACGTAGAGAATTGACTTCACTGTACTCGGTTTCCCATATGTACTCCGTCACTCTCAACGAAGCGGCACGGTGCCTGCCGAGATTACCACTCATAGCATGTAACTCGGTAGTTTTAAGCGGTAATCCACAGGGATATCAGAATAAATCCACCCTGTACACATGACAATAAGAGCCGGATTCGAACCCATGACCTCTTGAACACAGGGTCAAAAACTTAATCACTACGCTATGGAGATTTTCTTATGGTATGGACAAGCTGACAGTTCTGTAAAATATGTTCTGTGTTTCACCAGCAATATATATCCACCCACCAACAACGGATGTGCCGGACCATTGGCGCAAATTAAACGGCGACACAACGTATTTCCATTCTCTGGACGAAATCCTGCTGGAAATCTTGTATGACCATTGTTTTGCTACAGGAGAGATCTAGTGGGAGTTTGAGAATGAACGCTGAAGAAGACGAAGAGGGAGGCGCACTGATATGCATCCCTTCGAGGACTAAACATGCATCTTTCTACTCCCATAACACAACCATTTCTTTGAGACGACCTTATATGAATACAGGCGTCGCCTCAGTTACACGACTTAGAAGAACCTGTGCCATTTTCAGAAATGACATGGGCTGTCAAGAGCTACCTGCTCAGAGCTTATGACATTATTTCATCATCATCATCCACATTATTTTGTCCTGTGTAAGACCTGATTTTGTACCCTTCTATGTGATATTTTTCATGAGTATTTCATTGGCTGTTGGCATACAGTGATTAATGAAAAGGGTGGAAAATATCAAATATATTACTTTTTAAGGATGAAACCGACGAGTCCACAGGGCTGTACCTTCGATAGTTGGTCTGAAAGGTCACTGGTAAGACGTTATGTTCTTACACGTGTGGAACAATAGGTAATTATACAAACAATAAGAAATTGAGAGATAAATATAGTTATGAGCTAGATATGCATGGACGAATACAGACACGATTGGGAACTCTCTCTGCCTTGAAGATTTTCACATATCTTGCTGTGTCATGACCTGGCTACAAAATTATTGTGGATAAATGGTTGTTATCGACATTTTTGATAATGTCACAATAAGTTAGTCCCATTGCAAACTTTAGGTACAAGTGATATGTATATGCTGTTGACGATAGTGTTGATGATGGTGTTGATGATGGTGTTGATGATGGTGTTGATGATGACGTTAATTATGATGTTGATGATGATGTTGATGATGGTGTTGATGATGGTGTTGGTGATGGTGGTGATGATGGCGTTGAGGATGACGTTGATGATGGTGTTGATGATGGCGTTGATGGTGGTGTTGTTGATGGTGTTGATGATGGTGGTGATGATGGTGTTGATGATGGTGTTGATGAAGGTGGTGATGATGGTGGTGATGATGGTGTTGATGATGGTGTTGATGATGGTGTTGGTGATGGTGGTGATGATGGCGTTGAGGATGACGTTGATGATGGTGTTGATGATGGCGTTGATGGTGGTGTTGTTGATGGTGTTGATGATGGTGGTGATGATGGTGTTGATGAAGGTGTTGATGATGGCGTTGATGATGGCGTTGATGATGGTGGTGATGGTGGTGATGATGGCGTTGATGATGGCGTTGATGATGGTGGTGTTGTTGATGGTGTTGATGATGGTTGTGATGATGGCGTTGATGATGGTGTTGTTGATGGTGTTGATGATGGTTGTGATGATGGTGTTGATGAAGGTGTTGATGATGGTGTTGATGATGGTGTTGATGAAGGTGGTGATGATGGTGGTGATGATGGTGTTGATGATGGTGTTGATGATGGTGTTGATGATGGTGTTGATGAAGGTGGTGATGATGGTGGTGATGATGGTGTTGATGATGGTGTTGATGATGGTGTTGATGATGGTGGTGATGATGGTGTTGATGATGGTTTTTATGATGGTGTTGATGATGGTGTTGATGATGGTGTTGATGATGGTGTTGATGATGGTTTTTATGATGGTGGTGATGATGGTGTTGATGATGGTTTTTATGATGGTGTTGATGATGGTGGTGATGATGGTGGTGATGATGGTGTTGATGATGGTGTTGATGATGGTGGTGATGATGGTGTTGATGATGGTTTTTATGATGGTGTTGATGATGACGTTGATGATGGCGTTGATGATGGTGGTGATGGCGTTGATGATGGCGTTGATGATGGCGTTGATGATGGTGGTGTTGTTGATGGTGTTGATGATGGTTGTGATGATGGCGTTGATCATAGTGGTGATGATGCTATTGATGTTTGTATGATGAGACTAAAGCTTGTGATCGGTTTGTTCCTTTGGTGCAAAGGATGACACATAGGGCAGAGATCGTGTTTCATCATTACGTTCGGTTCGCTGTAAGTTGTTGTAGTTCTCGGCATGTATTAATACCCATTATTATTGCCTTGTTCTTGATTGTCACACATAGTGCTGTTCTGTGTCTTCCATATTTTTGTTTTCCTGTCTCAGACCATGACAGAGATTGGTCGCTAAGTCTTTCCTCGTCTGAACTAAGCACATGGTCCAAATACTGCCAACGTCTTCTTCTATATATAATTGACACATATTCATATTTGGTTATGCCTCTTATCGATTTATTTGTGGCAAAGTTTTTCCAATATACGTATTATCAGTATTTTTCGTATAGATTTATTCTCAAAATTATCTAGTATTTTTTCTATAGCTTGAGTGGATTGTGATTACGCTATTGATTAAACTGATGATAAATGATAAAATTCATAAAACTGTTGAATGCTATTCTTCTTCTTCTGCGATCAGTTTCCTATGCTCATAAGTCTATACAGGAAGTTGGGCCGCCTCCACGAATTCAGTCGTCAGCAGGAGGTCCTCACGGTTGTCCCACATCTTCACCTTCAGATCTGTCTCTTGGGGCCATATATTGGTTCTCACGTCATCAAAGAGTGGGCATGTCTGCAAAATATGTTCTGGAGTCTGGGGACCCTTTTGACATGGGCATTGGTCAGTTTGGACAGCCTTAATTTTGTGGAGATGTGCTTGCAGTCTGCAGTGTCCTGTGCGAAGTCTAAAAATTGTCGTTTGTTGTGACCTGTTTAGCTTTAGAATAGGGTCCTGTGGAAAGTTACTGCCTGTTCTATGACTCCATGTATGTTTGTATTTTACTTTGATGAGAGTTTTTTCTTCAGTCATTGATATTCTGTGTTGGAATTGTTCTTATTTTGCACCTGCTTTTGCCAGTCTGTCAGCTCCTTCATTTCCTGCTATTACACAGTGTGCAGGGATCCACTGCAGCACAACTTTATTGTTTGCAGACAGTTGATTTAGAAGTTCTACAGTTGTTTTTGTTAGGAGATCTTTAGGTTCCTTTTGGATAGTCTTAAGTACTGACATGCAGTGCAATCTATGTTCAGTATTTTTCGTATAGATTTATTCTCAGAATTATCTAGTATTTTTTCTATAGCTTGAGTGGATTGTGATTACGATATTGATTAAAATGATGATAAAATTTGTAGTGATCATGATAAAGATGATGATAAATTATAAAGTTTATAAAACTGTTGAATGCTATAAAAATTATGAGCTCGTGACTGTATAGATGCCGCATCGAAGGATGACTAGTTGTCCAGCACCATCTCTCGCTATCTCCCTGTCTTCTCGTCCTGGTAGCAGATTATAAAGGTAATAACAACTCCACCCATGATGAAGGTCTGTGGATCTTACCAGTAGGGGTGTACCGATTTCGGCTCCGGCAAATCCGGAATCCGGCCATTTTTACAAATCCGGCATCGGCTCCGGTCCAATTTTACCGGATTTAGGCCGGATTTGTGTTGCCTAGTCATGTGAATTTTTTCTACATTTTTAATGAGGCCAGGCCGAATTTTAGGCACTAGCACAGTAGCACTTTCTGGTTTACTATTTCTCGTTGACGTAAATATTTTAAGAAATAAACACTCATTTTGAATTTTAATAGTGCATTACTTCATGAGTTTGTGGGACTTGACTATTTCGTATTTCGTAAATTTCTTTGGTCTTGTCGATAAAATAAGATGACTTAAAAATGTAAGTCATACAGCGCCGTTTGGGATTACTTCAAGGTTAAAGACGATGATTCAGCGAAGGTAATCTGTAAGTTGTGTGTCAAACAGTTCTCGCGTGGACGATCAGATCGCCCCAAAGACTTCTCAACATCATCAATGCAGACCCATTTGTGATCGATGTACAGTAAAGCTATGACGAAATGATGGAAAAGAACCATATTTGCATAAAGCAAGCAGCAGTACCTAGCAGTCAACTGTGCAGGCATGGGACCGGGCTTAAATTTGGGACATAAACAGTCTCAATGTTAAACTCATTCATGCTGCTGTAGTCCGAATGATAGCCATAGATATGGAGCCTTTTCAAGTAGTGGAACGACCAGGTTTTAGAGTTGATGTTTACAGTGGAAAAAAGGTATGAATTGCCTTCAAGAAAGTACATTGCTGAACATGTCATTCCTGATATGTGTAAACGTCTGAAGGTAAAAATTGCAGCAATGATATCTGACACTGATTACATATCATTCACAGATACGTGGACAGCTGAACACGTCACTCAGTCATTTATGGGCATAACTGGTCATTGGTTAACAGACTCCTTCGTTCACCGCAGTGTAGTCTTCCATTGTACTGCATTTGATGAACATCATACGTCCACAAACTTGCTTCCCCATTTTTAAATGATGCTGGATGAGTGGTCAATTGCACGTGAGAAGTGCCATGTAGTTGTGAGAGACAATGCATTCAACATTGCCAAATGCTTTCGTGATGGCAGCTATTCAAGTGTTGGATGTTTTGCACACACACTGCAGCTGTGTGTACATGATGGTCTTTTGAGTCTAAAGTATGTTGCTGACATCATCAGTACTGAAAGAAAATTGGTAGGACATTTCAAACACTCTTCTTCAGCAACCAATCGTTTGCATGAACTTCAAAATGAATTAAACCTACCACAACATCAGCGTATCCAGGACATGACAACACGATGGAACTAAACGTTCTATATGCTACGACGTATGTTAGAACAACGGCGCAGCATCAGCCTGTACTGTGTTGAAATTGATTCGGTAACTGGACTAACGGCACAGCAGTGGGGAGTAACGGAGAATGGTGTAGCTACTTTGGCACCATTTGAAGAACTCACACGTGAAATAAGTGCAGCTCAGGAATCAATATCAGTTATTATCCCATTAGTGAAAACACTCATGACTTTCCTCCAGAAAGAAGGTAGTGATGCTGGGATCAAAACTATGAAAGCAGCTCTGCTTGAAGCTGTTAACAGCAGATTTGCGGACATTGAATCTAACAGTATTTACACCTGTGCCACACTGCTGGATCCTCGATTCAAGCTGTGCTTTTTCTCCGAACGTGGTAGAAGTGATGAACGAGCCCATCTGATGTTAGCTGCTAACTCCATTACTGATTCAGCAAACACAGTCAGTCCACAGGATCCATCAGCTACTAGTAGTAGTACTAGTGTTTTGACTTCTGTGAGCACTGCCACACAGTACGGGTCCAGCCTATGGAGCTGTTTTGACACAATTTTCGAGGAAAATCCCACCACAGATCGTTCTGCCAGTGCCGAAGGCAACAGCATTAACACTGAGGTGACACAGTACCTGTCAGAGCCAATGCCGTTTTAACCCATAGGCCCGTTGGGCATTTGCCCGGGGGCCCACCAGCATAGGTATCGTATGTAATACTAGAAAACATGTAAATAAAATCTCTTTTTTGTGTTTTTCATGTTTAATGTTGATTATAGTTGCAGCTGTACAGCATGTTTTAACAACAATTTTGTTGAAATTAGTATAGTGAGAATAAAATAAATAATACATTATTTTTAATATTATCAACCAATAATTTTTATTCCTACGGGGGGGGGGGGCAGCACTCTTTCTTTGCCCAGGGGCCCAAAATGGTGTAAAGACGGCTCTGGTCAGAGCCACTTCAAACTCGACATGCAGACCCAGTTTCATGGTAGCATGCCAATAAGCAAAGATTTCCAAGTATGGCTAGACTGGAGCAGGCATGTCTTGCACCACCACCTACAAGTGTGCCATCGGAAAGACTGTTCAGTACTGCAGGAAACATTATCCCTGACCACCGTAGTAGCTTTTTACCACAAAATGCGGAGACGTTGATTTTCCTGAAATACAACTTGTCCCTTTTTCACTCAGAGTCATAATGAAGACTGACTGACTGAAATATTGAAATTACTGAAGGAATGTATTTCAATAAATTCAATTTGTTGAATGTACTGTTGTTGTGAGTTGTAACTGAGCTGCCAATTTGCGAACTGAAAACAATATGAAAACTAAAAATTAAAAATTAAAATGACTAAATTAGCATTATGTGCTTATGTATTATGTTTCATCTTGAACTTATGGAACTTACTATTACTTTTTACATATAAATGATTCAATATGAGTATATGTCATTATTGTCATGTCTATAGTAATGAGCTGCAGTAATCAACAGTCGAGTGACTCCACTCACCTAAATCAAGTGAAGTACGTTTTTTTTTTAAATTTGTAAATCCGCAGGGCCGGCCCTAACAATTGAGGGGCCCAATGCGAAACCGATTGCGCGGGGCCCAAACTGGGTAGGGAAGAGAATAATAAAATAAATTTTAATATGAATTTATGGGCCTTTGAAGTGCAGGACCCACTGCGGCCGCATAGGTTGCAATGGCCTAAGACCGGCCCTGTAAATCCGGCCACGACTCCAGCTCCGGCCGGATCTCACTTCATAAATCAGGCAAAATCCGCCCCCTGCCTGAAATCACAAATTTGAATCCGGTACAGCCCTACTTACCAGTGACTTATGAGATCTACACAACAGCATCACTTGTAGCAAATGATATAACAATATAGTCAGACATTTTTTGCAGTGAAAATTCCTCCTAGATTCAGATTCACAATAATAAATGTTTCATGTTGTATGTCCTGTTTTCCTCTTCTCATGGGTTTTTCTTATCTCAATTTATTGCCTTTGTCTTCTATTAAATAATTCCCATGGATAACAAAAAGATAAAGACCAGTAGACAGTTCGCCTTTTTCTCTTTTAGTAGACGGGGAATGCCAGATGAAATGAAATTCTCGCCCGTGTGTTGCCGGGGCCCGAAAGGGGAGCAAAGAATAGCAATACTATTTACCTTCCACGCATGTCGTAAAAGGCGACTAAGGAGGTTATGGGATGGAGTTGGTTCTCCCATCCCATATAGGGTCAGTGACCCGAAGCCATGCTAAAGTCGTATGTGTTAGGCCGAAAGGCGCAGATATCGCAGCAATGCTGTAAACCATGACACAACGCTTTCCGTTCTCCAGACTACACCCTGCTAATCTGCAGAAGTTTGTGAACAAACGCAGAAGAAGAAGAAATGAAATTATTATACAAAGAACGTTTATGATATATGTGCTTTAAGGTTAAAAATCGGTTCTGTAGGACTTCTGTTTTTACAGAAACTAGCCTGTTATTTGCTAAATTTTCCTAGGATTTATCTTGTTTCTATACTGCTGCACTAAAATGCCTTTTATCGGGGACCAAAAATGCACTCATGATCTCCCTAACGCAGCCATGCCTTTGAGGCAACAAGCGTTACACGAGTTCGGGTGTCACCTTAGTTACTTAACTGAGGAGGACCCAAATTTCGTCAGAAAGACTATGGGCTGTCCAGAGTTACCTCCGCATAGCTAAATGGATTATTTCAAGATTATTATTATCATAATTACATTATATTATCATAATTATCATAATATAATATTATCATAATTATGGTCTGATGTTTTCTTGACATTTGTATCTACGGTGTTCCAAGGTCCCGTCTTCTTCTGTGAAATCTTTAGTATCATTTTAATCAAGATTACACTCTTTTATTAATGCATCCTGCCGAATTCATTTGCCTTGACTATATCTTCTTAGTTAGAGGACCTCCCTGGCGTAGTGGTAAAGCTGTTTGCCTTGTGCTGAAGAAATCGAGAGTCTCTAATCTGACCCGTGATGTCTTATATACAAATGAAACTTTACATAAGATTCCACGGAATTATCTATTCAAAGTGAAACACTATGTGCTCTAAGTGGTACTCTTGGTGGGAAGCGTGTTATTTCGTTGCGAGTTGTAGAATACATATGAGGAAACCAAGTCCAATAACGTCAAGCCTCTAAACTTTTTCAACGCATTACTTTTAGTATTACATAAACCACCAGATAGCACATCTTGGACAGGATGTAACAGTCATAATTTTATATGTCTTGTTCAGGATGTAGCTGTCATCATTCTATAGAATGTCTTGTTCAGGATTTAGCTGTCGTCATTCTATAGAATGTCTTGTTCAGGATTTAGCTGTCGTCATTCTATAGAATGTCTTGTTCAGGATTTAGCTGTCATCATTCTATAGAATGTCTTGTTCAGGATGTAGCTGTTATCATTCTATAGAATGTCTTGTTCAGGATGTAGCTGTCATCATTCTATAGAATGTCTTGGAGTGGATATAGTAGTCATTAAAGTCTTTTGAAACACTTGATGATCTTGAGCCAGTCTTCCTGTTGCTATGTCATCTTTCTCTGCGTTCGCTCTCTGATAATCAACACCAAAGTTCGTGCGATTTCCGCCGGGAAGCGTGAGGTACTATGTACTGTTGGTTAACAGCATAGCTGCATTATTTGCACTCCACAAGGCTCAGTACATACGTTTTCGTCATGCATTTAATTCGGGTAGTGGGCACTCCTAGTCTGTGATAGCCTTCCTATCTATCACCAGACACTGGATGTGTATCTAGTCTACGCCGTGACGGTTTTCAACCAAATGTGCCCTTGGACTTTACAGACCAAAAAATATCTCTGCGTGGCACTCTCCGTGGAGACGGTTGTCATGGATTTAGGCTTGGGTCGACTACGTCAATCTTGCACAAGGTGTTCTGCTGCCAGTGAACTCGCCTCACGTAATTAGGACATTGTGCCTGTGCCCATCCGGTATTGAACGCTTTCTCTCCGGGAGCATGATTACGGTATAGTAAGGGATCGAGGGTAGGGTTGAGCCCGGGTTCGTTTCCATTCACCGATATCATGTACACATTTTTTAGGAGCACCGGGGTCTAAAAGCTTGTTTTCAAGCTGAACAAACCGTTAGTTCCGATTTCCTTTTAACGTTTTCCCGTTCCGTCTACACATAGAGCTGCCTTGTGGCACTGTGCTTCCCTCCAATTGTACTCAGTATGTTTTCCTTGCAAATTTCACTATTCGTCTTTACATCTACCCTTTTAATTCGTGCTAATTGCATTGGAAGCCCCTCCAATGCTCAAGCCGAACTGTCTTGCATCACTCTCTGGCGACAGGGACGTTGTATGCTTTGGAACAGAGGTGTTGGAAATATTTCAGCCTATCTATCATAGACCTATTTTGAGGACTAGAAGGATAGACCTAAACAAACACCAATTGAGATATAATTCAATACACGTCGAAGTCGGACCGTTAGCTCAAATAACACAGCGACACGATGCGTTCAAACAGAAAGTATTGTAAGGCTGTCATTGTTCTGAAACTCATAAGGTAAGAGGGAGCTATGAAGACCAAGAAACACCTGGAGGAAAAGAATTTAATACAGATACATAAAGAATGGGACAGGAATTGAAAAAAAAATAATAAAAAATAGAATTAGATTGAAGAAATTCAATGAGAACCTGTGCTCTGCAGGAAGGGAAAGGTAAATAGTGTTGAAGACTGTTTCTTGTTGAAACATTCAAGATATTTAATTGCCCGTGTGTTGCCGGGGTCCGAAAAGGGAGCAAAGAATAGCAACACTATTCACTTTCCATGCATTTCATAAGAGGCGACAAAGGAGGTTATGGGATGGAGTTGGCTGTCCCATCCTATATAGGGTCAGTGACCCAAAGCCATGCTGAAGTCGGATGTGTCAGGCCGAAAGGCGCAGATACCGCAGTAATGATGTAAACCATGACACAACGCATTCCGTTCTCCGGACTACATACTGCTAATCTGCAGGAGTTTGAGAACGAACGCAGAAGAAGAAGATATTTAATGACAACATGTGCTCCGCCGAAAGGAAAAATGAATACACTGTTGTAGGCCGTTTCTGGTTGAACTATGATTGAAAATCAATTACCGACCTATTCTTTTTTGTTGGGGAGTTTACCGAGCAGATAGAAAACGATGAATTGAAAGATTTGTAGCTTGTCTTTCGCCAGTAGAAGACATATCAACAGAATTAAATCAAGCTTCAAGGGTTATGTCTTCGATTATTCCCGTGCAATGTGTAGGTCGGCGTTGGGAGACGACATCTGGGCGACATAAAGTGTATAATTAGTGATCAACGAAAATCAAAGCAACAATTAAACACATCACGTAGGAAGGCTGATTCTGCTTTGTTTTGATTCTGTTGTTTGGTCTTATTTGGCGATTGTTGGCTGTTTCTGGTTGCCCTAAGTTGAAAAACCAATGACTAGCCAATTCATTTTTGTATGGGACCTAGGTTCTGCAGGAAGCGAACGACTGTTGGTATGATGTATATGGTTGTACTAAATTTGAAAACCAACGACTAAGCCAGTCTTCCTATTTGTCTTTGAATAACACGATAAACAAACATCGAATTGAAGTATGATCTTAGTTTTTGAACTCTGCTAATTTTGTTTACAAACTAATTTGAAGTAGATGATCCGACTTTTATGTGCGAAGGAAATTAAATATTTTTCCTGCGTAGGTAGGTACATTCAGAAAACTCAATCGCAACAGGTCTTGCCTGGCAATTATAGCTGTGTCAATGTACATATATTGCGACCGTTGATTTAAAAACACGTCTAGTCTCTGAATGTAATTTTATCAAAGTACGTCATTTATTTTTTGGCGGAGTGGCATTCATGGGTATTTAGTAATAACAATGTCAATCAGGGTTGTCAATAGAGTTGCCATATGGGTGGAGTTGTTTACGGCCAAATTGTTTGTCTATCTATTTATTGTCATCTCCACTTGTGACGTTAGCGTCGCGGTGTGATGTTGGAGTTGTCTCTCTTTGGCAATTTGGGTCACACATAAGATCAGGCCGTGTCTCTGTAAGATTTCTTTGATAGTCTCCACCCATCTAGTTCTTGATCTTCCTCGTGCCTTGTAGTCCAATCTTCTGCTGTTGTATGCACGAGGGGCTGGTTGCGTTCGTTCCATTCTCATAATGTGGCCTAACATTTGCTGTCTCTCGATATAGTCTTGACTTGATATGATTTTTATTTCTTTCCTTCTTCATTTCTCCGTCGGTCTCTTTTGGTGACATTCAAATTGTGTGTAAAAAACGTATAAATAATGGTCAAATTTCACATTTATGTATATTATCTATTGTACAGTAAGAAAGAACATACTAAAATGTTACATAGAGCCCATACTGTTATATTGTAGTGAAGAATGGACAATTGAGAATATTGCAAGAAACCCTCTGAAGGCCACATAGATGTGGTTTTATAGAAGAATGTTGAAAATATCATGAACAGTTAAAAAGAGTAATGCTACAATTCTACAACTGGTCAACTTAAAATAGAGAACTTATTAACTGTATTAGAAGACGACAATCACAGTTTCTGGGTCATGTCATGAGAAGTTGTGGGTTGGAGAACATCGTAACAACTGGAAAGATCGAGGGTATGAGAAACAAAGGAAGACAACGTGAGAAAATATTGGATGGCTTGAAAGCCTGCCTGGCATGTTGCAGAAGCATCATAAACTATATTTAAATGTATTACAAACAGAGGACTGTGGAGAGACATGTTCGCCTACGCCGGAAGGCATGGTACCAATGAATGAATCTATTGTACCGCCTCTGATTTTGCTGTTAATTATCGCAGACTTGAATGATGATCGGTTTTTGGACTATTTTGGGTTTGGTCGCTTGATATGCAGTAATATTGTAAAATCTCAGGACGTTAGTAACTTCTTTAATCAGCCTTCTTCTTGGTCTTCCTCGGCCTCATGCTGTTTACATTATCATGTTATATGCTCTTCCTGTTTACATTCTCATGTTATATACTCTTCCTGTTTACATTCTCATGGTATATACTCTTCCTGTTAACATTCTCATGTTATATGCTCTTCCTGTTTACATTCTCATGGTATATGCTCTTGCTGAGGTCCGTGTAGATTCCTTCTCAATAAGTGGCCAAACCATTTCACTCTATATTTTGCAATGTATTTTACAACAGAAGTCGTTGCAACAGTTCTCGTATGATCTCTTCATTCCTCACATTTTGTGTGTAAATCACTAATAAAAAACAGCTGAATTTTCAATAATGCTACAATTCTATACACACTTATTGAGATAGGTAACATGCTGAAGTCGGATGTGTCAGGTCGAAAGGCGCAGATATCGCAGCAATGCTGTAAACCATGACACAGCGCATTCCGTTCTCCGGCCTACATCCTGCTAATCGGCAGGAGTTTGAGAATGAACGAAGAAGAATAAGAAGAGATAGGTAGCATATACTATTCAGGACGTAGCTATCAACCCAGCATTTGTAGGATGCGGTGATTTTCTAGGCAATATAAATATCGTTAAATATTTTCCCATTGCATTCTGAACGGTCCCGAATGTACAGTTGCATCAGTAACCTGTATCGAACTCAGTACCTTGGCCGTCACAGACGTGACTGTACCACTTCGCCACAGAGCCTACCTCCACACTTATTACCTATCTGCAATTATCAAAATTCATTCACTTCACAATGACAAACATATGCTATTGCTAACGTAATTTTAGTTCTAATGTTATTTTGAAAGTCTGAGCTTCCTCTAAGAGTGAAAGCAAGGAGTGTACTTGAAACATTTGTGCTTATTAAGTCTGAGCTTCCTCAAGGAGTGAAAGCAAGGAGTGTACTTTAAACATTTGTGCTTATTAAGATTGCACATGTTTCCATTGTGTAATACCACTGTGGAATACCAGGACATGAAGCAGACCAACTGACTAAGAAAGGTGCTGCTGAAGACCAACCAGATATACCAATCACCTACCATCAGAAAAAAACCAGATGATCAAGTCAATAAGAAAGCCACAAACACCAACACAAGATGACTATCACATTATGAACAGATCAGAACAAGTTATAATTCTACGTCTCAGAACAGGACACAACCGACTCCTCAGTCACATGTATACAAAGTTCAAGATTGGCAACACGACCATGTGTACATGTGGACAGGCAGCACAGAGTGCCAAACATATACTTCAAGAGTGTTCTGAGCATGAAACGCTGAGGCAGACATATTGGCTACAGGAAACATCACTGGAATCAAAGCTCTATGGGACACTGTATGAACTACAAAAGACAGTGAGTTTTATTCAGGAGACAGAATTACAGATATAGACATGTTTCAAGTGAACGAAAGAAGAAAGAGAAGAAGACGATTACACATTTCCCCTTTTCACTGTGTAGTAACTAAATTTAGAGTTAAATTATTGTCCATACAATTATCTAGTGCCGTTTTGCTAAAATGAAAACAATGTCTGCTCTCATTGTTTGCTGTATCAAGTCTTACTATCGTGTCAAAGGTTCCACTTAGACATCCTGGAAAAAGTCATATAATATACCTTTAAGCTTTATGAAACCTGCATTCTTTATTCTTCATTCCCATTATGGGTAGAATAGTGCTTATAATTTAGTAAATATACACAAACAAACAAAGGCACATATCTTTAGTCGTATTGTAACAAAACGATATGTGAAAGTATATAGGTCTTCAGACAAGGCCAAACACTTAATTTCGTAATTATTAAAACAGAACGAAATCAGCATATTTCCTGATTGTTTTTCAAACGCCCGATGGATCTAACAGGACATGCCTATACTAGATTTCCAACAGGATGTAGTACAGACAAGGAAATTGTTTCGCAGTTTGATTTGATCACATGATCCGACACATTCGATTTCGACGGTATAAAACTAACTTGCAATCCCATCTAGCCATCTATTCGCTAAACCCTTTGTTGTCTTTCAGCGTCAGGGGTAAACGAATTTTCTGGAGACAGCCCTCTTGTGTGCTGAGTATATTGTGGAATTTGTCGCCTCCTTTATTTCAGTGGTCCGTCGTTCTCCCAGTCGGCCTCTAGGTCTGTCTTCACTGTATCTGTGTAGTATAGATTGATGTGGTATGCAGTCTGATGGTAGTCTGCTGATGTATGCAAATCAATTGATCTATTGTCTCTTAATATATTCCAAGATTGGGGTGGTGCCTGTTTTTGGCGAATGTCCTCATTTCTCACTCTGCCTCTTAGCGATATTCCTAGGATTCTGAGTAAGCATGCCATTTCAGTTGTTACAAGTTTACCATTGTCTTGTGCCATCGTTGTTCATGTTTGGCATTGGTTGCACTGAGTTGGCATTATAATCGTTTTTAATAGTTATTTTGGTTTTTAAATCTACATCTTTGTTTCTGAAGAATGGTGTCATTTGCCTTAGGGCTTGGTATGCTTTACTACGTCTATTGTGTATTTCTTTGCTATTCTTGCCGTCTGTTGTTATATTATTTACTAGATATATGCATTCTGCCACTTGTTAAGTCTGTTGTTTCCAATATAAATATTGGTGGTTCTTTCTGTTCTTCCTTTCTTCATTATTTCGGTCTTTTCTATATCTATCTTTATGTTAATGGTATGACATGCTTGATTTAATCTATCTATTTGTCTTTGTTGTGGAAACCCCTCCATTTTACTACTTAAATGCTTTAAGTATAATAATAGCACAGGATATTTAGTTCCATTGCATCTTCTTCGTGTTTTCACTCATGTGTTGCCGGGGCCCGAAAGGGGAGCAAAGAATAGCAACACTATTTACCTTCCACGCATGTCGTAAAAGCCGAATAAGGAGGTTATGGGATGGAGTTGGCTGTTCCATCCCATATAGGGTAAGTGACCCAAAGTCATACTGAAGTCGGATGTGTCAAGTCGAAAGACGCAGATATCGCAGCAATGCTGTAAACATGAAATAACGCATTTCGTTCTCCGGGCTACATCCTGCTAATCTGCAGGAGTTTGAGAACGAACGCAGAAGAAGAATAGCAAAGGATATTTAATTACATTGCATCTTGTTCGTGTTTTTATAGCACTTACATGACAAATAATGATAACAATAATTACAGTACTTTTATGGAGTAACCAGATTTATTTTCATAAATTTTAACGAACAAACAAAAATGTAAACAGTTCATATTTCCTGTTTGGGAATTGAAGGGATCATGTGTATGGATTCTGTGATAAAGGCCACATACCATTACTGTCGTCACGTCATGTACAGGATGAGTTTACTCTCCGAATACAAATAACAACTACGTCTTTGCCCTGTTCAGCCCTGTATCTCACCTAAGCAAGAAAATATGTAAAAACAAAATTAATGCACTATAAAATTGATAAAAATGGTCACAACAGAAGTTTCATGCCAAATGTCATTTAAAATAAATTACCAAATTTGTGTAACGTGAAAAATATCTGCACACAATGGCAACACTGTTGTAAATAAATTTTCTTGGAATATTTCAAGTTGTGTGTGTGGATGACTTGATGTAATTTCGTCAACATCGCATGCACCTAGGTGTATCAACGGCATGTTGATGCCTGGGGGTACAGGAGCACGTAAAAATAACACTTGGGTTTGAAAGTGTGTCGAAAGAGAAGATTGAATAGGGTTGGACTACGGAGGGTTACTAACCTCAGCTGTTCTTAATGTGGGTTATAAGATACCTCCCACCCCGGGAGAGCTAAAGCATTTTGCTATGGGAGTCACAACAAAATAACGGAGATTAAGATGTAGCTGACCCGTCTCGTAAAGTGGGAGCTCCGCATACGTGGTTTGACTATATTTAATGGCATATATATATATCATATATATATATAGGGCCCCATAGGGGCGCGGGGTTGGGGACATAAATAATAGTTTCGAAAGGGGCTTCGGGTGACAAAGGATAGTGAGTGTCACTGAACTGGATCATCTAGAAACTATTGTTATTTAGTGGTGATGGCTGATTCTGAATAAAAGACAAAGAATAGCAACACTGTGATTTGCCATGCATATTTTCAGAAACTACTAAGTAGATTTAGGGATTTATTATTTGTCCCTCATGTAAGACAAAGTGACCCATACGAAATGATGAATTTGGATGACAGGTCTCGCTAGAAGGGGGCAGCTTCACGGACAACTAAAAAAACATGACAACGTGTTCCGTTGACCAAGTCCATCCTACTAATGGTTGGTTGGTTGGTTGCTGATCCAGCGGTCCATGGGCTCATGCCCTTTGAACCAATGCCATTAAAATGGCATTATATCGCTGGGGAGTCTGTGGATTTTCGGTCCACCCTGAGCCAGAGCCAGAGAATAACTATCACACCACCAGGAAGGTAGGTTTCAACTTATGCACTGCTCAAAGCCACTGCAACCAAGATAGAGTTTATTGTACTCATTTCCCGCCACCAATTGACTACTGGTTATGCCGAACTTCTCTATTGCTCCAGGCATGCAACCAAATGTTCAAGTCAGAAGGGTTGTCACGTTCTAAGTCACTGTGCCTCTATGATGAGCCTCAACCATAGGAAAAACAGTGCTGTCAGTTTCCTCCTCCCCAATGCTGTGCAGTACATCTCTGGCTCGCTCCCACCCACAGAGGATGCATACATATATAAAAACACATTGCAATAACAAAGTAAAAGCATGAGAACCATAATTGTACAGGTGACGTACCCTGAAGCTTCTATAAGAAGATTCTTTTTTCCAATTCTGTAAATAGCATCGTCTTTTTCGCTCCATGATTGAGTTTGAGTTCCATTCTATTCTTCAAGAACGGGGCATTCTGACAACTCTTCCTTTTACTGCGCCACCGAAATTAAATCTTGATATTATATCTCCAGATGTCCGAGGTTTTAAAAAAAACATATCTTACTTCTTCTGCGTTCATTCTCAAACTCCTGCATTTTAGCAGGATGTAGTCCGGAGAAGAGTCTCAACAATACGCAAGAATTAATTCAGCAGCATCGCATTGCTCCAATTGAATTCTGCCCTATGCACCGTATTTCGCGCTGAAGGAACATAGATAGTCCAGAGAACGAAAGATTGTAGTATAAAAGTCACAGGAAAGAAAACACACAGGTAACAAAATCACGGTATAAAAGTCCTAGGAAAGAAAACACACAGGTAACAAAATCATGGTATAAAAGTCACAGGAAAGAAAATGCACAGGTAAAAAAATCACGGTATTAAAGTCACTGGAAAGAAAACACACAGGTAAAACAATCACGGTATTAAAATCACTGGAAAGAAAACACAAAGCTAAAACAATCACGGTAATAAAGTCACAAGAAAGAAAACACAAGTAAAAAAATCATTGTATAAAAGTCACAACTATTATTTAGTTGACGTGGCCAAAAGTGAAGCAAATAATAGACACACTTTAACCTTCCATGCATGTTGCAAGATGCGCCTACTAAGGAGTTCTTTTAAAGAATGGAATTGGTTGTGCCGTCTGAAACAAAGTGTTGGACGTGTCAAAAAATGATGTACCCAGGCACAACGCATTTAGTTCTCTGGGCTGAATTCTGCAAATCTGCAGGAGTATACTGGAGAAGTGAGGAAAGTTGTTCAGCTCTAAAACGCATATACATAATGAAAATAACAAAATGGATATGTTCTGTGGCCTCTGTGATAGAGTGGTCACTAAGTTCCACTTCACGAAATGTAATAATATTGTGTAAGCTGTTTTGGATATGCCCAAATGATTTATTTAAATATTCATGTCTCACTATCTTCCTAGTCAAATTGACTTTCTTTCCTGTGACTTATTTTCCTAATCAAATTTGTGACTTTCTTTCCTGTGACTTATTGTCCTAGTCAAATTTGTCACTTTCCTTCATGTGACTTATTGTTCTAGTCAAATTTGTGACTTTCCTTCCTGTGACTTATTTTCCTAGTCAAATTTGTGACGTTCTCTCCTTTGACTTCTTTTCCTAGTCAAATGTGTGACTTTCTTTCCTGTAATTATTTTCCTAGTCAAATTTGTGACTCTTTCCAGTGACTTATTTTCTTACCTACATTCTTTTATCTGTGACTTTATTACCTACTCCCATAAATTAATTGCGATTTATTTCCAGTCAAATTTGTGACTTTTTTCCGTGCTCTTTTTCCTGCGACTTTATTACCGTTTTCAAATCCAAATAACATTCCCAGTAACCTATTTTTTTATGCGTGTATTTGTTTTCCTGCAGCAGTCAATTACCTTTATTTCTAACCGGACATAGTTTCTGGACCCCACCCTGCATAAATTCACTATTGATTACTGTGAACATCTTCACTCCCAAACAGCACGTACATACGCATGTATTGGCCTAATGATTCGAAAAAGTAGGGATAGCAGAAGGGAACTGACTGAGTCCTGGACTCAGGGAACATAAACAATGGAAAAGTGCAGTATACCGGAGCGGGCCGGTTACTGTCTACACACGGATAGACTAACTACGTGCATTACTTGTATAAAAATAGAAGAATGTTGTAACAGGGTCAGGCAATATAACGTGGCCCAGATTAATCTTGTGTTATTTGGCATACTTTTTTTTTAATGCGGTATATGCCAGATAGGACAATTAGAATATCACGCGATTGCCGGTTGGAACTGAAATTTATATTAAGTTTTTTTTTTTTAAAGGATACTAAAGAACAGACATCGGAGAAATACTAGAACACCAAGGCTTCACTATGGTAGCAGCATCAGTTAGCGAAAGAAAGAAGCTTCGGCTCGCCATAACGCCTAACGGCACACATGGATAAGACAAGACTAAAAAAGACAATAGACTTTTTTTTTTAAAAACACATAAGGACCTTTGTGCTCAATATGGATTGGGGAGGGGGAGGGGGGAATAGCCCAGTGTTTCTCAAAACTTAGATTTAACTACACCAAGAGGTTACTAAAGCTAATAATGTATCCCAGCCTACCACCACTGGACGTATTGAAAGAAAACGGAATTTTTTTTTCAAACTACAGTGACAAATAACCTGATTACTCTTTGTGGAAATAAAAAGGAAGCACACACAAAAAAACTGGTTGGTGGATCGAATAAACCAAACAAGCAATATATAGAAAGAAACACGCATTTAGACAATGGTTTAAAACAGGAAATGAAGATTACAACCTATACAAAAAAGAAAGGAGGAATGTCAAAAGCATAATAAAAGAAGGGAAAGAAAACACATGAAAAAAATGCAGAGAAAATCTTTCAGACATATGCACTAAAAACGAAAAGAATTCTACAAATATGTAAAATCAACATGAAAAAGGGACAAAATATAATCCCATAATCATTATAAACAACAAAAATGTCACCCCAATATTCAACGAAAAGGACAGAAATACAAGATGGCTAAGATATTTCCAAGATTTATATAACCCACCAAAGAATAGTAAAAGGTCATCTTTCATAACAAAACACACAGAAACCCGGGAACTAGAAATACCAGGACGAGAAATAGACAATTATATCTTTAAAAAAAGCCTAAGAAACAAGTCACCAGGCATAGATGACATGACAACTGGCGCAATCCAGTCATGTAATCAAACTGGAGTAAGATGGCTAAAAAGAATATTCAATATAGCATGGGAAGAACAACAAGTGCATGATGACTGGAGGAAAACAAATATCATACCAATATCGAAAAATAAAAGCAACATAAAAGAGGGAGAAGCATACAGATGAATATCTTTACTTAGCCACACAGGAAAGATAAATGCAAAAATCATAGAACAAATAGAGCCACAGTTAAGTAAGCAGTAAGACCCAGTTTGGCTTCAGAAAAGAGGTATGGTGCACAGACGCCATATTTGTACTGAGACAATTAAGCAAAACGACAATTGAATATAACCAACAGCTAAACATCACCTTTGTAGATCTAGAGAAGGCCTTTGGCAGAGTCGACAGGTACAAATTGTGACAGACACTAGAAAACTATGGAATACATAGACAATTACTAGACAACATAAGATCAGTATATAAAAACTTAGGAAGTATAATATGAACAAACGAAGGACTCACAGAACCATTTTTTTTAAATAAAAAAATAAAAACTGAGATAAGACACGGATGTGCACTATCACGATTCCTGTTTGTTACATACAAACAGGAATGGATATTGAAAGAGGAAGAAGCAAGAATCGAATAAAACATCTCAGAAACATCAGGAGAAGTAGGAAACTCTCTGCATGATCAATTCTTCGCAAATGATCAAGGTCTAATATAAGACACTGAAGACGAACTACAAAGACACACACACATACATTACAGTCAGTGTGAGAACATACAATATGAGTTAAACACATCAAAAACAGAAACTATGAAAATATACAGAGCAACAGAACAGATATATTTGTAGGTTATCTGTACAAAACTAAAATAGACACCAGAATTTAAATATCTATAAGAAGCAATTTACAGAACGCGGGACAATCGATATAGAAATTATGAAGAGATGCAAAAAAAAATTAAAAAATCTGTAACATACTTAGTAGACCATTAGTAGACCATAATGGAGACACTATCACACGCAATTAGTCTTCTGCCTTCGTTATCCCACATTCTGATAGCTGGATGTAGTCCAGCGATTGGATTACGCACTTTCTCTCGTCTCTCATGGCCACTCCCATTTCTATCATTCTCTGACACCGCTGATTAAAAACTCAGTGATCAACATGATGACCAAAGGACATATAATAAACACCATCTTTATACCAACATGGAACAGTGCCAGACATGGAACCTGACAAAAATACTCATGAGAAAGATTACAACATACGAGATGAAATGTCTAAGAAAGTCTATACACGCCACCAGCAGAGACCGAATAAGGAACGAATACATCGGAGAGATAGTAAAAACCATATCATGCAAACAATATATAGAGAGACAACAGATTAATTCGTTCGGACACCTTATGCAAATGTACCCATCACAAACTGCCATTCAGGCATACAGCAGCAGAAAGAACGGCTACAAAGCAAGAGGAAGACCAAGAACAAGATGGGGAAATTAAATCAGAGAGATTGTTAAAAACTACGGCCTAACCGTGGTAAGCGCAACAAAGATGGCCACAGACAGAAAACTTTAACTCTTCAAGACGCCTAACATCATTTGTAGAAAAGACAATAGATAGATTCATAACAAACATAACCTCTTCCACAGAACCACCTTTAGCAGACCATAATGGAGACACTATCACACGCAATTAGTCTTCTCCTTCGTTGTCCCACATTCTGATAGCTGGATGTAGTCCAGCGATTGGATTACGCCCTTTCTCTCGTCTCTCCTGGCCACTCCCATTTCTATCATTCTCTGAATATGTTCATCGTTCTTTTCAGCATCCTCTTCATTGTTTTGTGATGTATCCATGATTGTTCTAATTAATTCAGCCCGGTCTATTCTCGTCAATTTGCCATCCACCATAGCTGTACTCGCCAACATGTCAGCTCATTAATTGCCGCTGACTTCCACGTGACCTGGACAGTAGATCCATGTGATAATCTGGGCGTTGTTGAGAAGAGTCCTACGCTTTCTTATAATGCATTTTACTATCTCTATCAGCAAAGACACAGAAGAACAGAAGGTAAACATAAACATACAGGGAGAGAAACTACAACAAGTAAAACAGTATCAATATCTTGGACACATAGTCACAAATGATGGCAGATGTGAAACAGAAGTTAAAGGATAATAGGAATGGCTAAAAGTACCTTCAATGACATGAGGAAATTATTAATATCTAAACAAATTACAAACAAGTTAAAAATGAGAATTATAAAATGCTACATCTATTCCATATTAATGTATGGCTCAGAAACATGGACACTAAATAAACAATTAGAAGACAAAATTGAACCTTTGAGATGTGGGTATATAGAAGAATAGGGAGAACATCATGGAAAGAGAAGAAAACAAATAAAGAGGTGCTAAAGACACTTAATTTGAAGAAAGAACTACTAAGAGAATAAATATCAGGCAAATAAAATACTTTGGACACATTAAAAGACATGACACCTTATTGAAGACCTTACTTGAGGGTAAAGTCAAAGGGAAGCGAGCAAGAGGTAGGCAGAGATACACGTGGGAGAGTAACATCACACGAGTGCACCACCAAGACAAGAGACAGGAGATGTTGGAGATACGTTGCAGCCAACCTTCGTTACGGAGACGGCACTTAATGATGATGACTATCTCTATACCACGCATCCTCATTTCACACAGGAAATAAGAGTTAGTCGGTCACAAATCCTGAAACAGTGAAGACCCAGAAAAAGATGGCTAGAAGAAAAGTATAAACAACTAGACACAAAGATAGGAATCACATGGTATGAGGTTGAGAGCATAACCAAGGCTGGATAGATTCATTGTTCGATGTAATAAAACACGTGAGAACCACTGTTCTAAAACTACGTGTTTGTATCTTATCTACGATAGCGGCTCTCAACTTCTCTTGGCCTATGACCCCTTCTATTTTGACAAATTTTCTTCCACGGCAACCCAGGTGCCTTGATAGAAAAGGGATTTACTTTCTTTAAAATATAATTTAAAAGGCATATAGGATTGACTTCATTGTACAGGGGTTAGCAATTATGCATACGTCCCTCTAAGCGAAGGGGTACCCGTAATATCGAGAATACCTCTCATAATACGTAATACCATCGATAACTAAAAGGTCCCCGAAGAAGAAATCCACTATGTAAAAAGACGTCGCGAGTGGGATTCTAACTCGCAACCTCTTCGGTATAAAGCAAAATGATAAATCACAGCGCCAGGAACTTTATTTATAAATAAACACGGCTTTATAAGCTGTATCGCTATAAATTGTATTTATCTTTATGATGAGCTGTATCGCTATAAATTGTTTATGGTAAGCTGTATCAGTATACATTGTTTTATTCATTGTTCACGTCTTTACCTTTCTGTACCCTCACACCCCGCCTGAATGGGTCCGTGGCCGCCACTCCCTTAAATTCGAACATTTTCACCATGATCCCTCTTCATGTCGCCATGGTTTAGTAGTAGTGTATCACACACGTTGAGAACCACTGATCTAAGGCACGAAGATGTCAACTAAGGCTAAGATAGGCTTGAAAGGGTCAGAGTTCAGCGGCGTCGAGAATTACACATTAAGTGTGTTTGTCTTACTGAGTGTTGGTAAGATAGTGTGTCGGTCGTGTTTTCGGGGTACAGAAGGGGAGCAAATAGCAGCTTTGCGACCTACTATGCCAGTCATAAGAGGCGACTAATTTGGGGGAAATGGTCTGTAGCGTTGGCTGGTAAACGCTAATAAAGTCACAATAATTAAAGTCACTGGTTTAAAAAAAAGTCACAAATAGTTTATGATGGTAACAAAGTTACAGAAAAAGATTATCGCTAGGAAAAAAAAATCACAGAAAAGAGTTACACTTTTGACTAGAAAAATTGGTGAAGTTCAAATATGGGCTGGATTTTTTTCTGTCGGGACTGTAAAATTAAAAAACACTGGACGTGGCGACAGCAACGGCATGCCGCCTTTATCATAGATGCCACTCGAATACTCCCTGTAACACCGTAACTGTAAAATAAGGTATCACGGCATGTGTATATATTTCAAACAGCTTACACGATATCTTGACATTGTATTTTATGTAATACTTTAATCATGTTTATTTGGACAAATACCCCACAGATGCCTTGATTTTCGCTAGAAAAAAAAAACAACCACGGATTGGTGACACGTGACCATCGACTGAACTATAAGACTTAACTGCAAAAAGTAAACATCATCATCAAGTGCCTTCTCCACAACGAAGATTGGCTGCAACGTATCTCCAACATCTCCTGCCTCTTGTCTTGGCGGTGCATTCTGCCAGACTGTAACATGTCCATCGTATGATGTTACTGTCCCACTTGTATCTCTGCCTACCTCTTGCTTGCCTCCCTTTAAAAAGTAAACAGGCCTTTCGTAAATGGAAAACGTGGGGTCTTTGTTATCTCAAATATTTTATGGTAGTGCGTCCTGATATAACCTAATTGGATTTAGCTGTCCGCTGGTTGAAAGAGATGCGCCTCTCTAAAAGAGAGATCAACACATTAACTACCAACTGCTACCTAAAAAGACCTTCATTCGGTGCTTTTTTTTTATTGTTGTTACGGTTCCATTGGTTCCTATTTATATTCTTGGTGTAGCCTTGGCTATTTTGGCAAGTATACTACAAGTATATAAATATTGATCAAAGAAAACCACAGAAATAATCAAGAAAAGGAAAGAATGAAGACCTAATTAATTCAGAGAACATGTCTTCAGCAGCCGATCGGTCGCGGGTGAATGTAATATCTACATGTTTTGTTGATCCACAGGGATAGCAAATGTAGCTGTGAGAATTCCACTTTTGATGTCTTCATGGAGACTGATCACAGCGACGCATTTATTGGCATGTTACTGGCGAGGTCTGAGTTTAGAAACACAAACTAAAGGTCAACCGTGTAGTCGTTAACAGTCCAAGTATCGATAAAACCGACAATAATTATAATAAGGCACGCCTTATTGATAATTTATAGTGCTATTTCGTGATTTCTCGCCTGCCACGATCGCTATTCTAGTCGACCCAACTGTAAATTGGTACCTGGCACATGAATTAAGGGAGTGATGAGTTACCTCACACAGTAAGGATGTGAACTGACTACCCCACCAAAGTTTTGTAGCGGCTGAGTACATGAAGTATTATCTTCATCCCCGACGGCATATTGCTGCCATAGGATGTACCTTGACTTTTAGCAAGTAGATCAGAAATCGCATATAATAGTATTCCTCTTTTTCAACGTTCATTCTCAAACTCTCACTGGATCTCGTGTAGCAGGTCAATGATCCTACTAGATTTCCAGCAGGATGTAGTACATATGGAAATGCAATGTGTCGTCGTTTAACGTGCGCCAATGGCCCGACACAACAATCTTCACCAGTTAATAGTATTTAAGAACTGTATCGAAACAAACTATGGTTAAGTGTGTTTCTTGGAGCCTTACCAGAAAATATACTTTTCTAAGAGGAAAATAAATCTTCATGACGACATAGTCAGTCTTTTAGCCAGTCTGTTTTAGCCAGTCTGTCTATTATGTTTGTATCCTGAGACTTTGTAAGACTTAGATCATTTCATGCAACCATGCACAAACAATAACAATTACATCAGCCTAGTCGTTTCCGCACAGCCTGGATCAACAGGCTTGTATTTTTCAAAAAAAGAGAGAGAAAAAAACATCAATAGAGAAACGAAACTCTATTCAGGTCAGATTTAGGCTTAAAATGTCAACCCCTACTCAAGGCAGGTTTAATTGCACTGAACAGACTTCCCGGCACATGTTTCTTCTCCGCCCTCTCTCCAATCCCTCCTATTTCTCTCACTATTTCCAAAACAGGAGAATTATGTTTAATATCAACGAAACACCGGAAGTTGCCGTCAAATTTAGACCGCATTTCCTGTGCTACAATCGACTCGTCTGCAACATTTCTGACATGACCTGAATATTTGGTTGCAAGCCGGACGTTGTAAATAGTGCTTCTAGTGACCCTGCACTTAAAATCTCTTCGAAAATAGATGGCTTGTCCAAGTTGGTCAGAGGGTCTTGTAGACCAGGCCATGTCCCGTAAATAGATGCGCAGGTCAGACCAGTGCCTTCAGACTTCAAAATTGTTATTTGCGTCTTTCTATGGGTTCATTCTCAAAGTTCCATTTGTTAACAGGACATAGTTCTGAGAAAGAAATACGCTGTGCCATGATTAAATAAGATGTTGGGCGAGAGACCTTTGAGAGTCGCATGTCGGACTGAATCTTTTACTTGCGGGCCAAGTCTTTAGTCTATTGGTGCTTCAAGTAGTGTTGGAAAGGGGGGGGGGAGTGGTAGGAAGATTGCATATAGTATTTTTTTTTAGATAATCCTGGTGGTCAAGAAAACAACTGCTTGGCGGGCAGAATAACGCGACCGAACTAGTTTAGTGCTTTTCAAAAATTTGCTGGTTCGTTTTAGTGCATTTTGTTCTTATTTAGTGATTTTAAAAAAAAAATTTTTGCTTTTTAATTTGTCAATAATTTGTTTCGTTTTATTCAAAACTTTGGTTTATTTTTAAACATTTTTGCGAACACTAAAAAGTCGAACTCGTAATAAATAGTAAATAGAGCCGAAAATTAAAATTGTCATTGTTGATTTGCATATTCACAATCATTCCAGGATCCTTGCTGTGACTACACTACTGTTTAATTTACATTTGTGTATAATAATGAGCATGAACTACCCACAGCATGTCAGGGCACAGTGGCTACATGATTCGATATTTAGAAAATGGTTAATTAAGAGTTGAAAGAGATGACACGAAGTGTTATTGTACGTATTGTAAATGTACAATTGACGCGACGTAAAAGATATTGAGAGACAGCTGAGACAACAAAACAAAAGAAAGTTAAACAACCTTTCCATGAACAAAAACTCTCAGCAATGAGTGAAAGCAACAGTAGCAGGCATATATTTGTTCGTAGCTAGGCATTGTTCCCTAAGAGTAGTCGATCATTTAAGTGAACTCTGTATGGTACACTTTGGTAACTTTGGAATCTAAGGCTAGAAGATCACAGTGTAGTTTATTCAAATGTGCTCGCACAATATTCCCAAAGAGACTTGATATCTGATATTGGAAACATCAAATTCAGCTTATTAATTGATGAAAGAGATGCAACTAAGCTACTTTGTATAGCAATAAGATATTTTTCCGTGAAAAGAAAACAGCTGTTTCTTTTTTAGACTTAGAACTGTGTGACTGTAACGTTGAAGCAATTTGCAATGCTCAGAAAGAATGTTTGAAAAATAATGGACTTAAGTTGCAAGGACAACTTTCCCTAGTCACTGACTGATAATGCCTGTCATGACAAGTGTAAACAATGGTAAATATTTGAACAATCAGGGATCTCCTATTTGCTGATAATTGTGCCCTAAATGCCAACACTGAGGCTGATCTGCAGTGTATTAAAGACATATTCTCCAAAGCCAGTACTAACTTTGGGCTTACTATTAACACAGAGAAAACAGAAGTCATGTTACAACCAGCACCTGGCAAAAGCTATCTCGTGCCCTGCATAAAGGTAAATGGTGTAGCACTGAAAATTGTGAATAGATTCACATATCTAGGCAGTACGTTATCACAAAATACCAACGTTGATGATGAAGTGTATACAAGGATCGCCAAGGCAAGCAGCACATTCAGCAGATTGTACGCAAATGTTTTGCGTAGAAATGGTATTTACTTACAGTTGAAAGTTTACAGAGCAGTGGTACTTCCAGTGCGGTTATACGCTAGTGAAACATGGACTGTGTATAGACGTCATGTGAAAAAATTCAATCACTTTCACACAACTTGTGTCAGAAAAGTTATGAACATCAGATGGCAAGACAAGATTCCAGATACCACTGTTCTTGATAGAGCTGGTATCCACAGCATTGAAACAATCCTGATGGAGACACAGATTCGTTTGGCAGGTCATGTGGTACATATGCCAGACCATCGTCTGCCAATGATACTTCTCTATGGTGAACTGGAGAAATGCACACGATCTCAAGGTTACCAAAAGAAGCGCTACAAGGACTCGTTAAAGAACTCACTAAAAGCTTTTGAAATAGACCACAATACATGGGAAGAACTTGCACAAAATAGATCTACATGGCGTTATACAATCAAAAAGAGCGCATCATCTTGTGAATAGGGTAGAAATGCAGCAGCTCAACAGCGGAGAGCAGCTAGAAAGTCACGGATAGACCAAGATCCGTCTACTGTGGTCATTCCATGTCCGAACTGTCCAAGGACATTTACAGCTCGAATAGAGCTCATTAGCCATCTACGAACTCATAATCTAAAACATAATTTAATTGAATTTTCAAAAGTGGATGTACAAATGGTCATCATCATTTGTAATGGACGAACTTCAAACAATGGAGTGTAGACAAAATTAAAGTGTGAAATTCCTCATCTGATCCTAGTTAGATATGTGTGCCATTCTCTTCAACTAGCTGTGTCACATGGTACAGTCCAGTCCAGGAGTATAGAGTTCACGATTAAAGAAACATTGGTTTTCTCACACATCATTTCTCCAAGCAAAGTACAGTGAGTTTTCGAAATTATTACATAATGGGCAAACCTCATATAATCTTATTGTACCTAGTCAAACACAATGGATGTCTATTGAATCTACCATTATCAGAATATTGCAGCAGTAGGTTGAGCACAGATTTCATTTTAATATAGCAAGAATGAGAGAACGCTGTTATATAACATAATTTTTATACTCTATGTTTTGTGACATGAGAAACTATGTTTTTCTCATATTTCTCAAGCTCATTCTTGGAGAAATTCACAGCGTGAATAAAAAGTTTGAAGCAGAAATACAAGATCCAATAAAACTACTCAACGATCTTGTTCATCTCACAGATTCTATCAGCTCAAAGACTGTTATTCCTATATAAAACATTACACAGACTGATGCCATTGAAGACTATTTAGACCCTAATCCCTATCTGGGTTTTCATACTGAAAAAGAAATGGTAATCTACAAATTTCCGGATGAGAAAGAAATTCGTGGAAGATGTGGACAGTTTTTAGTGGAGTTAATTAACACAGCTATGTGTAGTTTGCCAGATAACGTTCACATATTTCAGTCCAAGTCATGTTTTAGTGGAAGTGAATGTCTACAGCCAATTAAACCTTGCATATTAAATCTTGATAAAAATGTACATTTATGACGCAGATACTCACACCCGCATAGATTTCCAGTGGAGAAAACACCATATGCAGTAGACACATAAAAATGACACACTTGTATTGTGGACAGAAATAGCTTCATACAGGGATGCAACTGGTGTAAATCCTTTCCAAAGTCTTGCAGATTTAGTTTTAACTGTACTTACTTTACCTCATTCAAATGTTGACGGGGAACGTGTATTAAGTCAGATGGGGGTTACAAAATAAAAAATTCGAAATAGACTGAGTATCATGAGTTTGAAAGTTGTTCTGACTATTAAATAGGGAATGGAAAGATATGGTAAATGCGGTTTTGCTTATAAACTACCTAAGGAAGTCCTGCAAAATATTGGATCACAAGACGTTTATAAAAGTTTGTTTCAATCATCATCATCTGATACACAAGTACAGACCAGAAAATGTAACCGAAATTGAAGAAGACTTGTCTGACTGTGATTTGGCAGATCTTGAATAAACATATTTCTAATATTAACTGATAGTCAAAAATTAGAATGTAAAAACTTGAAACATATTTTGAATATTACTTTTATTTTTGTTTGTGTTTTCTCATTATTTTGTGTGTGCATTCTTGGCATGAGACTAGTACCTTTTGGCAAAAACATATTGACAACACTAAATGCACCAGGAAAACGACATATAAAATGGGAAAAAAAATGTTTGTCTGACCGTGATTATGCAACCTGGAATAATAATATTTATCATATTAACTGATATTACTATTTTATAATGTTTTGTCTTGTATTATTTTAAGGAAAATATTTGGTGTTTTTTTTAGTGCTTCCAAAATTCTTCTAATGCTTTCTGGTGCTTTTTTAGAGACATTTTTAGTGCTTTTTTTTATGAAATGAGTTGGCAGTGCTTGGATTTGACATTTGTCCATTTTGGAGAGACGAGAGAAGTCACACAAAAATGGTGTAATCAATAATGGAGCAATGGTAATGTGAAGGTTTAAACAATAATATAAAAACTCTACGGAGTAAGTATAAAAAATAATATAAAAACTCTAAGGAGTAAGTATAAACAATAAGAGAGAAGTCACACTGTAAAGTTATAAGCAATACGCCTATTCGCAGTGTAAAGATATAGCCAATAAAAAAGAAGTCGCACTGAGAAGGTATGAAAAAAAGGTTGTTTGCACTGTGAAGGTATAAACAATGATATAGACGCCGCACCGTGAAGGTATGCGCAATAGGAGAGAGGCCTCATCGTAAAGGTATAAACAATATTAGAGAGATATTAGTGAAGGTATGCGAAAATAATATAATAGTCGCCGCATGTGAAAGTGCAAACAAGGATAGAAGTCGTTCAGTGAAGATATGGGGCCTAAGCATTAACAAATCATTTGACGTATTCCTCTCAGAAAGTTGTCTTCACAATGAACTCTCTGAACCGCTTTCTGTCTTGGGTGATGCGGCTTGTATTTTCCAGCGATGTATTCATGTTATCTTTAATGTCGTCAGTCCATCGTCTTCTTGGTCTGCATTTTCTCCTCTACCCAGGTACTCTTCCTTGCATTATTTGTCTTTCTAAACAGTTGTGTCTCTTTATATGACCAAACAGGTGTAGTTTTCTTTTTGTTATTGTGTTTCGTAACCACCACTCTGGAATATTCACTGTGTTTATAATATCTGAGTTTCTATTTTTTTCCTTCCATGATATTCGAAGTATCTTTCTGTAGCATTTCATCTCGAATGCGTTGATCTTCTTTGCCGCTGTTTTACTTAGGGCCCATGCTTCACAGCCGTATGTTGCAATTGGAAAAATAAAAGTTCATAACATTAGCAATTTGGTTTCTATTTTGTTGTTCTTCCATATGTTTTTGAACCGTGTCATTTTACAATATTCCATTGCCAATCTCTTCCTTATTTCTGCCATGCAGTCTCCTGCACCGTTGATGTTTGCTCCTAAGTATTCGAATTTATCCACACATTCTATCTCGGTATTGTCTACTCTGATTTTTGGTTGTTGTGTTGTTATATCTATTGACATGATTTTTTGTGTGTGTGTTTAAATACAAGTTTTTTGATTCACTATATTTCTTTGTGTTCTTGATTAGTTGTTCCAATACCTTTATATCATTTGAAAGAAGTACTGTGTCGTCTGCGTAGCTTAGTTCCGGGATTAGGAATCCACCTTTGTTTAAAGCGTGGTTGTCAGTGTTGTGTATGTCGTCTCTCACATATCTCATTCTATTTCTGCATAGATTTTGAACAGGTATGGGAAGAGTGTGCATCCCTGCCTTACTCCACTCTGTACCTCAAACCACTTTGAGAGATCGCCCTCTAACTTCACTGCAGCCTTGTGATCTTGGTAAAGTTCTTCTATTAGATGCATCAGATATATTGGAAAACTTATACTGTTCATTATCTCCCATGCTGCTCATAGTTTCTGGTGTTGGACGCAGTCGAACGATTTTGAGTAATCTATGAATCACATGTGCAGGTCAGAAGTAATTCCCTACACTTTTCTATGATCAATCTCATGTTGCCATGTGTACATGTGGACAGGCAGCACAGAGTGCCAAACATATAGTTCAAGAGTGTTCTGAGCATGAAACGCTGAGGCAGACATATTGGCCAGAGGAAACAACACTGGAATCAAAGCTCTATGGGACACTGTATGAACTACAAAAGGCAGTGAGTTTTATTAAGGAGACAGAATTACAGATATAGACATGTTTCAAATGAACGAAAGAAGAAGAAGAATCTCATGTTAAGAATGTATGAAGCCGGCCTGTGTGTCGTTTATCTCAATCTCTAATTTTGTTTTATTGTTTATTGAAAGGTATAATCTGTAAACAAAAGGAACCGCGTAGCGCAGTGGTTAGCGCATTGCTTCGCATATGAGTGGTCCTGGGTTAATTCCCCAGTTGAGGCGGAAATGTATTTCAGACCGCAACGGTTTCTGGATCGACCCAGCCTGTATTGGGTACCGGATTAGTGCGGGAAGTAAAGGTCTCGAGGGAGAATCCCACCCTCATATAGCAGAGCCACTGAAACGCGAGATCGTTAACTTGTCATACCTCTACAACGTTAATAAATTCTATAGGTACATTTACTTTACTTTACATTCTGTAAGCGCGAACATTCGTTTAATATGATTAGGTGATTTGGAGAGAAGAATAACCATAAGGCGGAGACTTTATAATGACGTCGGTAATGACAACGCCATATTTGCGATAAAAGTACGTGACACGGACACAAGAACCGGAGAGATAACCGCCATTTTGGTTGTTATTGCACTAAACGCAAACATGCTGAATGTTATCAGACAGAATTAAATAGGACCAAGTTATGACATTGACCTACGTGTGCAGAGAGGGTCAAGGACGACTATTGATTGACAAGGATTCTAGATGTTTCTCTCACCCAAAACTACTAGCCCACTTCCATCCATTGCACAATATTGTAAAGAACTTGTCTTCTCAAAAAGAGGCTTGCCAGTGAATATTCTCTCTTTCTCTCTCTCTCTCTCTCTCTCTCTCCTTACGGCCACATATAATACACGAGACCAATCAACGAGTTCTCAGCGTGAGAGCGGAAACGTCTAGAATTGCCACCAGATTTCTAGATCTAGTATAATCAAAAAATGTAATCAGAGTCAATCAGGTTTCCTCCAGCTTTTCTATACTAGTTGATTTGAAGTTAAATTCCAGACATCTAGATTTGGAAATTATTAATTAAGCTAAGAGAATTTACCTGTTTTATTTGACTTTTTCTAGGTTTTTTTGTTGTTGTACAGTTTGTCAAAGATGAATATTATTGCAAATAAAAGTTGAAACAACGGCTTAGTCTGAATAAATGGAAACCAGATGTTATGGTACTATCAATGAATAAATGTTCTACAGAATACAACGTCAAAGTTGATGGGATCAGTTTGAAGCAAGTCAACATATTAATATTTTTACATATGACAATCAATACAAGGTAACTGCGTGAAACGTAACAACAATTAGACTTACGTAGAGCACAGGTTTATATATCGTCTCAATGGGACACCATAGACTATATCTAAAACTAATGGGTAATGATGGGCAATGATGAGCACACAAGAAATCATAAAAATTACAATACACAAATCATATTCAACGTTTCAACCAAAAGGTCTTTATCAAGACACAAACACAACATTAAAAGACGATTTTTATGATTTCTTGTGTGCTCATCATTGCCCATCATTACCCACTAGTTTTTGATATAGTCTATGGTGTCCCATTGAGACGATATATAAACCTGTGCTTTACGTAAGTCTAATATTTTTACGTAAATTATAACATGAAATGAAAGATGTGTTAAAGAAGTCAAATGTAGAACTGTACAGGCAAAGACAACATTTCGCAAAATGAAGACTATGGTATGTAATATATCTTTGTCAGTTAAGGTGAGAGAGTTCGTAGAAGTTAAATACAACCAATTCTGATGTATGGAAATGAATCTTGCACGCTCAACAGAACAGTGAAAAATTATATGGAGGCAGTAGAGATGTGGTTTTTATAGAAGAATGTTGAGAAAGCAGAGATGTGGTTTTATAGAAGAATGTTAAGAGCACCGTGGACAGATAAAAGGTGTAATGAAGATATCCCGAAAGAAGTTTATTCAAAAAGAGAGCTGCCTACCTGCATCAGAAAGAGACAGTCAACATCTGTGAACACATCATGATAAAAGGAAAGGTGGAGTACGGTGTAACAACACGCAAGTTGTAGAGAAAGAGAGATAGGGGAAGCCCGAGAGAGAATATGCTTGACAACCGATTATTATGCCATTGGGAGAACATCGGTATCGTAAATAATCGACATCACATAGAAAACTGTGGAAAGACATGATAACCAACGCCAACCTTGTTGGATTGCGGGCTTTTGTTAGTAATTATTGCGCATAAAACTGCCAGCAAGTTTTATATTTTAATCGACACTGTGTTATCAATTTCAGACCAGGACAACACTGAAGAAATGAAATTAATTATGTATCACTAAACGAGTAGAGTGGATATGAACTGGAGTTTAAACTATAAACAACAAGACTCATATTGGTAATGCATAAGAAGCAATAGTCAAAGAAAAAAAAAACAACCTTTTTTTAAAGGAATCAGGGAGGTGGGGGCGAAGGACTAAAATGTGTGCTAAAACTGGGTCCATGGGCCGAAAAAGATTGAGAAACGCTGTTGTAGACTCTAGATCAGCAAAAATACAAAGGAGCTGTACTATGTTGAAATGTGTGTAGGAAGGCGTTCAAACTGAGACTAGAAAAAAAAAGTTTCAATGACTATTTGTAACGGGGTAATGTATATCTATATTTATCTCTACCATGTGAACGTGTATAGCGCCGTTTTTACTTGTCGTGTTTTATTGTGAATACGTTCTGGATATAGGCATTTTGATCGAAACTGCAATTTGTGTGTGATGTTAGTTTCCGGTGATTATCAAACTTCATTACTCTATTCCAAATTTGGTCTGTTGGATTTTAGTTTTACTGCAGTGGGTACATATTATCAGCGACTGTTTGAAGACGTCACTGAAATATTGCAGCAGTGATCTAAGCTCTGGCCATCTCCGGAGAACTCTTACACCCATGAAGGAGCAAGGCACACAATGACCACAGCGTATAGATAGATAGATAGATAGATAGATAGATAGATAGATAGACAGACAGACAGACAGACAGACAGACAGAGAGACAGAAAGACAGACAGACAGGCAGGCAGACAGGCAGGCAGACAGGTAGACGGACAGATTAGATTAGATTAGATTAGATTAGATTAGATTAGATTAGATTAGATTAGATTAGATTAGGTTAGGTTAGGTTAGGTTAGGTTAGGTTAGGTTAGGTTAGGTTAGGTTAGGTTAGGTTAGGTTAGGTTAGGTTAGATTAGATTAGATTAGATTAGATTAGATAGACAGACAGACAGACAGACAGACAGACAGACAGACAGACAGACAGACAGACAGACAGATAGATAGATAGATAGATAGATAGATAGATAGATAGATAGATAGATAGATAGATAGATAGATAGATAGATAGATAGATAGATAGATCTAAGCTCTTGGGAAACCACAGTTCTTGACCGTCCAGACAGGAATAGTCAGCACTGCGCGTATTTTGACCAGTTTCCAACACCATCTTCATTTACCTTGCGATGAAGGAATATATTATCATCGGTTTATTAATTACACGCAAATATGGGGGGGGGGGTGGATGTGTGTAAGGCTGACAGACAGCTGTTGCCGTTACATGAAGGTACCATCATCTACTTGGCAGAGTCGCACCTGGCAACATTTGCCAGTTTCCACAGTGAGTCACATCATGACCATTTGCGGTATAGAAGACCTCTGCACATAACTAATTAGGATTTCACTCATGATTTTTTTGAGTATTGTCGTGATTTCCAATGTGCGCTATTTATATACATGAAGTCGCCTTGGATATTTTTGGCATGCAACTCCAAGTATATAAATAGTGACCAACGTAAATCCAGACAATAATACAAAAACGTAAAGAAAGAAGTCCTAATTAATTCTGTACAGAGGTCCTCTAACGCGGACGGCCATTGTCACACATCCTGGGGACATCACAATTGTTTCTAATGTCTATATTCTTATTTCAGAATATTCACATTTTCAGCTTGTCATTTCAAATGACACTTGTGACATTATCACATCACAAAAGCTTCATACATAGACTAGACGGAAAGAAGATGATAAAAGCACAGTAAAAGTGAAATTGGTACTTGTAAAAGTAAAGTGAAGTTAGTTAAAGTGAAGTAAAGTCAAGTCAAGTAAAGTAAATTAAGTAAAGAGTATTAACGCGGAGTAAAGGTTAGTAGAGTGAAATAACGTGAAGTATTGTAGGGTAAAATTAAGTAAAGTAAAACAAATTAAAACGAAGAAAAGAATGGTCAAATAAAATAAAGTAGAGGGAAAGATCAAGTAGAGTTATGTAAAAATAACATAAAAGTAAATTTAAACTAGGGTATACTATATACAGTAAAGTACTCATTTTCCACACCATCGACGGGTATCAGGCTCTACGAGATTTTAAAAACTCGAGCATTGTAACTGTATAAGAACAAGGACAACAGAAGTGAGTATAACAAGACAATCAACATAAGGTAATACTGCAGTGATATGAACAACAATAGTACTTACGTAGAACACAGGTTTTTGATATTTCATTTGAACACAACAGATGGACTATCACTAAGACTAAGGGGTTATGAGGTGTAAACACAAAAACATACACAATTACAATACATAAGACATTTTCAACTTTTCGAACCGTTAGGTTTTTCTCAAGAATATATAAAACAGTGAAAAACAATTAAAACAGTAAAAAATATGTTACCACCACAGATGCGCTAGATACACACTATTGACATGTAGATTTGTTTTTTATTTTATATATTCGTGAGAAAGAATATACACACCAGGAGAGACGACTAAACAGCTTTCACACGCGTTACCTCGTGGAAGTCTTGGAGTTAAGTGACAAGACAAAGTCACTAATAAGGCTGTATTGGAAATAACAGGAAATACATTTACTACAGTATATGATGAGCTGCGCAGACTCAGATGGATGAGGCACACTATAAGCATTGAAGATGTCAGAATACCCAAAAGATCTACTTTATGGAGAATTACATTCTGGGAAAGATCTACTTTATGGAGAATTACATTCTGGGAAAGATCTACTTTATGGAGAATTACATTCTGGGAAAGATCTACTTTATGGAGAATTACATTCTGGGAAAGATCTACTTTATGGAGAATTACATTCTGGGAAAGATCTACTTTTTAGAGAATTACAGTCTGGGAAAGATCTACTTTATGGAGAATTAAATTCTTGGAAAGATCTCAAGGTCCATCGCTAATTTCGGTACAAAGACATATGCAAACGCGATATGCATGGTACATACATTGATACGGAATCATGGGAGCATGATGCCATGGATCGTGTTGCACGGAGGGGAAAGATAAATAATAATATGAAGACAAAGAAGAAAATGAAAGCAGTTCAAGAGCTACATATCTAGGAAGACTCAAACAGCACACAATGTTAAAGTGGGCCTGTGTTTCCTTGTGCATACAGCGAAAGACTTTATGTAGCTCAGATTGGTGTTAGAATGACACCCATCATCGGCATGGATCTAGATGATCTGTTTTTTAATAGTATAACAATAATACTATTGTATGGACAGACGGAAATATGCCTACTACAGATGTGTATCGAGGAATACCGTGTTAAACCCGTATACTTCATTGATAACATCATACATAAGGATGGTATTGTCAGAAGCATACTCGCGACTGTTTCTTTCCAGAGGAACTGGTACTTATTTCAGTAGGATGGGTTGATATAGGACAGGTTGCCCACTTGGCCATTCTCTGTCTCCTTGCATGAAAAACTCAACGGCACTTCTTGGAGGCTGGGGGTCACTGCTACTTTTGTCAGTGTCACCAATGTGGAAGTCTCGGGTTGACTGCTACCTTGTCAGAGTCACTAATGTGGAAGTCTCGGGTTGACTGCTACCTTGTCAGAGTCACTAATGTGGAAGTCTCGGGTTGATTACTACCTTGTCAGAGTCACCAATGTGAAAGTCTTGGGTTGATTACTACCTTGTCAGAGTCACCAATGTGAAAGTCTTGGGTTGATTACTACCTTGTCAGAGCCACCAATGTGGAATTATCGAGTTGATTGCTACCTTGTCAGAGTCACCAATGTGAAAGACTCGGGTTGATTGCTACCTTGTCAGAGTCACCAATGTGGAAGTCTCGGGTTGATTGCTACCTTGTCAGAGTCACCAATGTGAAAGTCTTGGTATAACTGCTACCTTGTCAGAGTCACCAACGTGAAGTCTCCGGTTGACTGCTACCTTGTCAGAGTCACCAACGTGAAAGTCTTGGTATGACTGCTACCTTGTCAGAGTCACCAATGTGAAAGTCTTGGTATGACTGCTACCTTGTCAGAGTCACCAACGTGAAAGTCTTGGTATGACTGCTACCTTGTCAGAGTCACCAACGTGAAAGTCTTGGTATGACTGCTACATTGTCAGAGTCACCAATGTGGAAGTCTGAAAGTGAACGAAGAAGATGTTGACTAAATGTGCAATTTCGCAAATTGATCACGATATTTTTAATTGTCACTGGTCACCTTTGCATTGTTTGATCAATTGACAATTGTATTAACAGTTAGAAGTTGTGCCAGTGTTGGCAAAAAATTGGCTTAATCAAGTTCAAATAAGTGTTTACAAAATTTATTATTATTACTATTACTAGTATTGACCCTAGCTATTCCTTTCAGATCTTTCCATATCCCTACCCATGTTTTCTGCATCTGTCTTTTTCTGCACTCTTTTCTACTCTTCCACTTTTCATCTTCCATGTAGAGTTCAGAGCAATGCCTTCCACATAATCAGGTTTTACAGAATTTGATAGTTTAGTGGGACAAATTTCACAAATGATACCGTTTTCAAATAAAACTGGCAATGCATTTATGTTTAGTATATTTATAAAAAAAAATTTTGTGATTTTGAAAATGCTCAAAAGTTAAAAGTTTGGTAATTGCCATATTTAACTTGAAGTTTGACTATAATCACATTATATCTGGCAACCATATTCACAATGCTTTCGTTTCTTCTTCTGTGTTCGTTCTCAAACTTCTGAAAAATAGCAAGATGTAGTCCAGAGAATGGAATACGTTGTTTACAACTGTGCTTCGATATCTGCGCCTTTCGGCCTGGCACATCCGACTTCAATACCTTCCAATATAAATTCAACATTAAAAACTGGTTTCCTCTACGATCTAGTATCATCATTACTCACACAGTTGCTAGTGAGACAGATGGCATGGCCATCCTAACCTATTAGTCATTCAATCTGTCGCACAACGTTGTACTTAACTCTCGTATATGTCGTGCATCCACACAGTATTGTGCGCCTTCAGCAACTACTACCGCACAGGAGGTAGAATATTTTAATATAAAATATAACGTAGGCTGTTATGTCGTTTATATATTTAGCTGTAGGTGTGTATGTGTGTGTGTGGTTAAAGGTTGAGTCATATAATCAATTGTTGAATAATACAAAGCATATTCAAATGATGTGCTATTATTAATCTATGAAAATTCAGAGTAATGTAAATATCGCATAGAAAAGAGAAAGCTTACAAAGTTAGAAATGTGATTTCTAATAAAAGCAGTAAACAGAACAAGAAGAGAGAATGTGAGGAATGAAGACATTACAAGAAGTGTTGGAACAATGTCTGTGGTCAAATATATTGTACAGTGAATATTGACAAAATTCAGCAAATAAATGAGAATGAACCGATTACATTGACCAGCAGCTTCTTCTTCTTCCTCTTTCCTTCCTCTTTTACTCTTTACTTGTGTCGAGGGAGATACAATGTTCTTGTTCTCGCTTTTCTGGCAGCTTTAGGTAATGTTATTTGGTGTTCGTGTAATGTCTCTTTGATGTTGTCGATCCAGTGTACTCTAGGTCTACCATTGGCTCTTCTTTCTGCTTCTCCTCTCTTCGTATATGCTTTATAAACTAATGAATTGCACGGCATTCTTACCAGATGACCAAACCATTGTATCTGTTGGTTTTCTATGTATTATAGAATTGATATGACACCCACTCATTCTCTTATGACATCGTTTCTAATTCTGTGTCTTCTGGTCACTCCTGTTGCTTTTCTCAGACATCTCATCTCTGTTGTAACCAGTTGTCTCTTATGTTTTGTTGTTAAGGACCATGTTTGACATTGGTAGCACAGGGTTGGAATGAAGATACTTTGGATAAGATGTTTTTTGTTGTTGACATTGGTAGCATTGGCCAGCAGCAAGATCATATAATGTGAGAATGGAAACATCAAGAGATAAAGGGAAAACAAGAAGTAGGGAGGGAAGTTGAAGAAGTTACCGACTTCTTGAGATGTCATAATATTATTGAATATCAAGCTAGCAAACGTGCCATATCCTATAAGCCAATCATCATTGTATCATATGACGACCAACAGCAACAAGCAGACAACAGACAAATATATGTTTTATGTTTGTATACAAATTGATTGGAAAGGTTGGGGAGTTCTCCATGGTTTTGTTTAATGCCTGACATGAGCATATTATTCAGGGTGCCCATGGGTGGTGGTTCTCCAAGATTCTTTTTAGTGCAGGCAAGACTACATTTCTCAGGGTGCGCAATGATGCGAGAAGAAACCTACTCAAAAGGAGTGATATCATATATATCTCTTCGACCGTGTGTTGTCGGGGCCCGAAAAGGAGCAAAGAATAGCAACACTTTACCTTCCATGCATGTCGTAAGAGGCGACTAAGGAGGTTATCGGATGGAGTTGACTGTCCCATCCCATATAGGGTCAGTGACCCAAAGTCATGCTGAAGTCGGATGTGTCAGGCAGAAAAGGCGCAGATATCGCAGCAATGCTGTAAACCATGACACAACTAATTTCGTTATCCGGACTACATCCTGCTAATCTGCAGGAGTTTGAGAACGAACGCACAGAAGAAGATATATATCTCTCTATTAGTGTGTCTCAACGCTAAATTATCTAATGCCCGTCTGGAAAATCCTTCTAGAAATAAGATATGGTTGAATCAGTGGGACTCCTGTCTTTGTTTTGCAGCAGCTAGTCGGAGATTCTTTACAATAACTATTACAACCCTTAGTCTGCAAATAAAATCGCTAGTGTCCTGTGCTAAACTCTTCTAAGAAGGTATATCTATATTAAAGTCAGTTCATTATATCGTGTGTCTTTAAAACTATCTTCTGTCCCTCATTCTTGTGGTGCCCAGTCTAATTCTGTCTTCCAGACTGTGAAGCTCAATCTCCAGCATTGTGAAGTCCATGCACTGTCCTTTAGCCTTATAGAATCCAAGCCACGCCCTTTAGCCTTGTGGAGTCCAATGTCCTTAAGCATTCTTGAGACTAATTTCTGTCCTCTAGACTTGTTGAGTCCAATTTTTGTCCTCCAACCCTGTGGAATCTCAAAGACTACTAACAATTACAATAAATGTCGTAAAAGACGAATAAGAATGTTTGGAGGTGGAGTTGTCTGTCCCATTCCATAGAAATACAAACCGATACAAAAATATTGTCCCATGTCGGATGTGTCAACCCGAACGGCGCAGATACCGCAATAAAGCTGTGAGCGCGTTCAGTTTTCTGTACTACATTGTGCACACTGGCATAACTTTTTAGAATATGCGCCAAAGGTAAAGGTCAATTGAGTTTTAAACTTTCTAGTTTTAATCGCAGCATACGATTCTATTTTAGGTGCACAGCTGTCTGGTCAGTGTTTGTATCTACTTCAGCGATTAGGTCAGTGGCCTGGTCAGTGTTTGTATTTACTTCAGCGATTAGTTCAGTGGCCTGGTCAGTGTTTGTATTTACTTCAGCGATTAGTTCAGTGTCCTGGTCTGTGTTTGTATTTACTTCAGCGATTAGTTCAGTGGCCTTGTCAGTGTTTGTATTTACTTCAGCAACTAGCCCAGTGTCCTGGTCAGTGTCTGTATCTACGCCAGCAATTAGTTCAGTGGTCTGGTCAGCATCTACGTCAGCAATTAGTTCAGTGGTCTGGTCAGTGTTTGTATCTACTTCAGCAATTAGTTCAGTGGTTTGGTCAGTGTCTGTATCTACGTCAGCAATTAGTTCAGTGGTCTGGTCAGTGTTTGTATCTACATCAGCAATTAGTTCAGTGGTCTGGTCAGTGTTTGTATCTACTTCAGCAATTAGTTCAGTGGTCTGGTCAGTGTCTGTATCTACGTCAGCAATTAGTTCAGTGGTCTGGTCAGTGTTTGTAGTTACTTCAGCAATTAGTTCAGTGGTCTGGTCGATGAATGTATCTACTTAAGCCGCTATCTCAGTGACTTGGTCAGCGTTTCTTTCTACTTCAGCACTAGCTTTGTAGCCTGGTCAATGTTTGTATCTACTTCCGCAACTAGTTCAGTTGCCCGGTAAATGTTTGTATCTACTTCCGCAACTAGTTCAGTGGCCTGGTCAATGTTTGTATCTACTTCCGCAACTAGTTCAGTGGCCTGGTCAATGTTTGTATCTACTTCCGCAACTAGTTCAGTGGCCTGGTCAATGTTTGTATCTACTTCCGCAACTAGTTCAGTGGCCTGGTCAATGTTTGTATCTACTTCCGCAACTAGTTCAGTGGCCTGGTCAATGTTTGTATCTACTTTCGCAACTAGTTCAGTGTCCTGGTCTGTGTTTGTATTTACTTCAGCGATTAGTTCAGTGGCCTTGTCAGTGTTTGTATTTACTTCAGCAACTAGCCCAGTGTCCTGGTCAGTGTCTGTATCTACGCCAGCAATTAGTTCAGTGGTCTGGTCAGCATCTACGTCAGCAATTAGTTCAGTGGTCTGGTCAGTGTTTGTATCTACTTCAGCAATTAGTTCAGTGGTTTGGTCAGTGTCTGTATCTACGTCAGCAATTAGTTCAGTGGTCTGGTCAGTGTTTGTATCTACATCAGCAATTAGTTCAGTGGTCTGGTCAGTGTTTGTATCTACTTCAGCAATTAGTTCAGTGGTCTGGTCAGTGTCTGTATCTACGTCAGCAATTAGTTCAGTGGTCTGGTCAGTGTTTGTAGTTACTTCAGCAATTAGTTCAGTGGTCTGGTCGATGAATGTATCTACTTAAGCCGCTATCTCAGTGACTTGGTCAGCGTTTCTTTCTACTTCAGCACTAGCTTTGTAGCCTGGTCAATGTTTGTATCTACTTCCGCAACTAGTTCAGTTGCCCGGTAAATGTTTGTATCTACTTCCGCAACTAGTTCAGTGGCCTGGTCAATGTTTGTATCTACTTCCGCAACTAGTTCAGTGGCCTGGTCAATGTTTGTATCTACTTCCGCAACTAGTTCAGTGGCCTGGTCAATGTTTGTATCTACTTCCGCAACTAGTTCAGTGGCCTGGTCAATGTTTGTATCTACTTCCGCAACTAGTTCAGTGGCCTGGTCAATGTTTGTATCTACTTTCGCAACTAGTTCAGTGGCCTGGTCAATGTTTGTATCTACTTCCGCAACTAGTTCAGTGGCCTGGTCAATGTTTGTATCTACTTCCGCAACTAGTTCAGTGGCCTGGTCAATGTTTGTATCTGCTTCCGCAACTAGTTCAGCGGCCTGGTCAGTGTTTGTAATTACTTCAGCATTAGCTCAGTGGCAAGAGTCCTCGAAAACGTTGATACGCAAGTAAAATTCATTTTTCCATGCCTTTGAAGCGTATTATTGGTTTGTTTTGTGCGCAGTGGTTGGTCATTCACAGCTCCGTGAAGAGGTAAGTGTATTGCGGAAGAAAGAGATGCTGTCTATACAACAATTACTAGTGTAACGATGAAAGCGATAACAGTGATATGTCTGGTGGCTAAGTGCTGTATCTTCTTCTTCTGCGTTCGTTCTCAAACTCCTGCAGATTAACAGGATGTAGTCCGGAGAACGGAATGCGTTGTGTCCTGGTTTATAGCATTGCTGCGATATCTGTGCCTTTCGGCCTGACACATCCGACTTCAGCATGGCTTTGGGTCACTGACCCTATATGTGATTGGACAGCCAACTCCATCTCATAACCTCCTTAGTCGCCTTTTACGACATGCATGGAAGGTAAACAGTGTTGCTATTCTTTGCTCCCCTTTCGTACATCGGCAACACACGGGCGAGTGTTGTATATGTATATATTTTGTGACTGATTCTATTAGTACGCTTCGAACGAGTTAGATCTATCTATGTCGTGAATGATTGGAGTCAAAGACGAATACTTGGTTGTAAAGCGTTAGTATCATTATTGTGCCTGGGCACGCGGGTGCTCGAGGAAATGAAAAAGCAGACATATTTGTTAGCATCGCCATAGTGGTTAGTGATGGTTAAATGGACCGTGCCGGTATGTTGAATGCACTCAATGAGTTAGACCAGTAGGAAGAAATGGGGTGTATTACTTCTTCCGTGTCGTTGGCAAGAATGCATGACATAGACGTGAAGTGTTGTCTTGCAAGAATGCAGGACATAGACGTGAAGTGTTGTCTTGCAAGAATGCAGGACATAGACGTGAAGTGTTGTCTTGCAAAAATGCAGGACATAGACGCAAAGCGTTGTCTTGTAGGAATGCAGGACATAGACGTGAAGTGTTGTATTGCAAGAATGCATGACAGACGTGAAGCGGTGTCTTGCAAGAATGCAGGACATATACGTGAAGTGTTGTCTTGCAAGAATGCATAACAGACTTGAAGCGTTGTCTTGCAAGAATGCAGGACATAGACGTAACGTGTTGTCTTGCAAGAATGCAGGACATAGACGTGACGTGTTGTCTTGCAAGAATGCAGGACATAGATATGAAGCGTTGTCTTGCAAGAAACGAGCGGTATATATGAATAAAAAAAATAGTTATTGACCAACAAAGAACCGGAACAATTAGCACACGCTGAAGGATTTACTGAATATGAGATTGGAGCTTATATGTTCGTGTATGTAGTGTCATGAAGATGATTGACGACTAACTACCAGACGCGCATTTGGAGATATGTTGTTATCGAAATTAGAAAAAACACGTGGAAAAACTTGTACATGACGAGGCGACAGCAAGAGCATGCGGCTTTATTACACCGCTACACAATCCTTCCCAGCAAATCCCTAACAGAAAAGCAGCAGTATTTGTCAGTTTGACAATTATTAGGCCCGTATTTTTATTTATTGTTTTATCAAATTAACCAACGGCATACCTCGAGATAATGTAGTTAGCATCACGCTCGTCTGCTTTATTTTCACATCAGACGTGGAACACATTTCCATAGGTGGAATTGACCTCGCTTATAATTGTGATTTAACCAAATATTCCAGTTAAACTGGAAATTGAAAAGGAGATGTGAAAGCTCAACATACACTTTTCTTCATCGGTATTTTTCTACAACATCCAATTTCAATGGCTACTTCCTGTCACTGATATATTCTGTCTACAGGTAGTAGTGTATCAGTGGTTACTTTTTACATACTGTTTACAGGTAGCCGTGCTTACATGTCATATTCTGTCTACAGGTAGCCGTGTTTACATATTCTGTCTGCAGGTAGCCGTGTTTACATGTCATATTCTGTCTACAAGTAGCCGTGTTTACATATTCTGTCTACAGGTAGCCGTGTTTACATATTCTGTCTGCAGGTAGCCGTGTTTACATGTCATATTCTGTCTACAAGTAGCCGTGTTTACATGTCATATTCTGTCTGCAGGTAGCCGTGTTTACATGTCATATTCTGTCTACGAGTAGCCGTGTTTACATGTCATATTCTGTCTGCAGGTAGCCGTGTTTACATGTCATATTCTGTCTACAAGTAGCCGTGTTTACATGACATATTATGTCTGCAGGTAGCCGTGTTTACATGCCATATTCTGTCTACAGGTAGCCGTGTTTACAAGTCATATTCTGTCTACAGGTAGCCGTTTTTACATGTCATATTATGTCTGCAAGTAAGCCGTGTTTACATGTCATATTATGTCTGCAGGTAGCCGTGTTTACAAGTCATATTCTGTCTACAGGTAGCCGTGTTTACAAGTCATATTCTGTCTACAGGTAGCCGTGTTTACTTGTACATAGGTTTGATGTAAATACAGTGTGTGTGTGTTTATGTAAGCAGCTGTTGTTACATATCAACATGCATAGCTATATTTGTGTATGTAGAAATATATACGAGGCAGCTTCAAACAGTTCCCGGAATAGCCGAATAGTGTTTGAATGAAAGATGATATTATGGAAATTACATGTTTATACGTTGGTAATGACCTTGACGAAAGGGCATGGCATACGTGACCTTTACATATACTCTCGAAGAGAAGATGCACATGTTTTGTCCGGAGAACGGAATGCGTTGTGTCCTGGTTTATAGCATTGCTGCGATAGCTGTGCCTTTCGGCCTGACACATCCGACTTCAGCATGGCTTTGGGTCACTGACCCTATATATGATTGGACAGCCAACTCCATCTCATAACCTCCTTAGTCGCCTTTTACGACATGCGTGGAAGGTAAACAGTGTTGCTATTCTTTGCTCCCCTTTCGTACATCGGCAACACACGGGCGAGTGCTGTATATGTATATATTTTGTGACTGATTCTATTAGTACGATTCGAACGAGTTAGATCTATCTATGTCGTGAGTGATTGGAGTCAAAGACGAATACTGGTTTGTAGAGCGTTAGTATCATTATTGTGCCTGGGCACGCGGGTGTTCGAGGAAATGAAAAAGCAGACATATTTGCTAGCATCGCCGTAGTGGCTAGTGATGGTTAAATGGTCCGTGCCGGTATGTTGAATGCACTCAATGAGTTAGACCAGTAGGAAGATATGGGGTGTATTACTTCTTCCGTGTCTTTGGCTAGAAAGCAGGACATAGATGTGAAGCGTTGTCTTGCAAGAATGCAGGATATAGACACAAAGCGTTGTCTTGTAGGAATGCAGGACATAGACGTGAAGTGTTGTATTGCAAGAATGCATGACAGACGTGAAGCGTTGTCTTGCAAGATTGCAGGACATATACGTGAAGCGTTGTCTTGCAAGATTGCAGGACATATACGTGAAGCGTTGTCTTGCAAGAATGCATAACAGACTTGAAGTGTTGTCTTGCAAGAATGCAGGACATATACGTGAAGTGTTGTCTTGCAAGAATGCAGGACATAGACCTTGACGTGTTGTTTTGTAAGAATGCAGGACATAGACATGAAGCGTTGTCTTGCAAGAATGCAGGACATAGACATGACGCGTTGTCTTGCAAGAATGCAGGACATAGACATGAAGCGTTGTCTCGCAAGAAACGAGCGGTATATATGAATAAAAAAAATAGTTATTGACCAACAAAGAACCGGAACAATTAGCACACGCTGAAGGATTTACTGAATATGAGATTGGAGCTAATATGTTCGTGTATGTAGTGTCATGAAGATGATTGACGACTAACTACCAGACGCGCATTTGGATGTATGTTGTTATCGAAATTAGAAAAAACACATGGAAAAACTTGTACATGACGAGGCGACAGCAAGAGCATGCGGCTTTATTACACCGCTACACAATCCTTCCCAGCAAATCCCTAACAGAAAAGCAGCAGTATTTGTCAGTTTGACAATTATTAGGCCCGTATTTTTATTTATTGTTTTATCAAATTAACCAACGGCATACCTCGAGATAATGTAGTTAGCATCACGCTCGTCTGCTTTATTTTCACATCAGACGTGGAACACATTTCCATAGGTGGAATTGACCTCGCTTATAATTGTGATTTAACCAAATATTCCAGTTAAACTGGAAATTGAAAAGGAGATGTGAAAGCTCAACATACATTTTTCTTCATCCGTATTTTTCTACAACATCCAATTTCAATGGCTACTTCCTGTCACTGATATATTCTGTCTACAGGTAGTGTATCAGTGGTTACTTTTTACATACTGTTTACAGGTAGCCGTGCTTACATGTCATATTCTGTGTACAGGTAGCCGTGTTTACATGTCATATTTTGTCTGCAGGTAGCCGTGTTTACATGTCATATTCTGTCTACAGGTAGCCGTGTTTACATGTCATATTCTGTCTGCAGGTAGCCTTGTTTACATGTCATATTCTGTCTACAGGTAGCCGTGTTTACATGTCATATTCTGTCTGCAGGTAGCCGTGTTTACATGTCATATTCTGTCTACAAGTAGCCGTGTTTACATGTCATATTATGTCTGCAGGTAGCCGTGTTTACATGTCATATTCTGTCTACAAGTAGCCGTGTTTACATTTCATATTATGTCTGCAGGTAGCCGTGTTTACATGTCATATTCTGTCTACAGGTAGCCGTGTTTACAAGTCATATTCTGTCTACAGGTAGCCGTGTTTACTTGTACATAGTTTTGATTTAAATACAGTGTGTGTGTGTGTGTTTATGTAAGCAGCTGTTGTTACATATCAACATGCATAGCTATATTTGTGTATGTAGAAATATATACGAGGCAGCTTCAAACAGTTCCCGGAGTAGCCGAATAGTGTTTGAATGAAAGATGATATTATGGAAATTACATGTTTATACGTTGGTAATGACCTTAACGAAAGGGCATGGCATACGTGACCTTTACATATACTCTCGAAGACAAGATGCACATGTTTGTGTGTTGTGTTTGTTGCATCGTCGGCCTTGAAAATGTCCTTGATTAAAAGTCGTCCTTGATAAAAATTTCGGCCAGCCTCTAGACCGGGTAGTAGTTTTCGGTGTTTCAGTGTATTTCTGATGGAATATGTGATTTTTACATCTGAATGTGATAGATTCGAACACGGTTTCACCATGTAGAAACTCTGAAACAACGCTGTGACAGATCTAGTAAATCGACAGCCATGAAACACACTGCTTATAGAAAATGAATAGTGCTCGAGAGATGAGTATTGGAACACATCAAAAGACAACAGTTCAAGTGGTTTTCACACGCTTCCAGATTACCGACAGATAGCATACCACAAATGGCCATGACACATAGACATAACGGTTATAAAGCCAGAGGCAGACCATGTAAAAGATGGATCACAGAAATCAAAGAAGCCACAGGAACAAGCTTACAAACAGCGCACAAGAAGGTCATCTCCAGAGAACTCTTCCAACTCTGACGCCGCAAGGCAAATAAGGGCCACAGCGTATAGATAGATAGATAGATAGAACTATCAAGTTTTGTGTTTTACTAGAGAAGTCACCATCAGAGACACTAACATACCTTAATCCAGCATATAATGATAATACAATGAAGAAATCGCAAGTATTTATGTGGCACAAGCGTTACCGTAAAGATCGCATTAGTGTCATTGTTTGTCTGTTTTGCGTTCGCTCCATTGTAATCAGCACTGATATTCGTGTGATTTTCTCCGGGAGCGTAGTTACGTTATGCCACCGTTATGCGCCTTGTAACATTAGTGCCGATAATGAAGCACGTTACGCCCTTGTGTTGATGAGGCCCGAAAGGGGAGCAAAGAATTGCAACACTGTTTACCTGAGAGAGGAGTCATAGGATGGGTTCCCTGAATGTTTCCAGCTGTTGCATGCATGTTGGCAAAAGTGTGTAGTTGCCGAAGAGAACTAATTTGAAAGAAATGTTCCGCCGAAGACGGATATGTCGGGCCATTGGCGCAAATAAAACGGCGACACAACGCATTTCCATTCTCTGGACTACATCCTGCTGGAAATCTAGAATGGATCATGGTCCTGCTACAACAGAGATCCAGCAGAAGGTTGAGAATGAACACTGAAAAAAGAAGAAAGAAATGTAGTATAGATAATTCTATAGTTACTTATTTCTATATAATCCACTAATTCTATTGTTACTTATTTCTATATAATCCACTAATTCTATAGTTACTTATTTCTATATAATCCACTAATTCTATTGTTACTTATTTCTATATAATCCACTAATTCTATTGTTACTTATTTCTATATAATCCACTAATTCTATTGTTACTTATTTCTATATAATCCACTAATTCTATTGTTACTTATTTCTATATAATCCACTAATTCTATTGTTACTTATTTCTATATAATCCACTAATTCTATTGTTACTTATTTCTATATAATCCACTAATTCTATTGTTACTTATTTCTATATAATCCACTAATTCTATTGTTACTTATTTCGATATAATCCACTAATTCTATTGTTACTTATTTCTATATAATCCACTAATTCTATTGTTACTTATTTCTATATAATCCACTAATTCTATTGTTACCTATTTCTATATAATCCACTAATTCTATTGTTACCTATTTCTATATAATCCACTAATTCTATTGTTACTTATTTCTATATAATCCACTAATTTCGGAAACTTTTTGAACCTACCTGCTATATTATGTATACACCAGCTGTTGCATATGAAGACAGTGTGTCATGAGTCATCGTGGAGCTACATTAATTCTCGTGAATGAGCAATATAACTGTTTGACTTCTCACTCATTGAATGAAACCATCGAGTTTGACCTATTTTATCCAGTTGGTACTTTATTATCAGATCAGCTGTACCTCCTCCGCAACGAAGGTTGGCTGCAATGCATCACCAACACGTTCAATTTCTTACCTTAGTGACACACTATAACTAACCTGGAATTTAATCAGCTCTTGATGTTTCCATGACACTTGTATCTTTATTAGTCTCTCGCACTGTCCTTCAACTTTTCTTCGTGTAAGGTCTTCAGAAAAATGGTCAAATGGAGCAGAGGATTGACTTCCTTGTATTCGGGTTCTCAATTAGTACACCAATGACTCACCAGAACAGTACACTGCACGCCAGTGTGTTGTCAGGGCCCGAAAGGGGAGGAATGAATAGCAACATTGTTTACCTTCCATGCATGTCGTACGAGGCGACTAAGGGGGTTAGGGGATGAAGTTGGCTGTCCCATCCCATATAGGGTCAGTGACCCACAGCCATGCGGAAGTCGGATGTGTCAAGGCGCAGATATCGCAGAAGTGCTATAAACCATGGCACAGCGCATTCCGTACTCCGGACTACATCCTGATGATCTGCAGGAGTTTGAGAACGAACGCAGAAGAAGAAGAAGAAGATGAAGTACACTGCAAGGCAAGAGTACCACTAAAAGAACGTAACCCCGTAGCTTCAAGCGATGTCTCTAGACGTTTTGTTTAATACTCTCGTATAGAGAACAACTCACAAGCAGTTGATCCCGATACCTCTTAAACGCAAGGCAAACGTCTTAACCATTACGCCACTGGAAAGCGCACAATAAGAGAAGGGCTTGTTTCAGTTTTATTAGGTCAAGCTAAAGCCATTCATTAACAAAAGTGTTACCAATGGCCCACTAAATATACCACCCATGTAACAGAAAAATTTAGTGGATGACATGCCGTTATATTGAGGTTATCTTCTTAGAAAAGCTTCATGGCACATCTATACAATTATGCTTTTATTTTGTTGTTGAAATATGTTTCATGTTTACCTGAATATATATGTATGCACCCTCTGTGGTTGGGAGGAAGCCAGATTTACTGTGCAGCACTGAGGAGGAAACTTTCAGCACTGTTTTTTCCTATGGCTGAAACACATCATAGAGGCACAGAGACACAGAACGTGACAATCCTTTTGACATGAACATTTGGTTGCATGCCTGGAGCAATAGAGAGGTTCGGCACAACCAGCAGTCAATTGGTGGCGGGGAATGAGCACAGTGAACCCTATCTTGGCTACAGTGGCTGGGAGCAGTGGATAAGTTGAAACCTACCATCTTGGAGGTGTAACAGTTATTCTCTGACTCTGTCCCGGGGTGGGCCGAAAATCCACAGACTTCCCAGCAATATAATGCCATTTGAACGCGTGTGCAATTGTTGCTAGGCGATTTGGTGCCGTAGAACGGACTGGTTCAATTCCCGTTAGTCTCAAGAATTTTTAAATATTATCCTCTGGCTTCCTACTTATATTTACTTGTATAAACAATTATTTGAAGCAAAAATTGTATTGTCTATATATGTTATCCATGTTTACAAGAAGACCTATCGGCCCTTGTATAACTAATACGGATATTATGTTATGTGTTTGTTGTTACTGAGGATATTTCAATACCTGTACGGGATGTTTGTTGTTGTTGTAATAGTCCTTGTCTCGATTGGTCCGTTCGGGTGACTTTGTGTGCACGATTTGAATGGCTTGATGAAACCGCATCTTTTGTGGAGATGCGGTTAGTCAAGTACTGAAAAACGCGTGTGCAATTGTTGCTAGGCGATTTGGTGCCGTAGAACGGACTGGTTCAATTCCCGTTAGTCTCAAGAATTTTTAATGCCATTTGATGGCATTAGGTCAAAGGGCATTATCCCATGCACTGCTGGATGAGCAACCAACCATCCAACTAATAAAAGTGTTACTAATATTTGTAAACTGCTATACCTCACTCACATGCCCAAACATCCACGGAAGTTTAGATACCAAAGGACTGATATGACGTAAGAAATACAGTCTGTTTGCAAAAATCATTGCTGAAATTTCAATTACAGTAAATACCACAACCTTCTTGAGAATAGTCATGTGTGCTGATATTACACAGCGTCAATTATCTTGGCTGATACGACTGACCATTGGCCTTTGTGCGTATAAGTAGTATGTGTTCAGCAACATCTGTCATGACGGGTCATATTGAGTCATTTATAATAAAACCGATAACGTGACATACTGACTCTTATAGGAAAAAACGACGACGAGTAATTTTGACTCAAAGAATGGAAAAAAAATACGACAAGTCATGACAGGCCATTATAAATCATAAGAAAATATTACAACGGTACATATTGATTCAAATAGGAGAAAACACTACGACTAGTTATGCCTCGTATGACTCGTTAAGATGAGTACTATAGGTTATTTAAGGGATACTATATCTCGAGATATATCGATCCTTCGTCGACCGAGAAATGTAGTGGTCATATAGGAACTCCGGCTGTCCTCGATATACAGAACATCTGGTGTTTCATCGTCACTCTGTCGGACCCGGCGATCCGAATGGACTCTAGGGAGGCGGTACGGTGCTTTATCGTCGTATGGAAGCACTTATCGTGAAATGGGACTCTCTCCGTCCAGTACCCGTCTTCGATAGGATGGGGATAGAAGGTGGGGCGAGGTCCGGCGATCGTCTCGAGACCAAACACCCCGCGACTCTCTGACTCTTTCACGCGCTCCTCGCTATCTGGTATCTAACCGGGTAAGTCATGTCGACCTTGGTACACGTGTACTGATATACTGAATGCTGAGGAATGTTATCTCGTGCTCTATGTATATCATAGTATACGCCCCTGGTCACATCATACCCCGCTAATGTTATGGAATCATAATACCTAGTATTATATACTCACCCACTCAAAGTGAGCTTTCTAGATGAACAAAAGGTACCGGAGGCCAAACAGACTCACCCGAGTCAATGCCAGATCGCGATAGGTGCCTGAGAGACTTGGAGAGCCACATTGTGTACGGTATCTCGAAGATCGCCGGACCTAGCCCCACAGTCTATCTGCACCCGATCGCACAAGGGTACTGGACGCAGAGCGTCCGAGCTTACGAGGAACGCTTCGATACAACGATCGAACACCCGTTACAACAATCAAGCACCCGTACTTCCTCCACTGTGTCTACTCACATTGTTGGGTCAGAAAGAGCGACGCTGGAGCGCCAGATGTTTGGTATATCGAGGAAAGCCGGAATTACTTATATGACTACTATATCTTTCGGTCAACGCAGAATCGTGACTCTCGAGCTCTAGGGATAAACGTTCCAGTGTATGGTAACAACCCTAAACAGGAAGCAGGTGGCTGGAGTAACACCGGGCAAATGTCAAGATAAACAAAAATAGGTAAATGTGTTACCAAAATAAAACATAACACAACCTAACAACGAGATACAGGGACAGACGACGTTTCGACTATTAAGCCTTCATCAGGACAAACGAAAGACAACGGTACAACAAATCTTACATGGAAACAAACGTGGTTGATAGAGAGAAAAGAGGAGGAGGGATAGTGAATAGATAGTGGAGGAAGTAAATAGGGAGCGGCATATTGGGGAGGAAGAGAGTATGGGGAGAAGAAGTGAGGAGGGAAAGTGCACGGAAGGAGGTGAGGAGCGAAAATGGATACGGTGTGGTAGCAAGTAAAATAAATAAGGTTACATCGAGCTCTAGTATCTTTTATATAACACAGCACGCATCCCAAAGAGTTATACGAAGCATGAATAATGGTAGTTGTCTTCTATATCAGCCGTTATGACACGTTTATTTCCTATATGAATTAATATAAACCGTCGTATAATTTTCTTATATGAATCTTTATGACCCGCCAAAACTCACCGGTTTCTTCTTATTTGAGTGAATGTGACCCGTTGTTGTGTTATCCTATACGAGCCAATATTACCCATCATGACATCAAAATAAGTCAATATCATCCATCAGACCCATCATGACATATTGCTGAGAAGATACTACTTGTATACTTTCTGTCGCCAGCCGATGAAAATCATATGGAAACATCATAGAATCACGCAGAAAGATGCGGCTGTTGCTAAAGATACTCGGTGTTTCATTTTTTTGAACCAATTCACAAGAAAAATAAGGTTCATCTCCAGTATAATTGTGCGCACTGATCTTATTTATCTCTATATTTCAGTGTTGTTCATTGGTTTGCGACACAAAGTATATGCAAAAAAAAATCAATAACACAAAATATCAACAGGTGTTAACCACGCATCCCTATCAATAAACACACACATAATAAACTCCACCTGTCATCATATTTATGAGCATTGTATGATTCATTCAACTTTGAGTACAGATAGGTAAGTAGGCGGGTGGGGGGAAACGGTTAATAAACAACAATTCAGTAACATTGATTAAGCAAAATAAATAGTTCAATTAATTCAATGTCATTTACAAGTCAGGGGAAATGAGATAGCTGATTAGTTAGCCTAAACTGTAAAGTCACTGCCAACAATAACTAATAGAGGGTTTAGTATAATTTCTAGAAATGGAATCCATCTCCACAAGATCTGTGAACATGAAATGGAACTCAAATCGCCCGTTGAGCAAATAATAATAATAATAATAATAATGTTACCCATAAACTTGAAAAAAAGGAACGATCAATTTTCGAATGAGAACAAGTCACAACAAAGAATAAATAGATAAAACTCTAGTGTCGGAGGAAACAACCCGATACTGGAAATGTGGGGGGCTGGGGTAACACAGAGCGAATGTAAAAATGAACGCAAATATGTACAAGTGTTATTAATCTTTATACACGTGTCTCGTTGATAGATTGTTCTGTTTACAAATATTGTTAACACTTTCAGACATCAAATGTATTAAAGATGTGCACAATCTGCAGAAAACGTAAAGATCTGTCCACTGTACCACTAACACAGTACACCTGTCCACTGTACCACTACATACAGAGGACCTGTCCACTGTACCACTACATACAGAGGACCTGTCCACTGTACCACTAACACAGTACACCTGTCCACTGTACCACTAACACAGAATATATGTCTACTGTACCACTAACACAGAAGACCTGTCCACTGTACCACAAACACAGACGACATGTCCACTGTACCACTAACACAGAAGACATGTCCACTGTACCACTAACACAGACAACATGTACACTGTACCAGTAACACAGAAGACATGTCTATTGTACCACTAATACAGACGACATGTCCACTGTAACACTAACACAGACGGCATGTCCACTGTACCACTAACACAGACGACATGTCCACTGTACCACTAACACAGACGACATGTCCACTGTACCACTAACACAGAAGACATGTCCACTGTACCACTAACACAGACGAAATGTCCACTGTACCACTAACACAGACGACATGTCCACTGTACCACTAACACAGACGACATGTCCACTGTACCACTAACACAGACGACATGTCCACTGTACCACTAACACAGACGACATGTCCACTGTACCACTAACACAGACGACATGTCCACTGTACCACTAACACAGACGACATGTCCACTGTACCACTAACACAGAAGACATGTCCACTGTACCACTAACACAGAAGACATGTCCACTGTACCACTAACACAGACGACATGTCCACTGTACCACTAACACAGACGATATGTCCACTGTACCACTAACACAGACGACATGTCCACTGTACCACTAACACAGACGACATGTCCACTGTACCACTAACACAGAAAAATGCATGTATGTGTTCATCTGAAACAGCCCTGAAATACGCTACATCTCTGTCACAGATCGTTGATCCCAATATAGTTCATTGAAGAAACTCATGTAAGCGCCTGAATCCGACAGTAGAACGAGGAAGAAACTCATGTAAGCACCTGAATCCGACAGGAGAACGAGGAAGAAACTCATGTAAGCACCTGAATCCGACAGGAGAACGATGAAGAAACTTATGTAAGCGCCTGAATCCGACAGTAGAACGAGGAAGAAACTCATGTAAGCACCTGAATCCGACAGGAGAACGATGAAGAAACTTATGTAAGCGTCTGAATCCGACAGTAGAACGAGGAAGAAACTCATGTAAGCGCCTGAATCCGACAGTAGAACGATGAAGAAACTCATATAATCGCCTGTATCCGACAGGAGAACGAGGAAGCAGAAAATAGAGTAGACACGTACTATTTGTGTTCACGTAGGTTCTTCCTAATTTTCTTCTGTTCTATCGAACATTTTGAGTCACTACAACCTATAAAACGGGGACACAACCGCATGCCCGTTCACAGAACCACATCCTATTGGAATTCTAGAGTGTTCTGGGAAGAGTTTGAGTGCAAATGATAAAAAAACAACAACTTAACATTTCTGTTCAATTAAAAACAAATGAAATCTCAATAAGGATGTCATACGTCAGACAATATGTATTCTTACTTGTCTAAAACTTTACTTTTTTGTCTTACTTCCTTATTTTATAGTTTGAGCCACTATATCCTCTCACATCAAAATCAGACTTTTACAAAACATGACCTCGACTTCCGCTCGTTAAGTGGATCCCTCTTCCGGTCTTGCAGATGCAATGAAAATCTGGCAGTTATCTTCAATAACTCCCCCCCCCCCCACCTTCTCTTTCATCTTGTTCAGCTATCTTCAACTAATGAGCAACTTTACAAGCGGAAGAGGGTATCATAGAAGCGATTCTATGCTTTCTTAAATCCATTATATCTGTGACACTAGACTCTGATCTACGGGTATGTCTGGCCAACTTATTTGTATTTCCCAACTAACCCAGTAAGAATCATGTCTCATTCAGTACAGGGAAACTGGTTAATCATAATAGGAAAGCAGTGCCACCTAGCGAATTGTTTATTTACCTATCTATCTATCTATTCATCTATCTAACAATATATATATGTGTATATATATACACACATATGCCTATTTGTCTGTCTGACAGTCTATCTACCTACATAATTACAGGTCTATCCGTATATGTGTTTGTCTTTCTGCCAGACTGTCATTCCCCAGTTGAGGTGGAAAAGTTTTTTCAGATCGCAACGGCATCCGGGTCGACCCAGCCTTAAATGAGTGCCGGATTAATCGGGGAAGTAAAGACTGCGAGGGAGATTAGATGGCTACCGCCCTCATTTTTCGAGCAACTGAAATATAAGATCGCTAACATTTCACACTCCTACGGCATTAATAAATGTCATGGGTTACTTTACTTAATTTACTATGTATGTGCGCGTGTGTGTGTATGTGTGTGTATGTGTGTGTCTGTGTATGTGTTGTATATGGAAGTGTGTGTGTGTGTGTGTGTGCGTGCGTATATATATATATATATATATATATATATATATATATATATATATATATATATATATATATATATATATGTATTACAAGTAATTCAATACAGCAACCAATAAAATCTCCATAATGTTTGCGACCATTTTTTTCTGGACCACCCAATCAACATCATCATGTATACTGGTTTCACGTAATACGTCACTCAAGATTGGTCTATACGTGTCGTCCGGCTGCAAACTAGATACAAAAATAGCAACACTGGTAACTTGCGTGCGCGTCGTAAGACACTGCTGGTGAGGCTTTGGAAGATCAATATAGGTTACAAGAGAGATAAACTAGGACCATGTGTCCTGCTACAAGCGATGTCACTTAGGAAAAGCACCCTTCTACAAGAGAGATCAACTAGAAATATTGTCCTGCTACAAGCGATGTCAATTAGGACAAAGTGATCTGATACAAGAGAGATCAAGTAGGACGTATTGTCCTGTCACAAGAGAGATAAACTAGGACCATGTGTCCTGCAACAGGAGAGATAAACTAGGACCATGTGTCCTGCTACAAGAGAGATAAACTAGGACCATGTGTCCTGCTACAAGAGAGATAAACTAGGACCATGTGTCCTGCTACAAGAGAGATAAACTAGGACTATGTGTCCTGCTACAAGAGAAATAAAGTAACGCTATGTTTTTTGCTGCAGCAGAGATCAATTAGGACCATGTCCTGCTACAATATAAATCAAATACGACCATGCCATGCCACAAGAGAAATCAAGTAGGACTATGGGTTTTGATACAATAGAAATGAAGTGGTACTATGGCTTCTTCTACAATAGAAATCAAGTGGTACTATGGCTTCTTCTACAATAGAAATCAAGTGGTACTATGGCTTCTTCTACAATAGAAATGAAGTGGTACTATGGCTTCTTCTACAATAGAAATCAAGTGGTACTATGGCTTCTTCTACAATATAAATCAAGTGGTACTATGGGTTCTGTTACAATAAAAATCAAGTAGGACCATGTCATGCTACAAGAGAGTATGGGTTTTGCTACAAGAGTGAAGTGACAGGAGTTTGAGAACAAACGTAGAAAAACAACACAATGTAATTTAAATAATTTCTATTCATATTTGATCTTTTTTTGTAAAGCAACAATATGCACTGCAGTTTCACCATACCGATGGTGTTACCTTTTTAAAGTGCTTTTTTATTAGTCACAAATAGCGTGTTCTACTTCATAAGGGAACGGGGTTTAAACCCATCGAACCCCCTCCCAGTAACCTGTGGGGTTATCACGATACATAACTATTCTTGGTGAAACTCGACCTTGACATATACTGTATCTGTGCAGTGTGTGGCAAAATGCGGGCGCATCACTAGCCATCAATGCAGAAACATTTTTTTAATGCTCTGACATGAGTCACAAGTAACTAATGTAAACATAATGGCCGCCACCTGTATAGTCCGCCTGGTGGGTGGTCGTCGGTAACACAGACTGTAATGTAGAGCTGTGATTCTCAACAATTTTTTACACATGATCCTATTGGGACACCATTTCGATCTTCTCCTGAGTCCAAAACATGTTTGCTGTATTTACTCAAAGCTTTTACTCATCATCAAACATCTGTACCCTCCCCCCCCCACCCTAAAAAAAATAAACACATAAAACATCAACATTACAACCACCACAATCAAACATCAGTATCACAAGAACCACCATCATCAAACATCAGTATCACAAGAACCACCATCATCAATCATCAGTATCTCAACCACCATCATTACCCCATGAACCACCATCATCAAACATCCGTATCCCAAGAACCACCACCATCAAACATCAGTATCCCAAGAACCACCTTCATCAAACATCAGTATCCCAAGAACCACCTTCATCAAACATCAGTATCCCAACCACCAACATCAAACATCTTTATCACAACCATCAAACATCAGTATCCCAAGAACCACCTTCATCAAACATCAGTATCTCAAGAACCACCACCATCAAACATCAGTATCCCAACCAACAACATCAAACATCTGTATCACAACCATCAAACATCAGTATTCCCAACCACCATCACCAATATCCCAACCAGTATCATCAATATTAGTATCCCAAAGACCATCATCAAACATCAGTATCGTAACCGCAACCATCACCATCACAGCTACTACTAGAGCCGTAGGTTCGTTTTCTTACATAGGTGGAAGTGTGTACCTAATAAAAGGTATTTGTGCGTTCTCGTGTGTCACACCTACCTCTTGATGACAAATTTGATGACCTTTTTTGTGAAAATGCTTTTTGAGGGTGGCGGAGGGGGGGGGGGAGGTTTTACTTGTGGTCTGCCGTATGGTCTAGTTCAAAGGTTTTACTTGTGGTCTGCCTTATGGTCTAGTTCAAAGTACTAAGTCATATTCCGATTTGTTAATGCGGGAAGGGGATTAAACCCATCCAAATACACCACCTTAACTACAAGCCTGATTACCACCATCACTACCATCACTACCATCACCAACATCACCAACATCACTACCATCACCAACATCACTACACGATAAACATCACTACCATCACCAACATCACCAACATCACTACCATCACTACCATCACCAACATCACCAACATCACTACCATCACTACCGTCACCAACATCACCAACATCACTACCATCACCAACATCACTACACGATAAACATCACTACCATCACCAACATCACAACATCACCAACATCACTACATCACCAACATCACTATCATCACTACATCACCAACATCACTACCATCACTACATCACCAAAAATACTACCATTACTACATCACCAACATCACTACATCACCAACATCACTACATCACCAACATCACTACCATCGCCAACATCACTACATCACCAACATCACTACATCACAAACATCACAAACATCACTACCATCACCAACATCACTACATCATCAACATCACTACCATCACTACATCACCAACATCACTGACATCACTACATCAGCAACATCACTACCATCACTACATCACCAAAATCACTACAATCACTACATCACCAACATAACTGCATCACCAACATCGCTTCCATCACTACGTCACCAACATCACTACCATCACTACAATCACTATCATCACCAACATCACTACCATCACCAGCATCACACATCACTACCATCGCTACCATCATTACTACCACCAACAGCGCTACCATCACCAACATCACTACATCACCAACATCACTCCCACCACCTTTACCACCAACGACATCACTAACATCACCAACATCATTACATCACCATCATCACTACCACAACCAACATCACCAACATCACTACATCACCAACATCACAACCATCACCAACATCACTCCCAACACCGTTACCATCAACAACATCACTACATCACCAACATCACTACCACAACCAACATCACCACATCACTAACATTACTACCACCACCAACATCACCAACATCACTACATTAACAACATCATTACCATCACCAACATCACTACATCACTATCATCACTACCATCACCAACATCACTACATCACCAACATAACTATCATCACTACCATCACCAACATCACTACCATCATCAAAATCACTAACATCACCGACATCACTACCATCAGTAACATCACTACATCACTATCATCACTACCATCACCGACATCACTACACCACCAACATCACTCCCACCACCTCCACTATTACTAACATCACTACCATCATAACTAAATTCCCACCACCTCTACCATCACCAACATCACTACCATCACCAACATCACTCCCACCATCTCTACCATCTTTACCATCACTCCCACCACCAACATCACTCCCACCATCTCTACCATCACAACATCACTCCCACCACCTTTACCATCACCAACGTCACTCCCACCACCTCTACCATCACCAACATCACTACCATAACCAACATCACTACCATCACCAACATCACTCCCACCACCTCTACCATCACCAACATCACTACCATCACCAACATCACTCCCACTATCTCTACCATCACCAACGTCACTCCCACGACTTCTACCATCACCATCATCACTCCCATCACCTCTACCATCACCCACATCACTACCATCACCAACATCACTCCCATCACCTCTACCATCACCAACATCACTACCATCACCAACATCACTCCCATCACCTCTACCATCACCAACATCACTACTATCACCAACATCACTCCCACCACCTCTACCATCACCAACATCACTACCATCACCAACATCACTACCATCACAAACATCACTACCATCACAAACATCACTACCATCACCAACAATACTATCATTACCAACACCACTCATCATTAGACAACATATTGTGGACAGGAAGTAACAGTGACCACGATCTTTCAAAATTCCTGCCGATCTGTAGCCAATATTCTTTCTTCCGTGAGAGTTTTTTTCAGGTTATCATTTATTTCAATGAAACGAGAAACGTGGAAATCTATGACATCCGCTCTATGTGCCGTATTGGTCCTACAGGAATAACTAATTAACTATTTCATATACTGCGCCCATATTCTTCATGGCCTACCGCTTTTCCATTGCCGTAGCATCATGCCCTCCAGTGTGGTCGTACTTTCTAGCTTGTCATGTTGTGCGATATGACTAAAATATTGTAATTTTCTAGAGAGAACCTTATTGTTTCTGACAACATGGCATTCAGACATCATGGTATTCTGACAGCATGGTATTCTGACAGCATGGTATTCTGACAGCATGGTATTCTAAAAGCATGATATTCTGACAGCATAGTATTCTGACAGCATGGTATTCTGACAGCATGGCGTTCTGACAGCATGATATTCTGACAGCATGGTGTTCTGACAGCATGGCATTCTGACAGCAAGTTATTTTGACAGCATGGTATTCTGACATCATGATATTCTGACATCAAGATATTCTGATAGCATGGTATTCTGACAGCATGGTATTCTGACAGCATGGAATTCTAAAAGCATGATATTCTGACAGCGTAGTATTCTGACACATGGTACTCTAAAAGCATGATATTCTGACAGCATAGTATTCTGACAGCATGGTATTCTGACAGCATGGTATTCTGACAGCATGATATTCTGACAGCATGATATTCTGACAGCAATTAGACCATACGGCAGACCACAAGGAGAACCTTTTAACTAGACCATACGGCAGACCACAACAATCACTAACATCACTACCGCCACCAACATCACCAACATTAGTACATCACCAACATCATTACCATCACCAACATCACTACCATCAGCATCATCACTACATCGCTATCATCACTACCATCACCGACATCACTACATCGATAACATCACTCCCACCACCTCCACTACTACCAACATCACTACCATCACAACATCATTCCCACCACCTCTACCATCACCAACATCACTACCATCATGACATCACCAACAACACTGACATCACTACATCAGCAACATCACTACCATCAATACATCACCAAAATCACTACAAACACTACATCACCAACATAACTGCATCACCAACATCGCTTCCATCACTACCGTCACCAACATCACTACCATCACCAACATCATTACCAACATTACCATCACCAACATCACTACCATCACCAGCATCACACATCTCTACCATCGCTACCATCATTACTACCACCAACATCACTACCATCACCAACATCACTCCCACCATCTCTACCATCACCAACATCACTCCCACCACCAACATCACTCCCACCATCTCTACCATCACCAACATCACTCCCACCACCTTTACCATCACCAACGTCACTCCCACCACCTCTACCATCACCAACATCACTACCATAACCAACATCACTACCATCACCAACATCACTCCCACCACCTCTACCATCACCAACATCACTACCATCACCAACATCACTCCCACTATCTCTACCATCACCAACGTCACTCCCACGACTTCTACCATCACCAACATCACTCCCACTATCTCTACCATCACCAACGTCACTCCCACGACTTCTACCATCACCATCATCACTCCCATCACCTCTACCATCACCCACATCACTACCATCACCAACATCACTCCCACCACCTCTACCATCACCAACATCACTACCATCACCAACATCACTCCCACTATCTCTACCATCACCAACGTCACTCCCACGACTTCTACCATCACCAACATCACTCCCACCACCTTTACCATCACCAACGTCACTCCCACCACCTCTACCATCACCAACATCACTACCATAACCAACATCACTACCATCACCAACATCACTCCCACCACCTCTACCATCACCAACATCACTACCATCACCAACATCACTCCCACTATCTCTACCATCACCAACGTCACTCCCACGACTTCTACCATCACCATCATCACTCCCATCACCTCTACCATCACCCACATCACTACCATCACCAACATCACTCCCATCACCTCTACCATCACCAACATCACTACCATCACCAACATCACTCCCATCACCTCTACCATCACCAACATCACTACTATCACCAACATCACTCCCACCACCTCTACCATCACCAACATCACTACCATCACCAACATCACTACCATCACAAACATCACTACCATCACAAACATCACTACCATCACCAACAATACTATCATTACCAACACCACTCATCATTAGACAACATATTGTGGACAGGAAGTAACAGTGACCACGATCTTTCAAAATTCCTGCCGATCTGTAGCCAATATTCTTTCTTCCGTGAGAGTTTTTTTCAGGTTATCATTTATTTCAATGAAACGAGAAACGTGGAAATCTATGACATCCGCCCTATGTGCCGTATTGGTCCTACAGGAATAACTAATTAACTATTTCATATACTGCGCCCATATTCTTCATGGCCTACCGCTTTTCCATTGCCGTAGCATCATGCCCTCCAGTGTGGTCGTACTTTCTAGCTTGTCATGTTGTGCGATATGACTAAAATATTGTAATTTTCTAGAGAGAACCTTATTGTTTCTGACAACATGGCATTCAGACATCATGGTATTCTGACAGCATGGTATTCTGACAGCATGGTATTCTGACAGCATGGTATTCTAAAAGCATGATATTCTGACAGCATAGTATTCTGACAGCATGGTATTCTGACAGCATGGCGTTCTGACAGCAAGTTATTTTGACAGCATGGTATTCTGACATCATGATATTCTGACATCAAGATATTCTGACAGCATGGTGTTCTGACAGCATGGCATTCTGACAGCAAGTTATTTTGACAGCATGGTATTCTGACATCATGATATTCTGACATCAAGATATTCTTATAGCATGGTATTCTGACAGCATGGTATTCTGACAGCATGGAATTCTAAAAGCATGATATTCTGACAGCGTAGTATTCTGACACATGGTACTCTAAAAGCATGATATTCTGACAGCATAGTATTCTGACAGCATGGTATTCTGACAGCATGGTATTCTGACAGCATGATATTCTGACAGCATGATATTCTGACAGCAAGATATTCTGACAGCATGGCATTCTATACATATCTCTGCTCACTATACATATCTATACTAACTATACATATCTGTACTCACTATACGATTTATACTCACTATATGTATATATCTATATTCACTATACATATTTATACTAACTATATATATCATGCATTTGTGGATGGAAAGTTTTAAAACACCTAAAGGACTGACTTCATTATTCTTTGGTTTCTCCTCGTGTACTCCACACCTTCAAAATGAAGCGGCAGCCGATAGTACTACTCATGGTACGTAACTGTGTAAATTCAAGTGGTAATACCCAGGTCCCTCCAAAAGTATTCCACTGCGCAAAGAAGCATTCAGGAATGGTTGTACTCAGTTGTACTCACGTGTACGCACTTCCATGGCGGTTGGTATGGTTGATCACTAATGAGGCTTTAAGACCTTCCACAGATCATAGCAGGATTTATTCTGTACAACCGGATGTGTCTCGATTAATACATTGACGCTTATGTCTGCGTCTTTCGATTTGACGTAGTTGACCTTACCATAACATTTTTGGAAACTCTGACATTCTATAAAACGGGGTAGCTGGTCTCACACCCAACTAGTTGTTTCATAGAAGGTGATTAGTACGTTCTATGAAACAACTAGTACTTTGAATTAGACCATACGGCAGACCACAAGGAGAACCTTTTAACTAGACCATACGGCAGACCACAACAATCACTAACATCACTACCGCCACCAACATCACCAACATTAGTACATCACCAACATCATTACCATCACCAACATCACTACCATCAGCATCATCACTACATCGCTATCATCACTACCATCACCGACATCACTACATCGATAACATCACTCCCACCACCTCCACTACTACCAACATCACTACCATCACAACATCATTCCCACCACCTCTACCATCACCAACATCACTACCATCATGACATCACCAACAACACTGACATCACTACATCAGCAACATCACTACCATCAATACATCACCAAAATCACTACAAACACTACATCACCAACATAACTGCATCACCAACATCGCTTCCATTACTACCGTCACCAACATCACTACCATCACCAACATCATTACCAACATTACCATCACCAACATCACTACCATCACCAGCATCACACATCTCTACCATCGCTACCATCATTACTACCACCAACATCACTACCATCACCAACATCACTCCCACCATCTCTACCATCACCAACATCACTCCCACCACCAACATCACTCCCACCATCTCTACCATCACCAACATCACTCCCACCACCTTTACCATCACCAACGTCACTCCCACCACCTCTACCATCACCAACATCACTACCATAACCAACATCACTACCATCACCAACATCACTCCCACCACCTCTACCATCACCAACATCACTACCATCACCAACATCACTCCCACTATCTCTACCATCACCAACGTCACTCCCACGACTTCTACCATCACGAACATCACTCCCACTATCTCTACCATCACCAACGTCACTCCCACGACTTCTACCATCACCAACATCACTCCCATCACCTCTACCATCACCAAGATCACTACCATCACTAACATCACTCCCACCAGCTCTACCATCACCCACATCACTACCATCACCAACATCACTCCCATCACCTCTACCATCACCAACATCACTACCATCACTAACATCACTCCCACCAGCTCTACCATCACCCACATCACTACCATCACCAACATCACTCCCATCACCTCTACCATCACCAACATCACTACCATCACAAACATCACTACCATCACAAAGATCACTACCATCACCAACAATACTATCATTACCAACACCACTCATCATTAGACAACATATTGTGGACAGGAAGTAACTTTGTTGTACAATATGACTAAAATATTGTAATTTTCTAGAGAGAACCTTATTGTTTCTGACAGCATGGCATTCTGACATCATGGTGTTCTGACAGCATGGTATTCTGACAGCATGATATTCTGACAGCAAGGTATTCTGACAGCATGGTATTCTGATAGCATGGTATTCTGACAGCATGATATTCTGATAGCATGGTATTCTGACAGCATGGTATTCTGACAGCATGGTATTCTAAAAGCATGATATTCTGACAGCGTAGTATTCTGACTCATGGTACTCTAAAAGCATGATATTCTTACAGCATAGTATTCTGACAGCATGGTATTCTGACAGCATGGTATTCTAAAAGCATGATATTCTGACAGAGTAGTATTCTGACACATGGTACTGTAAAAGCATGATATTCTGACATCATAGTATTATGACAGCATGGTATTCTGACAGCATGATATTCTGACAGCATGGTATTCTGACAGCATGATATTCTGACAGCATGGTGTTCTGACAGCATGATATTCTGACAGCATGGTATTCTGATAGCATGATATTCTGACAGCATGATATTCTGACAGCATGATATTCTGACAGCATGATATTCTTACAGCATAGTATTCTGACAGCATGGTATTCTGACAGCATGGTATTCTGACAAAATGATATTCTGACAGCATGGTATTCTGACAGCATGGTGTTCTGACAGCATGATATTCTGACAGCATGGTATTCTGACAGCATGATATTCTGACAGCATTGTATTCTGACAGCATGGTGTTCTGACAGCATGGTATTCTGACAGCATGGTATTCTGACAGCATGGTATTCTGACAGCATGGTATTCTGACAGCATGGCATTCTATACATATCTCTGGTCAATATACATATTTATACTCACTATACATATTTATACTAACTATATATAGCATGCATTTGTGGATGGAAAGTTTGAAAACACCTAAAGGACTGACTTCATTATTCTTTGGTTTCTCCTCGTGTACTCCACCCCTTCAAAATGAAGCGGCAGCCGATAGTACTACTTATGGTACGTAACTGTGTAAATTCAAGTGGTAATACCCAGGTCCCTCCAAAAGTATTCCACTGCGCAAAGAAGCATTCAGGAATGGTTGTACTCAGTTGTACTCACGAGTACGCACTTTCATGGCGGTTGGTATGGTTGATCACTAATGAGGCTTTAAGACCTTCCACAGATCATAGCAGGATTTATTCTGTACAACCGGATGTGTCTTGATTAATACATTGACGCTTATGTCTGTGTCTTTCGATTTGACGTAGTTGACCTTACCATAACATTTTGGGAAACTCTGACATTCTATAAAACGGGGTAGCTGGTCTCACACCCAACTAGTTGTTTCATAGAACGTGATTAGTACGTTCTATGAAACCACTAGTACTTTGAATTAGACCATACGGCAGACCACAAGGAAAACCTTTGAACTAGACCATACGGCAGACCACAAGGAAAACCTTTGAACTAGACCATACGGCAGACCACAACCATCACTAACATCACTACCGCTACCAACATCACCAACATTAGTACATCACCAACATCATTTCCATCAGCAACATCACTACCATCAGCAACATCACTACATCACTATCATCACTACCATCACCGACATCACTACATCGCCAACATCACTCCCACCACCTCCACTACTACCAACATCACTACCATCACAACATCATTCCCACCACCTTTACCATCACCAACATCACTACCATCATGACATCACCAACATCACTGACATCACTACATCAGCAACATCACTACCATCACTACATCACCAAAATCACTACAATCACTATCATCACTAACATCACTACCATCACCAGCATCACACATCACTACCATCGCTACCATCATTACTACCACCAACAGCGCTACCATCACCAACATCACTACATCACCAACATCACTCCCACCACCTTTACCATCAACGACATCACTAACATCACCAACATCACTACATCACCAACATCACCACCATCATTACATCACCATCATCACTACCACAACCAACATCACCAACATCACTACATCACCAACATCACAACCATCCCAACAGCTTTACCATCAACAACATGACTACATCACCAACATCACTACCACAACCAACATCACCACATCACTAACATTACTACCACCACCAACATCACCAACATCACTACATTAACAACATCATTACCATCACCAACATCACTACCATCACTATCATCACCAACATCACTACATCATCACCATCACTACAATCACCATCATCACTACATCACTATCATCACTACCATCACCAACATCACTACATCACCAACATCACTACATCACTATCATCACTACCATCACCAACATCACTACCATCACCAACATCACTAACATCACCGACATCACTACCATCACTAACATCACCGACATCACTACCATCAGTAACATCACTACATCACTATCTTCACTACCATCACCGACATCACTACACCACCAACATCACTCCCACCACCTCCACTATTACTAACATCACTACCATCATAACATCACTCCCACCACCTCTACCATCACCAACATCACTACCATCACCAACATCACTCCCACCATCTCTACCATCACCAACATCACTCTCACCACCAACATCACTCCCACCATCTCTACCATCACCAACATCACTCCCACCACCTTTACCATCACCAACGTCACTCCCACCACCTCTACCATCACCAACATCACTACCATAACCAACATCACTACCATCACAACATCATTCCCACCACCTCTACCATCACCAACATCACTACCATCACCAACATCACTACCATCTCTACCATCCCCAACATCACTCCCACCACCTCTACCATCACCAACATCACTCCCACCACCTCTACCATCACCAACATCACTCCCACCACCTCTACCTTCACCAACATTACTACCATCACCTCTACCATCACCAACATCACTCCCACCACCTCTACCATCACTAACATCACTACCATCACCAACATTACTCCCACCACCTCTACCATCACCAACATCACTTCCACCACCTCTACCATCACCAACATCACTCCCACCACCTCTACCATCACCAACATCACTCCCACCACCTCTACCATCACCAACATCACTCCCACCACCTCTACCATCACCAACATCACTACCATCACCAACAATACTATCATTACCAACATCACTCATCATTAGATGAGTGTTTCCATTTTGTTCTCCTATTTAAAAATTCGACACGTCACAGAGGATTAATTTTTACTCACTGACGCAAGTGGAAGAGAAATTAATGCGCTAATGGATTAGTAACATACATCGGTATATTACCGTACATTACCATATATAAGCCAAGAATTGTAAATTTTCTGTAACAAATGTGTCCAAAGTCTTTATTCCATAATAAATCGAACTTAAATTATGTCCAAATGATGACGCTATTAAATTTGAGAAATTTCCAGACACTCTTAAGTGTTTATACGCTAGTGTTTTATCAAAGCTCAAATGGGTGCAAAGAATAGCAACATTGTGACCTGCCATACGTCAGCGCATTTCGTTCATTGGACTACTAATCTGCAGGAGTCTGAGAACGAACGCAGAACAATAATAGTAATAAGTGTTTATTAGAGTAAAAAATATGTACATCACATGCAATGTGTAAAAAAAAAAAAATCACCTGTCGAATTAACAGTGGTTGGCATCATCACGATCACAGTGAGGGTGAAATAAGAACAGCTTGACTATTCCATCAGAAATGATCGTCCCATCTTACAACAAATGCTGGATCAGCAATGCGATGAACAATGTGAAGCAGATACAGGACCATAGAAATCATTGCCCTAAAGAGTGGTTTTTGCTAACAAAAAAATACATTTTTATGCTGTCATTCGTTCGTTTTCATGTGTAATGTCACTATTTCAACGAAAAAAATTGAGACCTTTGGGTGAAAAACCGCTACGGGAGGGGTTTTTAATCGTATAGAAACGTGTACTAAAAGTAATGTTCGCATTTATTAAGGGAAGGTGGGGTTTGAAGCTCTAAAACCATCCTCCCTCTTATCTACGGGCCTGTGCAGATATAATCTATAGGAAACGTGGTGACCATCATGGTAATGAAGAAGGAGGATGAAGTTGGAAATAAAGTGGATGATAACGATGGCATGCAACTCTGATATCCACTATAACAGTGGATAAATTGTGTGAGCTTCATCGGAACACAGGAAATATTCTAGTTACGAAAGACTTCAAGTTAATTTTATAAAGAATTCCAAGTTTAAGTAAATGATTTTAATATGTTTATATTTGTGCAGGTGTTCAATATATTTATACCACCGAAGACGGATGTGTCGGACCATTGGAACACATAAACGACGACAGAACGCATTTTCATTCTCTGGACTACATCCTGCTGGAAATCTAATAGGGCCATGGTCCTGCTACAAGAGAAAGTCAGCAGGAGTTTGAAAATGTATGCTGAAGACAAAGAAATGTGTTTATTGAAATTACTTATTACCTATATATATATATATATATATAAATCGATATCCTTTCTTTAGATTTGAAAAACATTTCATAATAGTATTGTTGTGATTACCTGTGTTCTATGCTGAATACACCTGTTCTATGCTGAATACACCTGTTCTATGCTGGATACAACTGTTCTATGTTGAATACAACTGTTCTATGCTGAAAACAATTGTTCTATGCTGAATACAACTGTTCTATGCTAAATATAATTATTCTATACTGAATACAATTGTTACATGGTGTATAAAATTGTTCTATACTATATGCCATTGTTCAAAGCTGGATTTGTTGTCTTGTGGCGAAATAAAGACATCTACAACATTAAAGTATTAAAATCTTTGGAAAATCAATGTTTTATGTTGAGCTTTTGTGAGATTTTAGTTGTACAAATTCAGACATGGTTGTTTGTGAATACGTTTTCTTAGTCATAATCCTTGTGTTACAGCTTTTTGATCTTGGTTCAATTTGTCTATTGTTCATCAACTTGGGATGTATAACAGGAAACATTGCACATGTTTCTGAATTCTGAAGTTCCATTGAATTGTTCTGATTCGTGTACTTCTTCTTTATATCCATAGATGAAGACTGAGCTGCAGATTCTGTGAGTTCCTCAAGCTCTTGGCGTCTGAGTTCTTCTTTCAATCGAAAGTTGAGTTTTAGAGCTTGCTGAAGAAGATGATTAGTTTCATCATCGTCGAGATCTGCTGATTCTAGCTGCTGAGATAGTTCTTCAGGATTGATTAAGCTGAAGCTAAGCATTTCACTTGAATCCTTGTCATGGTCGTAATCTGTTTCTTTGGTGATATTCATAGCTCTACCTGGTCGATTGTTCTGAAATAACAATCGAAACGTTCTTCTATAAGCAGGTTACATGAATCGCTGTCACCAATCAGACTTCTAGAGGAAAAGAGTTTGAAAAGTTAGTAGCATATGAACCCGAACACTCTCACTTGTTAATAGTATAACAAAACGTATAACAAATAAATAACAAACAGGAAAGTGGGAAATTAGAGGCAGTAAAGATGTGGTTCTACAGAAGAATGCTGAGAATACCATGGACTGCCAGGAACACTAATGCGAATGTGTTTAAAGAGTGAAATGCGAGGCGGCATCCAATCAATAATAAAAGAAAAAGCCACCGAAGACAAATTTGTCGGGCCATTGGCTCAATTAAAACGGCAACACAACGAATTTCCATCCTATGGACTACATCCTGCTGGAAATCTAGTAGTACTATGGTCCTTCTACAAAGGAGATCCAGCGGGAGTTGAGAATGAACGCTGAAGAAGAAGAAGAATATAAGAAAATTACAATATTCATTGTTTGGCCCCGTTCTTCGACAATCAGGTTTGGAGAACATAGTCGCAACAGGCAAGATTAAAGGCAATAGAGACAGAAGGCGGCAAAGTGACAAAATATTATACGTTTGAACAACCTGGCACGGCAGGGAAACAATAAACATGCTGATACACAATACTGGAGACCGAGAGCTGTGGAGAGCCTCAATCGCCTACGCCAGCCGGAATTAAACCTGATGATGTCAACAAAAAACTCCATATTATAGATTATGACTACACTGACATCTTCACACAAGAGAAATCTAATAACATGTGAGATACCAGACTTGAACACTGACATCTTCACACAAGAGAAATCTAATAACATGTGAGATACTAGACTTGAACACTGACATCTTCACACAAGAGAAATCTAATAACATGTGAGATACTAGACTTGGACACTGACATCTTCACACAAGAGAAAGATTATAACATGTGAGATACCAGACTTGGACACTGACATCTTCACACAAGAGAAATCTAATAACATGTGAGATACCAGACTTGAACACTGACATCTTCACACAAGAGAAAGATTATAACATGTGAGATACTAGACTTGGACACTGACATCTTCACACAAGAGAAAGATTATAACATGTGAGATACCAGACTTGGACACTGACATCTTCACACAAGAGAAATCTAATAACATGTGAGATACCAGACTTGAACACTGACATCTTCACACAAGAGAAAGATTATAACATGTGAGATACTAGACTTGGACACTGACATCTTCACACAAGAGAAAGATTATAACATGTGAGATACTAGACTTGGACACTGACATCTTCACACAAGAGAAAGATTATAACATGTGAGATACCAGACTTGAACACTGACATCTTCACACAAGAGAAAGCATATAACATGTGAGATACTAGACTTGGACACTGACATCTTTACACAAGAGAAAGCATATAACATGTGAGATACCAGACTTGGACACTGACATCTTTACACAAGAGAAAGCTTATAACATGTGATATACTAGACTTGGACACTGACATCTTTACACAAGAGAAAGCATATAACATGTGAGATACCAGACTTGAACACTGACATCTTTACACAAGAGAAAGCTTATAACACTTCTTCGCTTATCTTTTTCGCTGTCCATGGTATTATCAAAATTGGTCTATAGCATCTTATTAAGGAAACATGAATTCTCTTTGCCACTCGGTATTAATTGTTTATATTTCACAGCCATACATTGCTATTGGAAATATTCTTGCTCTAACCGGGTGTAACTTAATGTTATAGCTGGTTCCATGAGAAATATTGCTGGTCTGGGCTAGTTGTCAAGCCGTTATAGCAATTCGTATTATTTCTGATCAGCAACTTCTGATCTGTTCATATTTGCATCCAAATATTCAAATGTAATATCTTTCATAGCTTGATTATCAATAAAATAACAATAATGATAATATGAATTATGGTAGTTTGCGTTTATAAAGACTGTCATAAAACAGGCCAGTGGGAAAAATTACAAATGAACAATGATGCACCCAAATTTCAGCCTCTCTCGTGCTTGATTTTGTCGATTTCTGATTCCCCAGAGAGAATACCTTCTCCAGAATATATATATATATGCCTGCCGCTTAACAACCAGTTGTTCCAGATCGTTCGATATATATATATAATTGTATTAAAGGATTCAGGTGCTCTTCGTCTCAGTCGTCTGTTTTCGAACTTACCATCAGGACCCGCTCAGACGTTTAAATGACTATGTGAAGTGATATACTCCACATGCGATCCTTGGGCAGTTTTTCACAAGAATTTTGATTATTCATGAAATTCTGTGTAGATACACAAGGGCCAAGTGACTAGTCAGATTATTCAAAATAGCCTGGACAAAAAGGACAGTACCAGAAAAATGTTAAAAATGCGTATTTGTACCGTTATGGAAACACAAAGGTAGTAAGAAAGAATGTGAATCATATAGAGTCATCTCTTTATTAAGTCATGCAAGTCAAATCTACGGGGGAAAAAATAGAACAGAGAATACGATACATTGCAGAACCACAGCTGAATCCTTCCCAATTTGGCTTCAGAAAGGGAGCAAGCTGTATATACATACTATTCACACGGAGACAATTAAGTTAAAAAAAACCAATCGAACACAATAAAGATCTTAGCACAATATTTGTAGACTAGGAAAACGCATTCAACAGAGTAGATAAAGACAATCTCTGGGAAATCTTGAAAATTATAACATCAGAGGACAACTTCCCATCGAGGCTAGCACCTTGAAGTGGTCATGTGGCTTAGTTCAGCTGTCAGGGACTGGAAACTAAGACTGGTCGGGAATTCCCACTCAAGCAGGACCATAGTCCTGCCCATGTTATCAGGGTTCTGAAGACGGAGGCAACCGGCGAAAAGTTGTACAGAAATCAGGATGCCACATACAAAACACAATGGGAACATGTATATATCCAATAAACAGATGTAGTCATGTTTCAAGTGAACGAAAGAGGAAGAAAAAGAAGAGGACAACTATTAAATAAAATAAAAACATTATACTAAAAATGTCAAAGCTCCGTAAAAACAACTGAGTGACTTATACTCGTACTTTCGAAACAAGATCTGAAATAAGACAAGGCTACGTGCTTTCACCTCTACGTTTCCAATATATACATGGGCACAATAATAAAAGAAGCCCACACCAACAAAGAGACAACAATTGCAAATAAACCTGGTGAGGAACTTAATAATGAAATCAACGAACCCATTTGATTTGTTACCCATTTGATCAATGTCTAATTTACGAAAATGAAGAAAATTAGCAAAACCACATCAATGCAATGATATTAGCCTGTAAGAATTGCAACATGAAAATTAACGTACACAAAACAGAAGTTAATGAAAATCAGCAAGTCTAGAACTACAATGGATATATCAATAGACAAAACTAAACTGAAACAAATGTTTAAATATATATGGAACATGTATTCAGAAAATGTAAGACCAGACAGAGAAATAGAAATAAGGTTTCAAAAAGCAAACACAGTGACTTACCAACTTTCACCATTACTTCTTCACCCAAAGAACAACTAAAATGTTTATTCCAATATCAGTTAACAATGGCCTCTAACAGTTCCGCAGCAAAGAACACGAGCATGAATGAACTTACGGCCTGCTTACTACACCTCAGCAGTACCACCAAAGAAACAGTACTGCAGTGGATCCCAGGTCACTGTGGCATACCTGGAAATGAAAAAGCTGATCTCCTGGCAAGGAAAGGGGGATCACTGGAACAAATATAAAATGATAATACGTACTATGAAAGTAAGACCATGTTAAAAGCAGAATATAAGAAAAAGTGGAGGCAAATGCACCCAACTGCAGAACCAAATGACCCCTACCACCAAATGTCACGCAAGGAACAAACCATCATTTTCAGACTACGAACTGGTCACAACAGACTGAGAAGTCACATGTTCCGAAAGCTGAAGATTGGTGAAACAGACCTGTGCAACTGTGGACTGAGCCCAGAGACTGCAGAACACATTCTTCATGCCTGTCAACTCTACCAAGAAGAGAGGGAGACAATATGGCCTACTGAGACGGAACTCCTTCCAGACTTGAGGGGTTCCATGGATGACCTAAAGCGAATCACACAATTCATTGAAGCTATTGGTGCTGTAACCTGATATCTGACTGAAGAACGATGAAGAAGAAGAAGAAGAAAAGCCGCAATGGTTATTAAACTGGGTAAAACAAGAAATGAAATTTGGAAAAGATTAGGTATAATACCAAGTATTGAACATATTGAATACAGCAAGTAACGTTGTATGCACATCTTCTGAGAATTAAGTCAAAGTAAATGCCAATAATAACATTAAAAAATGAATATCTGGACATAAATCCATAGGTAGACCTAGATAACGTTGGCAATAAAACATCAAGATAACCTTGACCAAACATGGACAACGTAACTAGGACGACACATCTGACCCTGGAACGACGACTAAAGCATCCCACACTTAAACTTAACGGCAAGTGTACATTATATAAACCATCATCGATCTGGGAAAAGACAAGTCAATGGACATACAAACCTTCAAATCTGTTTATTGTTGTTCGTGTATCTGTTTCGTCTGCTGTTTTGGGTTTACAAGATTATAACTCGTATAAGAGAACTTATCTGATAATGTGATATTCTTTTCACGTGGTCAAACCATCTTAAATATCAGTAATAATAATAATGATAACAATAATAATAATGATAACAATAATAATACTGATAACAATAATAATAAACGAGTAATAACACAGGTGTAGAACAGTGCTTTCTAAGTGTAAAATGTATAGGACCTACTTATACATTCGTATGGAATATGGTCAGAGAGAAGTAATTACCTTGTGTAGGTCAGGGTGTCAGTTACGAGTAAGTGGCCAATCTACTAACTTTTCTACTAGAGAGATCGACACATATTTCGAAAGACAATAGTAACCAAATGATATACTAAACACCGGCAACACACTTCTGAAAATAGCAACACCACAGTACATGCACGTAGTAAGATTGAAAACTCGCATGAAAAACGTCTTACCAACGGGAGAATAAGCACAGTCATAGAAGTGTGTCTCGTTCGATTCGTCTTAATAGTGTTCAATACTGAGTCGACTATTGATTTTCTAATCACAATCGATGAAATCAGATCGCGCTAGGTAAGGCAGTCTTTAAGAAGGTAGATTCACACACATACTTTGTAGTAATTGACTGTCCATAATACACGTCAACAATTAAGTGGAGGGGATCGGAAAATATTTAACAGTTACTGAAAAAGGGGACGGGGGGAGGGTTTGGTTGCCACACAAGTTGAAGTCATCAAAAGAACATTTTATACACAAATTAAATTGTATACATTTGAAATAAAAATTTGAAAACATTATGTCGTTTTTTAATATTGAAAATTGCCTGCTAAAATAAATTGTGACATAATTAAGCAAGAAGATGGGTGCGTGTGTTCTTCACAAGCTGTTGACAAGGTGGGGAAGGGGGTGAAAAATTTCTAAAGATTTGTTGACGTATTTTATGGACAGCCCATTACAGAGAGAGAGAGAGAGTGAGAGAGAGAGAGAGAGAGAGAGAAGCAAATATAAATACTAACATAATAAAATTAAAATGGAAAACTCTTTGCCTGAAACAAAATAAATGACATAAAATACGAAGTTCCTTCAAATGAAACATTTAAAAGTGTGATAGAAAATAAAGTAACTGATATTGTCTGGTAATCAGTCCGTGTGGTATCAGGAACCACAAGGGGAGCACAGAATGGTGGCACTGTTTCCTGGCATGCACGCCGTGACATGTGACTAAGGAGGTTTTTTTTTGGAGGTGGGTTTGACTGTAACATCCCATCCCGAACATCTTCCAATAGTCTTAGGTCTCCTGATTAAAAATCTTCCAATTGTCTGGGGTCTATAGGTTATGGATCTTCCACTTGTCCTGATACTTCATGTTAGGGATCCTCCAATTGTTAGGAGTTTCCAGGTTATGGATCTTCCAGTTGTCAGGGGTCTCCAGGCTAGAGATATTCCAATGGATAAGGCATACGTCCAATAGAAATACCTCTGTGTGTATTTTGATGCTAATTATAGATGGATATGTTGAGAAATAGAATAAGAAATGGTTCGGTTACTTAATCAGAAATAACTCATTCTGACCTATAGCAAGGTCGCTATCTTTCTGGCATTCGTTTTCAAACTCATACCGGAACTCTATTATAGCAGGATAATGCTTCAACAAGATTTCCAGTAGAATGTAGTCGGAGAGAACGAAATGCGTTATATCGCCATTTTATTTTCGCAAATGGCCTTACACATCCTACTTCAGCGTTGGTAACTAATGCATTCAGGGAGTTTACAACCTTCACTGAACGCTGGCAAAAATCAAGCAGTGTTAAGATAAAAAAAACGCTGAAGAAGGCTAGAACATTAACGACATCTTAACAAGAAAGCTGAGGTTTTTTAATTATATAGAAATACATAACAGCATGGACAGAATAACTGAAGGCGGAGTTAGCGGCGACAGGGAAAGAGGGCGTCCAAAACGACGATTATGCAATGATGTATCAGATTGTTTGAACATATCTCTAGCTGCACCACAGCAACTCCTCCAGAATCGCGGAGTGTTCAGAGACTCCATAAAGAAGACAACGATCTGGAAAGAATATGTCACGCGATGGAACTGCGCGGTGGTCGCCTATAACCATATCGATAATATGCCAGTAGTACGAGAGAATCGATAATATGCCAGCAGTTCGAGAATCGATAATATGCCAGCAGTACGAGAGAATCAATAATATGCCAGCAGTACGAGAGAATCAATAATATGCCAGCAGTACGAGAGAATCGATAATATGCCAGCAGTACAAGTTAATCGATAATATGGATGCAGTACGAGAGAGTCGATAATATGCCAGCAGTACGAGAGAACTGATTTATATTCCTACCAGCTGGTTATTACGCTTAGAATTATCCACGGTCACAGATGTTTGATCATTTATCGCCTCTATATAATGTCTCTAAAGTCACAACCACAGACGCCTGCATCAAGAGCATACACCATGAGAACGGAAACAATAAGACCCAGAGGTAGACCAGGACAAATGAGGATTTGAAGAAGTTATCCACATCATTAGACGTCACATATATTACAGCATATTAAGCGAACAAAATTACCATAGCCCGAAAACCGACCACTTTTGTGACGTCTAACATCACACGCACAGAAAATACAATAAGTAAATAACATGCACAAACGTGTAAGATTGAAGACCTACCAATTTCAAACATTTTTAAATTGCTAAACATCTAAAAATCCGCATCGTCTGCTCAATTTAATTAAACCGTGACCGTCTACCGCGAAAGACCATCTGGCTAAAGAGAAATCCAACCTTCCAAAACACTTCTTTGACAATTCAGTGATTTTCATTGTCTATCAGATAAAGTTTAATCATAGTGACCGACGACGGTACAGTACAAGTAGACGCCATCACAAGTTTAATTATTTCCCTTGTCTGTGTTTGTAAATTTCATGTTCACATTTAATAATAGAAATATTTATTTATTTAGGGTCGGGGTTAGGGTTAGTTATGTAAAACACAACTATAAAAAAAGGGGGCCTGAGTTTCAGGGAATATGTTGACCACATTATCACAAGGGCAGGCAAAGGCTTAGCAGCAATGAAGGTTATGGCTGCTGCGCAGTGTGAGCAGAGATTGTTATTTCTTTTGTACCAGAGTTTGGTTGTGGCTGTGGTGGAATATGCACTGGCAATTCTGACTCTTAGCCAAACTCAAATCGAAAGACTGGATAGAGTCCAGAATGCAGCAATGCGTATCATTATGGGATGCACAAGAGACACATCGACAAGAGCTATGCGATACCTGCTTGACTGCCCAACAGCTGAGCATAGATTACAATATTGCCGTGCACGGGCGTACCTTCAAATACATGTAGATAAGGAACACCCGTTGCATTCCGAAATACAGAAAGTTAAGGGCAGTGGACTCAAGAGAGGAAGGTTGTGGATGGGACGTGCTGAGGATGTCATACAAAGCGTGTGCAGGTTACAGGATGTGGCAGCAGGTGCGGAATGGATAGGTCTACCCACAGATTTCGAAACTTGTTTGAGAGTAGTAATATCACTTAGCAGGGAATGCAGAGAATGGTGCCCCACAGCTGTGGAGAAAGAAGTGCAGGCTTTAATCAGTGAGAATACCAAAGAGGGGGATGTGATTATATATACTGATGGATCTGTGATTAGACATGTTCGCAGTGCTTGGGCCTTTACAGCTTAGTGCGCAGGTAAAACGATAAAGGAGGAAAATGGTGCATTTGCGGCCACTACGAATAGTATGACCATGGAGACTATGGCGGTAACCAAGGCATTTGAGTGGCTACGCACACAGAAGGTAACGCTGAGTGACTCTAAGAGTATGATGAAGAAGATACAAGTGGGTCTCGTTCGCGAACAGTGGATTGAGGTCTTGAGAAAGGCGAGCTTGAAATTGGTTACATTTATTTTCGTGCCAGGACATGTGGGCGTTCGAGGCAATGAAAGAGCAAGTCAACTGGCATCGTGCGCGATTGTGGCAGAGGGCGATGAGGCAATGGATCGTGCTGACGTTTTGAACTCCATAAAAGATATAACACGCGAGAGTGAGACTAATGTGGATGAAGATTCCTTTTCAATGGCCATGATTAAACATCAGGGATTGAAATGCAGTGTTGCTAGAGGTGAACATTTTGGAGGGCGCAGAAGAATGATGGTCAACCAGTATAGGACCGGTACTGTCAGCAGAAGTGTACTGGTGGATACACTCAAGGAGAGATCGGAGCAACTATAGATGTGTCCAGTTTGCAGTGATGATGATCCGATGACTAACTAACTAACTAACTAACTAACTAACTAACTAACTAACTAACTAACTAACTAACTAACTAACTAACTAACTAACTAACTAACTAACTAACACAACTATCGTAACCCTAGCCCTAACCCAAACCATAAAATGAATTAATATTTAAATTATTAAATGTAAACATGAATTTTACACGCCGATGTGTTGTCGGGGCCCGAAAGGGGAGCAAAGAATAGCAACACTGTTTACCTTTCACGCATGCCGTACAAGGTGACTAAGGAGGTTATGGGATGGAGTTGGCTAGCCCATCCCATATAGGGTCAGTGACCCAAAGCCATGCGGAAATCGGATGTGTCAGGCCAAAAGGCGCAGATATCGCATCAATGCTGTAAACCATGATACAACGCATTTCGTTCTCCGGACTACATCCTGCTAATCTGCAGGAGTTTGAGAACAACGCAGAAGAAGAAGAAGAAGAAGAAGAAGAAATTTACAAACATAAGCAATGGAAATAACTTGACTGTGTGGTGGCCTCTACTTGTACTGTATCCCGACGACATTTGCTGGAGTAGCCAATGAGTCATTACGAAGGGTGGGATTCTCCATCACCCAGTGGATCTTGTATCGCAGAGGATACTTCTTAAACAGAGACCATAGCAGTAAGGCAGACCTGTTCGCAGAATTAATTAGTCCTTTGTTTGTTCCTTTTCTTGATTATTCTCGTGTTTTCAATTGATCACTATTTGTATACTTGTAATCGCATGTCAAAAATAGCCAAGGCTACTCCAAGTATATAAATAGTGACCAACCGAATTGACAATAACCACACCCGTTGCGAATGGAGGCCTAATTAATTATATTGAAAGGTCTTTATATAGATACGGTCATGGTTTAAAAATACATAACTTCGTTAAAATATTTTCTGACCATGAATCAGAAAGCTGACGCCACGTGATAAGAATACCCTTGTCTTCAGATACTATATTTAGCAAAATGACGTTTAATTTTAGTAAGTATTTCCCCACTGGGATTTTCTTTCTTCTATTATTAGAACACTGCTCCTGTATGATATGTTTTGTTACAGAGCGAAAGGCTATTGGCTCAATCAAGTCCTTGTACAGAATGAGAAATTGACTCAATGGCAACGCGGATCAATACAAACCAACGCAAACAAAAACAAAAGATTTAAAAGAATATCTATATTTTATCAAGGATGTGTTGAATGAAACGTGATCTGTACTAGGGTAGCCAGTGATTAGAAATTCGTGATTCAAATTTCAAATAAAATATGGATAAAAAGTGTAAAACTCTTAGGATTCATTATACTTTAATATCGACAAAAAATATACAAAATTAGCAAAATATAAAGTTCGTGACCAGTAACATTTAAAAATGGCAAAATTTGTGAAATTTGTAGTTGAGATAGTGAAATATTTGGCAGCCCTGACCTGTGCAATATATTAGAAACAATCGTGGATTCTGTGTCCTATATTTTAACGGAGATAAAAAGCAGGATGCGGCAGGCAACGGTAACATGCGTGATAATGAGGATTATACTGTGTAACATGTCCCTGTCATTAGAGATGAGGAAGAGAACTCTTCCTAGGGAGAAACACCGACTCTAACATGTGGATACGTGTCATGGACAATAAATATACACGATAGTGGTAAATTACAGGCATAATCGACTCTATCATAAAAAATAGAGAAAGCGCTAAAATAGCCAAATACAAGAAGGCGGTTACTTATTATTATCGGAAAGCGACAACATTTATTTTTGAACACGTGATGTCCACCGAAGACGGATGTGTCGGGCCATTGGCGCAAATAAAACGGCGACACAACGCATTTCCATTCTCTAGACTACATTCTGCTGGAAATCTAGTAGGACATGTACTGCTACAAGAGAATTCAGCGGGAGTTTGAGAATGTACGCTGAAGAAGAAGAGGAACACGTGATGAGACTTTGAAGATCTGGAGAACATAGTTACGTTTGACAAAATTGAAGACACAAGAGATGGAGGGTGAGATTGCGAAAAAAATATTCTATAGTTTAACATCGTTGCACGGCAAAGAACCGATATACAAGGTAACAGAAATAGAGTAACATGATCACCTAGAGCCAGTCGGTCAGGCAGCTGATGATGATTATTTAAGCAAAGAATGTATTGATTTTAATTATGTAAACATTGATTAACGCCTTCTGTAATGTTGTGTACTGCGTGTAGGCGTGGATGTGTGACAGTGACAGTAACTTGATTGAGAATATTAAAGCAAGTAAGTTCGAGTCTAACGATTATCAGTTCAATATCGAGTGGATTGTATTCATAGTTGTTAGCTGTGGCAAGCATTCTGTGACTGTTCTCAATGGAGACAGTTTTGTGTAATAGGGATATGGGGTTAACATGGAATATTATAACCTTTTAATACAGAGTTATGTTATAGGGATATGGGGTTAACATGGAATATTATAACCTTTTGATGGCAGAGTTGTGTTAGATGCAACATCTGTGCTATACATATGCATTGACATTAGTAACGAACCCTACTAAACATGCGGTGCATATGCATTGACAGTAACGAACCCCACTAGACTTGCGGTGCATATGCATTGGCAGTAACGAACCCCACTAAGCTTGCGGTGCATATGCATTGGCAGTAACGAACCGCACTAAGCTTGCGGTGCATATGCATTGACATTAGTAACGAACCCCACTAAACATGCGGTGCATATGCATTGACAGTAACGAACCCCACTAAACTTGCGGTGCATATGCATTGACAGTAAAGAACCCCACTAAACTTGCGGTGCATATACATTGACAGTAACGAACCCCACTAAACTTGCGGTGCATATGCATTGGCAGTAACGAACCCCACTAATCATGCGGTACATATGCATGGACAGTAAGGAACCCAACTAAACATGCGGTACATATACATTGACAGCAACGAACCTCACTAAACATTTTGCACATATGCATTGACAGTAACGAGCCCCACTAAACATGCGGTACATATACATTGACATCAACGAACCCCACTAAACATGTTGCACATATGCATTGACACGAACCCAAGAACACATTCCAATCGCTAATTTATGCAAAACCTCTCGGCGTAGTCTCATAGCACTCATTAAATCATAGGCGTAGCCACACTTTAACTTTTGTTGTGAATCCACTTGAATACAGGGCACTCAGTTCATGGAGCGGACGTCAGAGTCTGATATAACTTTGATAACCACTGCGTTCACATAATCATCAATCCATTCATCTATCTATCTATCTGTCTGTCTGTCTGTCTGTCCGTCCACCTGTCTGTCTGTCTATTTATCCACATGTCTATCTATCTCTCTGTCTGTCTGTCTGTCTATCTATCTATCTATCTATCTATCTATCTATCTATCTATCTATCTATCTATCTATCTATCTATCTATCTATCTATCTATCTATTTATCTATCTATCTATCTATCTATCTATCTATCTATCTATCTTCGGACCATATACAATTTTGTTGACCCAGATCAGATATTATCTGTTAATTGGGAGATCTGAAGTGTTGAGTGTGATACTAATGATATAACTTCGAAGCAATACCAGTTTGGCACTACATTCTCTGTGCCAGGTGCTGGAGTTTGGCACTACATTCTCGATGTCAGGTGCTGGAGTTTGGTACTACATTCTCTGTACCAGGTGATTGAGTTTGGCATTACATTCTCTGTGCCAGGTGATTGAGTTTGGTACTACATTCTCTGTGCCAGGTGATTGAGTTTGGCATTACATTCTCTGTGCCAGGTGATTGAGTTTGGTACTACATTCTCTGTGCCAGGTGATTGAGTTTGGTACTACATTCTCTGTGCCAGGTGATTGAGTTTGGCATTACATTCTCTGTGACAGGTGATTGAGTTTGGTACTACATTCTCTGTGCCAGGTGATTGAGTTTGGTACTACATTCTCTGTGACAGGTGATTGAGTTTGGTATTTCATTCTCTGTGACAGGTGATTCAGTTTGGTATTGCATTCTCTGTGCCAGGTGATTCAGTTTGGTATTGCATTCTCTGTGCCAAGTGATGGAATTTGTTATTGCATTCTCTGTGACAGGTGATTGAGTTTGGTATTACATTCACTTCAATGTCGAAGATCGTACAGTGTGGTAATCATTTCTTGTCTTTCGTTCGTCGAAATCGACAAGGACAATTTGAACTCAGCTTAGGTGAAGAAGATGATGACCGTGTGAGTTATGGTTAACACTGAACTCTGTTTACAATCGAGATAAGTTATACGAATTGTCAATTACACGTTATCTTCCTGAGAAGAGATATATGATATATCCATTTCCAGTGACTGGAAAAGTCAAGCAGCCATTATTTATTGTTTTCTTTGGTATCGACGAAGTGGTATTTTTATGCTCCGGTGGAGCATTTTATGATCTAGCGCGGTGGTCTTCTTAGGATCCAACGCGAAGGTATTTTTAGGATCCAGCGCGGTGGTATTTTAAGGTTCCAGCGCGGTGGTATTTTTAGGTTCCAGCGCGGTGGTATTTTTAGGTTCCAGCGTGGTGGTATTTTTAGATTCCATGGCGGTGGTATTTTTAGGTTACAGCGCGGTGGTAATTTTAGGATCCAGCGCGGTGGTATTTTTAGGTTCCAGCGCGGTGGTATTTTTAGGTTCCAGCGCGGTGGTATTTTTAGGATCCAGCGCGGTGGTATTTTATACCATGACGGATAGTTTTTTATGCTCTGATGCGGTGGTATTTTTATTCACTGACTGCGTTCTTTTTCTAGTATCTAATTGTAATCTTCTCGTGACCACGTGACGTTTTAAACATTACATCTTGCCCCTATCTGACCGTGTACCGTGTCTATTATACTTTATGTTGGTCTCCAAACCGGATCGCAACTTATTTTGATATTATTAACCTGTTTTATTTGTTATTTTGATCCATTTTTTTCATCTTATCCCTTATTCAATTATTCTCATCGTTATCAGTCCATTGTCTGCACCATCCGCTCGTTATGCTATGTCCACCTCCTCTTTTCTTGCTGGATTCTTCTCTTCCCCAATATATACTATATACCAGGCTCTAATCTCTACCTTCCATCATCGTCACGGTGTATACGCTTCTCATGTTAAGTATACGGCTTGTTTGTCCGTTGTCTTTCGTCCTGATGAAGGCTTTTTAGTAGAAAAGTTGTCCGTCACTGTCTCGTTGTTAGTATATTATGTTTAGCCGCGTTAGCGCAGTGGTTAGCGCACTGGCTTCGCATATGAGTGGTCCTGGGTTCATTCCCCAGTTGAGGCGGAAATGTTTTCAGATCGCAACGGCTCCCAGGTAGACCCAGCGTTAAATGGGTACCGGATTAATCCGGGAAGTAAAGACTGCGAGGGAGAGCAGATGGCTACCACCCTCATTTGCAGAGCCTGTGAAATGTGAGATCGCTAACATCTCACACCCCTACGCCATTAATAAATGCTATGGGTTACTTTACTTATATTATGTTTATAAATATTGGTAACACTTATACCTATTTCCGTTTATTTTTACATTTGCTCTGTGTTATCCCAGCCCTCGCATTTCTAATGTTGGATTGTTTTCCGAAATGGGATTTTTATTTCTTAAATCAAGACAACTGATGATGTACCATGGTGCACCATGATGAAGTGGTTGACCAGAGTTATCTCCATGTCTCACAATATACCCTTTGTTCGTTCCAGAATGCTCTTCTTCTACTTCTTCTTCTTCTGCGTTTGTTCTCAAACTCCTGCAAATTAGCAGGATGTAGTCTTGAGAACGGAACGCGTTGTGTCTTGGTTTACAGCACTGCTACGATATCTACGCCTTTCGGCCTGACACATCCGACTTCAGCATGGCTTTGGGTCACTGACCCTAAATGGGATGGGACAGCCAACTCCATCCCATAACCTCCTTAGTCGCCTTTTACGACATGCGTGGAAGGTAAACAGTGTTGCTATTCTTTGCTACCCTTTCGGGCCACGGCAACAGACGGGCGCAAAATGCTCTGATTGCAAGCGCGTTTTATCCCGTTTAACATCAGATGTTTCTGCCGTGCTGTTCGCACCAACAATGCTTCACATGCTTGCATAGACATCCCTGTGTCCACATTCGGGTCGGAGTCCCTGGATTACCCTCACATAGACAAGCCCTGTGTCTACCTTCGGGTCGGAGTCCTTGGATTACCCTCATTCTGTGTGGACGGATTGTCAAAGCCATTAAGGATGTCTTGCTACTGTTGCATGACATCGGGGAAACATTGGTGAAAGCTGACTACAGACCGTCTGTTGTTAAGAATACATATGTACAGAAAGTAAATAAGATTTCATTTGTTAAGTTTTTGATTATTGTCCTAATTTTCGTTGGTCACTGTTTAAATACTTAGAGTTCCGCCGAAGACGGATGTGTCGGAGCATTGGCGCAAATAAAACGGCGACACAACGCATTTCCATTCTCTGGACTACATCCTTCTGGAAATCTAACAGGACCATGGTTCTGATACAAGAGATATCCAGTGGGAGTTTGAGAATGAACGCTGAAGAAGAAGAAGTAGAAGATACTTGGAGTCGCATGCTAAATAAGCTTAGGTCCCCCAACTAAATGCAAGGAAATAAACAAATATTAGCCTTTCATGTCATGTTTACTTAGAGTTCACATGTCTTTACTTGAGCCCGGTCATGGAACCCTGACTGCCATGTTGGGACCAAGGACTTCAGATTTACTTCAATGGAGTATAACAATTACTACTCACAGCATTCATGTCACCCCTCTCTTACTGTCCTTGTTAACACAAGGGCGAGTTTTTTTAAAGATTAAGTGCATGATGACGACTGTTGATGTTTAATAATATACATAAATAAAAATAACACAATTATCCTGTCTGCACTGTACAACCCACGTGCAAGTATAATATTCTTTACATTAAGGGTGGCGAAATGAATAGCTCTCTCCACTTGTACAGTAGGGGAGTAGAGATCAACTTCCGTGACTAAGAACGTCATGAGGGCTGCATAAACATTTGTAATCGCCTACGCCAGTCAGACAGACACAGCGACGACGATGACGAAATAACCGGATTAGAGAGTCTCTGAATTCGTACTACCATAACCACAAAATTATTCTTTGTATTAGGCGGATTGTTAAATTCAGCGTAATATTATTGAGTTTAGAACATTCAGACCTGGAGCTGAGTGGATTGGATTTCAGACCACTGTTACCACTAAATCATTTATGTAGTCACTTATATTTAAACCCCTTTCCAGTGACCAACGGCGTCAAACAGGGTTGCGTCCTGGCTCCGACGCTCTTCAGCATGGTGTTCTCTGCCATGTTAAATGATGCCTTCCGGAATAACAGTGCTGGAATTTGTTTTCGCTATCGAGCTGACGGAGTACTATTCAATCTTAGTAGATTGAATGCCAAGACCAAAACTAAAACGGACATTGTTCGCGACCTCTTGTTCACGACGATTGTGCATTAAATGCTACCAGTCTGAAAGACATGCAAGACAGCATGGACCTCTTTTCTTTGGCCCGTGATGCTTTCGGTCTCACCATCAGCACTGCGAAGACTTTAGTAATGTATCAACCAGCGCTAGGTGTCCCCTACACAGAACCAGTGATCACAGTAAAGGGACAAAAACTTAATACTGCCAGTAAGTTTGTATATCTCGGCAGCACACTATCACAAACTGCGACAATTGACGAGGATGTTGCCCTGCGTATTGTTCGTGCCAGTCCAGCATTCGGGATCCTTCGTACCAACGTCTGGATCAGGCGTGGTCTCAGTCTGACAACTAAGTTGGACGTGTACCGCGCAGTGGTTCTACCAACACTGCTTTATGCTGCGTCATCCTGGACTGTCCATGCGAGACAAGCTCGAAAGCTGAACTCTTTTCATCTTCGGTGCTTACGAAACCTCATGGGAGTACGTTGGCAGGATCGTGTAGCAGATACGGAAATTCTTCAGAAGTCCCGTATGCAAAGCATCCATGCAATGCTGACTAGGTCCCAACTCCGCTGGACTGGCCACATCGTCCGTATGCCAGACAAACGCCTTCCAAATAGATTATTATATGGGCAGCTGTGCGAAGGTAAACGTCCAAGTAAAGGGTAGAAAAAAGCGCATCAAGGATCACCTAAATAGCTCCCTTAAGCATTGCAGCATCGATCCTAGCTCCTGGGAGACTACAGCACTTGATCGCTCAGCCTGGCACACTCAGATCACTGCTGTCATCACGAAATTTGAAAAAGAAAGAACACTGCGGGCTATCTAGAAGCGCAAGAAGCGAAAGGAAACATCCGAAAATTTTCCTACCCCGAACCTTCAGCACTCCTGCATGCACTGCAATAGAACTTTCCGTGCACGAATCGGACTCATCGGGCATCTACGAACTCACAAACCAAATTAGTTAATTACCAATTTAAATTTTTTAAATTTTTCATCGCATTTAATGTTTTTCATGCCATGTTCATCGTCGCTTGCGAAGGAGGAACAACATCACATATGTAATGAGCCGAGGGGAATTCAGACCACTGTTACCACTAAGTCACATACGTGGTCTCACAAAAACTGTAAATTACCTACTGCCTGACTGATTTGATACCCAAGAAGGAGTCAGACAGGTATGCTTCTCTCGCCACATCTGTTCAACATATACGGAGAAAACATCATGAGAAATGTACCAGAGGATTCACATTATGAACAGTTTCAATCCCTAAATTTGTGAGGGCATGAGATTCCATACAGAGGTATGAAGATGATAATATCATCTTAATAATATCAAGAAACCTAACATCAAGAAACCTAATATCAAGAAACCTAATATCAAGAAACCTAATATCAAGAAACCTAATATCAAGAAACCTAACATCAATAAACCTAATATCAAGAAACCTAATATCAAGAAACCTAATATCAAGAAACCGAATATCAAGAAACCTAATATAAATAAACCTAACATCAAGAAGCCTAACATCAAGAAACCCCACATGCTTAGAACCCATGATTATGTCAGTTAAACATCATAGCTAGGCACGACATCTTTTCATCAATGCAAAAAAAGGACAAGTAATCCACATAAACACATATGAACTCACATCTACAAAAGTCATTGACAAAGAACAACTAAAAAATATCAACATCTTTGTATATCTCGGATCTACCATCTACACAACAGGAGATTAATCAGCAGAGATTAGAAAGAGATTAACAATGGTCCTTAAAAAAATCACAGTTAAAAACTTTAACAAACCGAAAAAAAAAGTTACAACTATTAATAAAGCTATATTATTCCAGTGGCCACATATGATTGTGAGACTTGGACAATAACATCTTCAATATAAAAGAAAATACCAACATTCCAAATGAAATTCAATAGACTTGCCCTAAGACTATCACCGGCAGAAAGACGAATCAACGCATAATTCTGCAAAGAACAGAAGAAGACTGGCTCATGCAAACTATCCCCACACACACACACACAAAAACAAACAAAAAACGCAGGCCAACATATTCTGGACCTACAAAAAGACACGATGATTTAGATGGATTAATCACGGAAGGAAAAACAATTTTATCAATATAAATATGACCATTCACCCGAAAAATACTTCTGAAAGTTGATAACTTTTTCTACTAAGGCAGAAAAATGACACACGATGGAGATACAACACAATAGATTTCTACCAGAATTATGTTGTCATCAAGTGCGATCAACTACCTAACAAACATATAAATATGAGAAACAATAAATAAATATACCAAACTACGACTCTACATATGGTTGCGAAATCTGGGAAACAGCAAAAAGTATTGGAGAAGACATTAATATCATTTGAAAATAAATTTCTTATAAAGCTCTTAAATTTTGATTTGGAAGAATTCAAGGCAAAACAACAAGAGAAGACACCAAACAACAATAAGATTCTACAATAATATGATGAAAACAATGAACTTATGTCAGACATTGAATTAACGAAAACAGAATGGCACTACAAATAATAAAATGGGTACCAGATGGCAAAAGAAAACCAAGAGACACTTCGCAGAACAACAATCAAATAGGGTATTCTTCTTCTTCTTCTTCAGTGTTCATTATCAAACTCCCGCTGGATTTCTCTTGTAATAGGACAATGATCCTACATGATTTCCAGCTGAATGTAGTCCAGAGAATAGAAATGCGCTGTTATCGTTTTATTTGCGCCAATGTCTCAACACATCCGTCGTCGGCGGGAAAGAGGGTATGCAAATGGGTCTCAACAAAATGAAAGATCCACACAAATCAGTAGCACACGCTCAATGTAGATATCACTGGTTTGTGCCCTATGACTGTGTTCAGCGCTGAAGGAACATTAGACAAAGTTATAAGGTAGGAATCGGAATTTTAACCAGGTCTGTTCAGCTGGCACTTATTTGCCTTGCAGCTTGAGTCAACACATTTTCCTTGTTCGACCACACAGCATCCATTAAAAAATATGAAATTTTGGTCAAGACTTCCAACATCTATATTCTCAAGCCACTATAAATATGGACCGGTAGATCGGCACCGAGTCAACCACACACACACACGCACGCACAAACACACACACACTGCACAAATGTATATATTCCCCGAGAACCATTAACATTTAACATTAGTACGTACAGACTCTACTTACAAAGATCAGTTTAGACCTACTTTTAAACATAAACAAGAAATAAACATAAACAAGGTGGCTTCAGATGTGACATGGGTAAATAAAAAATATAATATAGAAGTATCGAGGATTTTTATTTTAGGACACATCATAAGGCAACATAGACAGGTTACCGTCTAGCAGAGTGCACCACGAAGATAAGATACAGGAGATGTTGAATGTTTGTTGCAGCCAATCTGCGTTCCGGAGAAAGCACTTGATGATGATGAATTAACGGATTAACTTTTACCGTTTTATTTCACCACGTGACTCTCACCGGACATTCCGAAAAACAATGTTTCTCAATGTTGCCACCGTGAAGTCACAGTTTTTTTTCTGTAGGAAAATTTTTTTAAAGAAAAAGCAAACATTGAAATTGGAATTTAGAATTCATTGACTCGTCTAAGGCGGGGATCCCCAAACTTTTTGAAGCCATGGCGCCCTTAACGTACAGATTATTTCCGGCGGCGCCCTTAATATGAAGCAAAACTAGAGACCTGACAATTTTAAGTCTAAATCTAAAATTAAATAAATTCTATGCTATGATACCTAAATTTAACTTTTAGATTTTTTATAAGACTTTAATTTTGTTTAAATACTTTGTGAATAGTTGTTGGTAAAAAAAAAATTCATTTTTTTCCGTTGTGGTGAGGCTGCCGCGGCGCCCCTGGAGACTCTTTGCGGCGTCCCCGGGTGCCACGGCGCACACTTAAGGAACCGCTGGTCTAAGGGGAAGCCATGAACTCATTTAACGCGAGCGGCAATGATTCGCCTATGGTTGTCATCTAAGAGTCATCTAAGGGGAAATGCACAGAAAGGTAACTGTATGAACGCTATCTGGCATGTAATAGTAAGCATTAAGTCTCGACAAAGTGGACTATCTTTCATTTGATATTAAATCGAAAGTAATGGGGTTGGTGTTAATTAGTCCCCAAAAAGGGGGACTAATAATACGAAACAAACATAGCTAGACACACACACACACAAATCGAACGAAAGATGCTGAGAACCACTTCTCTATTTTGAGTGTCAATTAATATAGCCTATATAACAGCTATATATATATATATATAAAATCTCAATCTCCCAAATCACTACAATGCACAATGTAATACTTCTGAGTTGCACTTGTAAATATCACACGCATAAGACAGTGCGTCGTCTATGAAAAACTGTTCCCAATGAACTTTGTGTCTTGTGATAGACACATTCATCTGTGTGGTACTCACGCGCAACAACCAGATCCGTGACGATTTATTCATTGTTTGTTTGTTGAACACTGTGATGGTTATTTATTCTTATTCTGCGTTTGTTCTCAAGCTCCTGTGTGTTATTATAGTAATTACGTAAGGATGTCTTAGCTCAGGGGTGGGCATACTTTTTGTGTAGAGGGCCGAATTGAAAATTGTAAAGCTATTGGAGGGCCGCATATAATATTATGTATGTTTTTGTTTAAAATTCTCGGTAAGTAATCAATTAAATATTTTTATTGTAAAGAAAGGTAGTTTTACATAATGTAGATAACTTCTGAAATAAATTATATTTCGAAGACTTACACTATAACAGTATATTTTCTAATATGGATAAATGGTTTTACAAATATTTTAACAATGTTCGTGTATTTAAAAATGTGTTTGAGGGCCGCAAATATCCAATGGCGGGCCGCATGCGGCCCGCGGGCCGTAGTTTGCCAACCCCTGTCTTAGCTGATACATACACTTGACACATGATACACTTGACACATGACACACTTGACACATGATACACTTGATACATGACACACTTGACACACGATACACTTGATACATGATATACTTGTTGCATGATACACTTAATACATGATACACTAAATGCATGAGAAACTTGACACACGATAAACTTGATACAAATGGCTACCACCACTAATAAAAAGGTGATACATACACTTACAAATCTTCTTATTCTTCCTTGTTCTTCAATCCGAGTCAGGCGCTGATATGGGTTTCATCAGTGAACTGTACTGTGACCACCAGCCTGCAAACAGGGCAATAGAGCGTTTGTGGTTAAATATGTTCTTCTTCTTCTGCCTTCGTTCTCAAACTCCTGGAGATTAGCAGGATGTAGTCTGGAGAACGGAATGCGTTGTGTCATGGTTTACAGCATTGCTGCGATATTTGCGCCTTTCGGCCTGATATATCTGACTTCAGCATGGCTTTGGGTCACTGACCCTATATGAGATCGAACAGCCAACTCCATCCCATAACCTCCTTAGTCGCCAATATGTTATGTGTTTTGTGGAGATTGTACACTCCAAAATCTCGCACATTTGTTGTTTGAGTCTGATGTGGAAATTGTAGAAGGAAATTTATGAGGATGGAAGATGAAACAGGAGAAAAATTAGCCGGATCTGCCATATCAAAAATGAAGGATGTACGCTGAAGTCTAGTTGCCCAGCTAGAGGTCTAAATGTGGTTGTATAAATATTACCTCTTATGGTGTGGTACATATAAATAACCAAAATATCGGAGGATATCCGACAAAATGGAAAGTGTCGCAGTAACCAAACAAATAAGAGGTAAATACCAAGTTAATTATAAAGTTTACTGAATATAACTATCAATATAAATAAATCAGAAATAACAATAAAACAAAGAACAAAGACAATTTTTGACGTGTCGATCTTATTGGGACCTTTATCAAGAAAAAAATGCCAATTAAGACCACGCAATTATAAACAACAACAATGCCAAGACTTGGACAATGGTTTCCTTACACAAACCATTGCCGAAGTGACCATTTTGTCGCAGCTTTTATATTAGGTGCAGAATTAGGTGCGTTCAATATTTACACCATGAGTATGGGAAAAATGATGAGATTGAAATGCAAAGTATAAGATGAAAAATGAAGAAATGGGACACCAATTCACGATGCCAATAATGGGTGAAGGGGGAGGGTAGGGGCGGGAAATAAAAGGGAAATGATAGAGAAATAAATTAGTACACTGGGGGGGGGGAGACTACAAATAGATACAGAGAACATACAAATATGCAAGGGAGAATAACAAGTGATAGTATGTGGAATAGATTTACATGAAAATATATACACATCAACATATATATATATATATATATATATATATATATATATATATATATATATATATATATATATATATATATATATATATATATAAACACATTTATATATTAATACATATATATAAGAAAGATACCCACACAAAATCCATAAGCATGATAATATATCCAAACAAAAATATGGGTTCACACAAGAATAGGTGTACATAATGACACAAAATATACATAACCATAAATACTTATACATGCATCCACATAAACATTTTCTCACATAAATGTATATAACATAAACATTCGCACACATAGAGATATATACATGTATTCAAATACACATTCGTTCACATGAAGATATTCACATGTATTACTATAACACAAGAATGGTGTTTATGGTGAATACACTAATTTAAACCACAATCTTTTGTCCAATTTGGTCATATCAGAAATTTAAAGCATCAAACATAGTAGAGGTCGTGATTCTGGTAACCCAGCCACCATGGGAGATAAAGGAGGGGGAAGGGGAAAGCTAAAAGATAAATCTTTAATTCTCAGATAAAGTTTCTTTCTGTCTTCAGCTATATAATTTTTTACTTTGAACACTAAACCTTCTAGCACTTTTTATCTCCGATATGTATTTTAGCTATCAATTGGTATTTTAATTTGCACAATCTCGAGATTTAAGTATGTATCTGTGGGCGTTTGTGGCTATGCCGATAGTGATACCAACAGCGATGCTTACAGCAATAACTACAGCGGAGAAATATAGAACATTCTTGACTATCTTTAGCTTTCAGGTTGGTGTAAAAGCGTACATTACGGAAACCAGTTTTCTCGTGCTGCTGACTTACTCCCAGTATGGCTGCAGAAGTCCATCGTTCAGTGGAAAAGCTAAAACAATAAACGTATTAGTTACCACGCCAACGTCGGATGTGTTGAGCCACTGATACAAATAAACCGACGACATATAGCATTTTCGAACCCTCGATTGTATCCCTGCTGGATATATAGTATAACTATTTTCCTATTATGAGAGATATCTAATGGGAGTTTGAGAACGAACGCCCCAAAAAGTTAACAAATTGTATCTGAGTTAATTGGTAGGTAGGTAGTTAATGAGTTATCCTCTCTTGCGGAGAGGCGTGCCCGTTTCAACCAGCAAACAACAAAGTCCAATTAGGTTATATCAGGACACACTACCATAAAATATTAGAGGTAACAAAGACGCCAATGTATAGGAGAAATTGTCTGAGTTAATAAAACTTCCAGCGCTATTTATTTCCCGTCTATATTTGAACTTTAGACTTTCTGTCGTCGTTTATCTTTCATTCATATTTTAACTTTAAACCTTATAGATCTTATTATCTCCCATCTATATTTTTAACTATAAACATTATATCTCTATCTCCCATCTATATCTTTAACTTTATACCTTACATCTCTGTTTATCTCCAATCTATATCTTTAACTTTATACCTCACAGCTCTGTTTATCTCCAATCTATATCTTTAACTTTATACCTTGCAGCTCTGTTTATCTCCAATCTATATCTTTAACTTTATACCTTACATCTCTGTTTATCTGCAATCTATATCTTTAACTTTATACCTTACATCTCTGTTTATCTCCCATCTATATCTTTAACTTTATACCTTACAGCTCTGTTTATTTCTCATCTATATCTAACTTTAAACCCTATATCTTTGTGTATCTCAAATTTATATCTTTAATATAAACCGTATAGCTCTGTTTATCTATCTCCCATCTATAACTTTAACGTTAAACCGTATATCTCTGTTTATCACACATTCATATCGATTATTACTTTACATACATCATTTATCAAGACTGATATCTGCACATTAATATTTCAAACGAAGCTCTATTGTGTCGTCTTACTGTTTCTAAAGTATTTCTGATCCCTTTAAGAAAACATATGACAGGATCTTATCTAGTTAAACTTCCTGGTCGAAGACTGGGTTGATCCAGCCAATTTATATCAGGAATACTAAACATCATCGTCCATATTGTAAATGTCACAGAATTTTCATTCTATTTCTTCATCTTATTCTTCTTCGTCTTCTGTCAATGTTCTCAAAGTTCTGCTATCTAACAATGTAAACCGGGGAAACAAATGTAACGTTAATAACTATAATAATGTATTATTGTCACTGGTAAGTATTATAACTAGTAAATAGTAAAACTAATGTGAATAAGAAATAACAAAAAAACAATGGAACAAGAACTATTTCTACGTTTTTTTCCCCAATAGATACCTTTATCAAGAATAAAAAACAAACCAGAAACAATCACACAAAAACTATATATGTAAAGATTTGATATCACATTTCATCTTATTGCATTAGAAAGGGGTAAAAGGCGCAATCATGTCAGGTAACAAGCAATAGCGTTACTCACCCGAACTTTAGGTTCTATTGAAAGATAAACAAATAGAAATAGAATGAGGTAAGAGGAATACTACAGACGGAGTCATGAGTGTTTAACTCGGTTAAGTAAATGCTTCACGACAATGATACCAATTGTAGACACAAGCATATGATGATGTTCTTCCTTCGAAGCGATGATGAGTATGGCATAAAACAAATGTAGTAAACAAGTAGGAAAAAAATAAAAACATTTGTGAATGTCTAATGTGGTTTGAGTTTGTGAGATCGTAGATGCCTGATCAGTCCAATTCGTGCCAGCAAAGTTCTTTTGCAGTGCATGCAAGAGGGCAGAGCGTCCCGAATAAGAGTTGTCGGATTTGTCCTTTTGTCGGATTCCGTCGCCTGTAAATTGCCCACAATGATCTCTTTTATTTCAAATTTAGTTATGCCAGCAGTGATCTGGGTGTACCAAGCTAAACTACCAAAGGCTCTAGTCTCACAGGAGCTAGGATCTATGCTGCGGTGCTTGAGAAATTTGTTTAGGTGACCATTGAAGCACTTTTTCTGCCCTCTGCTTGAAGCTTATCATCACACATCTTCCCATAGAATAATTTTTTTGGAAGCTGATTGTCTGGCATACGTACGATAAATGAAATGATGATGACTTGCCAGATAAAAATTGGATTAAAGTGAGGGAGAATTGCGCAATATCGTCAACCTCACTCACTCGCCCCTACACACATGGTCTCAGTGGCAAGACGAGTCAAGACTACTGAGTGTGTGACGGAGTGCAGTAGATGGCCGTAGATTCAGTAGAGAACTGTCTTACCGTTCTCTTTAACGCTCTACGACGCTAACTGAATAACGCCTTTTTGCCTAGTGGCCCATATTAGTTGAACTTCTTTGCGCAGTACGTCGCATCGAGACTTTACATGCTGAGCAGGACATGGACGCATACACCAGAAGTTATGAGCACGTAGCCCATTAGCCGCCTTCACTGATTTTAAACGTCAAAGCGGTTTCGGATGTGTGGTTGCTGTTGCTTGTGGACAGCGGTTATGATCCACTAGTGAGGGCTAGATAAAAGAATAGTTGGAGGAGGAAGAGTTTGGGGCTATTAGCACTTGAAGACGCGCCTGTTCTATAGGATGCGATGGGATGGATTTTTGTGACTTGACACAAATGTATACAAACACACTAAATAATGTACATATGTAATATCATACAAATATATTTATATGGAGATGGGGGCAGCCAACAAAAAATGTTGAAAATTGGGGAAGAGATTCTCATAACATACAGATACTTACAAATGTATTATGTCGTGGTTTACAGCTTGATGGCGATATATATTATTTTCGGTTCGGCACATCTGATTTCGGTGTAACATTTTTTATTGACTTTCTGAAGTACTGGACAACTAATCACACGGGCAATCATACTTAGTAAACTCTTACCACATTCGTGACTTGTCATATTATTACTACTCTTGCTGCACTTTCAACGCACAGCATTATGAACATTAGACCAATAACTCACCTCGAACTGACGACATCTCCATGATGTGTTTATGTCATCTGTGAGAAACCTTTTCTGGATCGAAGATCCTGATTGAGCTTTTCACGTGTAGTATGGGGGAGGGGGGGAACCTACTTAAAATCTTTTGGAGCTGTCAGCGGTGTTTCTGAGTTATGAAGACAGAGCATAAAGCACTTTTAGTTCATTCAGAGAAAAAGATAAAAAAATTGCTTTACGGGCTGAATATGACCAGCGGGCAAAATTGTTTCCACTACTAGTATATACCAAGTCCTTCTCTAGAATAGCTCCGCTCGATGATCACATGCAACGTCACTTATCTTAGATAAACCATAATTTTCATTACTTTTAGTTGGCTGGCGACACTAAAGTAGACACAAAGTGGCCAAGGTTCAGTGAGACTGTTTGACATTATCCCGCAGGACTATTAGGGAGAAAGTCGGGGTTGAAGATTTCTTAGAGTACTATGCTTTCTGTGTTAGTTACGTAATCTATAGTTATTGCTGTTATTTGAACCCCAGATATCTAGGCAATAGCAAGGACTAACTACTGGTTTTTAGTCATAGTAATAGGCTAATTACTATTAAGCCTAAACAACACGCAACAATTGAAAGACCTGGCAACACAAAGACAGAAATGGAAAGCTATGGTTTCTGCCCTATGCGCCGCCTATGGCCCTGGAGGAACATAACATAACATAACAGTAATAGACACATGTAAATAATTATTGCAGAAATTTCCCTTACAGTACATACGACGCTTGCCCATTTTCTAGATAAACTGGTAGGAATATGCTCACTCCCGCGATACCAGTTTAACAAGTTCTTATCAGTAACACTCTAAAACATATAGAAAATTATTAGTATTATACAGAAAATCACGGAAATCTTTGTTTACAACCGCCTGCAACTGTGACGTAACAAATTGTAGTTAGTCCATGTATGTATCTATATGTCCATGTCTGATCAAATGAGTATGAATACATTCTGCTGCGATATTACGTGCTTCATTTATCAAAGCGATTGTGATTTTGGAAGACCTTTAGCTTGGATTGAAGTTCCGTGCATGGACAGTCATAAATCTGTACATCAATTCTGTGACACAACGGGCAACCAATTATTGTTTCCCGAGGAAATAATCGAATTCATAGCAGAAGCTTGTTTTATACAATAGTTTGTCAAAGCAATTAGACTTGGGCTGCACGTGTCTACTCAGAGGTTTTCTACAGCGTTATTGCTTATTGTGAGCAATTCTTGAATCAACATTATATGTTTATTACGGATTCACACTATTCAGTCTTCCAACAAAGTATGGCCTAGGTTATATCCATCCAAAGGCACTTCATTAACACCATGGACACCTGGTATATATGACTCAATTTTCTATGTGAGAATTGTCTTCAAATAGGCTTGAACTTTTGCGGATAACATCTATTCGGAACAGATAATCAAACAATGTCAGTTGATCTCGTGATAGAAGTCTGAACTACAATATTTTATATGTTGATCTCGTGATAGAAGTCTGAACTACAATATTTTATATGTTGATCTCATGATAGAAGTCTGAACTACAATATTTTATATGTTGATCTCGTGATAGAAGTCTGAACTACAATATTTTATATGTTGATCTCGTGATAGAAGTCTGAACTACAATATTTTATATGTTGATCTCATGATAGAAGTCTGAACTACAATATTTTATATGTTGATCTCGTGATAGAAGTCTGAACTACAATATTTTATATGTTGATCTCGTGATAGAAGTCTGAACTACAATATTTTGTATCGTCTAAATATCTTTCTCAGTGACGGTCCTCAGTCGGAATATTGTGTCTAGAGTACTGTAGCATTCATTCACATAAGAGGCTGATTGTGGTTAAGAAAACACTCAATAATAAAATTGGACTTAGGCTACCTACGTCTTCTTGGAGGTTATTATGTTTAATTTCTACGTATATAACCCGTAGTCGTAACCTTCGATAACATTTACCATGTTGTTCCAACGGCCGACGTTGTGCTTGAACTAGTTACGGGCACGGCGTGGGTGGGCGGAACAACAAAGAAACCTGTCGCAGGGACCTGAGTTGTTCCCTAATGCTCTTGTCTGTTTCGGCGACATTAGATTCGAAACACCATCGAGTCGAATGGCTGCTGAAACAGAGGGCGGAGCACTTATAGGAATGTTCCACGTGTTGTGAGGCCGGTTTCTAATCAAGAATCAAGATTTCAAATGGCCCATATTTCTCCAAGTTGACGTTCCAAAACATAATTATATGCTATTTTAACGAATGTTAACCTCTTCACGCGGTCTACATGCCCGGGTTTTCTTTATGCTTTGGGGAGAATCTTCAAATAATTCATTCTTGAACAGAAGACATCATCTCTAAGTTTGTGTGCTGAACTTTAAACGAAACATCCTACTTGAAATGGGTGATAGAACAATCTAACAACGCAGTATATTTACTATTAGTTTCTTCATAGACAAGCAGATAACAAAATTGCCGCCTACCATGTCAAAGTGACGTGGATAAGTTATCCTCACGTTTATCGTTTAATATCACGTTTCTTAAACACGCAGATAAACTTGACTCTTATCTGAATTGTTACTAAACAGGGTTGCTATATTGGCCATTTCTTTATCAAAGTTTATACATTTGGCCTTTTTCAAATGTCGCTGGCTATAAAATGTAAGTCTTGACCATAGGTCTCATTTTGAGTTAATTTGGAATTGAATGAATGGTAGTTGCATGATTTCTCACATAAATCATGCCAATACACGACCAAGTTCATTGAACAGAGAAACTAATAACGTTCTTGTAGGAGGATAGAGGGCTCAGTAAACAGAAAAATTACGAGGGGAGGGGATTCATTGAACAGAAAAACTAATCTCCGTGTTCTTGTAGCAAGGGAGGGGATTGATTGAACAGAAAAACTAATCTCCGTGTTCTTGTAGGATTTTTAATATTTTTGGTAGGAAATCCATTAAAGCGTTAAGGGGAGGGGGTCGGTGTAACCCTCATTTGTACTACTTACTTCCTAGCATAAACTATCATGTTTGAATTACTCAAGAGAAGATGAGTTTAAACCACCAATCCCTTCCCCAATATACCGTCTTGTTTGTACATTAAATATCAGTTTGATGTCTATCCATCTAACATTTGGCCGTAAACTGTTCTATATGTATGGCAACCCTGCTAAGAAAATAATTCGAATGGTGCTCAGAAAATAGAACATGATACAGAGATAAATGATAATGACATAATGGCTTGTGCGCTTTTTGACATTCCTGTAGGGTTTATTTTTTGTTTATTTGTATTTGTTCGTTGTAGTAAGTAAAAGTAAAGTAACACATATCGTTTATTAATGCCGTAGGGGTGTGAGATGTTAGCGATCTCACATTTCAGAGGTTCTGCAAATGAGGGCGGTAGTCATCTCCTCTCCCTCGCAGTATTTACTTCCCGCATTAATCCGGTACCCATTTAAGGCTGGGTCCACCCGGGAGCCGTTCTGAAAAAAACATTTCCGCCTCAACTGGGAAATGAACCCAGGACCACCCAGGAATGAATCCCGTCTCTTGTCTTGGTGGTGCACTCTGCTAGACTATAATCTGCCCATTTTGTGATGTTACTCTCTCACTTGGAGGTCTGCTGCAGCCAACCGTCGTTGTGGAGTCGGCACTTAATGATGATGATTACATATGAGACTTAATAGAGCACAACTATTCGGGCCTACGTTTCAAAGTTAATCAAACACAACTGTTACATGTCATTATTACATTTAAAATCACTCTCAACGTAGAAACTGTTACGGCAGTTGATAAAATTTCCTGTTTAGGCAGCAAAATGACACAAGATGCGTTGGCATCAAGTACGTTAGCCACTAAACAAACATCTGTAAATCAGAAACAATAGGTAAATATATCAAACTACGACTGTTTATCTTATGTAATATCCATACTTATGGTTGGGAACGCTGGAAAAAAAAAAGCAGTTGAGAAAATATTGAAATTCATTTGAAATTGTATGTCTTATAAAACTCTTCATTATTTGGTTGGGAAGAATTCTTGTTAAACACGCAAGTAAAAGAAGACGCAAAAACAGGGATATGTTTCTACAACAATAAGAAGAAAACAATGGACTTATATCGGACATCCGCCGAAGATGGATGTGTCAGACCATTGGTGCAAATACAATGACGAAACAACGTATTTCCATTCTCTGGACTATATTCTGCTGGAAATATAGAATAGATTCTGGATCTGCTACAAGAGAGATTCAGCAGGAGTTTGACAATGAACGCTGAAGAAGAAGAAGATATCGGACATGTACTTAGAATGAATGGAGACAAACTGTCACTGCAAACATTAAAATGGGTACCAGATGTATAACAAAATGAGGAAGACCAAGAAAGACTCTTCGCAGAACAGCCATCAAAGAGAATATGACCACACGTCTCAAGAATATACAGGAATTACACACAGTAGTATCACATCGCTCGAACTGGAGAGCTCTGTTTTCTGCCCTATGCACCGTATTCGGTGCTGAAGAAACATAGATATATTACATGTGCGCGTTACCCACCGACGACGGATGTGTAGGGCCATTGGCTCAAATAAAACGGTGATACAACGCATTTTAATTTTCTGGACTACATTCTACTGGAAATCTAGTATATGACCATTCTTCTTCTTCTTCTTTCGTTCACTTACAACATGTCTGTGTCCATTGTCCTGCTATAAGAGAGATCCAGCAGACGTTTCCCACTGAACGCTGAAGAGGAAGAAGATATAAGCGTTAATCTTCTAGATAAATAAAAGAAAGTTATAGAAAAGTCACCCCGTATCAGATAGGAAATCATATAGATATTCTTTCGTAGTTAAAGGAAATTGAAACAAAAGAAACCACCATATATCACATAGGTTGTAAAAGAAATATTATCTCGTAGTTACTGGGAATTGAAAACAACAACATACATGTATATTTTATATTGGGGGTGGGAAGGGGCTGGTCTGTATTATTATGTATCATTATTCCAGTTGAACCAAATGGTAATCGTTGACTGATCAGCGAGCACCATTACAGATTTCAGCGAATTGCCTGCTGGTGTCCGCTAACGAAAAATGCTGTAGTAATGCTGTAGTTGTGTTCTTGGTACTTGCTATGGTCGGTTGATCTGTGTCCTATTAAGCACAATCGTACAACCTCCATTATTCTTGAAACAGATGTTTACTGATTTTTTATGCGATGGAGGATCGTTTTAATATTTTCGGATGTAAACAGTGTTCAAAAATCGACACCATTCTTAAATAAGGGGAATTAATAGGCTGTAAGACCATCCAGGATCTCTTCTTCTTCTTCTTCTTCAGCGTTCATTCTCAAACTCCCACTGGATTTCTCTTGTAACTGGACAATGATCCTACAAGATTTCCAATTGAATGTAGTCCAGAGAATAAAAATGCGTTTTGTTGCCGTTTGATTAGCGCCAATGGCCCAACACATCCGTCTTCTGTGGTATCCAGGAACTAAATCTGCAGGAAGTGGACCGCATCATATTGAGAACCAAAACCTCTGCCCTATGTGTCGCTTGGCACGAAAGGAACAAACTAACTAATACTTAAAAGAATGTCAGTGTTTTTCAGGTGCCTGAAATGGAAGCAAATATTAGCACAACCGATTACCGTCCATAAAGCAATAAACACTACATTAATGTGATATTGCGACTAAATAATATACCTGCTAAATGATAAAGCCAATGTAAACAAGAAATAATGAATACAGTAACAAGGACGTCTTCGATTATGCTAGTAACAAGGACGTCTTCGATTATTCTAGTAACAAGGACGTCTTCGATTATGCTAGTAACAAGGACGTCTTCGATTATGCTAGTAACAAGGACGTCTTCGATTATGCTAGTAACAAGGACGTCTTCGATTATGCTAGTAACAAGGACGTCTTCGATTATGCTAGTAACAAGGACGTCTTCGATTATGCTAGTAACAATATCGTATAAATTTAAAATATTTATCGATCACGTCTTAGTTTTGTTGTTGTGGCACTCTCCAGATTTTATCTTCCATAAGGAGTTTACGGGGTAAAAGTGACTGCCCCATCCCATATAGGGTCAAATTGACTCAGTAACCGCGCTGAAATCGGATGTAGCAGGCCGAAAGACACACATATCGCAGCAAATGTGTAATACCATGACACGCATTGCGATCTGCGTAGTACATCCTGGGATATTTGCTGAAGACATCATCATTATTTTCCTATTATGCCAAGCTTGACACATAGGGCAGATGTCATAGCTCTCCATGTTTGTCGATCAACAGTCAGTTGTACCAGATCGTTCATTTTCATACCAGCTGTTGTGATGTCTTTTTCGATAGTTCTTTTCAGTGTTGTTTATGGTATTTCCCTTTTTCTCTTGCCACTCAGTGACCATGCAAAGATTTGACGTGGAATTCTGTCTTCGTTCATTCTGAGGACATCAGCAGACTACAATCAGACAGCATACCACATCACACTATGCTACACAGATACAGCGAAGGCAGACCTATAGGCAGACCAAGAAAACGAGGGACTACTGAAATAAATGAGGCGACAAATTCCACAATATACTCATCACATAGAGGACCGTCTCCAAAAACTCTTCTACCCCTGACGACGAAAGCAACAAAGAGTTTCAGCGAATAGATAGATAGATTCTGAGGTGTTTCCGGTTCCGTTGCTGAAAGATAGCTTCAAGAAAAAATGTCAAAAACAACACTGTGACCTGTACACGGCATTCATAGACTTAACAAAAGCATTTGACTAAGAGGCTGTGGAAGATTATCGAAAAATATGGATGACCACAGAAATGTATCACAATGGTGCAGCAATGCATGATGGAATGCAAGCTAGAATTCAGGATGATGGAGATTTATCTGAAACATTTCCTGTCTTGAATGAAATGAAACGGGGATGTGTGCTAACATTTATCTTATTTAGCATCATGTTGTCTGTTGTGTTGGATGATGTTTTCAGAGATCTGGACTTGGGAGTAGACATCATATATCGCATAGATGGAAAATTGTTCAACCTTCGGCGGCTCCGAGAAAAAAACCAAAGTCAAATGACACACAATTAGGGATCTCCTATGTGTTGGTAACTGTGCCCTAAATGCCAATTCTGAGGCTGATCTACAAAGTATTATAGACAGATTCTCCAAAGCTGTACCAACTTTAGTCTTAGTATTAACACAGAGAAAATATAAGTCATGTTACAACTAGCATCTGACAAAAGCTATCTCGAGCCCTGCATAAAGGTAAATGGCGTAGCACTGAAAGTTGTGAATATATGCACATAGCTAGGTAGTATTTTATCACAAAATACCAACGTGATGATGAAGTTTATACAAGGATCGCCAATACAAGCAGCAGTTTTGGCGAATTGTACGCAAATTTGTGACGTAGAAATGGCATTCTCAGAAATGTTATGAACATCAGATGGCAAGACAAGATTCCAGATAAAACCATCTTGCCAACTAATTGAATTTCCAAAAGTGTATGTAACAAATAGTCATTATTATTTATGATTCCGCAGACAATTTACCACATCTAATGTACCAGACAAATTCAGGAGTTTGAGAATGAACTTCGAAAAAGAAGAAAATGTACACCGAAAACAGAGAAAGAAAAGAAAAGAAAAACCTGTGTGAAATGAGAAAAATACGATGCAGCTTAAAAAAAAACTGACCCTGACGTGATTTGAACACGCAACCTTCTGATCTGGAGTCAGACGCGCTACCGTTGCGCCACAGAGTCCTACAAGAAAGGCGACTGGGAATCAAGTCAGGTAGTGTGACTTTCCAAGTTCTAGAAGAATAATATATTACATTAGGGTTGGTTTTTTTTATTTTTGTTCAAATTTTACTAATAAATCAGAGAATAACAAATACTGTATATCTAACATACAGTTTAAGAAACAAACTGAGCGAAATAAAGTAGCACGATCATCATAAACATTCGTCCAGCAATATTATATTATTTATAGTAGGCAAGTCCCCATATAGTATATGCCTAGGCATTTAGCCGAAATATTCGTCCATAAAGGACCAATAGGTCCCTTATTAATATTTGGCCTATAAGCCATATAAGTAAGGGATTGGCCCCTAGCTTGAATAAATGAAATACTACCGGAGGTTTTGGTAACCTGGATCAATAGAAACGCGAACTCCACTATTATTGATTGTTGTAAAGCTATGATGATATAACCAAATTGGACTTACACCAACGATTGAAGAGATCGTACCTCAGTGTAGTAAGCAGTACTTGATTCTTGAGTAGAAACTGGCCTCACATCACGTGGGGAATTCTCATAACTGCTCCACTCTCCGTTCCAGCAGTCATACCAGTGTATGAAGACGACTCAGAGTACCGGTCAGGTGTTGGTGTGTGATCTTTGGGACTTTCCAAACAATTTTCATTTCCTTCTCTCCCCTCTAGTAAGCAGTACATTTTACTTACCTAAAAAAAAGTCACCAACTAAACTTATTAACAACACAAGAGGCAACGAAGCGTGGAGAAGTATGGTCGCTTACGTAACTCGGCTTGGAATTTTATAATTGATTGCAACTCATACAGGAGATGGTTGGGTTTTTTTTACATTTGCCTCGTGTTACACCAGCCCTCGCATTTCCCGTATCCGGACGCTGGTATTGTACCTAATGTACACAATTCCAGTGCCCGGAAACAAACGGATACGTGAAATGCAAGGGCTAGTGTAACACGAGGGAAATGTAAACTCCAGTGTCCGGAAATAACCGGATACTGGAAATGCGAAGGCTAGTGTAACACGGGGCAAATGTAAAATTGAACGGAAATAGTTACAAGTGTTATCGATATTTGTAAACAAAACAAACTAGATTTGTTCTTTCTCTTACCCCGTGACATCTTTCACACCACGCTGTAATCTCTTACCCCGTGACATCTTTCACACCACGCTGTAATCTCTTACCCCGTGACATCTTTCACACCACGCTGTAATCTCTTACCCCGTGACATCTTTCACACCACGCTGTAATCTCTTACCCCGTGACATCTTTCACACCACGCTGTAATCTCTTACCCCGTGACATCTTTCACACCACGCTGTAATCTCTTACCCCGTGACATCTTTCACACCACGCTGTAATCTCTTACCCCGTGACATCTTTCACACCACACTGTAATCTCTTACCCCGTGACATCTTTCACACCACGCTGTAATCTCTGACTCCGTGATATCTTTCACACCACGCTTTCATCTCTTCCCTCATGATATCTTTCACACCACGCTTTAATCTCTTCCCCCGTGACATGTTTTACACCACGCTTTTATCTCCTTCTTTGTGACAACTTTCACATCACGCTTTTATCTCTTCCTCCTAATAGCGTCACACCATATGTGCTTTCTTATGTTTAGTATATTGTTTGTTGCTTATGTTGTCTTTCATCCTGAGGAAGGCTTTTAATAGAAACGTCGTCTACCACTATGGGCTTTGCTAGTTTGTTTTGTTTATATATATTGTTAACACTTGTTCCTAAACACGTGCATGTTTTATGGTAAAAGCTTTGATATAACTAAGCTGGGAGAAACAGTGGTTGAAAGGAGCGTACCTCGCCAAAAGAAACTGTCCAATAATGACATCAACCATTAGAAGGAAGGGGGTCTAAAAAGTATGACAGTTGTTGACATCGGGGAGGGGGAGTAGGAGGGGCAGGTACAAGTTGATGTTAACACAACTGTCTTTTAAATATCAGTGGAATGTGAACATGAAATTTTTTTTCAAAAAATTGCCATGAAACGTGTATTTTTGTCTTAATTTTTCAGCCAACAATTTGAAGGAGGGGGGGGGGAGTGGTGAGTGCGATCACATAATCAAGCTTTCTGATTCCTTAATTCTTGACAATTGTTAACAAGGGAGAGGAGATTAACATATTTTCACAAAATTATTGACGTAATATATGGACAGCTCTAACAGATAGTTTTGACTGCGTAAAGCATATCTCTTGAGTTGTCTTCGGTTCTGGAATGACTGACGTTTATATACTAAGACCTAGTTTACACGATAAAAACAAATTATTCTTCAAAAGTGACACTAATTCGACTTTTCCATGATTTTAATTAATCGATCGTTTATTTAATTAATAAATCGATCGATAATTTAATTAATCGATTTGTACCTACAGAAAGTCTCGAGAAAAGTCAAATAGCGTAACATTTGAAGGACGATAACCGGTGAGTTGACATAGGCCTAACTGTATAAGTGAAGAATGATTCTGCTATCCGAAATCAGCGCATAGGACTATCCTGGAGTGGGATGTTTAACAAGAGATTTCTTGTAATGTTATTTGTGTTTAACAAGAAAACTCTTGTAATGTTGTTTTTGCTTAACCAAGAGATATTCGGAAATGTTATTTGTGCTTAACCAAGAGATTCCCCTGTAATGTTATTTGTGATTAAACAAGAGATAATCTGTAATTTGTGCATAAGGAAGAGATGTTCTGTAATGTTATTTGTGCTTAACCAAGACATCCCATGAAATGCTATTTGTGCTCAATAAGAGATCTCTTGTAATATTATTTGTGCTCAATAAGAGATCTCTTGTAATATTATTGGTGCTTAACCAAGAGATCTCTTGTAATGTTATTTTTGCTTAACCAAGAGATATTCTGAAATATTATTGGTGCTTAACCAAGATATCTCTTGTAATGTTATTTTTGCTTAACCAAGAGATATTCTGAAATATTATTTGTGCTCAACAAGAGATCTCTTGTAATATTATTGGTGCTTAACCACGAGATCTCTTGTAATGTTATTTGTGCTTATCAACTGATGCCACTTTTCTAGAATGTGTAAATATGAATACATAATAATGAAACTGCTTAATATTGTAGGTCCCGGATATGGGAGATTAACTCAAATTGAACGATAAGAGAATATTTTCCACGAGTAAGTTTTGTTATTTATTAGCTATATATTATCATTACATTTTCTATTACAGACATTGTTCATGCTTACATTGCTCATGCTTACATTGCTCATGCTTACATTGCTCATGCTTACATTGCTCATGCTTACATTGCTCATGCTTACATTGCTCATGTTAACACACAAATAATTCGTTCGTGAACGTTTTCAAATATGTTATATTTTTGAGAGTCCGTGCCAGAACAAAATATTTAAAGGAGGTCCTTGATGACAAAAAATTATAAAAACCTTTGAACTAAGCCTATTTATATGGCGTGTCCTTTACAGAACGTTGGCCCCAATGCCATTCTGTAAGCCTCTCGGTTATGTGCAAGCTGTCCAGCCTCTTCCAGTGTTATGTTCAGAAGGTCTTCGATATTCTGTATCCACAGCAGTCTCAGTCTGCCTCAGTCTTTTCTCGAACTTTTCGCTCCTTGATTAATCTTTCTTAACACAGAAATCATGACGGACTTGGACACTGGGTTCTCCTCTTGCTTGTATCAATTCAGCTACCAATCAGTCGCACACTGAAACAAAGCCATGCAACAGTTCCTTTTTTTTCAATTGTATTCCCTTATAAGTATAAGGGAAACAATCGTATAATATACAAATGTAGTTTTGAAAAGGGCAAAAACCAATCTAAAAGGGATCTCCATAGTGCAATAGTAGAATAAGCTATTCACTATGCGATCAAAAGGTGGCGGGTTTGAAACCACATAGTGACGAATTATTTACAAAGTTGATTTGTTCGAAAATCTCTGAGTATTATCGCTTGCAGCCAGAGTTATGTAATAGGAGTGGTACACTCGACAGTCGTCATGTAGCTTCGTTGAGAGGGATAAGATAAAAGAAACAAACATATACAATAAAGTCAATTCTCAACGCCTTTTAAGTTATCTTGGGGACGTACTTTTCAAAGCGAATACAGAGCGAAACAAAATAATTTGTGTGAAGCTGGTACTAGAAGATAGATTTGGATCGCGACATTGATCTTTGATTGTTGACATGCTCGCTCTATTGAAATTCAGCTCCACCGATTGGCGCGTTATTAGAGAATTGTACAGTTTCATGAAGCATATTTGTATAAGTATTCTGTTTATTACGTATCTATACATTCTAGCTTTTTAATATTAAGCTTGGTTTTAAACAGTTGCTACCAATCATTCGATCTGCGTGCAACGCATTGATAGACCCTTCTCCAACGGGTCTTCCGGCGGAGTGGGAAAGATGGTCTCTTAATGCGTTGCACGCCGATCTATAAATACAGCGTTGTATGCTCCTTTAGTGAAAGTTCCTTTCATTACATAATTTATGATTAATTTCGTTAAAAAAATAGACACATCTCCCCGTAATGTACCAAGTATTCATTATCATACTCCTACTGGATCTCTCATATAACAGAATATTGGCCGTCAAGCAGGTGTAGCCCAGATAACAGAGATGTATTTCAGACTCCTCTACGACATGCCACCTACAAAAGAACGTGTAGAACACTGAATCAAACAAATACAGTAACACTTTACAATTTAAGTAAAACAAGCAAACAAGAAACACTAGCCTGTGTGTTGCTAGGCCCAAAATGGTAGCAAAAAAAAAAATAATAGCACCGCTGTTTATCTTCTATGCATGTCGTAGGAGGTGACTAAGGAGATTTAGGTGGTGGACGTGGTTGTCCCATCCCATACAGGGTCATTGTGATCCAACAGTCATGCTAAAGTCGGATGTGTCAGACAGAAAAGCGCAGAAACAGCAGATAAGCTGTAAGCCATGACACAACATATACTCTTCTCCGCACTACTTTATGCTAATCTGCGAAAGTGTGAGAACGAACACAGAAGAAGAAGAGGAAGCAGTAAGAAACAGAAGAACATTTATTCTGCACATATATCATATCACAATCATGCAGACACAGACAACTCTAAAAGATATCATATAAACACATATCAAACAAAATACAAAAATCTACAAAACAATCATGCTAAATACTCCACCAGAAACAACTACATACATGCACACATAAATGTATTTCTTACTATCATAATTTCGATGACAACCTTCAGAGCTAAAGTATTTAACACAATCATCACACGGAAAATGTCATTGATTAAAAATGTATTACCTGACTTATTCTTCTTCAGCGTTCATTCTCAAACTGCCACTGGAACACTCTTGTAGCAGGACAATGTCCTACTAGATTTCCAGAGGGAATGGAAATGCATTGTGTCGCCGTGTTATGTGCGCCAATGGCCCGACACATCCGTTTTCGATTGAGGTTTACAACTAGAGTTACGAAAAGGGACAACGTTATCGAAGGGAGGGAATATGATATATAAATGCCAAGTTATCTTGTGACAGTCTGGATACTCAGTTCATAAAAATGTGATTTTGTAGAAGACAAAGGTACCAACAATGCCATATGTATTTTGAGAACACTATTAGAGAGGTCTACCTTCATGACATAGAAATCCGGATAAAACGTTAATTTAACCTGCAAATTTATGCATGTGAAACATGGACAGTATATGTTAGACATGCTAGAAGACTCAATCACATCAGCCTAAGCTGACTTCGTAAGATACTCAACATCCATTGGTGGGATCTTCTTCTTCTTCTTCTGCGTTCGTTCTCAAACTCCTGCAGATTAGCAGGATGTAGTCCGGAGAACGGAATGCGCTGTGTCATGGTTTACAGAATTGATGCGATATGTGCTCCTTTCGGCCTGACACATCCGACTTCAGCATGGCTTTGGGTCCCTGACCATATATGGGATGGGACAGCCAACTCCATTCCATAACCTCCTTAGTCGCCTTTTACGACATGCATGGAAGGTAAACAGTATTGCTATTGTTTGCTCCCCTTTCGGGCCCCGGCAACACACGGCGATTGGTGGGATAAAATACCAGACAGTGAAGCACTGATGAAATCTAAGTCTTTAAGCATACATACAATGGTGATAAAGGTGCAGACACCCTGGGTAGGACACCACCCAGTCATCACCGATTCACTTCAAAATAGACACAAACTCATGGGAAAATCTTACACAAGATAGATCCGACTGGGGTCACAAAATCGAGAGTGGTGCAGCAGCTGCAGAGAACATCAGACATCAAGCTGCGCAACAAAAACGCGCTAGACGAAAGACAAGAGCTGCTCAATATCACACATACTCCTCCCACACATGCTCAGAGTGGGGTAGCCAATTCCTGACAAGCATAGGACTGATTAGTCAGTCAGGTACACGGCAGACATCACCATCTTCATCATCATCACAGATGAGCTGAATGGTCATCGTCGACTTCGAACGGACGAACAGTATCTATATATGTTCAATTATGTTGACCAGTTTGCTTAAAATGTACTATTAATCTTCTTATTAGACAATCTTTTGGCAGTGGTGAAACGGCATAAAATTGTTTGGGTTGAACATGTAACGAGACACGACTGAATTTCTAACATTATTTTGCAAGGTACAGCTGAGGATGGAAGGATAAAAGGCACTAAATTAAAATGCTGGATTGATATCAACAAGGAATGGTCTGGGAGTGATTTTTCTACACTTTTCCCAACGGCTGAGGATAGAGATGTTTGGAGGGTTTGTTTTTGTTGAAGTCTCCAGTGTGTCACCACTACAACCCGACGGCAAGTGGTCTTATTATTATTATATAATCTTATTTTATGTGTCTCGTTGTGAGATAACATGTACAAATTATGAAACGATTATTTATCATCCTTCCTTCATTTCGTGTAACGAAAACCATCTTTTATTTAAGAACGCAAACCATCTCATTTTTCATTTCAAGTAAAATTGGTAGCATATAATAGTCAAGACGTAGCAATCAACCAAGCATTTGCTGGCTGTGGTGATTTTCTATGCGATATAAATACATTCAGTAATTTGCTATTGCGTTCTGATCGGTCCGGATGCACAATTGCCTGTGCCGGGGATCTAATTCGGTACCTTGGCCGTCACAAACGAGCTCTGTACCACTTCGCCACAGAGCTACATTCCCACGTAGCAAGTAACAAAATATACCTCAAAATATCCAATCGTCGAATGTAGCTTATCACCATATCATTTTTGATTGCACTATATCTTGTAAATGCAGAAATTGTCCTGTAATATGAAAAGCACATACAATTTTTTTTTAAAAAGGAGCTTACCATAAGAGGCAAGAGATAATCGTTGCAATTCCTGGGGTTCTCAAACAAACAAATAAACAAACAACAATAAAAATACCCTTGTTTCCGTGTTTCACACTTATACACAAGAAAAGGTACCCACTAGATCATCATCATCATCAGGTGCCATGCCGGGTGGCGTAGGCGGTCATGGCTCTCCACAGCTCTCTATCCACAGTATTATGTATCAAAGTCGTTGTTGTTTCTTTGCCGTGCCAGGTTGTCAAACTGTCTAATATTTTCTCACGTTGTCGCCCTCTGTCTCTGGTGCCTTCAATCTTGCCTGTTGTGATTATGTTTTCTAAACCTGCCTGTCTCATGAAGTGGCCAAAAAAAGAAGATTGCCTTTTTCTTATATTCTTGATTAAGGTCCGTTTCGCATTTAACTCTTTTAACACCTCTAAATTAGTTTTTCTGGCAGTCCATGGTATTCTCAGCATTCTTCTATAGAACCACATCTCTGTTGCCTCCAATCTCCCACTTTCCAGTTTGTTTATTGTCCAAGACTCGTACCCATATGTTAGTATAGGGGTTATATAGCACTGCAGAACTCTCTTTCTCACCTCTAATGACAAGGTCATATTACACAGTATATTTTTCATATAGACACCCACTAGATATCTATATAAATTGATATTTTACTGTAATACTGATCTTACTTTTCAAATTATATTCTACCTTGCCATACAGCCATCTCCATCTCGAGTCTTAACTTTATTTTATTTCTGGAAATGCAGCCATCACATGTTTGAGAATAGTTGGTTTTGTTAATTTACATGTATATGGTAATTATGGTAGGGTAAGGTCTTTTCAACAGCGGACATTATTCCAATTTGGTTATATCTGTGTCTTACCTACAACCATGAAAATAAATAGTGGAGGATTCGGTGTTGATAATTCTGTGACCACAAGTATAATTATATAGTATCAGTTTTATGAATAAGATCAAATATGTTTGGTGTGAACATACATAAGAAAAATAAACTATAACAAAAAATAGGGAAACAAAATTATAGCTGACCCCGACGTGATTTGAACACGCAACCTTCTGATCTGGAGTCAGACGCGCTACCGTTGCGCCACAGGGCCACCTGTTTCTGATTCGAAATAAATCTCTAAAATACACATTATTTCTCAGATTGATTATTTCCTAAAATATAGTTTGACAAGGGACAAAATTCATTTTTTTTAAAAAGTATACAGTTGTCTTTCTTGTCACTTTTCCCAAACTTTGTACATTTTTCAACATTCTCTTGGTTTTCCTCATAGCATTCATGTACTAAGTTCTGTGCTCCTCAATTGGAACCACACGATTCTTGATTAGGAAACCAGCATGTAGGCACTGGAGTAAACTACTACAAGTCACGGGTTTCTAACCAAAGGAGTCGCCGCAGGCTAAACAGTATTAGTGAAAGATTGTGATCTCAATTCTGGTCCGATATGAATTATCATATATAAATGCCACCATTCCATGCTTGCTGCTTGGGTCTATCCATAAATTACGCCAACAATTTTTGTCGATTTGTGACATCCTCTTCCCTTGTCAGCAACGTCACGAATCCAGGACTCCACCCCCCCCCAATTTTTTGGAACCTAATTATGTTTAATTGTTATTAACATTTACAATCTAAAAATATTTTAAGCAGCATAAGTAAACAATGTATCTACATTATTTTTGTCAGATTTTTTAAAAAATGTTTCAAATCAAACAATTTGATTATCTCCTAAGATGAATATGTTGGACCGTTCGCACAATCATCACCGACACAGCGTATTTCCATTCTCTGGGTACGAGAACTACATTCACACAATCATCACCGACACATCGTATTTCCATTCTCTGGGTACGAGAACTACATTCACACAATCATCACCGACACATCTTATTTCCATTCTCTGGGTACGAGAACTACATTCACACAATCATCACCGACGCAGCGTATTTCCATTCTCTGGGTACGAGAACTACATTCTCTTTAAAGTGGAACACAGGTGTAAGAAATGCTGAAAACCTCAGGGCTCGTTGACAATATCGATTCCATTGATTTCATAACAAACTTTAGGTGCACAGTGTTTTTCGTCTTCTTCACATGTGAAGACTCATTTCCATGCAAGAAACATAAGGAGTTGAGAAACTTTATCGACCCATTTCATTCTTGTAACAGCTGGTTAAATTTGTTCCTAATATTTCCCGTACTGCTTTTCTCTCTCTCCACCTTTCTCTGTTCTTTCTCTCTTCTTTCTCTCCCTTTCTATATCACACAGTCACTCTTTCCTCCACATCCCTCCCTCCCTCCCTCCACATCTATTTCCCTTCTTCTCTTTTCCCTTCTCTTTCCCTCCTCTCACTCTCCACCTTCCATCCCTTTCTGCCAATTTTCTCTTCCTCTCTTCCCCTTCTCTCCCTATCTTCTCTCCTCCCTTCCTCTTTTTCACTCCCTCCCTCTCACTCTCCATATCCCTCTCTCCATCACCTTCTCTCTCTCTAATTAATTCTTCTCTATGTTTCCATGAGGAAAAAAAAATGGGCAAGTATTACATGAATGTAATGTCAATTAGGAAAACATGTTACAGGAAGTTCAAGAACAATATCAATGCTGATAAGAGAGAATGGATAACAATGTCTGACGGAGGCGGTCATGGATCTCTACAACACTATTTCCAGTTATTCTTTTATTATGATCATTGTTGACTTTATGCAATGCCACGATGTCACATTATCTGATATTTTCTTACGTTGTCGTTCTTGATCTCTCTTGCCGTCTATCCTGTCTGTTGTAACTATGTCCTCCAAACCTTCCTGTGTCATAACGTGTCCAAAAAATAAAAGTTCTCTCCTTCTGATAGCATTAAGTATCCATTGTCTCTCATTTGACTCTTTCAGCATGTTCTCGTTAGATTTTCTTGCTTTCCATGATATCTCAGTATTTTTATGTAGATCCGCATCTTTTTTCCTTCTCTAATTTCTCCTATCATATTTATATATTGTCTAAGACTCACTTCCATATGTTAGAATTGGTATTATGTAGTTCTGAAGAACTCGATTTCTCACTTATAATGACGGGCATATTACACAGTATATTCTTCATTTTCAGGAATTCTGCCTTTTCCTGCCCTATTCTGTTTCTTATTTCTGATTAACTTCTTCCATCTGAAATCCTTGTTGTTCCTAAATACTTGAATTAATGAGTATTGAGTTATTCATTGTGATCGTTGCACGCAGGGGATTTGTTTCTTATAAACAACAATCATTTCGGATTAAAAACGCAGTGGCCCCAGACTAATAAAACTACTATTTGATGCTATAAGGGACTAAAAATTACATAACAGCTTTTATACAAGTAAATCTAAGTAGGAAGCCAGAGGACAATTTAAAAAAAAATTCTTGAGACTAACGGGTATTGAACCAGTACCAAATCGCCTCAAGTTCTTCCGTACTTGACTAACCAAATCTACAAAAAAATATGCGATTTCATCAAGCCATTCAAACGGTGCACACAAAGTCACCCGAACGGACCGATCGAGACAAGGTCTATTACAACAACAACAAACTTCCCGTACAGGTTTTTGAAATATCCTCAGTAACAACAAACATATAACATAATATCCGTATTTAGTTATACAATTATTCGAAAAACAATTATTCGAAGCAAAACTGTATTATCTATATATGTTATCCATGTTTACAAGAAGACCTATCGGCCCTTGTATAACTAAATACGGATATTATGTTATATGTTTGTTGTTACTTAGGGTATTTCAAAAACCTGTACGGGAAGTTTGTTGTTGTTGTAATAGACCTTGTCTCGATCGGTCCGTTCGGGTGACATTGTGTGCACGGTTTGAATGGCTTGATGAAATCGCATCTTTTTTTTTTGGAGATGCCGTTAGTCAAGTACTGAAAAACACGTGTTCAATAGTTGCTAGGCGATTTGGTGCCGTTGAACGGACTGGTTCAATTCCCGTTAATAACATCTTTTAGCCCCTAGCATCCAAAAATAGCGTGAATCCGGTGTGCCGATTCAAAGAGGATGTCCATCTCTGAAGCGAATATTTAATGTTCAAATCTAAACTATAGTGTCTGTAACTGAAAATATAATATTGATATATATGCTCTGACAATACTTTGCATGAAAAAATACGTATTAAAGGAAATCAATATGAAAGAAATAAAGTAGAAATAAAGTATTCGGAAATGTGACTTCTTGTTGAAGGAAGACCTTACTTGAAGTAGATTTGAGGGGATTCGAGCAAGAGGTAGGCAGAGATATAACTTGGGGTTACTGGACTTATTTCTGTTTTTAATTTTGTTTCTCATTCTCTTCATGATGATTCTGATAATTATTTTTGTTATTTGGCTCATGGGGCTGAGTGTACGGTGTTCTTCACATTCGGTGGTCCCTGGTTTCTTAGGTAAGGCTATAAATATGGATCTCATTGAGTCATCGGGTATTTGTCCGCCATTATATACGTCATTGAGCAATTTTGTGTAAGGGATCATCAGGTACCCTGCCTGCTGGCATAGGCGATCAAGGGTGTAAGGGATATAACCACGTAATAGAGGTTTACAACTAGAGTTACGAAAAGGGACAACGTTATCGAAGGTAGGGAATATGATATATAAATGCCATGTTATCTTGTGACAGTCTGGATACTCAGTTCATACAAATGTGGTTTCGTAGAAGACAAAGGAACCAACAATGCTATATATATTTTGAGAACACTATTAGAGAGATCTATAGAGGTAAAAACATATCTGCACCTCTGTTTTATAGACTACACATAAGCATTTGATAAAGTTAAACATAGTAAAGTTATACACATGCTTGAAAATGTGAACATCAAAAGTAAGGATGTAAGAATCATCAAGAACATGTACTGGCAGCAAACAGCAGCAATAAGAGTGGGAAATCAGTTTGGCCCTTTTCAACAAATAAAACATGGATTTAGACAGGGATGTGTACTTTAACCAGACCTGTTCTCTTTATACAGTGAAAACATATTGCCTGCAATAGTTCATATCCCAGGAATATCAATGGGAGGACATACCATAAATCATTTGAGATATGCGGATGACACAGTTCTGATTACTAAAAGTGAGGAAGACCTTCAATATTTAATTAATGTAGTAGTCACAGCAAGTAAAGAGAAAGGAATATTCCTAAATATAAAAAAAACGTAAAAATATAAATAAAAAGAAGTAATGTTTATTTCAGAGAAACAAAATACCACACCTTGCAAGATCAAAGTGAGTGATATAGTACTAAAATTGGTCCACCAACTTGAATATTTAGGTACAACGATTACAGCAGATGGAAGAAGTTCAAAAGAAATAAGAAGCAGAATAGGACAGGCAAAAACAACATTCACAAAAATGAAAAATATATTGTGTAATATGACCTTGTCATTAGAGGTGAGGAAGAGAGTTCTGTAGTGCTATATAACTCCTATACTAAAATATGGATGCGAATCTTGGACAATAAACAAACAGAAAAGCAGGAAATTAGAGGCAGTAGAGATATAGAGATGCTGAGAATACCATGGACTGCCAGAAAAAAAACTAATGTGGAGATGTTGAAAGAGTCAAATATGAAACGGACCCTAATCAATAATATAAGAAAAAGACAATATAATTTTTTTTTTGGGCCACATTATGAGACAGGGAGGTTTGGAGAACATATTCACAACAGACAAGATTGAAGGCAACGGAGACAGAGGTCGACAACGTAGGAAAATATTAAACAGTTTGACAACCAGGCATGGCAGGGAAACACCAACGATCTTGATACATATTGCTGAAGATAGAGAGAGAGAGCTGTGGAGAGCCATGATTACTTACGCCAGACGGCATGACACCTAATGATGATTAGTCTCAGGTATGTATTATAATATAAAACGGAATTAGGACAAGTTGTATATTAAAATATTTCTATTGGTGTGCTAACCATTTCGTTATAATATGTGATAAAGTAAAAATTACCTCGTATAATAAGGTATGCGCCCCTCAACCTCTCACGTTAGTCCAACTTGCTTATTTCAGAGCTTTTAACTATTAAAATAGTGCTTTATATATATATATATATATATATATATATATATATATATATATATATATATATATATATATATATATATATATATATATATATATATATATATATATATATATATATACATACATACATATTAACCTTGAATGTAAGAGTGTGAGGACGAAAGGAGAAAATAATATAATGTTTGACTATAATTTGTACATCCTACATTTATCACTAGACTCCCATCACAAATTTCCATGAATGTTGTTAAACCATCTCATAACACAGTGCATACTACACAATTAACATGTCTATTGGTTTTGTAAATATTTCATTGATGCAAATAAAGATTCTTAAAAAATTTTGTTTTAAAAATAAGGTGTTGCTCCCAGGTTGAGGCTTTTCCATTGCACTTCGGTTGGGTTGACCCCTGCGATCGCCCCAAACGTGGACGACTCGAGTGCGTAACTTTTTCGTAAGGGGGACTGCGTTCGCGCTATCCCCTGATAAAATAAAAGAACATAGAAGAGGAACAAATTTGATTCCTAAAGAAATATGCAATGTCACAGAGAACCATCTGCAATCCGTGGTTCTCAACCATAAGGGTCTCCTTAATTTGGAATGAATGAATTTGGACTCCGTCGTTCAATATTGTACTGTTAATTGGTCGCAATTTACATACTTGGACTCGCAAGTCAAAATTAGCCAAGTAAAACCAATAGACTTCACGCACATCGGAGAATAGTTAATGTTTACATTTTAGCGAACATGTCTCCTATATAGCCGCGGGTCGCGCTAAAAACCCATAAGACGTCAAGGTCGTATGGATACCCCATCGGATGCTTCAGCACATATTAGTCCTCCAGCGATTTCTATCTTTAGCGAAGCGGACGAGTGAGGTAAAATCTTGTCCTTCCTTGATGTTGCTGTCCATGTCTTTATTTTACATACTCTGCTTCTCTCCATTCGACGGCTGCCTTCAGTATTGTTTTTGACAAGGAATCATGCCTGCATACATGTCCAAACCATGATAATTTTCGTCGTTTCACCATTAGAGCAATCTCGTTATTGACACATCTTGAGAACCTATTACAAGGACACCAATCCTTCTTATAAGTTATATTTATATACATATTAACGTTGAAAGTAAGAGTGTGAGGACGAAAGAAAAATAGATTGTTTCGATAATTTCTACATCCTATGTTTACCATTACAATTCCATCACAAATTTTCATGAATGTTGTTTAAATCATCTAATTACACAGTGCACACTACACAATTGACATTTAGGCCTATATTGCTTTTATAAATATTTAATTGTTGCAAATAAAGATTTGAAAAAAAGACAGCATGACCATGACACATAGACATCACGAATATAAAGCCAGAAGCACACAATGTAAAAGATGCATTACAGAAATCAAAGAAGCCACAGGAACGAGATTACAAACAGCACGCAAGAAGGTCATCGCGAGAGAACTTCTCTACACCTGACGACGCAAGGCAAAGAAGGGATACAGATTATATATATATAGATAATAATGTGATATGTTGGGAAACTAAACTTTTAATACAATTAGTACGTGATATTTGGTTTATAAAAAAATTAACTTTTAATGCAATTATTATTATGTGATATGTGAGAACTTAACTTATAAGTTATTATTACGTGATGTGTGGGAATACTTCATTTTATCTTCATTTTATAAAATCTCCATTTTATCTAAAAGTTTACTGACATTAATTTTCAGTTTTTATTTTTACATTACATTTCGTTTCACTTCTACATATTTCTTAAGCTTGCTGATATCTCCATCTCTTTCTTGCTGTGATGTTCGCGTTAAAAAAAATAGGTAAGGGGAATAACCCTTAAAAAAGAACAAGGGCTATAATCAGTGGTCAATTATTTTCCATTTTTTCATTATATGGGCAACAACTCATAGTTTGGTTATAGAAAGTATTTTAGGTGTTGGTAATCGTAAATATTCCATATAATTGGTTTATATTGTACGACAGTTTCTACTTTGATTAGTTATATATGGAAAAATTAATAAGACTTGCAATTTCTTACGTTTTGTTAAAAATATTGTACAGTAAAAGAAATACATCTACTACAGCATTCCTACCTTTGCTGATCAATTGCCAAGAAAGATTGATGATAGTTGAGTATACTTACCTGGCACAGGAGAAACCATGATCACTAAGGTGGTGCTCCCAGGTTGAGGCCCTTCCATTGCACTTCGGTTGGGTTGACCCCTGCGATCGCCCCAAATGTGGGCGACTCGAGTGCGTAATTTTTTCGTAAGGGGGACTGCGTTCGCGCTATCCCCTGATAAAATAAATGAACATAACATACTCCCAAAAAATAAAAATATCTTCTGAACCAATAATGGTTCTGTAACCCAGACAAGACAGCAAAACTTGTCAAGAGAGCATTTCATGACAAATAAATAAATAAATTGTTATGTGTGGGTTGGAGAGAAAGAATTTTGACCCAAAATTAAATGCATAATTAAATAAGGTCAAGTGATACTAAATTGAGAACATATTCGTTTTAGGAAGTATCCATCAACTCAGTATTTTTTCATCTGTATTAATTTTTAAGATAATATACATACTTTCGCGATTGCTTTCTCATAGACAGCACATATTTTGAAAAGTAATTCTGTGAGAGCCATACTTTATGTTTAAAACTAAAAATTCAAGTAAATGTGGGTTGTGTAATTTCAATACTAAAAGTACAATAATTATGTATATGAATTATTTTTAATAACATTGTTATGCTGTTGCTAATCAATAATGAGTATTTCTGACCATTAATGCGACTTCTGATTCTGAGCGGCAGTAGACTTCAACTCATTTGTAGAATTAAATATTGATATGTAGTTAATCAAAGGAGTCTAAAGAAACATTATTTTTTCTATAATCGAACATTTGTCTGCGCGCTAGATGCAGCCATCATTACAGCCACATCTGACTCGCGAGCCATGGATTCCCGACCCCTGGCCTAGATGCACAATTGCATACAACGGAATTTGAATCAGGTTTCTTTGCTGTCACAGACTGGCTCTGAACCTCACCGCCAAAATGCCATAGAACCGGATATACTATTGCATTTGGACGTTTAGGAAACTAAATGACATGAAGCTGAATAAGAAATATACAATGTAAACAGCACACATTTTTATTAAAACAATTTTTTTGTCAAATTAAAAAAAAAAAAAAAAAATTCGGTTAATGCTAAGCAGATGTGGCCTACTTTTTTTTTAAAGGAACTAAATAATTTCTAAAAAAATATGTGTAATCGGCGTTAGTTTACGAAACTCAGTACAAGGAGATAAGCAGTGTTAAGAAAAACATTACATTTATTATGTACCTTTATTCCTGCGCAGTTTAGGAATAAAGCGTAGAGGGGAGGCAGATAATTTTAGTGGTTTTTTAAGAGGAAAAAAGGGGGGGGGGTGAGGTTGGTTTCATTAGTTGTGGGGGTGTCACGAGGTGAGGGTTATGACTGGTGTTAGATTTTAAGCTCTTTTGGGGGAGGATGTTTAGTTGTTGGAAGGGAGGGTTGGCGGTGGCAAACGGCGCAGGCGGTGTTGACTTCAATTGCATTTCCACTGGATGCGTCCATCATTATAGTAATATAAGGTCATTGGGTGCCCATGACCGCATATCTTTTCTGGATGTAGCAGTCCTCCATGGTTGTGCGTATAACATTACAAAAGTTGGACTGTTATCACGTGATGAGACTACATTTGCCTAACAAGTACCCAAATTTAAATACATGCAAAATTCCAGAATTCTGAAAATCCGCAATTCACCAACAGCAATATATATCACAATAGACGATTGAGCAGTATATCTATCTATTCGCTAAACCCTGTGTTGCCTTTCAGCGTTAGGAGTAGAAGAGTTTTCTGGAGATGGCCCTCGTGTGTGTTGAGTATGTTGTGGCGTTTGTCGCTTATATTGAGCAGTGAAACAAACAAAAGAATTAAGAAATTTAGGAAGTGTTTTTTCTTTCTTCAGAAAATGGGAAACTAGACAGAGGAATAAAATCAAGATGTAAAAAAACACAGTGACATATCCTTTTTCACCATTACTCATGCATCCAAAGATCAATATGGACATAAAGAGACAGATAATATCTACAATTTTCATATCAACACTTTGTTACCAGTGTCATACATTAGTTTTTATCAACCTCAGCGGACAAAAAACATCACACGTGAGATGAAGTGTTTAAGAAAAGCAGATATGGTCACCAAACTGGACATAGAAATAAACGAGGATATCAGAAAAAGAGAAGAAATAATGCACTGTATCGAATACATAGAACCTCAAGTGGTTTGGTCACCTTTTGAGAATGGATCCAAGCCAAATATCACTGAGAGCTTATAACAAACGATCAGCTGGATACAGAGCAAAGGAAAGAAAGAGATGGATCGATAACATTAGGACCACCCTCCACAAATACGGACTCAGTACGACACAGACATCGCATAACTTGAACATACACTTACAGCTCCCACCCCTATGCTTAACGGCAAGTGTGGATGCTATCAAGCAGCCTGCACCTGGGAATAGACAAGAGACAATATAATTTCATAAAAATAATATACCTAAGCCACTAATACCAACACAAGATGCCTATCACATTATGAACAGATCAGAACAAGTTATAATTCTACGTCTCAGAACAGGACACAACCGACTCCGCAGTCACATGTATACAAAGTTCAAGATTGGCAACACTACCATGCGTACATGTGGACAGGCAGCACAGAGTGTCAAACATATACTTCAAGAGTGTTCTGAGCATGAAACGCTGAGGTCAGAGGAAACAACACTGGAATCAAAGCTCTATGGGACACTGCATGAACTACAAAAGACAGTGATTTTTATTAAGGAGACATAATTAGAGATATAGACATGTTTCAAGTGAACGAAAGAAGAAGAAGAATATTTCAGCTTTGTGTTGTCGATGCCCGACAAGGGAGTAAATAAATGTAAGCACTGCTTAACTTTAATTCATATCGTAAGAGGCGACAAAGGAGGTTTTGGGATAGAGTTGACTGTTTCATTCCATGAATAAGGTCAATGTGATCCATAACTTCCATAAGCCAGGTTGAAGTCGAATGCGTCTGGTCGCAAGACGAATACCGAAGAATTTATCCTCTTGAAATATATATGGGATCCATCTAAAAAATAACAATTTATTTTCGATAACTAGATTCGTCAAAAGTCAAGCCATGTAATATTTGAATAGTAATGCAAAATGATGTAAAAAGGTTACTAAAACACTTACCTAGCCTATTAATAAAAATATATTTTTAAGAAAAAAACAAAAAATATACAATAAAACTAAACAGGACAATTCTCAACGTATCGGCTCAAATTGAACCTTTTTCAAGAGACAAACAACAGAAAACATCAAAATAAAAAAATAAATAGATGTCTATATTTCATCAAGCCCTCGTCTCCATAATAGCGCAGGGATGGCAACGCATCTAGTCAAGGTGAAAATGCGTGCATTCATTATAAACAAACCGAAAGTGGGAAATTAGAGACACTAATGATGAGTGCAAGAATAATAAAAGAAAAAGATAAGAAAAATACCCCTTTTGTCACTCTATCAGACAGGCAGGTTTTAAGAACATAGTCACAACAGGCACGACTGAAGGGAACAGAGACAGATGGGGACGTGAGAAAATATTCATGTGACAACCTAGCAAGGCTTGGAAACAACGATCCTGATAACAATACTGTGAACAGAGAACCATGGTCACCTACGCCAACAAGAATGGCATATGACAATGATAGATGAGTAATGATGAGGTTGTGTGGTGGTGGGGTGAGTGGGTTTGGGGAAGGAAGGATAGAAGAAGAATCAACATTTGAAAAAGCATGGAATGAATGTGAAACCAAATATAGACATAAACATATATATAAAACCAAACCATAACATACATAGAAATGTAAACACACACCAAGAGTCAAGAAAGAAACACATAACAAGATGGACACAGATGTGTGAAGGATACCCACACAAAATGCACAGGCATGTAAATGTATCCACACACAGGAAAGGGCTCACACCAGAATAGGTATACACATTGACACAGAATGGAGATACGTGCATTAACATAAAAAAGCGCTCACATAAATATACATATATATATGTATACACAAATATGAACATTCATGCACATAAACACTTTCTCGTATAAATAATAACATGAACATTCATACACATAGAAACATATACATATATTAATGGAAATATAAACGTTCGTTCACATAAAGATAATGCTATAACAACTGCATATGTATACATACAAATGTGTGGCCCAAAGTAATTGTGTGGATACATAGAACCATGTAAAACGAAATGCATATACAAATAACTATATATGTGTGGGCACCCATCAAAGAGATAACTGCAATAAAAACGAGGAAATCAAAATCCAAATATGTAAATGATTTAACAATAACAAAATGGCAGAGTACAAAATAATCACATATTGACATACACAAACGAAAGAAGACATAAAGGAATTATATAGAAGAACGGCAAACACAAAAATAATAATTATTCACGAAAGTGTACAAAGACAAATAATTACAAGAATCAGTGCAATACGGGAGTAGAGGGTATAAAGAAAAGGTGGGTAACTCAAACAAAACGGTGATTAATGTTCATTCCGTTTGGTTGCAAGACTCCCATATGACAAATGAGACGATATTCCAAGGACTGACGTTGCCGGTCACCGGTATAACAACGTAACAAACCGGTTACAGAGACATCAGAGCTACCATGATGTGACGGGCTGTTAAAATGATTAGCCACTGGGGAGTCACGATGATTCGTGATATCTCTCAAATGTTCGGCGAATCTATCAGCTAAACGTCTACCAGTCTCACCAATATACTTCATATCACAACGCTTACATATGATAGAGTATATTAAGTTACGGGACACACATGAAAAAGAATCATGAATATCAAAGTGTGATTTAGGAAACTGTAAAATAGGAGTGATAATAACAAAAGGGAACATTTGAGAGATATCACGAATCATCGTGACTCCCCAGTGGCTAATCATTTTAACAGCCCGTCACATCATGGTAGCTCTGATGTCTCTGTAACCGGTTTGTTACGTTGTTATACCGGTGACCGGCAACGTCAGTCCTTGGAATATCGTCTCATTTGTCATATGGGAGTCTTGCAACCAAACGGAATGAACATTAATCACCGTTTTGTTTGAGTTACCCACCTTTTCTTTATACCCTCTACTCCCGTATTGCACTGATTCTTGTAATTATTTGTCTTTGTACACTTTCGTGAATAATTATTATTTTTGTGTTTGCCGTTCTTCTATATAATTCCTTTATGTCTTCTTTCGTTTGTGTATGTCAATATGTGATTATTTTGTACTCTGCCATTTTGTTATTGTTAAATCATTTACATATTTGGATTTTGATTTCCTCGTTTTTATTGCAGTTATCTCTTTGATGGGTGCCCACACATATATAGTTATTTGTATATGCATTTCGTTTTACATGGTTCTATGTATCCACACAATTACTTTGGGCCACACATTTGTATGTATACATATGCAGTTGTTATAGCATTATCTTTATGTGAACGAACGTTTATATTTCCATTAATATATGTATATGTTTCTATGTGTATGAATGTTCATGTTATTATTTATACGAGAAAGTGTTTATGTGCATGAATGTTCATATTTGTGTATACATATATATATGTATATTTATGTGAGCGCTTTTTTATGTTAATGCACGTATCTCCATTCTGTGTCAATGTGTATACCTATTCTGGTGTGAGCCCTTTCCTGTGTGTGGATACATTTACATGCCTGTGCATTTTGTGTGGGTATCCTTCACACATCTGTGTCCATCTTGTTATGTGTTTCTTTCTTGACTCTTGGTGTGTGTTTACATTTCTATGTATGTTATGGTTTGGTTTTATATATATGTTTATGTCTATATTTGGTTTCACATTCATTCCATGCTTTTTCAAATGTTGATTCTTCTTCTATCCTTCCTTCCCCAAACCCACTCACCCCACCACCACACAACCTCATCATTACTCATCTATCATTGTCATATGCCATTCTTGTTGGCGTAGGTGACCATGGTTCTCTGTTCACAGTATTGTTATCAGGATCGTTGTTTCCAAGCCTTGCTAGGTTGTCACATGAATATTTTCTCACGTCCCCATCTGTCTCTGTTCCCTTCAGTCGTGCCTGTTGTGACTATGTTCTTAAAACCTGCCTGTCTGATAGAGTGACAAAAGGGGTATTTTTCTTATCTTTTTCTTTTATTATTCTTGCACTCATCATTAGTGTCTCTAATTTCCCACTTTCGGTTTGTTTATAATGAATGCACGCATTTTCACCTTGACTAGATGCGTTGCCATCCCTGCGCTATTATGGAGACGAGGGCTTGATGAAATATAGACATCTATTTATTTTTTTATTTTGTCGTTTTCTGTTGTTTGTCTCTTGAAAAAGGTTCAATTTGAGCCGATACGTTGAGAATTGTCCTGTTTAGTTTTATTGTATATTTTTTGTTTTTTTTCTTAAAAATATATTTTTATTAATAGGCTAGGTAAGTGTTTTAGTAACCTTTTTACATCATTTTGCATTACTATTTGTTCATTAGGTTACTGCGGCACCATCCACTTTGTCGGACACCCTCTGGCCATTTGGTTATTTATAATATTTGAATATCCGCCCTTGTTTCTATTTATACGATTACCTGGCTCAAGCTGCTGGAACCGCTTCCATCATTTTGACTTCTGCTAGCGAAAGGTTGTTTTTAGTTGCTTTTGTATACAACACAGTCGCTCGACGTTACATACCATTCAAGACATGTTCTAATGTAAGTAAACATTTATGGCATATTATTGTTTCAAAGTCGATATGTTTTTCTCACCAGTGATTCGATGTGTCATGATTTTGTGATCAGAAGTGAATCAGTTTTATCGTGATTCTCTAATGACAAGTATTAGGATTAATCTTTAGACTATGATGATGGAATGAAACAGATAAGGCCTGATTAGTGATACTATAACTATGATAGATGATGGACTACAAATAGGCAAACCTGGACGAGGATTTGTGTTTAGATGGATTGATTTTTATAATTGTAATTGTTGCGGCAATGTAATCTGATAGTTTTTGTTGACTTGCCCAGTTCTTGAGTCTACGGTACTCGGTACTCTCTTCTGCTTGAATAGCCCATTAGTCATAGAGTCATAGGCCTACTTATCACAGACTATAGTATAGATAATAGATGGTTATACAATCATTGTCAATTGTGGAATTACATGATTAAATGATTTAAAAAGTGGAGCATACAATTGATATGGTAATTGCATTGTCCTATATATAGATTTATTCTATATAATATAATATATAGGCCTATAATAATATATATACACACACACATATGTATACCATAGGTGTTCTCATCCCTGTGTGTCTTAATAGATTAAGTACTTGGACATCAGGGATTCGTGTGTATGGATAATTTTGCTTAGGTTATAAATTTCTTGTGACCAGGGTTTATAGTTAATGGTAACATCATGAAACAGTTCTCTACTAGATTATGAAGTTCTTTAACCATTTTTCTTTTTATATATGTAACTTTTAAGAGTGCAGGACATTGCAGAAAACAGTTCATTTGTTAAAAGCATCAACATTTGTGTTAATTATGCAAATTGTCCGCCATTTTGAATATTAATTAGTTGTACATGCATCTGAGAATCACAGCAATGTTACCATGAGATATATTTGGTCTTTGTGAAAACAAAAATATATAGTTTATGTGGTATTTTATTATGTTTAATGGATATTTAATTTATTTTCATTATATTTATGCAAATTAGCCACCATTTTGGATATCAATTAGTACTGTATCCATCTGAAAACTCCAGAAATGTGATTCACGAACACAAAAATGTATAGATTGTGTGTTGTATTATTGAAAATAACTAAGATAATTCAGAAATTATCAGCTCTGCTACATTTTATGGTCGCAAGTTTTATTTATATTTTCTAATATTTTTCTTGTAAATTATTTTAATGTCAAATCAATTTTTTTTTAAATCATAACTTTTTTTCAGGATTGACATTACAGATTTGGTTGAGGTATCGTTGAAATGCAATTTTCAAGTGCTATCTAACTATAGTATTTTTTAAATGAATTAACACTATTTTAACAATTGTGTCCAAGTACCTACATAGATTCATCATAGGTTATTTATGAGTCTCTTTATTTAGGCATAGGCTATCTATTATGTTTCTCTTTATTGGCTGTATTTGTTAATATTATATCTGAGGACTTAATCACACTTTGAAACATCTACTGTATAAAAGTGTTAATTATTGGTGTGTTCTATCTGTTTTTCTTCAGCTCTGAGAATGGTGCATAGACATAGAATAGAAATGAGTTCTTTTAAATTCCAGCGATATTATCAAGCCCAAGTATAGGGTGGGGGGAGATTGAGAAGCTTAAATGCTCCCCCTCAGGAAATCAGAACATGATATTCAGTAATATGAAGCAAGAAAAAATGTGGGCTTAACCATCACCTCTTTCCCAAATTGGTTTTCCCCAAAAAACCAGCAAAATTCCCACAAAAGTGAAGAAACCATATTTTCACACAACAAAGTGAGGGAATCTTGTTGTCATAAAAAAGTTAGGACATCTTTATTTCACACAAAAGCACTGACATTTTTGAAACTAGAGTCATAGATAAAGTTACTAGAGGGGGAGGAGTGATTTAAATTTTAATGGGAGAGGATGTTAGCCTTTTTTTTTCACTTTCTTCTTAATATGGAATAACCAGGAAAGAGGGGAGGAAATTTTTCCTCTACGGAAGGATCAGAAAAACCAACTGGTCAAAACTTTAATTTTAGAGCTGTCCCTTTACACCCACCCCCATCCTTTACAAAGCCCCATCACTTTAATGAAGACATATCTTTAACCCTAGATGTAAATTACATAAATTAATTCTGCTCTGAGTAGTTCTTTGGTTACTGAATAGTTCATGCATATTGTTTAATTTCATAGTCATGCTCTCTTTGAAACTTCAGATCAAGTTCATGTGTATATATATACATATATATGTATATATAACCAATATATATATATATATATATATATTCTACGTCTCAGAACAGGACACAACCGACTGCAGTCACATGTATACAAAGTTCAAGATTGGCAACACTACCATGCGTACATGTGGACAGGCAGCACAGAGTGACCTAAAACTCTTTCCAATACAATATTCAGCTACACAAACTAAAGGAAAGAATGGTGGAATCTCTCTATGGAATTTCACTGCAACTACTCTTGTAGTTCTTGTCCAGCAACATTAATGGAATTTCATGTAGCAATGATAATTGCAGAGCATTTTTCCATAGTTAGGTTAGCATCCATCCATACCCTGGTAATGCCAGATAAGTGTTCTGCTACTTAAAATGAATGTGTACTTCTCCTATTATAATCTGTACCCCTTCTCAGTTTCATTGAAAAACCTGCTACAATATATGTTGTAAAATTATTACACAATGATAGTTACTGGGCTGGAGGAAAAATTTTAACTAAATTGTGTATATTTTCACTTACGGAATAACAAAATTTGAACACATTGTACAGACCCATCCAGCCTACTCTAACTCAGTGCTGTCCAAAAAAAACAACAAATACAATGTCCAATTAATTGTAATGTCAGAATGAGGCAAAATGTTTCTACAGATTGGCCACTTAATGTCATAAATTTATGTTCCCTAACACACTAGAACAACATTTGAGAGAAGTTACCAAATGCTGATTAGCTGTGAAATTACAGGTGGAAATCAAGTGGGCGGGGCATTGATTTATCACTGTGAGTTGTGCTGTCTGGCATAGGAGATCAAATATTACTTTTCATTTTTTCAAATGTAGTAATTTTCAGAACAATTGTTGAAAATTGTCGAGTATATTGTTTTATTGATTGTTTTTTTATATATACTTTTGTATCTATTTTTATCTATAGTAAAAATTTTTTCTAGTAACCTATTTAACTTATTTTGCACTACCATTTATTCATTTGGTTACTGCGGAACCCTCCATTTTGTCAGACACCCTCAAACTTTTTGGTTATTTATAGAGGACAAGAGAGAAGGCTCACCACTACATGTGAAAGGAGATGTTTAAGAAAAATAGCCAAGATGGGACTGTTTTTTGTATGAAATAAAAAATATTACAAGAATTGTTGGAATGCCTGTTGGTATGTACTAAAAACCTAAATATGTAAGTTGGGTATGTACTAACTTAAATATGTAAGTTGGGTATGTACTAACTTAAATATGTAATTTGGGTATGTACTAACTTAAATATGTAAGTTGGGTATGTACTAACTTAAATATGTAAGTTGGGTATGTACTAACTTAAATATGTAAGTTGGGTATGTACTAACTTAAATATGTAAGTTGGATATGTACTAACTTAAATATGTAAGTTGGGTATGTACTAAATGCCTGTTGGTATATAAATTGAGTATGTACTGACAACTTATATATGTAAGTTGGGTATGTAAGTTAGTACATATTCAACTTACATATTTAAGTTAGTCCATATTAAACTTACATATTTAAGTTGTTAGTACATACCCGACTTGCATATTTAAGTTAGTACATATCCAACTTACATATTTAAGTTAGTACATACCCAACTTACATATTTAAGTTAGTACATACCCAACTTACATATTTAAGTTAGTACATACCCAACTTACATATTTAAGTTAGTACATACCCCACTTACATATTTAAGTTGTTAGTACATACCCCACTTACATATTTAAGTTGTTAGTACATACCCCACTTACATATTTAAGTTGTTAGTACATACCCCACTTACATATTTAAGTTGTTAGTACATACCCCACTTACATATTTAAGTTAGTACATATTCAACTTACATATTTAAGTTAGTACATATTCAACTTACATATTTAAGTTAGTACATATTCAACTTACATATTTATGTTAGTACATACCCAACTTATATATTTAAGTTACTACATACCCAACTCACATATTTAGGTTGTTAGTACATACCCCACTTACATATTTAAGTTAGTACATACCTAACTTACATATTTACGTTAGTACATACCCAGCTTACATATTTAAGTTAGTACATACCTAACTTACATATTTACGTTAGTACATACCCAACTTACATATTTAAGTTGTTAGTCTATACCCAACTTAAATATTTAAGTTGTTAGTACATACCCAACTTACATATTTAAGTTGTTAGTACATACCCAATTTACTTAACCTTAGTTTGTTGTTCAGATGGCATAATTTTCAGAATGTAGTCTTCATTGTGGACACTTTTAATGTCTTATACTTCTAGCTAAGTTGACTTTCTGCAGCCTAGAACATGAAAAAAACCTCAGATATGTCAATGATTCATTGTATTTTTTGCGTGAGAACTTTCTTCTTATAGCTACACAAATGTCTTCCATTACTAATTTTTAATGTCTCATTGTACACTGTTGGATAATGAGATAAGGACACTAAAATACGAGGCGTGTTCAAATGAAAACGGGACTTGTGGATTTATTTAAAAAGTATCATACGCAATTTAATATTTTCAACGGAATTGAACAAAGCAACCACTTGTGAATAAGAATGCACCTGGGTTCATCAGAAAAAATCTCCGTATGCATTTAGGCAAGCATCCCACTGTTTAGGTAGACGTCGAATGCCGTCCGAGAAAAAGTTGCGTGGCTGTTCTCTGAACCATGTGGTCACCGCTGTCTTCACGTCTGCGTCGCTGTTGAAACTCCACCCCATGTGGTTCAAACTCCACCCCATCCGTTCTTCCTTATGGTGGTCAGTCAACATCCGTGGGACCCACTGTGAACACACCTTCCGATAGTTCAATTTCTTCCGAACAACCATGTGGGCTGTCCCAATTGACATATGGAATTCTTCTGCAAGCGAACGAATGCTCCGACGACGGTCAGTCAGTACTGCTTTATCAAGCACGGCTATGGCTTCTTCTGTTGCAACAATATGCGCCTGACCTGGCCGTGCAAGATCTGCCGTTAACTCACGTCCGTCTTTAAACATACGCACCCACTCCATCACTCTGGTCCTCGACAAACATTTGTCACCATATGCTGCCTTCATTCTCCGATGAATGTCTACTGCTTGACATCCTTCAAATGAAAGAAACTGGATCACAGCACGCTGATTCACTTTGGACGGGTTCGGAATCACACCCGCCATATTGTTAACAGTCTTCTGCAGCACATATGCATGCTGGGAAGATGAACACGTGACCGTATGTAAATTATTGGATACTCATTACTAGTGCAAAATGTCATCAATATCAGTGCGCTCTATCACGCGTGGTGTAACAAGTCCCGGTTTCATTTGAACATGCCTCGTACCAAAAAAGAAAGACTTATATTATGACATGAATACAGCAAGTGGCAGGATCTAATAAATACTGAAATGACCTGTAGAAATCTTTTTTGTTATTGCCATAGAGATTGAATGCAGAAGAAGAGTAACAATAGAGACATGTATTGATACATCAACTTAAAGACCACCGGAGGTTGTCAAACACATCTTATGTAAGCTAAGAATAAAATGGAAGTTTTGTATACTTATTGAATTAGAAGTAGAAAGTGAAATAAATGGCAAACCATGCTGTAGGCCCCTAATGTAGAAATTATGGTAATAGCTGAATGGGAAAAAATGGTGGAATATAGGCCTACAATTCAGGATGTAGCAATCAACCCATAGTTATGGGGTTGTAGTTACGCTCTTAACAGTATTTACGTATCTGTTTATAAACCCGTAATCCGCCAGGGTCGTAGGGGTGCCACATTGGATGCATCAACACATAGTCAGGGTCGTAAGGGTACCACATTGGGTGTATAAACACATAGTCAGGGTCGTAGGGGTACCACATTGGATGCATCAACACAGAGTCAGGGTTGTAGGGGTACCACATTTGATGCATCAACACAGAGTCAGGGTCGTAGGGGTACCACATTGGATGCATCAACACATAGTCAGGGTTGTAGGGGTACCACATTGGATGCATCAACACACAGGGTCCTCCTGCGATTTATATCTTCAACGATGCGGACGGGTGAGGAGAAATCTTGTGTCTGATTTATCCATTGCAATATTTCAGTGGATATTATAATTTCATAGATGTGTGCTTTCTCTTACGGTCTTCATTACACTGTACTGTTGTTGACACTACATCTGGTTTGTTACACAGTTCATTTTGAAGTTCGCGCTGAGCGAGTCGATGAGTTTATGTATAGTAGTTTGTTATTTCTTTCTGAATAGTCCAGATGCACAATTACATGCAGCGATATTTGAACCCAGTTTCTTGACAGTCACATACACGCCCTCTACCTCGCCCCATAGAACCACAGGCCCACATAGTAAACGGAAGAGTAAATATCAGCAGGAAAGTCCGATATAGGACATAATTAGCATCTGACATTTCGTGACCCCCCGTAGCGTGAGATCTGGTTATGGATAGTGAATGAGAAAGTTGCAGAGATTCTGTATACAACACAGATGTGGTTTTATAGAAGAATGCCGAGAGTAACATTTACTGGTTTATGTGTGGTGAGAGGTCAATGCACAGATGAAGCTCATTATCAACATTAGACATTTAGACTCCCTGTGAGTATATTCTCAGACTTGTTATATACCAATGAAAGTTGGAGTCTTCTGGGTATGAAAATGCCAGGGAGTGTCCATATGTTGAGGTATCAAAAGTATGTGAAAAATAGCAACACTGTGACCGGTAATGTATGGTGTAAAAAGCGACTAAAAGGTTTGGGGGTATTGTTAGATGTTCCATCACACGATGATGACATTTCTCCTTCGTAAGTGTAGATGAGCATGGAATAAACACAATAAATGTGATGAACAAGTAGAAAAACAACAAAACATTTATCATTGTCTTATTTGCTTTGTGAGTTCGTAGATGTCCGATGAGTCCGGTTCATGCCAGGAAAATTCGATTGCAGTGCACGCAGGAATGCAGAGGGTTCAGGGTAGGAGAGTTTTTGAATTTGTCTTTCCGTCGCTTGTAAATTGCCCGCAGTGTTCTTTCTGTTTCAAATTTAGTGATGCCATCAATGATCTGGGTGTGCCAAGATGAACAATCAAGGGCTGTAGTCTCCCAGGAGCTAGGATCTATGCTGCAGTGCATGAGATAGGTGATCCTTGAAGGGTTTTTTCTGCCCTCCTCTTGAATGTTTACCATCGCACAGCTCGCCATAGAATAATCTCTTTGGAAGGCGCTTGTCTCGCACATCGACGATGTGGCTAGTCCAGCGGAGTTGGGACATAGCAGGGCATGGATGCTTTGCATACGGGACTTTTGAAGGATTTCCGTATCTGGTACACGATCCTGCCAACGTACTCCCATGAGGTTTCTTAAGCATCGAAGGTGGAAAGAGTTAAGCTGTCGAGCGTGTCTCGCATAGACAGCCCATCATGACACAGTATAAAGCAGTGTTGGTAGAACCACTGCACGGTACATGTCCAACTTAGTTGTCAAACTGAGACCACGCCTGATCAAGACCTTGGCACGAAGGCTCCCGAATGCCGCACCCCCTCAAGCAATACGCAGGGCAACATCATAGTCAATTGTCGCAGTTTGCAATAGAGTGCTGCCGAGATATACAGACTTATTGGCAATATTGAGTTTCTGTCCCTTTACTGTGATTACTCGTTCTGTGTATGGGACTCCTGACACTGGTTTATACATTACTAATGTCTTCGCGGGGCTAATGGTGAGACCGAACGCATCACATGCTATAGAAAAGAGGTCCATGCTATCCTGCATGTCTTTCAAACTGGTAGCGTTCAGTGCACAATCGTCGGCGAACAGGAGATCGCGAACAATGTCCACCTTAGTTTTGGTCTTGGCCTTTAATCTAGTAAGATTGAATAGCACTTCATCAGCTTCATAGCAAAAGCAAATTCCTGCACTGTTATTCCGGAAGGCATCATTTAACATGACAGAGAACACCACGCTGAAGAGCGTCGGGACCAGGACGCAACCTTGTTTGATGCCGTTAGTTACTGAGTTACTGTAAATGGGTTTGAGTGTCCGCCTTCATCTTGCACACAGGCTAGAATATTGCGCCCAATACTGACGAACCATGTTGGTGAATGTTTCGTGACATCCAAATTTGGCCATGATCTTCAATAGTCCTTCGCTATCTAGTGTTGAATGCCTTAAAATTTCCATCACATAGGTCGAAGTGACACAACAGTTATTGTTAAGTCGGACGTGTCAGGCTGAAAGACGCATATATCATAGTTAAGATGTAAACCTTCACATAACGCACTTTGTTCTCCTTAGTTACATTTTTGGATATTCCGGGTCTTAGACGTAGATACTTTTCGGTGGTAGGATGAATATTGCGCCCCCTCACAAACCCAAATCCCTAGATGTAGATACCTTCTCCGTGGTAGAATGAATATTGCGCCCACTCACAAACCCATCTCCCTAGATGTAGATACCTTCTCCGTGGTAGAATGAATATTGCGCCCACTCACAAACCCAACTCCCTAGACGTAGATACCTTCTCCGTGGTAGAATGAATATTGCGCCCACTCACAAACCCATCTCCCTAGATGTAGATACCTTCTCCGTGGTAGAATGAATATTGCGCCCCCTCACAAACCCAACTCCCTAGATGTAGATACCTTCTCCGTGGTAGAATGAATATTGCGCCCACTCACAAACCCAGCTCCCTAGATGTAGATACCTTCTCCGTGGTAGGATGAATATTGCGCCCCCTCACAAACCCAACTCCCTAGATGTAGATACATTCTCGGTGGTAGAATGAATATTGCGCCCCCTCACAAACCCAACTCCCTAGATGTAGATACCTTCTCCGTGGTAGAATGAATATTGCGCCCCTTCACAAACCCAACTCCCTAGATGTAGATACCTTCTCCGTGGTAGAATGAATATTGCGCCCCCTCACAAACCCAACTCCCTAGATGTAGATACCTTCTCGGTGGTAGGATGAATATTGCGCCCCCTCACAAACCCAACTCCCTAGATGTAGATACATTCTCGGTGGTAGAATGAATATTGCGTCCCCTCACAAACCCAGCTCCCTAGATGTAGATACCTTCTCGGTGGTAGGATGAATATTGCGCCCCCTCACAAACCCAACTCCCAAGACGTAGATACCTTCTCCGTGGTAGAATGAATATTGCGTCCACTTACAAACCCAGCTCCCTAGACACAGATGTCAGCTAGGTGGTAGATTGAATACTGGGCCCATTCACTAACCCAACTCAAGTCTAATTAGTTTGTAGTTCGAAAGTCGATCGTACACATTTATACTAGCGATTAGATGTAGGCTATTACTGGCGTCTAAACATTAATTACACAATAGTTGAATAACACTGATGTATACTTTATTTATTATTATTATAAAACGTAGATAGCTACGCTGAAAACCACAACTCAACACATTCCGTTTCTCCGACTACATCACACTAATTTGCAGGAGTTTAGGAACGACCACTCACTATGAAGAATTGAAGAAGTTACATAATGAGTTATTTTCTACCTTATATTATCACATCGATCCTATGCATCAGTATCATGCAATATTTGTGTTCCCTCTGTTACAGTATTTCTGTCCACGCTTTAATATCTCGCTAGAGCCAACAAGGATCTTCATAATGGATTGTAAATCCTTCAGGGATTTGGAGTTTTTTTTTTCCACAAACAACACTACTTATGCTGCCATCTAAACAAATGGTTCTTTATTACTGAACATTCCTTGCAATGTTTTTATGTATTTGAATCAATGTTTCTCAAACTTGATCTTGCCATGGCTCCATTCGTAGATAGCAATGTGCTTCTCTGTGGTGGCGAGGTACAGTCTGTGACAGCCAATATACTTAGTGTGAATCCCACTGCAGGCAATTGTGCATCTAGACCGTTCAGAAAGCAATGGCGAACTACTGAATGCAATAGAACAACAAAGTAAACCCAAAACTACACAGAACAATGAAGTAGACTAAACGTCTAAAAGAACACTAAAGTAGACTAGTTTATATAGAACAATAACGTAGACCAGAGACTATAGAATAATAAAGTAGATTAGAGACTAGATAATACAATATAACAATCAATACAAGGTAACTGCGTGAAACGCAACAACAATCGTACTTACGTATTACACAGGTTAATATAATCGCTTCAATCAGACACGACAGACTATATCTAAAACTAGTGGGAAATAATGTGCACACAAGAAAACATACACATTACAAAATGTAAATCATATTTAACGTTTCAACCAAAAGGTCTTTATCAAGTTACACACAAAACATCAAAAGACGACGAATGGAAAAAATTATCACAACGAACAAACGTATCCAACGGAAATATGGAAATGAGATGGTGGGATGTCAGGAAATACATAAAAACGTAAATATATGTGGAAACGAACAAAAAGATGAGTAAATGACGGAACAAAAAGAATAAAGTCAAAGACAACACCAACCCAGTACTAGACATAAGAGTGGTCGGAACCCAGTACTAGACATAAGAGTGGTCGTAATTCCGTAATTTTTGTATTTTTTTAATTTGTAAATTGTATGTTTTCTTGTATGCACTACATTTCCCACTAGTTTTAGATATAGTCTGTCGTGTCTCATTGAAGCGATTATATAAACCTGTGTAATACGTAAGTACGACAATACAACATAGTAGACTAGAGACTACATAGAACAATAAATTAAACTAGAGACTAAATAGAACATTAAAGTAGAATGGAGACTACTTAGAACAATAAATGTAGACTAGAAACTACATAGAACAATATAATAGATTAAAGACTACTTTGAACAATACCGTAGATGTGCCTCATTTGTCAGGAAATCCCCCTGGCGTAGTTATTAAGTACGCCCTTCTCTTTGTGTTTAGTTCGTAGATGTCTAATAAACCCCACTCGAGTCGCAAATGTCCTTGGACAGTTCAGGCATGGAATGACCACTGTAGAAGTATTTTGCTCTATCCGTGAGTTTCGAGTCCGATCTCACTTCCCGAGGTCTTTTTTATACATTGGCCTTTCAGAGATCCCTGGGGATTATCGTTTAAAGCTACCCAGTTATGTGCTATAGTGATACTCTCGTCAGGCAACGTGCAGCTTTTTGAGATGTACAGAGTACATATGAGGGGTAACCAGAGTACAATGAAGTTAATCCTCTATGACATTTCAACTGTCAACTTTCAGCGTCACTTTTGAAGGATGATTCCTGATGAATCCACATGGCTTTTTTTACTTATGGATTCGCCTTATCACTACTCGATTCATAAATAACACATTAAGGTTGTCTTGTTTCCCATGTGTTATTCATTGATAGAACTCCGGATGGAGAAAATTGGGTATCTCAACAGATGCCTGACAGTGTTAAATAGCACCAGGTCATCCAAACTATATTTTATCGTTTGTTAGGGGAGATGATGTCAGTCTGAAACTTCCCGTAATTTGCTATCCCTGTGCCAGGAGTATACGCCCTTTTGATAACGCTTGTGTGTCAAATGCATGGCTTAGTTTTGTTTTCCCACAACTGTATGCGTATATATAAGGCAATTGTGGATAATGAGAATTTGTGTTGAAAGAAGTGATGAGGTAGTTAGTAGTTATGTCGTGATGTGAATGTCACGATGTGATGTCATTAAGTGATGTTAATCTATCAGATGTGTGTTAATGTGGCTCGACAGACGATCAGGTAGCAGTGGAAGCCTTAAACTATAGCTTCTTTCTCATGACCGATTTTCGATCCCTACTAGTGAGAACAGAATATACATAACAAACCTATGTTTCTTCTTCTTCAGCGTTCATTCTCTAACTCCTGCTGGATCTCTCTAACTCCTGCAGGACCATGATCCATTCTAGACTTCCAGCAGGATGTAGTCCAGAGAATGGAAATGCGTTGTGTCGCTGTTTTATTTGCGCAAATTGCCCGATACATCCGTCTTCTGCGGGGAAACCTATGTTTAAAGATGTTGGTACATTTCGTCTATGTCGCATGTTCAGAGTTCTCACTCAGACGATTGAGTGCCTTAAAGTAGCGATGTACTCAAAGATACATTTTGTACGGGTAGGGTATCTGGTGTGGCCTGCTTTGCATGGACAGTTGTAATATGGAGTTCTTGCCTTTCCCAATTTGTTCTAGGGTTCTGACCAAATGTAGCGAGATGAGAGCTGTAACATCGATGTCATCAGCTGTACGTATGATGTAGTTTTACATTTCAGTACGCAATCCTAGACTCTACAGTTACAGGCATTGCAGGATACTCATGCGACGAGTATATTAGAACTAAGGGATAAATGTTACAGTGTAGGGTAGCAGCCCTAAACAGGAAGTATGTGGCTGGAGTAACACAGGGCAAATGTCAAGATAAACAAAAATAGGTAGATGTGTTACCAAAATAAAACAAAACAACATAACAACGAGATACAGGGACAGATGACGTTTCGACTAAAAAACCTTCATCAGGACAAACGAAAGACAACAGTACAACGAATATTACATGGAGACAAACGTGGTTGATAGGGAGGAAAGAGGAGGAGAAATAGCGAATAGGTAGCGGAGGAAGCAAAGAGGGAGCAGCATAGCAGGGAGGAAGAGAGTATGAGGAATGGAAAGTGCACAGAAGGAGGTGAGTGAAAATAGATAAGATGTGGTAGCAAGTAAAATAAGATAAATAAGGATGAATTAAGATGCTTACCTCAAAAGTGGCAACATGCAATGAGCATTAGCATACAGTTGTAATGGGAGAGCAAAAGATGTCATTACAAGAGATCAGATGAGAGAGAGAGAAAAAGGGGGGGGGAATGAAAAAAAAGGGAAAGCCAACTAGAGGTATGTTAAAAGAATGAGGTGAATTTTGTGGATTTTAGGGCAGAAATTGGATAATATTTTGGAACTGAAGAGCAATCTTAAAAGATCTAGGTAAATAATTTCCCCTATGAATTTCCGTGGCCTGAAAGGGGAGCACAGAATAGTAATATTGATGTCTGCCATGTGTGACATTGGAGGCGACTAATGAGGTTAGGGGTGAAGTTAGAACCCCTGTGCACCTGCTACATAAGATATCTATCTCATGTAGGTCAAAGTGACCCATAAGTCTAACTGAAGTCGGATGTATCTGGTCTATAGGCACAGATACCGCGCTAAGCAGCTAAAATGACTAATCATACCGTTTTATGGGTTACATATTCCTAATCTGCAGGAGTTTGAGAACGAATGCAAAATAAGAAGTTTATTATTTCTAAATATTCCGAGTAGGTCGTAGTGAGCTCCGGTTGCGATTTAGAGGTCCTAGAAACCAATGATTATTATAATATTTATTGAAAAATGTTGTGTGCTATTTGTGAAGAGGCCCATAGGTTTCAATTGACTAGGGACAACACAAAGTGCAATGTGGCAGGGGTGGCGGAAATGATGATTGAACTGTACTAGTATGTACTTGGGCAACAATTTACAATAAGATGACGATGATGAATTTAGACCCCCCCTCCCACGAGGAAGTACAAGCTTATCACTCTATGCCATATAGTGGAGCTTGACTTTCAGCTCCAGAATTATGTTTATCTGGCATTCTCTGTTTAATGTGAAGGATTTCCATAGTTGAGTGCCTGAAATCTGAGCACGGACATATGCTAATGGGAGAAAATGAAATCATACACAGATGGGAAGAATATATTAAAGAACTGTACGAAGATAACAGAAATGATATAAACTTAAATTATGACATTCCAAGTATATTAAAGGCAGAGGTAAAGGAAGCTATACAACACTTGAAAAACAACAAATCATCGGGTCCGGATAATATTGCAAAGGAAGAGTTAGAAGCTCTTGGAGATTATGACATTGAAGTTATCACCAGAAAATTAAATGACACATAAAACTGTGACTACATTCCATCTGATTTTCTAGAATGAATTTTCATAGCCTTACCAAAGAAACCTGGTGCAGTAGATTGCGAAGATCACAGAACAATCAGCCTTATGAGTCAGATGACCAAGATTCTACTGCGCATAATAATGAGGCGTATAAGAGGAAAACTAAAACCAGAGATAGCATAAGAACAATGCAGATTCGTAGAAAGAAACGGCACAAGAAATGCCCTATATATAGTAAGAACATTAATGGAGAGGGCTATAGAAGTACAACAAGATTTATATCTGTACTTGTTAGATTACAGCTACAGCATTTAACAAGATGAAGCATTCAGAGATTATAGAACTGCTAGAAAATCGTAACGTTGAAATCTTAACATTGATCTAAGAACTAAGAATAGTAAGAAATATGTATTGGAAACAAACAGCTGCGATAAGAGTTAACAACACTATAGGAAGATTTCAAAAGATAGAAATGGGTGACAGGCAAGATTGGGTAATGTCACTGGATCTTTTCTCCCTGTATACAGAAAACAGTATGCGAAATGTAGAAGATATGCCAGGAATAAAAGTAGAATGATGCAATATAAATAACTTGGGATATGCTGACGACACAGTACTGATCGCAGGAAGCGAACAAGAACTACAAGCACTATTGGATAAAGTAGTGAAAGAAAATGAAAACAAAGGCCTAGTTTAAACAAGAATAAAACAGAAATAATGGTTGTCTCGAAGAGGTATACACCACCAAGATGCAACATAATGATTAATGACACAAAATTAACACAAGTTGAAAAGGTGAAATATCTTGGCACCCTGTTAACATCAGAAGGTAGGTGCTCATGTGAGATAAAGAGCCGAACAGCGCAAGACAAATCAGCATTCCAAAAAAATGAGTACCATTTTGTGCAATGGAATACTATCAGTGCAGACCCGAATTCGAGTGCTCAGATGCTATATCGAACCCATTCATTTTATAGATGTGAAGCATGGACCTGGTAATAACAAAAAATAAAAATTAAATTAAATTAAATCCAAACCGACTGGAGGCTACAGAGATGTGGTTTCTGAGAAGAATGATGAAAATACCATGGACAGCTAAGAAAACTATTGCAGATGTTCTTATTGATGCTGGCGTAAAAAGAACAATAATATCAAACATTAGGGTAGACAGTCAATGTTTCTAGGGCATTTGCTGAGAAGAAAACAGCTTGAACACTTAATAATCACTGGAAAGATCAAGGGGAGAAGAGATATGGGACGACAAAGAGAGAAGTTTCTAGATGGACTAGTATTGTGACACGGTAAAAGTTCACCAACCGAGCTTGACAACACAAGAGACAGAGAGTCGTGGAGAAACATGATCGCCTATGCCATTCGGCTTGGTACTCGATTTATTGATTTCCATAGATGTCTTCAAGTCCCAGATTACGTTTCTTGTACGTAATGTGACTGTAGGGACCGTGAGCTGAATAGTCTTCTACACTGGAGGACACTGCCATGATATTAATGCAACATCGCGGCATGCTGCAGAGAGAATAGTTAACTTCCTACTAAAGTCAATGGATGGGGTTAAGCAAACTTCATCACATGTGAGATCATGGCGGTGGAGTGGAACCAACCCCATTCTATTTTCAGGTAACTTCCTCTCCCCGTTAGACTTATCCGTCCCTGATTAGTCGTCTCTGACGATATGCATAGCAGATGGAAATTTTACTATTCTTTGTTAAAATTCTGGCCCAATAAACAAACGGGCGATTGAAAGTATTGTTACAAGCTAGACGATCTTCACCTAATTTCAGCAGTTTGGACAATGAATCAGTCATATTTGCAATTAACTGCGTGGTAACACAATATCCCTACAATTTTCTAAATGATTATGAAAGTTCTATGTTTTCCTTTGACTCTAGTTGACTAACAATATCAGTGTCTACGCGGAAATCCTCCACATATTTTATAATTCAGTGTGCCAGACGTAGTTTTTCTAAAACCTCCAATGTTAACCAGCGACAGATAAACGTGACACAGACAAACAATGGGCGTGAACGATATTGTGTATTCAATTACTCGTGTTACTGACAATTATTTCAGAATGTGTTATCTATTGCTCGATATTAGGAGAATGAAGGTTTCCTTCTTCCATTTGATCTTCCCTATAATGACCGACTGAAATATCAAATTCCTATTTTCACTCTATACCAGACAACTTTCCATCTCCGCATTGAATGTTGTAATAGGGCTACACTATCTCCTGCCTTCTGTGTATATCTTCTTCTGCGTTCAGCATCTGTGGTCATACTATACCGTCAGGCCTGTCGTCAGGACGAAGTCCACTGTCTTCTCCAGGTCAGAGCAGCTGCCCCATAGCTTTTGCCTCAAGTCTGTATCCTCTGGCCATGTCTGCTGTCTCTGCTCTTTGTATGTTGGGCAGTCCTGAAGTATGTGTTCCGGGGTCTGGGTTCCGGATCCACATGGACATTCATCTGTGTATGAGATCCTTAATCGGTAAAGGTGACCCAACAGTCTGCAGTGGCCTGTTCTAATGCGAAATATTGTGGTCTGTTGATATCTTTTGAGGATATGTATTGCATCATGTTTGTATTCCCCTTCCATTTGTTTCTTTCACTTTGCTATGTATGTGTTGCGGATTATTGTCTTTGCTTCTCCGTAAGACAGAGGGTGTATGTGTTGCTCCATTTCGCTTCCTGTTTTGACAGAGCATCCGCTTTCTCATTTGCCATGATTCCACAGTGTGATGGTATCCACTGAAGGGCAATAGCTGTTGATTTTCGGATCTGTCTTAGCTCATGTCTGATGTTGTACAGAAGGGTTTCGTTTCTGTTGCTCTGGATTGATTCCAGTAGGGATCTGCAATCTGTGAATATGGCTATCTTCTTTGGTCTTGGCAGTCCTGGTTCGGTGAAGGCTTTCAGTGCTTGATGGAGTGCAACTGCTTCTGCTCTAAAATTATAGGAGTATTTCCCTGTTGGAAAAGCTTTTGATATTGTCTTCCCATCTTTGAGTCTTATAAAAATTCCACCTCCTCCATTCCTTACTGCTCCTGCCGATCCATCTGTGTAGACATGTGTCCATTCCTTGGGATTGTGTTTTATTTCTATCATCTCCAGTATCAATGCTTTTAGTTGAGGTGGAGTTTGGTATTCCTTATTAATTATTCCAGGAACCTGTGTTATATGGAGACATTCTGTAGACTATTGCCTGGCTCTTCAAAGTCCGTTAGTGTTTCATTTTCATTTGGAGGTTTGTGATGATTTCTTTATGTTGTTCATGGAGATCTTTGGAGATGTGACAGAAGATTGACGAGGACTCCCTCTTTCCACACCTTATCGAAGGCCTTACTCATGTCCATAAAAGTAGCCAGCACTCTTTCCTTCTTTTGAAAAGCATTTTCGAATTCCTGTGCTAGGTATATAAGCTGGTCTTCAGTGCTTCGATGTTTCCTATAGGCTGACTGTGTCGTGGTGAGCTTTTGGTTTTCTTCTAAGTATTTTATCAGTCTAGAGTTGACCATTCTCTCCATTGTTTTCCCTACGCAACTCAAGAGGCTGACTGGTCGGTAGCTTGACTTGCTTGTTTTTCCTTTGTTTTTTTCCAAATTGGGATGATGACAGCTTCACGCCACAAGTCTAGAATTTTACCAGTTTTCCATGATTGGTTGAAGATGGTAAGGAGCTTGTTTCTGCTGATTGGCCCAAGGTTCCTGATCATATCATTGGTTATGCCGTCTTTTCCTGGGGCCTTTTTGTTTTGGGTTTTCCTATGGCACCATTTAGCTCTGCGATGGTGAAGGGTGTCTTCATGCAGGGCTCTGGATTTTGATTCTTCAGTTTTCTTTTAATTTCTTTTTTGACTTCTTTGATACGTGTATGAGAGAGTGTTGTGGTGCTTTCTTCCTTGTAGAAGTCAGCTAAAATGGTTGCTGCCATTTTCCCTATGATGAATTTTCCCTCTTCTTCGTTGACAGTCTTGTAGTGTGAATTCTTTGTTTCTTCATTTAGAGTTCTTGTAAGGTTCCATAGTTTGCTTGTGTCTTTTGTCATGTTTAGACTGCTGGTCTTTTCATGCCAGCTCTTTTGTATCTCTGTTCTTTTCTACTCATTGAACGTGTGTTTGATTTCATTGTGTTTCTTTGTGTTTTCTGCTGTAGGGTTTTGCTCCATTGTATGTCTTGCATCATTCAGCTCGTTATGCAATTCTTCTAGTCTCACTCCAATAAGACTTGTATTCTCTTCGTCTGCCCCTTGGGATTGCCTTCTGTGCGGATTGTAGTATCACTTTGTTTATTTGTGAGATGTTATGGTTTATGTTGTTAGTGAGGGTGATATTCAGGCAAAGCTGGTCTGTTTGTTCACTGAAGAGGGTCCAATTTGCTTTTTTGAAGTTCCAGCTTTGGTACATGCTATGATGTCCTGTACTTCCTGACTTGGCGATTTGCAGGATGACTGGTACATGGTCACTTCCTCCCAGTTGACTTTCTACTGTTCTTGTAATATGTCTATCTATGTCATATGTTGCCATGGCAAGGTCTCGTGAGCTAGTTTTTTTCCAGACTCTGGAGTAGAATATTGGTGTATCGTCTGGCTGGTTTATTAGAATTAGTTTATTTTCCATCATCCAGTCTTCAATCTATTCACCCCTTTGATCCATATCTTCGTAGCCCCAGCTTGATGAGTGGTCATTGAAGTCACCCACTATTAGGTGACTCGATTCCTCTATCTTTAGTTTACATAGTTCCATTTTGGTGGCAGGAGGGATGTAGCAATTTGTTATTGATATTTCTCCATCAGGTAGCAACAATTTTACTTTTATATGTTCCAGTTCTCCTTCTCCGGATCTTTTAACTTCTGCTGCTGGTATTGATGTTTTTACTAACGTCAGTATACCTCCTTTGACTCTTTTGAGTCGATCATGGTGGAAGGACTCATAACCTCGAATAAAGAATCTCTGTGTGTCCTTTAGGTGCGTCTCTTGTATGCACATTATGTCAATCTGGTTTTTCCTCAGGAATTCCTGTAGCTCAGGCTTTTTGTTTCGCACTCCTTCCGCATTCCACTGATCAATTCTGAGGCATTTGGTTTGGTCAGTAGCACTACTCTTCTTTCACCTGACCTCCAGGTTAGCAGAGGCACCGGTCGCTTTGGTGGGCCCTTTCGAGGCAAGAGGCCCGGCTACGCTTCTCCCCGGTTTTCGCTGATAGGAGCGACGCCATGATGACAGGGTTGATTGTCGCATAAACACATTTCTGTAAAAGCGTGTGTGCCCTAATTTATCCCAGTATCTGCGCCATCGCTGGCTAACACACTCTGTCTTCGGCAGGCTGGGTTGTGATTTTTCTGTCTGGGTTGTCTCCGCTAGACTTTCCATCTCCCGATGGTGATTGCAAGGCAGCAATTTTAAAAAAAACAAAAAAACTCTTCCCTAGCACGCTCCTGACTTGGAGTTAATAACTCCATGCCAGCAGCATGAGCTTATAGCGGCTTATACTCGCTTGAAGCTGCCCGTCACTGGACACATGGGGTATTTCAGTGGGGATATCAGCACCGACTGATATCCCGCACCGTCCTGGTAGGCAGCAACATTTGGTCCGCGGCTGCTTAATTGCAGCAAGCTCTCCACCATCCGCCAACTGTGGACGCGCCTGGTAGGGTTCGGTAGACCCCCCAGGTCTGTGTATATAATATTCATAAAGAATATAAGGAAGTGTTATTTATACATGTAACAGAGGTCAACAACATGTTGTTAGATACCTTTTTTGTTAGACCGGTTTCTGCGTATCTTTGACGCGCTGATTCACAAAATAATGTCAGTGTTTCATCTTAATATCTCGTTGTTTTGCAGTACAAACTTATACATATATGTATGTATGTTTATATATATGTTTATATATATATATATATATATATATATATATATATATATATATATATATATATATATATATATATATATATATATATATATATATATATATATATATATATATAGTCTGCAACTCAACTACTAGGGATGAAATGGTAACACTGGTGCAATTTTGCTAAATGTGATAAGAAAACAAAAATACTATATACACGAACATAGGTCTATTTGATCTAGTTTATAGTAATTTTTGTAAAAGAACAAATCCTCCCCCCCCCTCCCACAAAAAAACTCCCACACAAAACAGCCCCAAAAAAACTCAACTAATCAACAACTCCCAAACAAATGAGTTATAATGTAATAAGTAAATATCAGCAGGAGAAAGTGAATAACGCGTTGACGATTAGAGATTGTGAAGTGAAATTAACGACTTTATGCTTGTGCTATCTCTAATGTGTTGAGCACAATATCTTCATAGTGATACTGATTTTTAATGGTTCTACAGCATTTCCTTCTTCTTGCCATAATAGTACAGCTTGTTCGACTGTTTCAAATCTTTCTCTTCCGTTGGACAATAGGCTTACAACGCACGAAAACGGCTATAAGAAACATACATTGCCAGATGTTTTGTGATATGTATATTTTCCCATTCAGTTTTTCAGTTGACATATTCTTTCCAGAAGTCGTCTTTATAGATGTTTTGTAATCCTCACGATTCTGGGCGAGCTGACCTGCTCAGCCAAAAGGTATATTTAAACAATGTGAGATGCTCTTACCCATCTTATCCATCATTCTTACCCCTGTCACCAGCAACCATTCCATCTGTTGGTAATTTTTCTTTGTTGTGATATCTTTTTATATAACCAAACCAAACTTGTCTGTGAAAAGTTATGAACACCAGCTGGCAAGACAAGATTCCAGATAATACTGTCCTTGACAGATATGGTATCCCTAGCATTGACACTACCCTAATTCAGACACATATTCGTTGGGCAGATAATTTGGTACGTGTGCCAGACCATCACATGCCAAAGATACTTCTCTGGTGAGCTGGAGAAGGGTACACGATCTCAAGGTGGCCAAAAGAAGCGATATAAGGACTCGTTAAAGACATCACTGGAAGCCTTTGAAATAGACCACGATAGATATACATGACGTTCTAAAGTCCAAAAGGGCGCATCATCTTGTGAAAAGACGAGAAATGCAACAGATCAACAGCAGAGAGTAACTAGAAACTCACAGATAGAGTAAAATACTTCTACAGTGGTCATTCCATGCCCGAACTGTCCAAGGACATTTGCGATTCGAATAGGACTTATTAGCCATCTACGAACTATTAGGCATAGACATATCTATATCTGAAATTTCAAAAGCGGATGTAACAAATGGTCATCATCATTTGTCATGGACGAACACACATCACGCCGTGTTTTCATATTCCCCCCATTCATACATTTGTTAGCAGGCTATCGTGAATAGATTTCTTGATAAATGCAATTTTTTTGTACACTCAGATGCAAACAATGAACACTTGCTCTCCAATGGCTAATTATCTTCTGTAATATTGTAACTGCAACATTTATACAACGAGCACTCTCAATGTACTGTCTACAGGAAGTGATCATGGATGATGTAATGAGTCACATAGAGTTGCTATTATGAGTAATGCTAATTACACACATTATTATATTATTGTAAGTTGTAGATTGATGTAATTTGCAGAGTTCGTATAATTTCACACTGAGTTTGTAATTTAAATAGCAATAACCCTTTATTTTTCAATGTGGAGTATTCTGCCAGTGTGATGTTTTTGTGAAAGTATGTGGCGGCTCTTATGTTGAGGTGTAATTTTTGTGGAAGATTGTGAAGCTTTATGTCAGTGGTGTAATTTTTGTTCACGAATATGAGATATTCTTTCGAGTGGATTTTAGCCTAAGGTTGAGGATCATTGCGTTGGAGTGTAATTTGATTGTAAGAACGGGACCACATTGCTTTGTATTTTAATTGTATATAATGTTTCGTACGTAGAAAGTTTCCACTCACGGCCATGTGCAATGCTTAGAGAAGTATTTACTAAGTTGGGAGTCTGTGTCACGAGCACTGTGCGTCTGTCTGAGGAGGAAGTGTTTTGCTATCAGCGAACCATTTCTCGTGTACAAAGGAAACTTCTTTGCCCCCTATGTTCTTGAGAGACTGTCCCAACTATCAATACACGACCGTGTTGGGAAACGGAATCGGTTGAATTGCATTTGGGTTGTTTCGTCCTCATAAACGAGGTTCTTTTTCACCAGCAGTGCCTCAAAACATGTCCGGAGTCTGGGTCAACCCTGGGTCTAATTTTTACTGGTCCACCAGGTTGATTTAAAATGACTATAAGCGCTTAATCCTGAGCTCAGAAAAGTATACAAGCAGACACTATCCGAACCACTAGATCTTCGAAAACAAGCTTTTTAGCACATGCCACACGAGATATTCCCAATCTGGCTAGTTGACAGTGAAAAATTGCCCACCTCAATATTGGCCAAATGTAGCGAGATGAGATCTGTAACATTCAAGACATCAGTTATACGTTTGATGCAGTTTTTCAGCTTGAAATATAATACTTATATTTAGCTTGGTCATGTGAACGTCATTAATGTCTTTCATACTCGTCGTTTGTTTTGTTGTGAATTTGTTCTTGATGAAGGTATTTTAGTCAAATCGTCGATTTTAGAGGGGTTATGTGTGTTTCCAGTAATGATCAAAGTATTATTAAAAATGTTCCAACATTCGACTTTTGGGTGGGTTTCAGTTTTGCTGCAGTTCGTAAATATTATTGATGCTCCCGAATAGTCCCGATTGCTGTTCTCACTCAGCGTCACTTATCTTTGCTTATCCGACTTTGTTCGTACTTTTCATTGACTGGCGACACAAATCCACTCAAAAGCGACTAATAGTAAATTGCGTTAGCCAAAATTTGTGTGTACAAATTGTGTCTTGGTGTGTACTGTAATGGAAATCCCGGAAATATTTTGTAGCTACCAATCCTTTTGGTGACGGTGTAATATATATATGTATATAGAGACATGATGGAATTGAAGAAGATTACCTCCTGTTTTTGGTAGTGTTGAAGCATAGGTTTGTATCAAATGTATGGCCAAAGTAGATCAATTTTTATACCATCAGATAGCTTTTCCTAAATATCTCCTGGGCGAACATCTTTTTTGCAGACGATCAAGCAATATCAACATCAGAAGAACAACCACAGCAACATATAAATACACTTCACACAACATGTATGGAGTTTAATATGGAGATAAACACAGAAAATGATCGAGGTAATATCAAACGCAAAAACTGAAAGAAACACTACTATTTTTATCGACAACGAACAATTTAAAAAGGTGAAAGAATTCACTTATCTTGGAAGCATCGTATCATCAAATGGGAAAAAAATCAAATAAATCCAACATAGATGCAACATAGCATACCAGATGTAAGGACATTATTTAAAAAAACAAACTTGTTAACATGAATACCAAAACTGCACTATATAGAACAATCATGATACCATCACTGTGCTACCAATGTCTTCCTCTTCTTCTGCGTTCGTTCTCAAAATCCTGGAGATCAGCAGGATGTAGTCCGGAGAACGGAATTCGTTGTGTCATGGTTTACAGCATTGCAGCGATATCTGCGCCTTTCGGCCTGACACATCCGACTTCAACATGGCTTTGTGTCAATGAACCTATATGGGATGAGACAGCCATCTCCATCCCATAACCTCCTTAGTCGCCTCTTACGACATGCATAGAAGGTAAAGAATGTTGCTATTCTTTGCACCCCTTTCGGGCCCCGACAAAACATGGGAGGCTACATATGTCAAACGTGAACACTAACAACAAACAAAAGAAAACTTGTTAAAACAGAAATGACTTATCTACGTAGAATTCTTGGAGTAACAATAGCAGACAGAATCAGAAATGAAAACATCAGAAGACTAACAAACACAATACCAATCTTGGATTACATCAGAGAACAACAGATTAAGTGGTTTTCACATGCTTCCAGACGACCATTAGATAGTACCTTTTAGAAAGCACTACTATACAGACACGATCGATAGAAAACCAGGGAAAGACCATGCAAAGATGGATTACAGAAATAAAATAATCAACGAAAACAAGCATTTATGAAGCACACAAAAATGCCTTCTTCAGAGAACTCTTCTACCCCTGATGCTGCAAGGAATAAAGGGGTATAACGCGAAAAGAAAAGATAGTTGGAGGCTCAAGGGATCTCCATGACGTAGTGGTCCAGTCGTTTGCATTGTAATCAATAGGTCGTAGGGTCGAATCCGGCTCGTGATATCTTGTTTACATATTTTTTTTCCAGAGATCCCTGAGGATTATCGTATGCAGTTACGAAGCTATGTGTTATGAATTGTACTCTAGCAGGCGGCGTGCCACTTCGATAAGAGGGACGGGGTAAATTTGTAAAAACCAAAGTACAATGAGATCAATTCTCTAAGATATCAGTAGAATAGACTGCAGGTTTCCATGTTTTTGGATGTCTACTAATACAAGGGTGGAACATGCCTTCTACATACATTCCCTCTGAGTAGGAGGCTTCATCTCAAAGCAGTGCCCATTATAAAACTAGCGTAGTGTCCCTGGAGATATCTAGGAGATACAATCTCTGATGTCTGTAGAGTTTGTCTTGTTTAATGTGTTGGATGGCTTGTAAAATTGATTTTAAGAATTATAGTGTAGCAGTCAGGTTTTGAATGATATTTTCTGTTTTATTTACAGTCACTAATATCAGATGATTTCATTGGATGTTCCTGGAAGTAATTAGATGTGATTATTGGATTCCTGGATTCTACATTTCCGTGAGTATTAGGCAACCATGAATTCTTCACAAATAATTGTTACTTTTTAACATTTCCTTTTTTAACTGTCTTATTGCGTTGTAATATCAGCTGTATGTTATCGTGGTCCGAAAGTGAAACAAAGATTAGCGATATTCTGACTTGTAATGCGTGTCGCCATTTGTGAAGCCATTCTGAAGATGGATGTGGCATGCCAAAGGGCGCGTGTAACGAAGCTGTAAACCATGCCACAATGAATTCTGTTATCCGGACTACATCCTGCTAATCTGCAGAGTGTGAGAACGAGCGCAGAAGTTTTGTAACCTGTCAATATTGTTTTTAAGGGTGTCAAGAGTGTCCTGCGCGTGTTATCGCGGTCCAGACGAACAACGTGATGTCATAGTGGCGGTTAAAATATTGCCTTGTCACTATGGGCACACACCAAAGACGAGCAGTATTCTGTTAATCCGTTGTTTGATTAGTGCATGAGTGAATTATATAGAAATCCATCGGTGAATAAAAGCCCAGTATGGCAATGATCTGTTGATCTAAACCCATCCTGTGCTCCATGTATTTCTGCTTCGAGTTCATTTTGCAATTTCCTCATTATATATGCTGTAATATTTTGCTGACATGGCTTATCACAGCCATAGTTCTATAGATGTTACACATTTGTAGGTTGAAATTTCTTGGTAGAGGGATGTATACCATTCATTTCCAGTCTTTAGGGCATATATTTTCCAGTTCTAGAATATGATATATTTGGACATTGCATCTCCTTCTGCCCGAACCATTCCTGCTATCTCACCGTAACCTGGGGATTTGCCTGTTCAAATATTGTGTATTGCGCTCCTGATCTCTTCCAATGTTGTTCTGTGTTACTAATGCTATTACTGGTCCTACACCTAATATGTTGTTTAGCTATACGTAATAGGAAGATACAGTATTTTGGGGACTTAAAGAGACTTGATCGCATAGAAAAGCTAAATTATGAAGGGTAGAGTGCCATGGAAAAATGAAAAAGAGAGCAAGAAGACAATGGGCTAGCGAGGACTTCGAAGAATGTATGAACAGAGTTCAATAGTCTCTGGTCAATGCAGATCTGATTGTTAGGACATAGAGGCGCTGAGAGTATCCGCGACAAAGACAACGTCCTGGAAAGAATATGTCACTTGATATATAGGTAATATCACCATTTTTTCCTTATTGTCTTTAAAATGTTTCTTTTCTTCTTGTTTCATAAAACTCAGGATCCCTCACAGCAGACTTTGATCATTACTCTCATGGTCACCTGAAGTGCTACAATAAACTCTCACAACCTTGCTCGTTCAACGGCCACCCTTCAAGCGCACTGATCCATAAAGTTCAACTCTTCTGTTCTTAACCACGTAATCTTTGGGGCCTAATTTTACGTTTTCCTAAAAAAAAAAACACCGCCAGCATCAACATTAATAACAACAATAATAACATAAATAACAGTAATAACAGTGGTCGAAAAAACCTAATAACAGCAGCAGCAACTGCGACAAGAACGATTGCAGCAAAGAAAACAGTAACAATATCAGCAACGCGACAACAGCAACACTAGTAGCGACAACAAAAATAGCAACAAAGAAAACAATAACAACCATAGCAGCAAAGAAAACAATAACAACAATAGCAGAAAAGAAAACAACAACAACAGAAATATCAACAACAACAGCAGAAACATCATCAGCAACACCAAACATAGTTTAGAGAAAGGCAAGGAGGAAACTAACTATTTCTTCTGTAGACACGCGATATACTAATGCTGATATAGATGATAGAATTACGTGTTCATCCTGGGATAAATGGAGGGGAGGGTGGGGGCTCCATGAAATGAAATCTGAAGAACACGCGCAGAAGCAATACATCTTAATGAATAATTTAATGAAGAAGATTTTATCCTCAGTATGTTATAAGCCCCCATATAGATGTGGTAAATCAACGGGAAACTACCACATTGTTCTCCCAAGAAGAAAGTCATGACAACACACAGAAGTAGGCGTACAGTATTTAGTGTTAATATTGCAACGTGGAACGTAAGATCGTTAGCACAAAGTGGTAAATTATACAAAGTCAAACAGGCAATGGAAAGAATGAATGTAAATATCTTAGAAATGAGTGAATGCGGGCAGGAGAGATACAATCAGATACATATAATATAAATATAAGTCATAAAAAACATGTGGACACAATCACGAGAGAGGTGGTGTAGGCGTATTATTAGACACAGAAACAAGAAAAACGCTGAAGGGTTTCATGGCAATATCAGGTCGGGTAACATTAGTGAAACAGGAAAACCATTGGATATTAACATTGTACAAGTTTATGCACCCAAATCAAGCAGTTCTAAGGACGACATCGAAAATTTCTCTATGTAGAACTAGAAATTGCAATGAAAGTGTGAAAAAAATGAAGTAACTATAGTGATGAACTACATAGAAGAAGTTGATGCAGAGATAAAGGATGTGACTGGAAGATGTGGTTTAGCGGTTAAGAACGAAAGTGGTGACTTATTGATAGAGTGGGCAGAAGCACATAATTTAATAATAGGGAATGCATGGTTCAAGCAACATCCAAGAAGACTGTGTACATGGATTAGCCCAGGTGATAATACACGGAGTGAAGCAGGTCCATCAATTCAAATATTTAGGCACAACGATTACAACAGATGGAAGTAGTTCAACAGAAGTGTAATAGGGCAGGCAAAAACAGCATTCAGGAAAATGAAAAAAATGAGCTTATAACATGAGCATGTCATTAGAGGTGAGGAAGAGAGTTCTGCAGTGATACATAATTCCTATACTAACATATGGATACGAGTCTTGGACAATAAACAAACGAAAGTGGGAAATTAGAGACAGTAGAGATGTGGTTCTATAGAAGAATGCTGAGAATACCATGGACTGCCAGAAAAGCCCACATGGAGGTATTGAAAGAGGCAATTGCGAAACTGACCCTAATAAAAAATATAAGAAAAAGACAATATTCATTTTTTGGCCACTTCATGAGTCAGGAAGGTTTAGAGAACATAGTCACAACAGGCAAGATTGAAGACAACAGAGACAGAGGGCGGCAACGTAAGAAAATATTAGTTTGACAACCTGGCAGGGCATGGAAACAACAACGATCTTGATACATAATGCTGGAGATAGAGAGCACTGGAGAGACATATCGCCTACGCCAGCCGGTATGGCACCTGATGATGATGTTATAAGCAACGGAACCGATTCTGTATATGTGCATTTAGCAAGAATGGGGTTCAGTGGTTAGGGTTATCATGTGCCGTATTCTTTCTAGAACGTAGTCTTCCTTATGAATCTCCTGAAATCCCCACGGTCTCTGTCACATTTTCCCGCTTCCTTTAGCGACATGTGAATGCACTCCTGAATATCTCTTATCCAACGACGTCTTGGTCGGCCTCTACCTCTACTACCTTCTATCGCCCCTTCAACAACACTCTTTCTGTGCCATCGTGTCTTGCATGACGGAAAAAACCTGACTCCCTTCTTAATATGGTGTTTTAAAGCCAGCCTTCTTATTGAACGTTGATTTTTCTTAGCACGTCTTCGTTGGTCTTTCATGCTGTCCATGGTACTCTTATGACTCTTCTGTAGCGCTTCGTTTCGAAAGACTATATTCTCTTTCGCTGTAGTTTTATTTATTGTCCATGTTTCGCAACCGTAGGACGCCACTGGGAACACACATGTACGTTAAAAACATATCTTAGTTCCAGTGTTTGATTCGTGCCACAGTTTTCAGTTGTTTAAATGTGGTCGTTGCTATTGCAATTCTCCTGATCTGGACTGCAGTGTCCTGCGCCGTTTATGTTAGCTACTAGATATTCGGTTATGGCAGTGTTTCCCAACCTTTTTTGTACCATGCCCCACCTAAGTTTTTCTAAAACTCTGATGCCGCCCATGTAACATGTATATATTTTTCTATATTCCAAAAAATTAAATTATTTCCTAAATGAAGCCTAATTACAGCTTGTTAGAATTGCCCCCCTGAACAATGAAATTGCCCCCCAGTGGGGCGTGATTCCCACGATGGGAAACACTAGGTATGGGGATGTCGAAAATTGTATCAACAGATAGAGGGGAAAAGGGGGGGGGGCTGGATGAACAAGTTTGACAGTTATGGCAAGTGGGGGTTTGACAAAAGTTGACGTCACCAATACTGTTTTATACACCATTTAAAGTGTGCGTATTGTAAACATATGTGTAAAAATGTGAAACAAAACATTTTCTTTCTCTGCGTTCATCCTCAAACTCATGCAGATTAGCAGGATGTAGTCCGGAGAACGGAATGTGTTGTATCATGGTTTACTGCTTGGCTACGACATTTGCTACTTTTGACCTGACATATTCGATTTCAGCATGGCTTCTGGGTAACTGACCCACTATGGGATAGGACAGCCATCTCCACCCGCAAACCTCCTTAGTCGCCTCTAGCAACAAGCTTGACAGCTAATAGTGTTGCTATTCTTCACTTTCTTTTCGGGTCACGGCATTCAATCAGGCTGAATAAAAACACAATTATTATACGTCACTTTTTATATTAAATTTGACCTATAGGGGAGAGTTAATTTTTTTAGATATAATTAAGCAGGGGTAAATTCTCTGAAAACCCTGAATTCTCGAGTCATTGATTTTTTTTTGGGTGGTGGGGGGTGGTGGTCAAGCAATGGTAAAAAAATGCTTACGTTATTAATGGACAGCTTCTTAATTCCCTGACTTTCTATGCGGGTGATTAAGGTTAGATTTTACAGTTGAGCTGTACGCATTTTCAAACTACAAAAAGCTTATAGGTTGACCCAGCTTGAGAAAGGGATAATAACATCTTGTCAGAATGAGATGCTGCATAAGTGTGTGGTTGTTTCGTCAACTTGGAATATGGTCCTATTTTAATATAGTGTTATGGCGTGATAACTGAGTATTGCAACCCTACTATTACTGCTACCACAACTGCAACTACAACAACTATTGCTGCTACAGCATCTGTTACTACTACTACTACTACTACTACTACTACTACTACTACTACTACTACTACTACTACTATTACTACTACTACTACTACTACTACTACTACTATTACTACTACTATTACTACTACTATTACTACTACTGTTACTACTACGGTATTTTACTACTACTATTAGTACTATTACTACGACTACTACTACTATTACTACTACTAGTACTATTACTACTACTACTATTACTACTACTAGTACTATTACTACTACTACTATTACTACTACTGCTACTGCCACCACCACCAACCACCACAACATTTTCTACTACTACTACTACTACTACTACTACTACTACTACTACTACAAATCTACTGCTACTCTACTACTACCATCACCAGTGCCACAGTACACGCCGTCTCTCAGAAAATGGCCGCCGCTGTGCAACTGATAGAACTGTGAACCCGGTCATGGAATAACCCACTCAAGGATGAGAACTTTCGCAAATATTTATATTTCTGTCTGAGATATTGCATTTATTGATCGTCTCACATTTTGTTGTGTGAGTTTGCCCAGTATCCATCTAACTAAACGAACATCGTTAATACAGCCCTGTATGAACAGCGGTATCTTGTCTTTGTTTACCAATGAAACTTAGACCTTTTTATTCGTCTTTCTTGTATTAGAAGTCTGCTGAGAGTTGTTGAGTTATTTTTACGCTTTAAAATTGTAGCTGCCTGCTTGACATTTCTTTGAGTTTACAAGTTTTAAGAGAAACCGTTTCAAGTACTTGATGCTAATTAGCTAAATTACCAGTTCCGATGTGTGCTTGGTAAATTGTGGGTTTAGTCATCACATTTTTTTGTCTTCTTCTTCCCTTCAACAACATCTGTGATGTACATAGATTTGAACTTCTTGTATCGTGAATGGTGTTTATTCTGGGCCTTGTTAGCACGGGATCGCAGTTATTTTCCTGTTCATTTGACGTGCGCTCTAGTATAGTTATTCACTTTGTTTGATTTTCAGGAATTACACTCGATGGAGTTATTCTTTAATTCTCGCAATGGGACTTTTCTTTAGAGCTTTCTTTCATAATCAGAAGATTCTAGCTCTCAGATTTGCTTTCAATACTTCCAAAAAAATCTCACTACTCGGAAGGAATATTATGTATAAGGTATATCCCACAATTAATATGTAGACCTTAAACCACATAGAAGCCTGCAGCTATGTTGAGATATTAGTGTTGACCACATTTGACCACACAAGATATGCATGGCTCCAATGCGGTCAGTATGAACAGTGGTGCTGTTCCTTTGTTGCCGAAACCGAAAGGATATAAACAAAATAACCAGAAACTGTGCATAAATGTCGTTTTTTACACTGAGACCACAGATTATGTTCTTCAAATCTACCAACTCTTTGAGGAGGCACGATAACTACTCTGACCGCAAGGAGTTCACACTAGAAAACAAGATCTGTGTCACTTTGACGATCTATAGCAAGGGCCGGTAACACGCCTATCGCGAGAATAGATTTAATATATCACAAGCATTATTAAACATTTTTTAAAACTGTAATCATTAACCGTATCCATAATCTGCCACACAAAGTTTGAACATTGATTGAAATTTGAAATTATTGTGTCTCGCATGTCTGCCATAATTTGTTAAAGTTTGAACATTGATTGAAATTTGAAATTGTTGTGTCTCGTATGTCTGCCTTAATGTGTTAAAGTTTGAACAAGTTCCACAACTTAAAAAAATTGCCCCCCCTCCCCACACGCACTCACGCACGCGTGTAAAATGAAAAGGGTATGCTTAAGGGTTTGTTAACCTTAATTTTCGTTACTATTCTGTTTGTTGAATTAAATCGGTTATGTTCATTTTATTCTTCCAGTCATATAGCAGCGCTACAGTCTGGAATAGCTTTAAGGTTTCCATTAACCACCTGCACTATTATATTTAAAGTAGGTAATTCTTGGACATATTCACCGGGTCTTGTGGTAAGTGTAACTCTTCGTTATGAGGGCTCCAAGTAAAAAAAACAACAAAAAACTTATGTTTTCTCTGCAGAATGGGAGCTTGACAATTTCCTCACCGAATCAAATGAAAACGGATGTGTTTATTGTGCGAAGTAAACATCGGATTTATGGAAAAGTAGTAACGTTCAAAGGAAATCTTCAAACAGTACATACACATAAAGTAATAGTTTCCTCGGAACTTATAGCTGAGGCAAGAGAAAACTAAGTGACTCAGAAATTAGTTTTAATTACAACAGATGTTTGCAAAAGAGAACATAGAAGCTACAAATACTTGTATATAGTATTTCAAGTGTGTTACGAAAACATAAGAAGTCTATTGAAAGTGGAGAACTGATTTAAGGGGGAAAAAAGTTCTTGATGCAGGATATTATTTCTTTGAAAACTTCCAAAACAGATCCGAAATAATGATTTACATTCAGTTCTTTCAACCTTCAGCAAGAACTGTCACGAGGAGATTTGAAAATATGTCCACTCCTATCATGTCTCAACTAGAAGATTTTGATCCATGATGTTACTTCCTACCTACATAGAAATGAAGATTTGGATGCATGATGTTATTTCTCCTTCCAAATAACTGTAGATTTGGATGCATGATGTTACTTCTTCTTCCAAATAATTGAAGATTTGGATGATGATGTTATTTCTCCTTCCAAATAATTGAAGGATTTGGATGCATGATGTTACTTCTTCTTCCAAATAATTGAAGATTTGGATGCATGATGTTACTTCTTCTTCCAAATAATTGAAGATTTGGATGCATGATGTTACTTCTTCTTCCAAATAATTGCAGGATTTGGATGCATGATGTTACTTCTTCTTCCAAATAATTGCAGGATTTGGATGCATGATGTTACTTCTTCTTCCAAATAATTGCAGGATTTGGATGCATGATGTTACTTCTTCCAAATAATTGCAGGATTTGGATGCATGATGTTACTTCTTCTTCCAAATAATTGAAGATTTGGATGCATGCTGTTACTTCTTCTTCCAAATAATTGAAGGATTTGGATGCATGATTGTTGTTGTTTGTTTTTCGTTCGCTCCATTGTAACCATCACGGATATCTGTGCGATTTCCGCCGGGAGCGTGATTACGTTGTGCCACCGTTATGCGCCTTGTAGGCCTAGCACATCCGATTTCGGCATGTGGATGCATGATGTTACTTTCTCCTTCCTTTCATACAAATGCATGACATCAATACGGCAAGTCACTGTGCATAGAAGGGTAGACTATATGTCATGGCGCACACTCCACGTACAACCATAACCAGACATCAGTAAAGACCTGTGTACAGAAAGTAAAAATGACATGAAAAACTGATTATTGATTTTTTTTCGTTGGTCGGCTTTGGATTTTTTCGACATGCAACTCCAAGTATATAAACATTGACGAATGGAAAACACGACAATAACCAAAAATATAACGCATGAAGTTTTCTTTACTTCTGTACAGAGGTCTTCACCGCCGACGGTCTCAATACAACAGTGCGTTTTACAATTCATGACTTCCTAATAACTAGTTTTCTAAAGGTCAACGGGAAGTGTAGTAATGAGATTTGAACCAGGAAAATAAATGGTTGGGAGAAAAAAAATGCTACCAAAGTACTGTAGAAGCATTGAAAACTGGGGTCATTTGTGACGTTAAGTGATGCGTACAATTTGATATCAGGGCGGTGGGGACTGTGAAACAGGGTTTCCACAACGAAAAATAGCTGCCTACCATTTTGTCAATGGCGGTGGTGGGAAAAAGAAGGTGTGTTGGGGGAGGGGGGGGGGGAAGAAGATATTTTTTGTGTCTTATTTTTTAAGTACGCTATTTTAATTCTTTATCCATAGATGTTGTCAATTTTGGTTATATCAGGACGTATGGTCATTATAAAATGTGGGTGGTCTAAAAGTTAAAAGAGTTTGACAAACTGCTGGTCACAAGATGACTTTTAATGAGAAATACAAAAATTCGGAGGTCGTGTTAATAAGTATTACCAGAACTGGTACCTTCGTTATGTTTTGATGGACAAACTCCCTTATATAAACAAAATGGACTACTTTCCCGGTTAAAAGGTGCGTGCTTCATCAGAAAGAGGGTTTACTCACCTATAGACATAATATATTAATGTCATATGATTGTGGTTATTATAACGATGATGTTGGCGCTGATCATAATAAAACTCCAAGGGATTACACACTTGTCATATTTGTTTTGCCAGACGGCGAAGTGCTACTTATAATTCTAGAATAATGGTTTCTGGCATTTGTTTTTTATGGGGTGGTTTTCCATAACTTTTGCATGTCCCATATGACTGTTTTGCTCAATGTGGATCTATAAATATATAACAAGCCCAAATGCTAAAGGCAACATCAACTTCCTGGGAAGGAAAGACCAGAATCATCTTCCGAATTCGTACACAACATGTACAGCTTAACAATCACACGAACAAAATACAACCACAACACACTCAAGGGTGCAGGCTGTGCACACATCCCTATGAAAATGTTGACGACCACCATTTTAAATGTCCAGCATTGGATGACGTTAGGAAAATGCTTCTCCCTCCAAAGCCAGATAAATGGAACACCGTATATGTAACAAAACAACAGCTCACAAGCACATGCATATATCACACAATGGCATTGGGTCAAGGGGAATCAGCCCATGGACCGCTGAATCAGCAACCAACCAACCAACCAACCAACCAACCAACCAACCAACCAACCAACCAACCAACCAACCAACCAACCAACCAACCTCAATGAGGACGAAGTGTGCAATACCACGAGCTTGGTAGTCTTTTACTCTAAATCACAAAGTGCTGTCTTGCTTACAATCTCGAGATATGCTGCATACTGAAGGTCAAGGTAAGCTGAGTGCTGAATTCTGAGTCAACGTTATAGCACAAAATTTCCTATAAGTGCTCAGCTGCCGAATCAGTTTTTGACCAGGATCCGCCTGATTAGCGTCGCCTTCGTACTTACTTATTAGTAAGCGCCATCCCTCGAACCTTCCCAAAGCATGAGCCATGGTAAGCTACTTACTGGTGGCTGAGTGAGATTGTTCTATGCGAGTATTTTTAAAATTCAAATTACGAATAACAAATGGACTCGAAATACGAGTCTGCTGATCGGCGTGGGAAGACTTAACATTATACTACCACCTGTTCCGGAAGCTGCAGATAAGATGGTTTATTCCCGTTCACCAGTCCACAAATGGTTCTTCAGCAGACTTCCTTAAAGCGAAGATCATGGGGTGGGGTAATCAACACAACGTTCAAACTCCTTTGTCGCCTCCTTCAGCATACATAGCAGTCAACAGTGTTACTATTCCTTGCTCCACATTCGGGCTCAAGCAACATACAAAATAGGTAGCATAATATAAATGTAATTAGTGATCTTGATTTTGCAAACGACTTGTGGCGTATTAAGTCTAACTCCTGATAAGACACAAGAAATGTTGAATTGATTTTATCATCTTGCAGAACAAATTGATATTCAAGTTAACACTTCCAAGACTAAGATAATTAACTTTATGAACTTTAATTTGAATATCACTTTGAATTCAGGCAGTTGATAACTTTTCCTACGTAGGGCAGCAAAATGACAGAAGATGTCTACCAGAATTTCGTTGGCAAATGCATTAAACTACCTAACAGACATCAGGAAGTCAAAAACAATAAGTAAATATACCACACTGCGACTGTTCAACTCCAAATGTAGTATCCGTATTAATATATAGTTGGGAAATATGGAAAATAGCAAAATCACTGGATAAGAAATTAAATTCATTTGAAAATACATGCCTTCGAAAACTCTTAAGTATTGGTTTGGAAGTATTCAAGCCAAACAAGCAAATAAGAGACGACACCAAAGAGCAATATATTTCTACAACAATAGTAAGTAAACGATGGACTTATGTCAGACATGTACTTAGAATGAATGAAAATAGACTGCCACTGCAAACATTAAATTGGTACCAGTTGGCGAAAGAAAGATAGGAAGACCAAGAGAAAGTCTTCGCAGAACAACCAGCTATTGATCTCAACAATATGCAATAACTTTACACAGTAACATCACATCGCTTCAACTGGAGAGCACTGGTTTCTGCCATATGTACCGTATTCGATGCTGAAGGAGCATTGATAATTAGTTAATGAAGTTTATCCTGTACAGAACATATTCTGTTGCGACCTTGTGTTGAGCCATTATGCCAGTATGAATCTCTCAGTTGTCTCATTGTGGGACCTGAAAGGGGAGCAAAGAATAGCAAGTTACTTACGTACGGAGCGACTAAGGAGGTTTGGAGATAAAATTGGCTGTCTCATCCCATAGATGGTCAACGTTACCTAGAATTCATGTTGAAGTCGAATATGTTAGATCGAAGGCGCAAATATACCAGTCAAACTGTAAACCGTGCATTCCGTTCCTCAAACAACAGCTTGCTAATATGCTGAAGTTTAAGAACGAAAGCAGAAGAATAAGATGAAGCAATTGTTCAATAGCAATTATACGTTCCCGTAGAATGGCTAACATTACGAGAAACTGCGTAACCATAACACAACTCATTTCATTCTCCAGACTACATCCTATTATCCGTAAAAATGTATGAGAATGACCACATAAGAAGGTGAGTCAATTTCAACTGCTTCAAACGGTCAGCTTGATAACACTTTCACCGCTATTCTACTCCTACAGTTAATAAAATTAATTAACAATTATCAGCAAAGATGGGGCGTTACTTAAGATTCACTGTCTCAGGAGTTGAACCCATATAATCTGACGATTATTTCCAACGCACTGCCGGAGTGTACAGACTCTACATACACGTCTGACATTGTTGCTTTAAAATTTTAAGTCTATCCCAACAGGAATGTTCTACTTCAATCTGCTGCTGAGATTAAATCAGTAGAATAAGCTGCCGTGATAATACCGGTTAAAGCTGCCATGATGATACTTGGTGAAAGCTGCCCTGATGATGTAAGTTGCCGTGATGCTTCAAGCTGCCCTGATGATGAATGCTTCCCTGATGATAAAAGCTTCCCTGGTGATGAAAGCTTCCCTGGTGATGAAAGCTGCCCTTATTGTTAACGCTGCCCTGGTTGTTAACGCTGCCCTGATGATAAAAGCTGCCATGATGATGAAAGTTTCCCTGATGATACTTGATAAAAGCTGCCCTGATGATGAAAGCTGCCCTGATGATGAACACTCCCCACCTGAGAAGTTAACTAAACAGCACAACGAGCCGACAAGAGAAGTGTACTTCAGTAGCTACCATCACACGGTGGTGTGCCTCAAAATGACATTTCTTATGAGATTATAAAAAAAGGAGAACAATTTATAATGGAAGATAGTGAAATCTCATATTAGAAGACGAAAAGTTATATACAAACAATCAGAAGTGAAAATAACACGATAAAATATGTCTGCAACTATGTAGAATGGGAAGCACAGATCATCATATGTTATATGAGGACAAAAAAGAACATACGGAATAAACACACGGGATGCGACTGTCTGCTACACCATTGTGCACTTGTAAAACAGATGAACAGATATCTGAACATATTCTGCAGTACTGCCTCCTTTGTACGGACAACTGAGAGATTCATACTGGTCTAATAACGCAACAGTGCAACAAACGATTTTATGGAACCATAAAATAACTCCAAAACAACAATAGATTTTATGCAGATGACTTGTCTGACAATGTCGACATGAAGCGAAAACAAAAGAAAGATAGTTACATCAGTGTGTAACATTTGTGCTTATACTGATGTTTTTAGTTTCCCTACTTTCATACCAAATCGTATACGTGTGTTGTATAATGTTCTCCAGATCTGATAGAGGCAGGCAGTATTCGAGTGGAGCAGTCTAATTAACCCATTTCTTAAGTACATGGTTGTTCTAAGATCATGTAAGCATTACGTAATTACCCAAAACGTTATATTTTCCCGTGTCAGGATGACATGAACTGTATCCTATTGGATGCCTTGTATGTGTCTTGTTACAAATAAATGTCCATATCTCATATGTGTAAATGAATTGCCAGTCTGATCTATCAATTGGCGGATCTGTCATGGCGGATTATTGACACAGAGGTACCTATAGGTACCTATAGATATATAGGTACATAATTAAAACGCTGGTCGAACTTACGGGCTAACCAAGATGGTGGTAGTTTCGATCCCAAGGAATAAGTAGCGATTAGCTCCTATCTCCCATGGGCAATGGGGTATCCTCTCCAGAGCTTTATTGCGTTCTCAGAAGACCTACCAACTTTGTGTCGCATGACAACACCAACCAACGAGATGTACATAAATAATCTAGCACATGACTTAATAAAGAATGTTTTGATTCTGCTCGCATCACTTCTATTGGAGTGAGTCACGACTAGAGGCACAGTGTAAATATTAACTGCTAGAGATAGTTTTATAGACAATATAGTATTGGAATGTGTGTAAGCAAATTCGAATATCTAGAAGCAAAAATAAACAGTTTATGAGATTGTTCAGTTGTGGTCAAAAGAGGATTCGCAATAGTAACTTTCTACCACAAATTAGAAAGGTGTGGCAAAGTAGTAATAATGACACTAAAATAACCCCTTTAAATAGCATGTGTTTTTCCAGTGACAACATACTGGTGTGAGACTTGAACTTTAAAGAAGATCAATATACAGAACGATTGAAATGAAGTGCTACAGAAAGATCCTAGGAATATCATGGACCTAGGAAATAGAAGATCATAGAAATTTTGATATTACTGAAACTAAAGGAAGGGTGACTTCTAAATTAGAGATGGGGATAAACGAAATACAGGCTGGTTTCAGATCGGGCAGAGGAACAAGAGATCACATTCTTAACATGAGATTGATCATAGAAAAGTGTAGGGAATTTTCAACTGACCTGCACATGTGTTTCATAGATTACTCAAAAGCGTTCGACCGCGTCCAACACCAGCAACTATGGGAGATAATGAACAGCATGGGTTTCCCAAGACATCTGATTCATCTAATAGAGGAACTTTACCAAGATCAAAAGGCTGCAGTGAAGTTAGAGAACGATCTCTCAGAGTGGTTTGAGGTACAGAGTGGAGTAAGGCAAGGGTGCACACTCTCCACATACCTGTTTAACATCTACGCTGAAAGTATAATGAGGAACGTGAGAGAAGACATACACAACACTGACTACCACGCTTTAAACATAGGTGGATTCCTAATCCCGGAACTACGCTACGCAGACGACACAGTACGTCTTTCAAACAATATAAAGGGATTGGAACAACTAATAAAGAACACAAAGAAATATAGCGAAGCACAAAATTTGTATTTAAACACGCAGAAAACAAAAATCATGTCAACAGATATAACAGCACAACAACCAAAAATCAGAATAGACAATACCGAGATAGAATGTGTGGATAAATTTGAATATTTAGGAGCAAACATCAACGGTGCAGGAGACTGCATGGCAGAAATAAGGAAGAGATTGGCAATGACATATTGCAAAATAACACGGCTGAAAAACATATGGAAAAACAACAAAATAGAAACGAAAGTGCTAATGTTACGAACGTTTATTTTTCCGGTTGCAACATACGGCTGTGAAACATGGACTATAAGTAAAACAGCGGCAAAGAGGATCAACGCCTTCGAGCTGAAATTCTACAGGAAGATACTTAGAATATCATGGAGGGGTAAAATCAGAAACTCAGATATTATAAACACACTGAATATTCCAGAGTGTTGGTTACTAAACACAATAACAAAAAGAAAACTACGCCTGTTTGGTCATATAAAGAGACATAACTGTTTAGAAAGACAAATAATGGAGGGAAGAGTACCTGGGAAGAGGAGAAGGGGCAGACCAAGAAGACGATGGACTGACGACATTAAAGATAACATGAATACAGCGCTAGAAAATGCAAGCCACATCGCCCAAGACAGAGAGAGGTTCAGAGAGTTCATTGGGAAGACAACGTTCTGGAAGGAATACGTCACATGACATACTTCTAAATACAATCATAAGAAGGAAGCTACAGTATTTTGGACAATTAAAGAGACATGATCATCTCTTTATCATCAGGTGTCATGCAGGTTGACGTAGGCGATCATGGCTCTCCACAGCTCTCTGTCTCCAGTATTATGTATCAAGATCGTTGTTGTTTCCCTGCCATGCCAGGTTATCAAACTGACTAATATTTTCTCACGTTCTCGTCCTCTGTCTCAGTTGCTTTCAATCTTGTCTGTTGTGACTATGTTCTTCAAACCTCCATGTCTCATGAAGTGGCCAAAAAATAAAGATTGTCTTTTTCTTATATTATTGATTATATATTATTGATCTCACTCATAGAAAGGCTGATTCTAGAGGGCAGAGAACCAGGAAAGAGAAGAGGAAGATGAAGAAGACTATGGACCAGCGATATCCAAGAATGTATGAACTTGTCTCTGATCAATCCAGCCTGGTTGTACGGAAAGAGAGGCGTTCAGAGTATCCACGATGAAGACAACGTTCTGGAAAGAATATGTCACTTTATATATATATATGATATCTATAGACAGTTTTCTCTTTGTGCAAACGAGAAAATGTTTATACTGCACAGTGCTTCCAGCAATGTTTGCAATCAACTGTTACCGTGACGTGGCAAATCCAGTTGTATAGATCTCGTAAGAATTAGTGATTTAACATGGCCATGGGCATAATTAAATGAGATGGGGTAAGATTAAGGCATTCTGTTTCCACTCAGTAATGTTGAGACACCAGAGTCCCTCATTGTCAATGTGAATAATGTTGCCTGCTGTAAAGTATTTACAGCTGCAAATATTTCCAACACTTAATACAGGCCAATGTTGTGTTTCCTTGAGAAAAAGCGCGAGTCGAGATAAGAATAACTCAGCGTATTTTATTTTCCAGGTTAGCTGACTCGTGCATTTGCATTCTGAAGTGATGCGAACAAATGCTTGAATCTAATCAACTTACAGAAAGCGATGCTTACATTGAAATATGAAATTGCCGCTCTGTCTGCTTTCTGGAATATTACGTTCTTTTCACATCAGTCGCAGCAAGATCTGATATATCCTTCATGTATCATGTAATACAGTATTGTGGTTATTTCATGCCTGTATATATTAATCAATTCCTTTTTAACAACTTGGTCGCAACTGACAAAATATGTATGTAATAGCAGGAATTCCCTATACACAGATTAAAGAATAAATATAACTAGGGATTGTGGAAAGTGTTGCTAAATAGAAAAATGTATCATTAAAGGATTCGCTTTAGAGGGATCCCACTATATTTGGAACGTTTTGGAAAAAATAAGCTGATTCCCTCGTCAATTATAAAGTCCCGTGGATTATTCATCATCATCCTTTAAAGTTTTACTGCAACCATTATCTTCATTGCGCTCATACTTTTCTAAGCTGGTATAGGTGCGCAGTTAAAGCATGACCGAGCACCAGTATAGAGCTTTCAACAAAACAGACACAGGCCATCACTCGTCACCTTTTTTTAAATTATTATCATGCTTTTGGAGGTCACTTTTAATATTCAAAGTCGACTGCCAAAGAAAGCCAAGGTCGACCAACGAAATACACGGAAATAATAACAAATGAGCCTTCTAGGTCATGTTTATTTTCTGTTGCGATGTCTTATAGACCTGTCGAAGGTCACGGTTAAAGACATACTTTGTCAGATCTCACTCCGATTAATTTGATTGCAGATGTTATCTCGATGACCTCCGTACACAATTACACAGTTGTTGGTGTGTTGACAATACGATTGTTTACAGGAAACCATGTTTATACTGATGCTTAGTTGGGTTGACAATTGTTGCTGCTTCTTCATACCACCTGCCTGCTGGTACAGTTCGGTCTGAAGTTCACCAATCATCTCTCATTTTCTACTCTTGCGATAAACTTTCTAGTCCATTTAGATAAGAGCAAGTAGCTCATGACTTCGACAAAAATAGCACAGGTCCACGCTATAACCTTATTTTTTTCAGACATGGAGAAAAGAACAAGGATCTGCCGAGTGCGTGCTAAAAAGGTTAAAAAGAGGAAAATCTTGGATGGTTCTTTCAATTATTGAATATGAATGTCCACTAGTGGACTTAAGTTATCGTGCAGAATGGGACAAAGTGCCATCAGAATTACGCACTGCCTTTTCAGTACACATCAGTCTTGAGAAAATAAAGCGTGTCGGCTACAGAACCCCTTGGTGGTGGAAGCAAAGTTCAAACCAGATTGATGAAAATTCGTATGAGGCATTCACGACATAGGCTAGAAAGATAATTGTGGGTGACGAAGGACACGACAGCGGTGTTTTTTCTTCTACCACAAGCATAACCAATGATTTCATGGCGGTAACCAGTGCAATGGCGTTACTAGAATCTCACATCAACACCTGTGTATGCGTTCTCAGCGACTCAATGAGCACGCTAAGAAGATCGAGAATGGTTGGGATCGCTGACAGTTGTTGGAGTAATCTGACTAGAATTAACTTCATATGTGTGCCTGGAAAATGCTGGTGTCACAGGAAATGAAACGAGCTGACATGCTTTCATGCTAACTATCTATCCTCCAGACGTGACGCTGACCTTTCCTCTGACTTTCATTTGCTGTCGATGAAACGTATACAAAAAGTAACCAATGAAAATCACGGAAGAATTCTAATATCGTCACTTAATAGCGAAGGATTATTCAGCTCATAGAACTGTAATTAACGAGGGTCTCGGATAAGCACATTGTTTTTCTATGTTCCTCAATGTTATTCGACCATGTGTAGTACTGCATGGTCATACGAGAATGTTGATGATGATAACGATCATGGTGAAGTACTCCATTTAGCTATGATCATGTAGCTCGTGAGATCACTGACAAAGCACAGACCCACATAAAGTGTAATGTCTATGTGTAAACTGTACTGTGAATGGTTGGAAGTGGTGGAGACAGGTTTTGGTCGAATGTCAGTCTAGGACAGCAGTGGGAATAATACTACCAGAAGACTATATCGGACCCACCAAACCATTTTTTCCCCTGCATTTTTGTCAGGCTGATTTAGATGCGAAGTATATATTGACATCAGAGAACCCTACTTGGAGCACCACAGCGTTAAAAAAGCGTTTTAGCTTCTTACCACTCGAAACAAAGTCCATTCTACCCTCCAAGCCAAAAAATAAAGCCTACCTCTGGTCTAGGACATTCTTGGACACCCGATTCCTCTGCGGCACAAAGATAGATACAGCTCTGCTGTTTTGGGTGGCCTGTAAGCATATCTCATCTGAACTCCATGCTGTATACATTATATGTTGTACAAGTCTTCGGAATATCTTCGTATTACCTTCGTTCTCAAGTTCCTGCTGATTGGTGAGATGTAGTCTAGAGAACGGAATGCACTGTGTCATAGTTTTAAGACTTGACTGCCATATCTGTGCTTTTCAACCCGACACATCCGATTTTTGAGTCACTTTGACAGATGAGATTGACCAGTCGCCACAACACCCAGAAACAAGAGAACTCAAGTCGCTCGTAGAAAATGGAGGGTTTCCCGGAGACAAACAGACAGCAAAGATTAGCATCAAGAAAGTCATCAGAGCTGCGAAAGTTAAGTCATGGCAAGAATACGGAGAAATGCTAAACAATGATAGACAAAATGCACAAAAGATGTTCTGCAAGAAAGTACAAAACATAAGAAGTAAAAAAGACACCTACGAACCAACAGAAATAATTAACGATGAACTCGGCAACATACAAAAAAGGTCTCAGGAAATCACGGAAAGATGGAAAAATTACGTCAATCAGCTGTTAAACTTAAAGGAAGGAGAAGTGACTACACCAATAAATAGAGGAAGTAAAAAAAATTTTTTACATTTTTAAATAAAATCTAGAAGACCTAGAACCATACATTCTGAAATCTGAAATGGACGACGCAGTTAAACATGCACCAAACAACAAAGCACCAGGAATAGACGGAATACTTATAGAACTAATAAAATGCTAAGAGCGACAGGTATAAAGTGGCTACACAGACTGTTCAATGTGATATGGCAGATACAAAAGACACCACAGGAGTGGAATACAGCGGTAATTGTTCCCATCTGGAAGAAAAGAGGCTGTAAGAGAGACTGTACTAAATATAGAAGCTTACCACTCTTAAGTCACGTAGGAAAAATCTTCAGCAAGATACTGGAGCGAAGGATGCGCCCATATATAGAATCACGGCTCAGCAACACACAAATGGGCTTTCGGAAAAATAAAAGCTGTACAGATGGCATCTTCGCCATCAAACAACTTTCAGAAAGAGCGATAGAACATAACCAAGACTTATATTTGGCTTTCGTAGACCAAGAGAAGGCTTTTGACAGAGTAGATAGAGTACAACTATGGATAACACTACAGACATTGAGAGTTCCCCAACATCTGATAAGACTATGTCAGAGCATATACGCCAATAGTCAATGCTCAGTAAGAACAAGCACCGGTACATCCGATAAATTTCAAATTCACTTGGGTGTGAGACAGGGATGTGTACTATTCCCCCTATTGTTCATAACATACATAGACCACATCTGCAAAGTAGCAAAGACAACGCAAGAAAACACTCTAAAGGATAACTTAAACGAACTACTATTTGCAGATAACCAAGCACTAGTGGAGGCATCAGAAGAAGGACTACAAAGACAAATATATTGATTACATCAAACATGCCACACCTTTAACGAAGATAAATATAGAAAAGACCGAAGTAATGAAGATAGGAAGAACAGAAAGAAACAACAATATATATATATATATTTTGAAAGCAACAAACTTGACCAAGTGACAGAATTCACATGCCTAGGAAGTCATATAAGAACAGACGGTAAGACCACCAAAGAAATACACAATAGATGTAGTAAAGCATATCAAGCCATAGGACAAATGACACCAATCGTCAGAAACAAAAACGTAGATTTAAACAACATAATAACACTATTCAAAACGATTATTATGCCAACGCTGTGCTACCAAGCCAAACATGGACAACGACAGCACAAGACAAACGTAAACTTGTGATAGCTGAAATAGCTTGCTTACGCAGAATCCTAGGAATAACACTAAGAGACAGGGTGAGGAATGAGGACATCTGACAAAAAAACGGGCACAACCCCAATCTTAGAATACATCAAGAGACAACAGATCAATGGTTTGCACAAATCAGCAGACTACCATCAGACAAGATACCACAGCAAGCTATTCTACACAGATACAGCGAAGACAGACCTAGAGGTCGACCACGAAAACGATGGACCACTGAAATAAAAGAGGCGACAAATTCCACAATATACTCAGCACACAAGAGGGCCATCTGCAGAAAACTCTTCTACCCATGACGCTGAAAGGCAACAAAGGTTTTCAGCGAATAGATATAATAGACACTGGTACAGCATTTATTTTGATAAAAATTAGGAGTTATTTCTTTGTGACTATCCCTTGTAGAGAAGGCGCTGATATAAAAAAAGCTACATATGTCAGGACTGGGGATTTAATGAGGGGAGCACCAGACCATGCTCTTGTCGGTACACTAAGACCTTTGTACAGAATTAATTAGGACTTAATTCGATGCGTTTAAAACCCTTTCGATGCGTTTTTTTAAAATATTGTCGTTAACTTCGTTGGTCACTATTTATATACTTGGATTCCCATGCCAAAATAGCCAAGGACGACCAACGAAAACAGGGAAATAATCAAAATGGGACTTGCAGGTCATGTTTAGATTTTCTTTGTACATGGCTTCTATACTGGAGACGGTCATGACCAGACCAACCACCATGCAACAGTAAACCCGCCAACAGACATCTATTATTTCTCACACGAAATTAGCAAGTGTCTGTCCAGGGCAGTTGATGTTGCTACATCAATGTGTCCTTGCTTCTTGCATCAGTAAACTTTAATTTACACTTGTTATCACATAGTGTCTACTCATTTACTTGAATATTCCTGCCGCTTGTGTTGTTAACTACAAGATCGATACTGCGCGTGAAAAGTGTGTACCATAGCAGCCATTCCCAGAGGTTTCAAAACAGTATAGCTGTATTAAATATGAATATGCTAGGCACATTTTCGTCTCTAGGCGATATTGTTATTGTTGTACTGCAAGAAATATAATCTGTGATTCATAGCGTTGATGTATCTTATTCTTCTTCTTCTGCGTTCGTTCTCAAACTCCTGCAGATTAGCAGGATGTAGTCCGGAAAACGGAATGCGGTGTATCATGGTTTACAGCATTGCTGTGATATCTGCGCCTTTCGGCCTGACACATCCGACTTCAGCATGGCTTTGTGTCACTGACCCTATATGGGATGGGAGAGCCAACTCCATCCGATAACCTCCTTAGTCGCCTTTTACGACATGCGTGGAAGGTAAACAGTGTTAATATTCTTTGCTCCCCTCTGGGCCCCGGCAACACACGGGCGGATGATGTATCTGAGCCACAAATAGTCTTTCACAGTATGTGCAAGGAATCACATGCCTGCTTGTACCATCGTGTGCAGTTGTGTCTTCGTTGACGTGCAGCCATTGAACTAACAGCTATCACTTTCTCCTTTCTCTTTATGCCATTCCTGATCTTTGCCCACCATGCAACACGAGCCTTTGTATCCTGTTCCCATGATTCAGTATAAGTTCCTGTATCATAAATGCGTTTTCATAGGTCTTTGTACGGAAGTAGAGATCAACATTGAGATCTTTCATTCTCCATAAAGTAAATCCATCGGTATTCTGGCATCTTCCATCTCCTCCAGCATGTCCAAACCACCTGAGTCTGCTCAGACTGAGAAAAGAAAATACAGGGGTATTGCTTGTTCTTTTCAATGCATTAATGTTAGTGACTTTGTCATGCCACCTAACTCTAAGAATTCTTCGTAGGAACGTGGAAATTTAGTCGTCTCTCGTTGTGTATGTAGACTGCACCTATTTTCACGAAGCCGTGCCAGCTAAACGTACCTGGTTCAAATCTAGACTGCCACAGTCTTATTTTTTTGTATAAAATTCAGAATCATCGCCAGTTACCGTGGAAGTGTTACACTTATAGCATTTTATATTTGTGGGGGGAAAAAACAACCTAATCAGCGAATGTTCTCGTTTGATAGATTTCGATGCTAAGGAAACGCATTTTATGTGCGTTATTTACTTCAGCGTTAGTTTTCAAACTCATGCGGATTAGCAGGATGTAGTTCAGAGATTGGAATGCGCTGTGTCATAATTTACATAATGGTTGTGATCTCTGCCTGTTTCGGTCTGACGGACTTGGCTTCAATTTGACTTTAACATACGGTACAAGGCAGACAACTCCGCCCCATACTTCTTTAGTCGCCTCTTACAACGTGCATGTTAGGCCACATTATTTCTATTCCTTGCTCCCCGCTCCCCTCTGAGGCTCCGTCCAAACACGGCATTGAATATTCTTCCAATTGATAACTTAGAATGTTTCGTATAGTTTAAGCATTTCCACTTTCTGTGTTTTTATGCGCATGAATAGAAATACAAGTTTGCGCGCGCGCGCGCGTGTGTGGGGGTGGGGGATATAAAAAATACAAATATGCACGGATAAATGTGCAAGGCGTGAGTAACTTGATATGAAGTAAAGCCCGAGACTGGTGTGAGTGCCAAAGCACAGTTATATGTATGCAAATGTTCGTGCGAGGGATATCACGTAGCAGTTATAGACGTGATTCTAGACAGTTTAACATCATGGCGTGAAAGATGGTCAATAGCGAAATTATGATCGACAGGATCGACATGATGATGAAGGGAGAAATAATGGTCTACACTTCAGTTGCAATAAGGAAATAAGACAGCTAGACAAAGAAATAAATCGATAACATCAAAGAGTGAACTGTTTATAAACGGCTTTGAGATGAAAGAACGGAAGCGACAGATTAGAAAAAAAGTTGATATGATGCAGATACTTTGATATGCGACCCCCCTTTTATTTTATTAAAACCAAAGACGAGAATTAACGTATTGTGATGGACGATGTTTTCTCCCCTTGCTATTACTTATAATATGTCTATTCATAATTCCTTCCTATGTTTTAGTCCATATTTTTACTACCAGTATTGATTTTTTAATTTTGCAACCAATTCTTTCTCTAATTATTACTTTCTTTCATCGTTGTTACAATTAGTACTATTCTATAATTATTACTTTCTTTCATCGTTGTTAGAATTAATATATTTTTCTAATTATTGCTTTCTTTACTCATTGTTATAATTAATACCTTTATGTATGAAATTATTACTTTCTTTCATCTTTGTTACAATTAATACTTTTATGCAATTATCACTTCCTTTCATTAATACTCATATCCCCACCCCCCAGCTCTTAAAGTCTTTCCTTTGAGAATGAAAGACTGCAGTAAAACTGCCTACCGTTTGCTAATTGGGGAAAATATATTCAACGCCCCCCCCCCTACAAAAAAGACTAAAATTCAGTTTTACAAATAAGGCAGATACGCATAATCAACGTTTCGATTACAAGACCTTTATCAAGTTAAACTCAATTTTTTTGAAAATATAATTAAACCAAACTACTTTTAAAGAAAATGTGCTTGCATCAATGCCAGCAGAATCAGATGGAAGTAAAGTATAATAAAACACACATATCTTAACTACATATAGGAATAGATTAACAGATGATTGGTAAACACTTAGCTTAGAATGTTTCTGTTCTTCTATACCTCGGAGGCTACTAAGGGCAAGTTTTGACCTGTAAAGTTCAAGGCCATAGTAGATGATAACCAATCATGCTGAAGAGCATATACGGGAAGAGACTGGAATATAGATTAGCAAGTAAATATTGTAAATAATTAAAATGTGTTATTTCCCTTCGTGTGTGTGTGTGTGTGGTACCATGGCCCACTACCTGATTATCTGGCGTTTTTGTATTATATATGTGTAGATTATAGAACTGATCCAGGCAGCACAGTAGACACCAGTGACGCAGCGTCAATAAATGCCAAAACGCTAGGCGTCCCATCCCAATGATTAAGTATCTTAAAAAGCGCACATAAATTTACTATAAACACTACAGAAAGATAAACCTGGTTTATTGTTTAGTTGAAAGAAATCCGCCATTGGAGTTTTTAATCCATTGGCGTACAAAGATTAATTGACAAAACGCCACGTCATTGCCTGCTGAAAATATAATGGGAAAACCCGTTGCTATTTTAATTTATAGCGAATTGCCTTTCATACGCTGGCTTCAGACCAATCATACGCTTAGAAAAAAATTATGCTGATGGGGTAAAAAAGGGAAATTCCCTATCTATTACATTATTTTATCTGTGTATAAACACAGTCTATTCTTTTTTGGTGTGTAATTAATTGTGTAGTGTATAATTACACAAATGAAATGTAAATTTGAGGACCTTTTTCATCTAATGTTTCTTGAATTATTCAATTATTCTAGGAGAGTACATTTAAATATTGCAGTAAAGAATTCCTCCAGAATATATTGAATAGTTTAATAAAACAGTACGGATTCTTTGATTGTAGCCTACTAGAAAATGAACTTAATAACGTATATGCAGATGAGACAACGCATTTACATCCTAAACAACTCTTGATATATTTTACTGTAAATAACCTAGATTCAATCTATCAGGCAGTAACAAAATTACTCCTATTAGTGTTGACTATACCTACCACTGCAGCCAACAGTGAAATAAATATGAGCCCCCTGAAGAAATCCAAACAGATCTCAGAGATTCCATGAACAACAATCGTATGTCATGTTTACATTATTTGGAGATTGAAAAAAAAACCGTGTTAAGTGCCCTTTAATCAGAATCAACATTTATTGAGAGGGTACTAACGGGGCTGTAGATGTGTTTACCTATAGGAAGGGGGGGGGGTGTTTACCTAAACATAAAATGACATCCATTTTATTTGTGTAAATCCCACGGTTTGAGTGAAATTGTCAAAACCTTTTTGTGGAAAAATCGTGTAGTTTTTAAATTTATTTCCTAGTGCCAAAAGTCATAGTGGATTTGCTAAGTTTGTAGGTTGGAATAACCCAAAACTTCTCCCCTTCTTATATACGGGCTTGAATACTGAACATTTTCGCAGATAAGTAGTAGTAGAAGTACGGACGCCTGGAGTGCATTACAAGAGTGTATAAGGTAAATTTAAAAAAAATAAATGTGATATTTTATGTAGTACCGTAAATATATGTTTCTGGTGTTTAAAAGGGGGGGGGGAATAAAGCTACCAACCTACTAAAAAAGGTCATTCTGCGTTCCCACTCTAACAATTCATGATACGCCACTGGTAGACAAGTCTTTGATAATAATCTCAATAATCTGAATATCTCAATAACATCTCTGATATTGATCAGAGCAGATGTTGCTAAAGGTATTAAAATAACAGTAGGTTAGCGCCATAAAAGTGTAATAGGAAAGTTTGAAACGGGGTAATGAAGTTTTGCTAATAACTACACACACAAATAAGCACACACACAAATTAATGTTTCGAACACAAGGCCTTTATCAAGTTTATATACACATATACATCTAAAATCGACGAGCAGGGACGACACAGCTGGCGTTCACAGGTCAAACGGGATGTGGTCGTGGCCGGATGGATGGAAATAGGACACAAACAGGAAATGTACAAAAATAGAAAGTATACAAAAACAAACCTAAATACATGTGAATACGAGACAAACAGAAAAATGTCGGAACAACCCGATATTATTCATATGTCAGGTTCTCATTCATACGAAGATGGCAGGGCATCTTGTTCAATGTCAACACCATGTTAATTGCATTCTTCGACATTGATGTGTTAGTTCATCATCAATGTGTCCATGGAGGATAGAATGTTAATGCAGAGTTCTACAAAACAATCTTGCAGCGTCTCTGGGGCGCACAATCACTTGAATTTTGCATGATGACAATGCCCATCTCTGCAAGTATTGTATCAATTAACATTCTCTACAAGTACTGTATCATTGAACAATTCCTACAAGTATTGTATCATTAAACAATCTCTACAAGTATTGTATCATTAAACAACCTCTACAAGTATTGTATCATTAAACAATCTCTACAAGTATTGTATCATTAAACAATCTCTACAAGTATTGTATCATTGAACAATCTCTACAAGTATTGTATCATTGAACAATCTCTACAAGTATTGTATCATTGATCAATCTCTACAAGTATTGTATCATTGAACAATCTCTACAAGTATTGTATCATTGATCAATCTCTACAAGTATTGTATCATTGATCAATCTCTACAAGTATTGTATCATTGAACAATCTCTACAAGTATTGTATCATTGATCAATCTCTACAAGTATTGTATCATTGTACAATCTCTACAAGTATTGTATCATTGAACAATCTCTACAAGTATTGTATCATTAAACAATCTCTACAAGTATTGTATCATTAAACAATCTCTACAAGTATTGTATCATTAAACAATCTCTACAAGTATTGTATCATTGAACAATCTCTACAAGTATTGTATCATTGAACAATCTCTACAAGTATTGTATCATTGATCAATCTCTACAAGTATTGTATCATTGAACAATCTCTACAAGTATTGTATCATTGATCAATCTCTACAAGTATTGTATCATTGAACAATCTCTACAAGTATTGTATCATTGATCAATCTCTACAAGTATTGTATCATTGTACAATCTCTACAAGTATTGTATCATTGAACAATCTCTACAAGTATTGTATTATTGAACAATCTCTACAAGTATTGTATTATTGAACAATCTCTACAAGTATTGTATTATTAAACAATCTCTACAAGTATTGTATCATTGAACAATCTCTACAAGTATTGTATCATTAAACAATGCCTACAAGTATTGTATCATTGATCAATCTCTACAAGTATTGTATAATTGAACAATGCCTACAAGTATTGTATAATTAAACAACCTCTACAAGTATTGTACCATTGAACAACCTCTACAAGTATTAAATTAATAAGGTTCTCTACAAGTAGAGAATGTTAATTGATACAATACTTCGTTAATACAATACTTATAGAGATTGTTTAATGATACAATACTTTTTAGAGATTGTTAATTGATACAATACTTGTAGAGATTGTTCTTCTTCTTCAGCGTTCATTCTGAAACTCCCGATGGATCTCCTTTGTAGCAGGACCATGGTCCAACTAGATTTCCAGCAGGATGTAGTCCAGAGAATGGAAATGACGTGTCGCCGTTTTATTTGCGCCAATGACCCGACATATCCGTCTTCGGCGGGGTAGAGATTGTTTAGTGATACAATACTTGAAAATTCTCTACATTATTAATGAACAATCTCTACGGGTATTGGATCAAAGAACAATCTTTAGAACTAGTGAATCAATAGACATTTCTCTATAAGTGTTGTATTAATGGATAATCTCTATATGTGGGGAGAGTTGTTTATTAAATTTACAAAACTCACAAACGTATCCGTAGTGTGAATGAAATAAAACAGAACAGAAAGTCAACGCTCCTGAAGCCTTCATTCATAATGATTCTCATCCACTTGTCATACGTGGCAGACACCTTTAAGTAGTTGAGGCTTTGGGCTGCACAGATGTGTGTCTTTATATTCTCGGATCCCTGTAGTCAGTTTTGGTATATCGTCCATAGCCCTTGAACAAAGTTCATTAACTTCTGTTGTGTAAGGAAAACAAGAAGTCTCTGGAGATTCTATCTCGGATTACTATTCATCTGATTCCAGGAGTTCCGGGTGTGCTAGGAAAGTTATCGATTTCCTTGTCAGACATTTATGTCTTCTCTCTATCTCCTGTCTAAATTTAATACACGCTTTAGGTCTTCACTGACTGGCCATTATCCTTGCCTAGATTATAGAATTTATGAGTGATTGTCCCCTCCCCAGCACCCTTATCCTCCTCTTCGTCTGGTCTGATTTTCTCCAACAAAAATCCTACTGCCATTATTGTATTTTGTTTCGAGCCGCCAGTCTTGTATTTCGGGAACAATACTTTTTTGCGCCTGTCTATCGTTTCTGGTTGCTATGGCACCGTCAGCAGACTTATTTATGATATTGGAATCCAATCAGGTGCTATGTCCACATGGACATATTCCAATATTTTAAGATTCTTGTCATGGTTTCTGCATGCTGGAGAATTATTTGTGTGTGTCTTCATTCCATGTTAATCAGACATGAGCTTCACTTCATCTTAGCCACCATGGCTTTGTTTATTTGAAGATTGGTTATTGGTATGTCTCTTTATTTGTTTGTTAGAAGATTAGTTATTGCTATGTCTCTTTATTTGTTTCTTAGATTAGTTATTGGTATGTCTCTTTATTTGTTTGTTAGAAGATTGGTTATTGGTATATCTCTTTATTTGTTTCTTAGATTAGTTATTAGTATATCTCTTTATTTGTTTGTTAGATTAGTTATTGGTATGTCTCTTTATTTGTCTCTTAGATTAGTTATTGGTATGTATCTTTATTTGTTTGTTAGATTAGTTATTGGTATGTATCTTTATTTGTTTATTAGAAGATTCGTTATTGGTATGTCTCTTTATTTGTCTCTTAGATTAGTTATTGGTATGTCTCTTTATTTGTGTGTTTGAAGATTGGTTATTGGTATGTCTCTTTATTTGTTTGTTAGATTAGTTATTGGTATGTCTCTTTATTTGTTTATTTGAAGATTGGTTATTGGTATGTTTCTTTGTTTGTTAGATTAGTTATTGGTATGTCTCTTTATTTGTTTATTTGAAGATTGGTTATTGGTATGTTTCTTTGTTTGTTAGATTAGTTATTGGTATGTATCTTTATTTGTTTATTTGAAGATTGGTTATTGGTATGTTTCTTTATTTGTGTGTTAGAAGATTAGTTATTGGTATGTCTCTTTATTTGTTTATTTGAAGATTGGTTATTGGTATGTCTCTTTATTTGTTTATTTGAAGATTGGTTATTGGTATGTCTCTTTATTTATGTGTTTGAAGATTGGTTATTGGTATGTCTCTTTATTTATGTGTTTGAAGATTGGTTATTGGTATGTCTCTTTATTTATGTGTTTGAAGATTGGTTATTGGTATGTCTCTTTATTTATGTGTTTGAAGATTGGTTATTGGTATGTCTCTTTATTTATGAGTTTGAAGATTGGTTATTGGTATGTCTCTTTATTTGTGTGTTTGAAGATTGGTTATTGGTATGTCTCTTTATTTGTTTGTTAGATTAGTTATTGGTATGTCTCTTTATTTGTTTATTTGAAGATTGGTTATTGGTATGTTTCTTTATTTGTTAGATTAGTTATTGGTATGTATCTTTATTTGTTTATTTGAAGATTGGTTATTGGTATGTCTCTTTATTTATGTGTTTGAAGATTGGTTATTGGTATGTCTCTTTATTTATGTGTTTGAAGATTGGTTATTGGTATGTCTCTTTATTTATGTGTTTGAAGATGAATATGATCTCTTTCAGTCTCCTCTTCATTTTGTAGTGCAGCCATAACTGCCATAATTAACTCATCTCTGTCTCTTCATATCACTGTTTCAATTTGGAGAGTATTCAAGATGGCGCTATGCTCATACGTAATGTTACGCTCTGTGTATGAAATACCTTCTTCTTGAATCTACCCCTGTCCAGGTTATGTGTCGTCCCTTGTCCCGACAAAGCCAGAATCATTGTGTTACATCCTGAGTCAGCATCTTGGTTTCGATTGAAGTAGCATTGAAATATGTTAACTGTAACACAACACCTTGATTTCGATTGAAGTAGCATTGAAATATGTTAAGTGTAACACAACATCTTGGTGTCGATTGAAGTAGCATTGAAATATGTTATGTGTAACACAACAATCTTAGTGTCGATTGAAGTAGCATTGAAATATGTTAACTGTAACACAACATCTTGATTTCGATTGAAGTAACATTGAAATATGTTAAGTGTAACACAACTTGGTTTCAATTGATGTACGAGGGATGTTCAAAAAGTAATGCCTCCTAATTTATAATTGAATTAAATAGGCACGAAAATGGATAAAACTCACATTAAAATGTAGCATGAAGTCTGTTCTTCAAAAAATTATTTCTCAGTGTAGTCTCCGTTGTTACAGTTTTTGTTTATCTTCGCACAAGGGCATGTATTCCCCACGGTAAGAATGTGTGTCTTTTTTTCCTAAACCAATTGCGCAGGGCGCGTTTAAGGTTGTTGGTATCCTTAAAGTGATGTCCGTGTAGATATTTTAGTGGTCTAAAGAGATGGAAGTCTGAAGGTGAAAACCCGGGACTGTAAGGATAATGTAGTAATACTTTCCAGCCAAATCTCCTAATCGCATCAATGGTGCATTTAGTGGTTTGTGGCGTGACATTATCGTGCAGCAGTAATGCAGTTCTCTGATCTTGTAATGAGTAAAATCGCAAAATTCGACAGCTAATCTTCTTCGTTTCAATATAATGGTCTGCATTCCCTGTTCCTTTGTTTAAAGAAGTCGAGAAAAATCACACTCTTCTTATTCCAAAACACGGAGGCCGTAACTTTCCGTACAGATGGTGAACTTTTGAACTTCTTTCTTGTCGATGTTGTGTCGTGTTATTCCATTGACTGCCTCTTGCATCCTGGTTAAACAAAATATTTGATAAAAACTCATCTCCTTCAGTTTCTTAACGGTGCAGAAGGTTAATGTTATGGTTTTCCTTGTTTATTTATGTCTGTCTATCAACACTCTGGGAACCCAAGGTGCACCAAACTTTCAATATCCCATATCTTTAATGATGTTCTGGACATACCTTTACTAATAGACAACATGGCATGCAGTTCATCCAGTGTTACCTGAATATCACCACGCATGATGTCAAAAATTCAATAAATGTTATGTAGTGTCACAGCCGTAGACGAACGACCAGTCCGCTTATGTCATCCGCCGAGGATTGACCTACTTCAGACACAACACCTACTTCAGACACTACGATGCTCCATCCCCACGTCGGACAGTGCAAATATCCATTGTTGAACTTCCATAAGCATTCTTCAGACGTTCTTGGGTGCGAATTGGGGCTTCGTCTTAATCATTGAAAATCGTTGTTTTAGTCGTACTTCTTAATCAACCATTTTTAAACGATGACCGTTGAGACATGTTGGTTATGCTATATAATGCAGAAGAGTGTTTGGGGATTCTCGCAAAATTAACAAATTGCACACAGATACAGTATTTACTTAAATAATAATTAGGAGGCATTACTTTTAGACCATCCCTGGTAGCATTGAAATATGTTAAGTGTAACACAACATTTTAGTTTCATTTGATGTAGCATTGAAATATGTTAAGTGTAACACAAAATTTTAGTTTCAATTGATGTAGCATTGAAATATGGTAAATGTAACACAAAATTCATTTTTGTCATCCTCTTGAATGAATCTGACATTTTAGCTAAGTGCACTTTCTGAACTGTATTGTCGACCTATTGCTGAAGTGTTATAGTCATCTCTGCATTGTAAGTGCCGAAGTCTAATATGTCGGCCATTGACGCAAATAAAACCTCGAGACAGCGAATATCGGTTCTCTGAAGCACATCCTGCTGAAAATCGTGTATAACCATTGTCCCACTGCAGTATAAATCCATTGGGAGTTTGAGAACGAATGCTAAATACACCATTGTTGTAGGATGTCGGATCCTCTCCTTCGTAGATTCTCACATCTGTCAGAGTTGGTCTTAGCCTGTGGTTAACATTGGCGTCATCAATCTAGTTTCGGGTTTGTTAGTTGTTAGAAATTGGGAAGATTTTTATTCTGGATACTTAGATATACGATTTTAACATATGGATGCCATTCTGGGGCAATAAATAAACAAGTCAGTGAAAAATGAAAGATCATAGAGACATGTTTGTTTATAAGAAAACTATGGACAGCTGTAATAAATGATGAGGAGGTGTTGAAGGAGTTCAATAGAAAACGAATAGTACTTACTAACACCCTGCTGACCGTCAGGAGTTTTTTTTGGGAAGGAAAGCAGAATAGGCTGAATACTTTTAAGTTATGATGTTGAACTCGCCTTCACGTCAGTTCTCTATGCTTTTGCGAAATCTATCCCATTCAAGATAGCTACCATTAGAGAAATTCATGGTATCTAACGTGGAGATATGACCTCCGGATAGGGAAAGGGGGGGGGGCGATGTTGCTGATTAAGGGTGTCCACTGAATTATGAAAAGTAACAATGGATATAGAAAAACCTGTTTCGTTACCTTTCTTACTTTTCTGAAATCGGATGTGTCAGGCAGAAAAGCGCAGATATTACAGTTAATATTTCAACAGTGACATAATGCTTGACGTTCTCTGATTACATTCTGCTAATTGCAAGAGTTTGAGAACGAATACAGAAAAGGAAGAAGTTGCTTTAAATTAAAGGTTAAGTTGTAGTGCGGCTAGGTTTTTAGACGAGAGTGTTTCAAGTGAAAGCCTTAAAAGTGTGCTATAAATATGGCTAATAATAACAGTGGCGTGCAACCTGCCCGTATTGTTATTTCGAATGCCAAGAGTATCTTCATGTGCTACCTTGGTGCAGACGAACAACAAGACGTAATGGTGACAGTTTAAAGATGGCTGCCCTCACTATTGACATGCTTCAAGGAGTAGTATCATTCTGCTATCCGTTGTTTGATGAGTGAAGGGTTGAAACCTCTAGAAATTCTTGGCGAATGAAGGTCCAGTTTGGTGTTGTACATATGTCAATCAAGGAGGAGTTTGAGTGGAGTAGAATGTTTCCAAATGGCATCAGGCCACCAGTCGTGAAAAGTCTTGTCACAGAACTCACGCAGATATGATTACTTCCTACCCCACTCATACACTGACGCGACTGTGTTATTGGTACCCAGAGGGGGAGGAAAGATTAGTAACGCTGTGGGCAGTCATGCATGTCCTAAAAAGAAAATAAGGAAGCGTAGTATAAAGTCGGCTGCCCAATCCTCAAAATATGAGTCGGATTTGGATGTGTCTGTCTAAAATGTTCATACATCGCAAGTAAGCTGTAAATCTCTACACAGTGCATACCATTCCATGGACTGCGCCATGCTTTTTAGTGGGAGTGTGAGAATTAATTCATAACAAAAAGAACACTGGCTGAATATAGAAAGACTATTGATCATTAAAGAAAGTACATGTCGGATTAAATATTGTGCACCGCTTTCGTGTACTGGTGTTCTGACACCTGTTTCACACATGTATCAGTTATATAGAACTTAGATGGTTAATAAATATATTAATCAGAAGAAATAACGAGGACCGGGCGAGTAGTCGATAACACGTGTGATAAAATCAATGAACTTTGTTGTGACGGGATATGAGTAAACACTTATTTTTTTACACATGTATACGCACACACACGTCTGCTTCTATGGTAGAAAGGTTAGTAGGTCAGTCATACACACTTAAATTGTGCAAACCTGGTCGTAGTTCGAGGCGAAAAGAGGCGATTGCTCGCAGTAAACTGGCAATGCGATTGGATATAAATATTTGGAAAACAATGTCCTATTTAGCAAATGCTCGCATTATTGTTATACGTACGCGTACGCACGTACATGGTGTCATTGCGCTGCAAAGTGCTTCATTTTTTAATAATGTTTTAAAAATACAATCTGGTTGAATCTCCCGCGTGAGTTCTCCATGTAACAGATTGGTATAACTATCGAAGAGATAAATCTCCAGTGTCAGGCAAACCACCTCACACGCTGGAAATTCAAGACAGCAATTATAGGTATAAACGGGAATGTGTATAAGTGTTATAATAAAACTAGTCAACAAATTTTCAAATAATTTTTGTACCAGACTTTAAATACATTATGTCTTATTGATTTTGGCATGCTGATTTCAAATATCATAATGAAATTCCCCAGTTGGCTCTGGTTTTTTTAAAATGATGAATTTAAATATCAGCAATACAAATTTCATGTATACTTGTTTAATCGCTTTGTTGAACGGTTATTCTTTACACTTTAGCATCATAAAACTTGTTATTACAAATTCAGTTAAGTGATATTTCATCATAAAATTTTAGAACAAATAAAAAAACACTGTTTAAAGTTCACATATAATCTAAAAGGCACATTAAAAAAACCACTATTCATAGTTCACATATAATGTTTCTAAAAGGGACATTGGAACACCTACCGTCATTATTTAGTCGCAGTTTGAGCTCTCTTGTTCTATTGCCTCTGTAGTAAATCGGTGAGGTGTCTCTTGTCACAGTCCAACAGTAATCAGCAAGAATTGAAGAGGTCTAATTGCCTTGATACCTTGTCTCCATAGCAGCAATCTTCACCAAGTTCATCTCTGGCCGAGCCGCAGTTTTACTTTAAAAATATCCAGGTGAGAATCCAGAAAATGAATTTTTAAAGACATATTGCGTTCTAGAATATTATTCTTCAGAAGGAGATTTTCTACAATTTCTTGGTAATTATCAGATCTGTGTGTTCAAGAAAATTGTCCACCACTGACTTAAATGCTGGCCATGCTTCTTTTTACTTTTCATGCAACAAGCAAAGAAACTCATCATCTCGAAGAAGTTTTCGAATTTGCGGACCAACAAATACTGCCTTTATTTTAGCCTCACTTAGTCTTTGAAATTTTTTAAAATAGGTATTTGAAAGCATTATTAGTTTTATCCATTGGCTTGACAAAGTTTTTCATGAGACCCATCTTAATTGTGGCAACACAATCTTGCTACTGTCAACAAGTGCTGGGTTCTCCACGTTCTTAATGCCACGCTGTAATGACTATCTGATTGGCAATGATTAGCAACTGTGTCTTCTGGTGTAATGGTCACTTTACGCACGACTTTAATCAGAAAGCAACAGTATAAAAACATCGTAAAACTGTATCAACCACGTAGTTCAAGCAAAAGAGCTACCACTTTTATATCCCCACCGTGTGGCACATGACTGAGAGGTTAGAGCGTTGGTCTCACACTAGTGAGGTCTTGAGTTCGATCACCGGTAAGGACTGGGTGTTTTTGTCGGAGGGTAAATTAAAAAAACTCACCCTGTACATGACGTGGTGACAGCAAGAGCATGCGACCTTTATAACACAGCTAATAAATCCCTACCTGCAACTCCTTAACTGGAAACATGCAGTATTTGGTAGTTTTCTTTTTGACACAGTGATCAGTGATGGTGATCGTAGTTTATGAACTTCAAAAATTGCTGAATGTTATCATACTTTTCTTTCATATGAAATGAATGAATTGAATTGATGGTAAAACATTATCATTATTCAGCAAAAAAGCTTTAAGACTTGTCTTGGAAGAATCAATGAAAAGCTTCCTCTCTTTCGTGTTGTAATTGGTATTGAGGGCTGCCATTAAACCAGAAATCTGGCACACAGACAGGTCACCATTTTTTTTTAAAAAATGGCTTAGCAAGCGGCTTATGAGGGTTCCTAAACACATAAATTGTAACATCTTCTGCTAGAATATTCCACTGTTGTAATCTGGAACCCAGAAGCTCTACCTTATTCTTGAGTGAATTCATGTCTCTTACAAGATTATTCATTTCACTTTGGGTTATTAAGTCTGGTTGTGTAGATATAGTGTGTTCAAATTCTGGGTCTTTTGAGGTTGATGGCTCAGAAATGTCTTCTTCTTCCTCAAAAAATGATTCTGGCATTTTAGGAACTGGTAGGGCATCGTGGTGTGGTGATGCTGTTCCTCCTTCGCAAGCGTAGATGAGCATGGCTTGAAAAATAATAAATGAAATGAAATAATAATAATAATAATAAACTGATAATTATTTAATTTGGTTTGTGAGTTCGTAGATGTCCGATGAGTCTGATTCGTGCACGGAAAGTACTATTGCAGTGCATGCAGGAGTGCTGAAGGTTCGGTGTAGGAGAATTTTCGAATTTGTCCTCCCGATCCTTGCGTATATATATTTATTAGGGGTGTACCGGATTCCGTCTCCGGTAAATCCGGAATCGGGCCATTTTTACAAATCCGGCTCCGGTCCAATATTGCCGGATTTAGGCCGCATTTGTGTTGCCTAGTCAGGTGAATTTTCTGTACATGTTTCATGAGGTCAAGCACAGTAGCACTTCCAGTTTACTATTTCTCGCTGATGTAAATAAGCATTTTAAGAAGAAGAAAAAAAATTCATTTTGAATATTAATGGTACATTAACTTCATGAGTTCGTGGGACTTGAATATTTCGAATTTTCGTAAATTATTTTGGTCCTGCCGATAAAATAACATGAAATATAAGTCATACAGCGCCGTTTGGGATTACTTCAAGGTTAACGACGATGATTCTGCGAAGGTAGTATGTAAGTTGTGTGACAAACAGTTATCACGTGGACAATCAGATCGCCCCATAAACTTCTCAACATCATCAATGCAGACCCATTTGCAATCGATGCACAGGAAAAGTTATGACGAAATTATGGAAAAGAAAGCATCACTGCAGGCAATTGTATTGGCAACCACATCTATGATGAATCTGGGATCGTGTTTGCACAAAGCAAGCAGCAGTACCCAGCAGTCACTTATGCAGGCATGGGACGGGTCAAAAATTGGGACATCACAATCCCAATGCTAAACGCATTCATGCTGCCGTAGCCCGAATGATAGTCATAGATACGGAACTTTTTCAAGTAGTTGAACGACCAGGCTTCAGAGAGCTGATGCATACAATGGAAAAAAGGTATAAATTGCCTTCAAGAAAGTACATTGCTGAACATGTCATTCCTGACATGTGTAAACGTCTGAAGGTAAAAATTGCAGCAATGATATCTAACACTGATTACATATCATTCACAACAGATACGTGGACAGCTGAACACACCACTCAGTCATTTATGGGCATCACTGGCCATTGGTTAACACTCATACGTTCACCGCAGTGTAGTCTTCCATTGTATTGCATGTGATGAACATCATACGGCCACAAACTTGCTTGCACATTTTGAAATGATGCTGGATGAGTGGTCAATTGCACATGAGAAGTGCCATGTTGTTGTGAGAGACAATGCATTTAACATTGCCAAATGCTTCCCTGATGGCAGCTATTCAAGTGTTGGATGTTTTGCACACACACTGCAGCTATGTGTGTGTGATGGTCTTTTGAGTCTAAAGTATGTTGCTGACATCATCGGTACTGGAAGAAAAGTGATAGGACATTTCAAACACTCTTTTTCAGCAACCAGTCGTTTGCATGAACTTCAAAAGGAATTAAACCTACCACAACATCAGCTTATCCAGGACGTGACAACACGATGGAACTCAACGTTTTATATGCTACGACGTCTGTTAGAACAACAGAGCAGCATCAGTCTGTTAGTTAGTTTGTTCCTTTCGTGCCGCAAGCGACACATAGGGCAAAGGTTTTGGTTCGCCATATGATGCGGTCCGCTGCCTGCAGCTTTAGTTCCTGGATGGTCTTACAACCTATTAATTCCCCTTCTTTAAGAATGGTGTTTTAAGGGTTGTTTTAGGTCTTCCTCATTTTCTTTTACCCTCTGGTGACCACATAAGGGCTTGTTGGTTTATTCTGTTTACATCTAGTCGTAAAACGTGACCAAGGTGTTTCCATCTTCGTTTTCTTATGATGTTTGAAACATACTCTTGGTGAAACGTAATCAGTCTGTACTGTGTTGAAATTAATTCGGTAACTGGGCTAACGGCACAGCAGTTGGCAGTAACGGAGAATGTGGTAGGTACTTTGGCACCATTTGAAGAACTCACACGTGAAATAAGTGCAGCTCACGCTCCAATATCAGTTGTGATCCCATTAGTGAAAACACTCATGGCTTTCCTCCAGAAAGAAGGTAGTGATACTGGGATCAAAACTATGAAAGCAGCCCTGTTTGAAGCTGTTAGCAGCATATTTGCGGACATTGAGTTTAACAGTATTTACACCTGTGCCACACTACTGGATCCTCGATTCAAGCTGTGCTTTTTCTCCGAACGTAGCAGAAATGATGCACGAGCCCATATGTTGTTAGCAGCTAACTCCATTATTCATTCAGCAAACACAGTCAGTGCACATGATCCATCAGCTACTAGTAGCAGTACTAGTGTTTTTAGCACTGCCACACAGTACGAGTCCAGCTTATAGAGCTATATTGACACAATTGTCGAGGAAAATCCCACGACAGATCGTTATGCAAGTGCCGAAGGCAACAGCATTAACACTGAGGTGACACAGTACCTGTCAGAGCCACTTCACACTCGACAGTCAGATCCAGTTTCATGATGGCATGCCAATAAGCAAAGATTTCCAAGTATGGCTAGACTGGAGCAGGCATTTCTTGCACCACCACCTACAAGTGTGCCATAGGAACAGTACTGAAGGAGACATTATCACTAACCAACAGTAGTAGCCTTGTACCACAAAACTTCACAGCCATAATGAAGACTGACTGACTGAAATAGTGAAAGTACTGAATGAATTTATTTCAATAAATTCAATCTTTTCAATGTACTGTTGTTGTGAGTTGTAACTGAGCTGCCAAATTGCCAATTGAAAACAATGTGAAAACTAAAAACTGAAAATTAAAAATTAAAATTACTAAATTAGCATTATGTGCTTATGTATTATGTTTCATCTTGTATTTATGGAACTTACTATTACTTATTCTAATGTAAAAATAATTATTTTACATTTACATGATTGAATATGAGTATATGTCATCTTTGTCATGTCTATAGTAATGAGCTGCAGTAATGAACAGTCGAGTGACTTCACTCACCTAAGTCAAGTGATGTAGTGCATTAATCAACTTTTATTTTTTTTTTATTTGTAAATCCGGCTCCGGCTTCGGCTCCGGCCGGATCTCACTTCACAAATTCGTCCAAATCCGGCTCTGGCCGGATTCCAAAAATTTGAATCCGGTACAGCCCTAATATATCTTATCCTCTCAATGAACACTATTATGGCTTGAGTGACCGAACGGTTAACATACCCGTCGTAACTTCGTGTATATTCAATATATATATAGACGGCAATTTAGAAAATAACAAAAATTGCATATATCTATTTAAAAAAATAGAAGAAATGAACAATTTTTAATATCATTTTCTTTTTCAGCATCCCAAAATTAAGATCATCTTTTTTCTTTGCTGGTACAATTTTGATGTTGACTAGTGTATAATTAACACATACTAACAATAGGGCGCAAGGACAGACGACGCTTTGCCTAGAAAGCCTCCATCAGGACAAAAGAGAAACAATAAACACTATATAGTGTGACACATATGATATGCCAATGACCAAAAAAAGAGATGGAGGAATGCGAGGGAGTGATGAGATAACTCTACCTTTTCTTTACTAATCACTTCCTTGCTTCTAATATTACTGTATGCACTAACTAAACTTAGGTCATAAAAGACTGCTTGGAACTCCAAGTTCCTTAGAGGCAGCTGTTTGGTCCCATACCATTCCTGATTCTATCACAGGCAGTATAAGAAATAATTCTGCCTGAATATAACCCATACACGTATAGGGAATAATTCTACCTGCATATAACGCCTACACGTATAGGAAATAGTTCTACCTGAATATAACGCCTACACGTATAGGAACAATTCTGCCTGGATATAACCCCTACACGTATCGGCAATAACTCTGTCTGGATATAACGCCTGCATGTATAGGGAAACATTCTACCTGCATATAACGCCTACACGTATAGGAAATAGTTAATTTGGATATAACGCCCACACGTATAGGGAATAATTCTACATGGATATAACGCCTACACGTATAGGAAATTGTTAATTTGGATATAACGCCCACACGTATAGGGAATAATTCTACATGGATATAACGTCTACACGTATAGGAAATCGTTCTACCTGGATATAACGTCTACACGTATAGGAAATCGTTCTACCTGGATATAACGTCTACACGTATAGGAAATCGTTCTACCTAGATATAACGGCTACACGTATAGGAAATCGTTCTACCTGGATATAACGGCTACACGTATAGGATATAATTCTGCCTAGATATAACGCCTACACGAATAGGGAATAATTCTACCTGAATATAACGTCTACACGTATAGGAAATAGTTCTACCTGGATATAACGTCTACACGTATAGGAAATAGTTCTACCTGGATATAACGTCTACACGTATAGGTAATCGTTCTACCTGAATATAACGCCTACAGGTATAAGGAATAATCCATTCTACTTTTAATTGTCAATGGATGGAGTAATTCCCAATATAGTTGATTTAATGGTTTACCGCCCTGAAATTTAGAACGTGGGTGTTCAAGTTGGACGGTGGAATGGATTAGGAGTTTACTCCGGAACTACTGTGGAACTTCTCTACCGATGAAATGTTCAGCAAGACAGCTGAGACATAGCGATATGGGGACTCACTTGAGTGCTGAAGCATCGATACCAAACAGCTTTCTCGACGCATATAAAATGAATGTGAACTGTGTGTTGTAAGAGGCCAAAGGTCGCCGTGTTGATCAATACTGGCTGGGAATTCTAGAAGAGATAGTCATGGTTTGTATTATTGATTACCCGTCGCAACCAAAATCAGAACGAAGTCGTGCTCAGGAAAATAGTCCATGCCATTTAAAGGTTTTCACGATATGTCAATTCATATCTGGCAAACATGACGTGCATTTTACATGACAGGTTGTCATTTATTAATGAAGAACATTTTTGTATCTATCAATTTTTCAAGAGTTAAATGAATTCATGTTAGAGTTGAGGGGAGGCGAGCAAGAGGTACGCAGATATACAAGTGGAAGAGTAACATCACAAGATGGACATGTTTCAATCTAGCAGAGTGCACCGCCAAAACAAGAGACATGGGATGTTGGAGGTCTGTTGCAACCAACCTTCGTTGCAGGGACATCACTAGGTGATGATAGTTGAGTAAGTTGGGGAGTCGACGAGATGCTGTTCGACTCGGTAAATAGAATATTGTCACGGGATAGGGAATGGAACCAAATCATGATACATGCTGAAATATCAAGGGATAAATGTTCCAGTGTTGGGTAACAACCCTAAACAGGAAGCAGGTGGCTGGAGTAACACCGGGCAAATGTCAAGATAAACAAAAATAGGTAGATGTGTTACCAAAATAAAACAACACAACCTAACAACGAGATACAGGGACAGACAACGTTTCGACTATTAAGCCTTCATCAGGACAAACGAAAGACAACGGTACAACGAATCTTACATGGAAACAAACGTGGTTGATAGGGAGGAAAGGGGAGGAGAGATAGTGAATAGATAGTGGAGGAAGTAAATAGGGAGCGGCATATTGGGGAGGAAGAGAGTATGGGGAGAAGAAGTGAGGAGGGAAAGTGCACGGAAGGAGGTGAGGAGCGAAAATGTTTTGCTGTAAGTCTTATTGTTGGATGACTTATTCATGTCTTTGAACTTGTATAACCTCAAGCTTTCCTTCTAACAATAGTGAGTATGTTAAAGGATATCGTAATATTGTAAAGACTGCTTTACGATACTCGTCGCCACGGCGTATAAGGGCTGAATTGTACTTGTACTCGCAAATGGATAAAGCATACCTTTACCATGATTTAAACCCTTGTCACGAAGTTAACGACGGGCGTGTTAACCGTTCGGTCACTCAAGCCATAATAGGGTTCATTGAGAGGATAAAACCAGTGATGTCAAAGTATTTGTAATAGTATGTCCCACCTGTAAAGCCTAAAACATATTTTGATGCTACCCCTAAGACAACAGAACATGACTTTTAGTACTAGAAATTTAGTGAACCGATGGAAACACGATTTTGTGGGGCACACGATTTTATAAAAACATTTCATGAAATTTGTCACGAAAAGTTAGGTGATTTAGAACAGGGGTCGGCAAACTTTTGCTAACTGTGTGCCGACTTAAGGTTTAAAATTATTTAGAGTGCCAACATCACATATCAAGAGGAATGTGAAGAGTCGAGATTCATCACATGTGAAGAGTCTGCGTGCCATTTGAAATTGCTTGGCGTGCCAAGTGTGACACGCGTGCCATAGGTTGCCGACCCCTGACTTAGAACACGAAGATTGGTGAATGCCCTTGTAAAAAATTATGTTAACCCCGGCTTACTAAAGACGTATTTTCGGCCCTGCTGGCTCTCCTAATTGAGAAACACTGGTATAGACACATATTTATGATTTTTCCACAATAAGTTAGTTCATACGCTGTACTCCACATAAAATCCAGTTTTACTTTCTGTGTTGTGCGTGCGTGCATTGCTCTTCTGATTTTATCGCCCGTTCTTCTAATATCAATGCAAATAATACAGGCATGTGTCCGTCTATTTGTGGACGCACCTTACATCTTATTAACAGATCGGAGGCAAACGTTTATAGCACTGCACCATTAAAGTGCACAACACACAGTCCGTGCTGTTTCCACGCGCGGCGCGTTTCTATTCTCGGGTCCGATCACATCGTCAGAATTCCCCCTGACACTGCTCTAGGATATTGCTAGTTTAGCCGTGTGCGGGTAAGCACTATGTTTTCTCTCAACTCATTAAGGTGTGTAATTTGACTGTAAATATATTTACTGTGTTGATTCTGACAACGTGTAGTGTGTAAGATTATTAGTTATACAGCGCTGGATGGAGTATGATCACCGTGTTATCTTTGCCCAACTAAAGATGATTCAGGGGATTAAAGCTAAATATGTGTCTGTGTATATCCAGATCTAAGATGAACAGATTACATCCAGGAATAATATCGCCGTATTATGCCGTATACCACATTGACACAAGATTGAAAATGGGAAGGTTTGTTTCGATACACATGATTCATGAGCAATAGAGCTTTTGTATCATTTTGTGCAATGGGGATATTTCTCTAGAGCTTTATTTACTACCCAAAAGATTTAAACTTCCAGCAATGTGCAGTATTTCCATAGGCCTCCTACTCAGTGTGGCTAATAACATGGTTGTGTTGTTTCGTGACGCTTCCACATGAGGAGCGCCTCACTGGGTGTTTGTTATCTAGAAGGACGGGTGTGTCGGGTTATTGGCGCAAATAAAACGTCGACCCAACGCAATAAGGAGTAAAATATCAAATCTGTTAGCCGAATCACTTACCTTATTTTTAATGTTAAAAAGCTTTGATATAACCAAATTGTATGGTAAATATTATACATGAAATCCTCAGCTATTTTTTTTTGTAACAACTAACTGTTTGTGTGACAAAGCCGTGTCATACTCTCGTATATGTCCATGGTTATCTTCACTGCCAATCTGTAAACCTCCTTGTCCTGTGCAAGTTGTCTAGCCTCTTCCAGTGTCATATTCAAACAGCCTTGGATGTTCTGAGTACCATCTTAGGTCTGTGTCATGTTATCTTTCTTAGAATCTTACCATCCATGAATAATCTTTCTAACCAATTGTGTAAATTTATAGTCCAAAATATGTAAGCTTGCGTTTTTTATATGAGTAGTATTGAGGAGTTAATCTTCTAAATTCAGGTCCTTATGAACGTCTCTGTTCGATCGTCTTTCTGTCCATGACATTCTTATGACCTTTCAATAACATTTCATTTCAAATGATGACATTTTATTTTTTAAAATCCGATGTCATTATCCAATTCTCACAACTACATGCTGCAACTGGATAAATATAGCTTCGTAATAGTTGTAACTTTATCCTCGTGTTGCCCTTTCCCACAAATTGTTCATCTATGATGTATTTTTTGTAGGGCCATTGTTAATCTCTGTGATCTCTGCTGAACAATCTCCTGTGGTGTTGATGACAACTTGTTGGTCTAGCCGATATACTCAAAGTTGTTTGACAATCTCTAGTTGTCTGTTGTCAATAACCATTGTATTTGAGAATACATTTCTGTTGATATGCATTATTTTTTACCTTTTTTGATGAACAAATTATGAACCTCGCTAAGTTGTTTAACAGACTCGGTGATTATTTATCTACAATAATAAGTTTCCTGTAATAATTCTCAGCTGATGTACGTATATAGTACCAACAGTCAGTACTGATAATTAAATATTATTAAATCAAATTAACTTCGCCTTCATAATTCTACACCCTCTACATAAACATATTTGATTATCACATCTGGTACTTACTATGTGTCCCGGTTAAGGTTATTCACTGACGATTACACACAATCCTAAATATCATCTTATCAAGTAATTAATCCTCTACGTTGGAAGCGTTATTAATCATTTCTTTGTACGTGTGTTCAATTACACCGCTGCGATCATGCTAGAACAGTAAAATAATTTCATAGTAACGGGAGTACTGCAAGCGTTTTGTAACTAGGGTAATTTAGAACGTGAGAAAGATGTTATAATTGGCGATTCATATGTTTGTTACACATTTATCTGGGTTTAAATTTGTCATTCATATATGTTTGTTACACATTTATCTGGGTTTAAATTTGTCATTCATATATGTTTGTTACACATTTATCTGGGTTTAAATTTGTCCTTTCATGCAAGCTCATTATTTCATTTATCAGGGTTTAAATTTGTGATTTTATACAAAGCTTATTATTTAATTTATGTGGGTTTGAATTGTGATTTCATGCAGAGCTCGTTGTTTAATTTATCTTGGTTTAAATTATAATTTCACGCAAAGCTTATTATTTCATTTATTTGGTTTAGATTCTGATTCACGAAAGTACATTGTTTGATTTGTTGCACATGTTTTATTTCATTTAATGAATACGCTAATGATTCATGCAAGATTACTGTTTCACTAATCTGTGCTTGCTCATACACAATTATTAGTTCTTTTATCTAGGTTTAGATTTCATTATCACTATGTGCAGTTTGATTTGATGGTTCCATTTTGTGTTTGTTTGTCCCTATCTTTATAACGGCTTTTTGGTCGAAACGTCAATTATATGTATTTTTGCACGTAAAATTTATATTTAATTTTAAATTTTAATTCTATATTCATATACTGATATGTACAACTTCACTAAACATCAATGTTTTTGTTATATCCCTGTCTCACACATTACGACTCACAACTATGACCACCGTAGATGTGTTACCAAAATAAAACATAACACAACCTAACAACGAGATACAGGGACAGACGACGTTTCGACTATTAAGCCTTCATCAGGACAAACGAAAGACAACGATACAACGAATCTTACCTGGAAACAAACGTGGTTGATAGGGAGGAAAGAGGAGGAGAGATAGTGAATGGATAGTAGAGGAAGTAAATAAGGAGCGGCATATTGGGGAGGAAGAGAGTATGGGGAGAAGAAGTGAGGAGAGAAAGTGCACGGAAGGAGGTGAGGAGCGAAAATGGATAAGGTGTGGTAGTAAGTAAAATAGATAAGGTTACATTAAGATACTTACCTCAAAAGTGGCAAAACGCAATGAGTATAACGAATAGATAGCAGAGGAAGCAGAGATGGAGCAGCCTAGCAGGGAGGAGGAGGGTATGGGAAGAAGTGAGGAGGGGAAAGTGCACAGAATGAGATGAGGAGTGAAAATAGTTAAGGTGTAATAGCAAGTAAACTAAGATAAATGGGGATAAATTCAGATACTTACCTGAAATGGCAACAGGCAATGAGTATTAGCATACAGTCGTCATGGAAACGCAAAAGAGGATGGTAGGAGAGATCAGATGAGGGAGAGAGAGATGGAGATGAAGAATAAAGAAGAGAAAAAAGGGAGAAAAGAAAGAAACGACCGAGCAGATATAGGCAGTGGAGAGAGACTATAAGTAGGAGTAGATAATAGTGGGAAGAAAATACAGTGATAATACAATGATGTATGTAAGTGAGAGTAAAATATAAAATATAGGTGATAATATATAAAAAAGAACTTATCTGAAACGTTGAGAACTGGCTAGCTTGAAACCAACAGTCACACTGGTGGGTCAGGGTCAATGGACAATGAAAGCTAGTAAGGCAAGTAGCATCAATAAAATACCAACATGCCAGATTGTCACACCACAGGAAGCAAGAGGACTCCAGAGATGGCAGCAGGGAAGATTGATCGATAAGTATAACGGTCCAGTATTATGACGAGAGACCGACTGAAATAATAGGCAGGGCCGTAGAGAGAAACCCGAGGCGGGTAAAAGTTAAAGCCGTGACTCCCACAAATAGTCAGAGGAGAAGAACAAGAAAAGAGAGAAGAAGAAGAGAAAAAAAGAGAAAGAAAAAAAGGGAGGAAAAAAAAGAAAAAAGAAAAAAGAAGAAGAAAGAAGAAAGAAGAAAGAAGAAAGAAGAAGAAGAAAACGGTGGATGGACGTGGGCCCCGAGCCGGAAATACGCCACGCAAGGACGGGATGTGGAAGTAGGAAGGAGCCCACCAGACACAGCAAGGTGGGGTGGGGGACTAACACGGGGAGGCGCGTCGTGCAAAGGTATCAGGCTGATAAAGAAAGAAGGTGCAGAAGAGAAGGGTACCAGAGTAGGAGAGAAAAGGGGAAAGTAGGCAATGTCAGATGGAGGCAGACCCAGAACTACAGCCAAAGCATGTGAGGTGGTGGGGGGTCGTATGTGACCAAGTAAGGGTCATCAGTCCATAATGCGGAAACTTGTGATAAACGTGGAGACAAGTGTAATTAAAAGAACCCTTAAAAGAACCCTTGGTCATTAGAAAACTGATAACATACTAAATAACAGCGAATATGATTTAAAAATGCGTATTTCCGGCTCGGGGCCCACGTCCATCCACCGTTTTCTTCTTCTTCTTTCTTCTTTCTTCTTTCTTCTTTCTTCTTTCTTCTTCTTTTTTCTTTTTTCTTTTTTTTCCTCCCTTTTTTTCTTTCTCTTTTTTTCTCTTCTTCTTCTCTCTTTTCTTGTTCTTCTCCTCTGACTATTTGTGGGAGTCACGGCTTTAACTTTTACCCGCCTCGGGTTTCTCTCTACGGCCCTGCCTATTATTTCAGTCGGTCTCTCGTCATAATACTGGACCGTTATACTTATCGATCAATCTTCCCTGCTGCCATCTCTGGAGTCCTCTTGCTTCCTGTGGTGTGACAATCTGGCATGTTGGTATTTTATTGATGCTACTTGCCTTACTAGCTTTCATTGTCCATTGACCCTGACCCACCAGTGTGACTGTTGGTTTCAAGCTAGCCAGTTCTCAACGTTTCAGATAAGTTCTTTTTTATATATTATCACCTATATTTTATATTTTACTCTCACTTACATACATCATTGTATTATCACTGTATTTTCTTCCCACTATTATCTACTCCTACTTATAGTCTCTCTCCACTGCCTATATCTGCTCGGTCGTTTCTTTCTTTTCTCCCTTTTTTCTCTTCTTTATTCTTCATCTCCATCTCTCTCTCCCTCATCTGATCTCTCCTACCATCCTCTTTTGCGTTTCCATGACGACTGTATGCTAATACTCATTGCCTGTTGCCATTTCAGGTAAGTATCTGAATTTATCCCCATTTATCTTAGTTTACTTGCTATTACACCTTAACTATTTTCACTCCTCATCTCATTCTGTGCACTTTCCCCTCCTCACTTCTTCCCATACCCTCCTCCTCCCTGCTAGGCTGCTCCATCTCTGCTTCCTCTGCTATCTATTCGTTATACTCATTGCGTTTTGCCACTTTTGAGGTAAGTATCTTAATGTAACCTTATCTATTTTACTTACTACCACACCTTATCCATTTTCGCTCCTCACCTCCTTCCGTGCACTTTCTCTCCTCACTTCTTCTCCCCATACTCTCTTCCTCCCCAATATGCCGCTCCTTATTTACTTCCTCTACTATCCATTCACTATCTCTCCTCCTCTTTCCTCCCTATCAACCACGTTTGTTTCCAGGTAAGATTCGTTGTATCGTTGTCTTTCGTTTGTCCTGATGAAGGCTTAATAGTCGAAACGTCGTCTGTCCCTGTATCTCGTTGTTAGGTTGTGTTATGTTTTATTTTGGTAACACATCTACCTATTTTTGTTTATCTTGACATTTGCCCGGTGTTACTCCAGCCACCTGCTTCCTGTTTAGGGTTGTTACCCAACACTGGAACATTTATCCCTTAATATGACCACCGTAGCAACATGGTGATTCTCAGTGTAATTTCATTTCCATTTTCTGTGTTGATGTAAGAATATTTAAATTTATTTATGCGGGTATAGATAGCCAGCCAATACATGTGTGTACGTTCTAATGTTTCTATACTGCATGCAGTTGGACCACAAAGAGGATTTTATGTGCTTGGAATAAAGTCCGCTATGCCATAATAGTCGTCTAGGCTTTTAGATTGAATTGTTTAAATTTTACCTCCGAAAGAGAAAATAGTCAATTCTTAAATCTTTGAACCTAAGCCGTCACGAATATGTGACTGTCGTACTAGCCATTTTACCTTACGTTCCAACGGTACAAATATGTGATCTGTTCATTTTTAAATCATATTCGCTGTTATTTAGTATGTTATCAGTTTTCTAATGACCAAGGGTTCTTTTAAGGGTTCTTTTAATTACACTTGTCTCCACGTTTATCACAAGTTTCCGATAGATAACACGATGTACTTGATTCCACCTCTCTTTGGACATGTGTCAAATAATTTCTTACCCATATCCTTTATCGCATGGAAGGAATTCAGTCTCGTATGGTGTCCTAAAGCTAGGACGACGAATACATTCTTTATCAGGAGATTTCATACTCCATCGGTTCTTAAACTTTATGTTTGTCTCTGACAATTTGTATATATATATAGATATATATAGTAAATACAAATCGACTTTTCGGCTGCAGGGTCTTACTCAAGATAGGGATAAACAGACATATTTACTATTAATCTGTATATCCATATCAAAGATTTTCTATTCAAAAATCAATTTGTTATATTTTGTGTTTTGTTGTACGTATGATTGTTATTAAACCCATTTGTGTTTATTTTATATATGTTTGCCTTATGATACACAGTTTTGCTGCAGTCTTCCGTTCATTTAATATTTTCTTACAAGCAACCCATGATGCACTTCACACATGTTCTTGCACATTCGTGAATCTAGAGGTCCGTGGATCACCCTTGTGCAAGAACATGTATAAAATCACATTTAATTGATATGATCTTATATTTTCCTTCACCTTGATTCTTGATCAAGCAGACCCGTCATCATGCAGTGTCAAGTCGTAATCACGTTCTTCTCACTCTGTGTAGACCCCACGACCTCATTAGTGTTTCGCATCATTCAATGAGTTCATTGCTCTGATTTAGCTTGCTAGTGTGTGTAATAATAGATGTCTTACTCAACATGTCCTCAATTCCTGACCCACATTGATCTAGGATATACATATTCGTCCATGATACTTTTTTGTGTTTTTGTCTAACCCTCGCATGTTGATGTCATGTGACATGTCGAAAGAGACAGGTGGATACGTCTTTGGTAAGGGTAGGGGAATAGCTCAAACATACAACAGATTATTCCTTCTATTTCGTTTGGATTTTGGTTATCTTCTTGTTGGACAGTCATTTGGAGATGATGATTGTTCATAAAATAATCCCTTTGCCTGTGAGTGGGTAGCTCTTGCCATCCCATAGCCTTTCTGACAAAAGAAGAGGTCCTCATCGGCTGAGCAACTGAGGTGACAATCACGCTCATGATAGTGTTTGTTGTCTCAAATGCATGATTGTGCATGTGTGACGGAACTGTGTTATATGTGCGTTTTGATCCCCCAAAATGTGGCATTTCAGTGCGGTAGTATTCCAGGATTGTCACGTTATTCCAGGAATATAGTAAATATTTCTGGGACAACTATTTCATCATGCTTCTGTCATATCTGTTTTCTCATATAGTGATGGCACAGTCAGCATTTCATTCAAAATTTCACGCAGCCTAGGAGTCTGCCACAAAATGACCAATGTGCAATGTCCGCTGGCATGCATATTTTCGTCATGCACTGGGACCATTTGACAGAGCACAAAAGTAAGAAATCAAGAGAAGATATGCAATGACAATGATTGTTTTCATTCCACAGGTGAGAGAATGTCAGCATATTCCCCAACTTTCCTTAGTCGACATGCCTGGAAAGAAAATAATGACCCTATTCTTTGCACCTTAAACTAGAACTCCAGGCCCCAGTTGCCACGCGGCGATAATGTAGAGAGGGAGTCTTTTTTAAGCTTACCTCCTAGTACAATTGTGACTATGGGGGGTATAAACGCTAATATTGCATGGGATATAATATCTGATTGATATAATGAAGGTAATAACGAAGGTTCAAGCGAAGCGTCTTCGTCTCCAAGACTTCTGTTTATTTTTTTGTTACAACATCTACTCACAACATCAATGAATCAATCAAGAACATCAGTAAGGCATAGATTACGTACATCAAATAGGTGTATCAATGTGCATCGACTGGTCTGCTGCTAATTAGTAAAGACTATACACAACTTTTAGTTACTCTAGAGGTCGTTCTAGATCTTTACTCGGGCCGTATCCTTATACAACTCTTCCGTGGTTGTCGTCTAATGTTTATCCATAGTAACGCCTTAACTACTCTAATCACGAATAAAAGATCGATTTTCCTATTTGATGCATGTCAGTATTGCGACGATACTCTTTCAACCGCAACTATGATATCACTTTGTCTACCTGCATCTTGATGGAACGTGCATGATACTCTTGACATCCTGCAATAAATTGAACTGGTTACAAGACAAAGCTGTGCTTCTTGTTATTCTAATTTCTGTCACACTTTTACGGTTTTCATTTGAATCATGCACGTACATGTGAACGTAATTTGAATAAACGTGTTGCTATCAGTTCAGATAAATCTTACATTTAACATTCATGTTGTCCAGTGTCTATAACATTTTACCAAAACTAAAGTTTATATCATTAAAGTAAAATTTGTGTAAATTAATACAATATCATCAGTAAATAGATTGAAACTCCGTCGAAGACAGATGTGTCGGGCCACTGGCGCAAATGAAACGGCGACACAACGCATTTACATTCTCTGGACTATATCCTGCTGGAAGTCAAGTAGGGCCATTGTCCTGCTGCAAAAGAGATCAAATGGGAGTTTAAGAATGAACGCTGGAGAAGAAGAAGAAGATATTGAAACGGCGTAGAGGATTGACTGCATTGTATTCTGGTTGCCCCATATGTAGTCCTTCCTGCAACGATGTGACACACCGCCTGCCCAGAGCCCCGCTCGTCGCATAAACCCGTACGTAGCTATAAACGTTCAACCCCCAGGGATGTCAGAAAAAAATCACTCTGTAAACAAGACGTCGCGAGGGGATTCGAACCCGTGACCTTTTTGTGCACTACCCTAGGGAAATCCTCTATCCTCATCAGGAAAGAATATCAGGATAAGTAAAACGTCGCAAATGTTTTACTACATTGATTGATCCACGAACGGATAAGTCATTTAGGTATCGATCTCTCTTTTGAAGATCATAGCATCCGTGTAGAGACACCGGTAATTCAATCTTAACCCAACCATCCTTACTCGTCTGTTATTATTGCTAATCTGTGCTTATATTTCGAGCCACTCAAACACACGTGCATTGTTCACACTAATAACTACTTTAGTCTATCTCCTCACAATCTAAGTGGCACTTTTCTTATTTCTTCCTTAAGTTGTTTGCGTAGCTTACTTTGATATTGTCACAATAGTGTTGTCTTTTGAAGTGTAAGCGAGTGTTGTTTCCGTAAGGATCATTAAAGCTGATTTGTATCACTTTACAGCTTCAAGGATTTATGAGGATTCGTTCACAGCTTCAAAGATGTCCACTCTGGACAATCATTAGCAAACATAAATATTAAAACTGATTCGTTTTAGAGTGTGACCGAAGTTTAGGCAATATTTGAAAGTTTCACCGCCTCGCAAGTGGAAGTTGTGTATTCTTGTAATCAAATTTGTGAAGGAATCTGATTTAACTTGTTGTGGCAGGAGTTTATGAAGTTTTCTCAGTAATTTCAGCAGTAACAGGATTTCATAGAGCAGCCTGACATCTCTAACCAGGTAAGCAGATTTCTAATTTTAGATTTAGAAAAAATAACAACAAAAAAACAACAAAAAACGGTCAGATACTTAAATAATGTGCATCGTTTCTAGAATATTATAATTTTCTGCATCATTTATTTTTGTTTGCGTAAATCCTATAAATTCGTCCAATGCACGTGGCTCTCTTTGTCGGTATAATTCGTTTAGGGCACTCTTCCTGTCCTCATGTGTTTACTAAGTTGTCCTTCACATTTTTGTTTTTCAAACACGTGCATTACTCATTCATGCTGTTAATGTTGTTTCTTTGCCCGTTATGTTATATATTTTAGCTTGCTCAGATTATTTCTTCTTTTCGTTTGCCCTGAAAGAGAGAGAGAGAGAGAGATAACGAGAGGGATAAAGAGAGAGATAAAAAGAGAGATAAATAGAGAGAGAGGTATAAAAAGAGAGAGATATATAAAGAGAGAGGGAGGGAGAGAAGAGCGAAGGAGTCAGTGCTTGGGCCATCTACAACTATATTTATCTACCACTTTTGAATGCGTCGTGTCATTGGCGCAAAGAACACTGCGACCACAGCTCATCTTCATTCTCTGGACTTAACCAGTAGGAAATCTAGTAGACCGTTATCGCGCTACAAGAAAGATACAGCGGGAGTTTGAGAACGAACGCTAAAGAAACCATGTTTGTTATGGGTCCCCAGGAATTACTAATTGGATTAAATTGTAATCTACCTAGTCTTGGTTTTATCTTTCAAGGTCAGGAGATTCAAACGTTGAGTGTCTTGAGTAGAAGCTTCTCACGGGGGTCCAATATTCAAGTACATAAATACAAAACTACAGCAAAATAATAATAATAATAATAATAATAATAATAATAATAATAATAATAATAATAATAATAATAATCTCATAAAATAACTAGCACAGCCATTCTCATCATGCGAGACCGTCGGCAGTATAGGAGACCTAATTGCGGAAAGTAAACAGCCTTTTTTCGTTACGTTTTTGATTATTGTCTTACATTTCGTTTGTCACTATTTATATACTTGTAGTCGTCCGTCAAAAATAGCTAAGGCTGACCAATAAAATTCACGGCAATAATCAAAATCAGCCTTCTATGTCATCAGTCCATAGGTCAGTACTAAGTCCGGTCGTGCATCATCTACGCAATCTACCTTTCTTGTAAATATACCCCCTTCCTCTCCCTGTTTACACATGCTTGGCTATCGTCAACCCCAACCCTACCGAAAAAAAACCTTCATAGATAACTACTGTCCATGCTGGAGCCGCGTAGCGCAGTGGTTAGCGCACTTGCTTCGCAAATGAGTGGTCCTTAGTTCATTCCCAGTTAAAGCAGACATTTTTTTTCAGATCGCAACCTCTCCCGGGTCGACCCAGCTTTAAATGGATACCGTATTAATCCGGGAAGTAAAGACTGCGAGGGAGAGGAGATGGCTACCGCCCTCATTTACAGATCCACTGAAATGTGAGATCGCTAACATCTACGGCATTAATAAATGCTATGGTTAACTTTACTTTTTACTCTTTTTTTTACTGTCCATGCAGAAATGCCTAAAGATGAAATACTAGGAGCGTGTTTATTAAAACACATAGTCTTCTGTTGGTGTCAAACTACATTGCAATAAACGGCATAATTGGGAATATATGAGTAAAACTCTCTAGCAGTGTATTCTCAACCCACCCTGTTAGCTGAAACTATAGTTAATCAGTTGTTAGTGAGGACCATGACGAACTTCCAGTGGCATCTTTCTGACAGCCGTAATTACCTGGTTGTATTTGTCAGACAACTGTAATAGAACTATGACTCATTTAGAAATCTTCTTCTTTGGTTCTCTATTCTTTCCTTCTTTTGTCTGTATCTCTGCTTTTACTGTTAAGGCTCGCAGGTCTGATTGATAATCGGTTTTCAGGCTATAATATATTTTGATACTCGATATGCAGTGCTTTATGATGTTGCAGTCTGTCTGTGACTCCTTTGATCCGCCTTCTTCTTGATCTTTCCTTGCCTCTTGGTGTTTCCATTTCCATGTTATATGACCTTTCTGCTAGCCATTTGTGTTTAATTCTGGTTAAAATGGCCGAACCATAACAGTTTCTGTTATTTAATATATTTGATAACAGGTGCTGTTCCAATAATTCGTGTAATCTTTTCGTTTATCACGTGGTTTCTTCTTGTTATATTTGCTACTTTTCTTAAATATCTCATTTGGCATGTAGTAAATTTTCTCATTGTTCTTTAGACAGTACACATTTTTAACTCTTGATAGCATTGCAGCAAATTATTATCCATGTTTTAACCCCAATCCACTACTGCCTGTTTTTATGAGTACGTACATTGTTACTAGACACCACATCCCACGTTTAAAAAAATTAACTAATTTAATTGACTGAATCCACGTTGCTGACTATCTCCAATCACACGACAAAAAGTATCCATGATGATTATTAAAGTGAAACACTGGCTACACACACTCGATAAGTGTCATTTCAAGCGTTCCAATCTGCTTACACCGGGATTAATTATAAATTATTATAGTAGCATATAATGTATAGTAGCAAAAACTAATGTAGAGGTGTTGAAAGAGTCAAATGTGAAACGGACCTTAATCAACAATATAAAAAAAGGCAATCTTCTTTTTTTGGCCACTTCATGAGACAGGCATGTTTGGAGAACATAGTCACAACAGGCAAAATTGAAGGCAACAGAGACAGAGGGTGATAACGTGAGAAAATATTAAACAGTTTAACAACCTGGCACGGCAAGGAAACAACAACGACGTTGATACATAATACTGAAGACAGAGAGGTGTGTAGAGCCATGACCGCCTTCACGTCAACCGGCATGGCACCTGATGATGATGATTGTAGCATATTGTGTGTTCCTCCAGTCTTATTACGTCATTTAGATAGTGTGTGCATATAATGATTTTAATATTGTATTTCTTGTCCGATATCAATGTGTCTAGATTTAGTACATTGGAACCCAGTTTGTCTGCTCTGATTCTTCTCATGAACTCAGGTTTTTTTGTGTGTGGCTGTAGTGATTATAGAGAATATGAGATAAATACATAAATCCAACTTGGCATTACTGTAATATGGAACAACTTTAAAGAAGATTTGTCATTGAGAATATGAGATAAATGCATAAAACTAACTTGGCATTATTAATATTACATAAATCAACTTTAAAACAAACTTGGTATTGAGAATATGAGATAAATGCATAAAACTAACTTGGCATTATTAATATTACATAAATCAACTTTAAAACAAACTTGGCATTGAGAATATGAGATAAATGCATAAAACTAACTTGGCATTATTAATATTACATAAATCAACTTTAAAACAAACTTGGCATTGAGAATATGAGATATATGCATAGCTGACCCGAGGCTGAGATCATAACATAGATACAAAGAAACCTGATAAATGTTTTGTCATTTATAATTAAACACTCCTGTATCTGTGCACATATTGCATATTCGTATGTCACTATTAGGCTGTATTTCCTTCTTGTAATTGCTACGTATTACAAGATCAGATGGAGGCTGAACGGCAGCTAGAAAAAAAAAATCAATTTCTCATTGATTACTAGTAGCACACGATTGTTCCGTGGCAGAAATCAATAGTGGGATAGAACTGCAGTAACACCTATATAACATAACATACGGTACTTGGGTGTTATATTCAACCAGTTCTTTTGCGTGCATAGACTATAAACACAAACACAGCTCAAAGTGCACTTGAAGCTACTGAGAATTGGTTTTGGGAAGAATGGTGATACAACAGTGGAAAACTAATGTAAATGTTAGAAAACTAATGTAGGTATCCTTAAAGATGCTGGAGTAAAATGTTAAATTATAACACAATTTTGAAGCAGACAGTCAAGATTTGTAGGGTTTGTGATGAGGAAAGCTAAAGGTGATCATTTAGTAACCAACGAAAAGATCCAAGAGGAGAAGAGACAGGGAAACAGAAGTTGTTGGATGTGTTGTCATCGTAGCATGGGAGAATGTCGCTAACTGAATTTATCAACACAACCAGAGACTTTAGATTATGGCTTATATGGACTTTAGATGCGTAGAGTATTGATTTTATTGTTTTCGAGTTAACCATATGTACTTCAACCCTCTCAATGAAACGCTGCCTGCCGAAAGTACCACTCATATCATGTAACTCAATAGCTTCAAGCGATAATCCCCAGGGATCTGTAAAAATGCACTTTGTAAACAAGACGTCGCGAGCGAGATTTAATACCCGCAACCGCTTGAGCACACAGGGAACGATTTAACCACTATGCAGGAAGACTGCCTTCACATGACACTTTATTGATCTAAACACCTCAAACACCGCGTTTGTCTGTGCATGTCATGCATGTCTGTCTACTCTTTCATTACCGCGAACACCGGCGTGTCCTGGCAGTAAATTCATGTGATGCCCTGAAGGTTGGATGTAGCTACAGATATGCCGTCCACTCATATCGGATCAGCCATTATGGAACTTTCGCAGTATGGCCTAGGAGTGTGATACAATAACTGATTTGTTGATTGACGTCATAGAGAGCCATTTGAGGGCAGCCTCGACTTCCGTCATCGTACTGGGTGCAGTTTTCCCGTATTTTCGGTGTTGTCGGCAACGACCCTACAACGATAATTGGTTGTAAAACTCCAGCCAGACTTCTTACCACGTCGCACATACCAATCAGTGACCCCAGCCAGACTTCTTACCACGTCGCACATACCAATCAGTGACCACAGTCACACTTCTTACCACGTCGCACATACCAATCAGTGATCCCAGCCAGACTTCTTACCACGTCGCACATACCAATCAGTGATCCCAGCCAGACTTCTTACCACGTCGCACATACCAATCAGTGACTCCAGCCACACTTCTTACCACGTCGCACATACCAATCAGTGACTCCAGCCACACTTCTTACCACGTCACAAATACCAATCAGTGAGCACAATGATATCAGCATCTGCATAATATTTAAAGAATTCGGTTTTGAGGGAAGTAGTAGTAGAACTGGACGCCTACAGGAGAAACGAGAAGATTTTAACAGCGGTCTACAGGAACCATCAGTATGTATGCCCTTCGTCATCTGCTAGGGGAGACTGAGAACCAATGGATCTACCATGAGAGCAGTGATACCGACTCATAACGTATAACCAAACAGCTGGAAAGATACATTTTATGAAACTTGGCAACACAGTTAAATAATTATTTCACTAAGAAACAAGCCTTAAACATATGCAACATAGATCGTGCCACTAGAAAGACGGCTCATGGTTACAGGGCGTATTTGTTCAGATGATGCATTTCTAAGTGAAACGAAAGTTTATATAAATTGTAATAATATAATATAGCCCATGAACAGTCAGGGTCGTAGAAATGCCACTGAGATCTTCCGTTATTCATGTTATCCTATGAAGGAGTACATGGTGGCTTCTTATAATCAGTGGAAATAAAAGCCGTTTTTATATACCTGATTGACCCCCACTACGTATACAGGGATTATTTCATTGTACCCAGAAAGATAAATTCAGTCCAACCGTGGTTGCAGCCAAATACTACATCTGAACCGTCAGCACACGCTAATTCACCATGCGTATTATGACAATACTCCAGTGATAGTATTTTAGTGGGCATAATATTTGTCTGGATGACACTTAGTCCTCTCTGGAACCTCCCATATCTGCCAGCAGAATGAACACAAATGTCGTATCGAGACATTTTCTGGATGTAATAAAATATAACAGAAAATAAGTGCAAAAAAATCGGCGGGGACAAGAACGAGTCAATGTTTGCTTGCTTATCCAGAATTTAGATAGATTATCTCTTCTTTCGATCGTGGAATTGGATGAGGTTGGGTGTGGTGAGAGTATTTTGATTAAGCAAAATGTACCTCTTATGCTGATGCATGATCCTTTCAATATGGTTGAAATAGACGACTTCAGGTATTCAGTTTTACAGTTTCAGTTGTAAAAAAAAAATCTAAATCGAAGTTTCGATCGAAAGGCATTTATTAGTGAAACTTTGGTACTTGTATTTTTTTTAGGTTGACACTTCGATTTGTTCAGTCTAGTGAATTGTTAACATTATTTGTTTGGTGTAATTTGTTCTGTTTTGGAACTGGGGAGCTTAATATTTCATATTGTCTGTTTCTCTATAACCGAAGGCACGTTTTATGTCGGAAATGAATTCTTCTTCTTCTTCTCGTTCGGACTTTGACATGTCTACACAGTAAGTCCTGTTTTCTTAATAAATGCTGCTGTATTTGAAAGCATCTCAGTGCTCCCATACATCTTTCGGTGGACATCCATCTTTGTGGGCCAGTGTTCTTCCCTTAACTGGTTTAGTGTATTGCAGTCTTGCAGGATATGTTCGGTGGTCTGTGCTGCCTGCCCACAAGGGCACAGAGGAAATAAATTATCCTTATTCCTTTTAAGTTGACCCATTATCATCACTGTATATTTAACTTATGGTCCATAACTGATCGGATCTCCTCTTCAAAATATCCCTCAATTGGACTGACCATCACTACTCTGTGTTGGTTTGCCATTCTCATCTTGTTACCCACATAGCACTTTTGTTGGACGAATCCTCTTGATATGATGTTCTTGTAATCTGCTCAAGGCTGCATATTCACAAGTATTAGATCCATCACTCGCTAAATCTCCCCATGTGCATTAAAAACGTCAGTTAGGTCCATTGTCTGTCCGTTCCCCATGGTTTCTGCACTAGTAAGCATATCCGAGTGTTCATTTCTGTGCATGTCTTAGCAGAAATATAAAACTTAATTCGTGTCTGCTTACAGCGTTTCATCGGCTCAAGCCATAGTCTGCATGCCATGTCATTCGCAGTCTTCTTCACATAAAAAAGGGTTTAAAAGTCGTAGAAGATTGACTTCACTGTATTCGGTTTCCCATATGTACTCCGTCACCCTCAACGAAGCGGCACACTGCCTGCCGAGAGTACCACTCATAGCACGTAACTCCGTAGCTTCAAGCGATAACCCACAGGGATCTCCGAAAAAATCCTACTTATAAACAAGACGACACGAGCCGGATTCGAACCGGTTTCTTCACATGCTTATTGAGTCTCTTAGAAAGCGTACATGGCTTAGTCATTCGTCGCCCGCTCTGTTCTTGGGCTTATTGTGTTAGGTCCCGTGGGAAAACCGTCACAGAATTCAGCGGTGTCTTCACAAGACCCCGAGTAGTCTTGCGATGAAGATAAAAGCTGTAGCTTGTGAATGACGGTACTAAAGTTATAGACGTCTGAACATAAAGTAAACAAGACTTCATTCGTAATGTTTTTGATTATTGTCGTGATTTGCGTTGGTAAATATTTATATGCTTGGAGTCGCATGCCAAAAAAAGCGAAGCAGACCAACGAAACACACAGAAATAAGCAAAAATGAGCGTTTTAGGTAATGTTTACTTTCTGTTCAGAGGTTTTATAAACTAATGGTCACGGCTGGTACCACATGACTTTTTCACTTACATATAACTTGGTGATTCCATGAACCTGCAGTGCAGAGTCATACGACTGTAATATATAGTTGTTTCTTTTTCCATACAATCTGCGAAAATAAATATTACCTTCACATTCATGCGAGTGTTGAGGTGAATGGGCGAGCAGAGAAGCTGTCGAACACTGTCAAATGTATCTAAAGTTACATAGAAGAATCATTCTGACATAATGAGTGCATTGAGGGACTTCGTTAGAATATTTTTAGAGGTATGAATATGAAGCATCAAGATTATTTGCTATCAAGATTACGAGATATTGGATTATGATATTGAAACAGCGGAAAAGATAATCATTTGATATTGAACAACTTATAGAGAAAGGTTAATAAATCAACACCGAACTGGATTTATGAACCTCTACGCTTATCGGTGATTTTTTTGGCATCTGTGTCTATTGATGATAATCTGCATTCGTAACTCATCACCCATGCCTCAGGTTGAGAAAAATAAAAATAAATAAATATAAACAATATAAATTAGATTAAGTATGTTTTACAGGGATCCTACAACAGAACAGATAGACATTTCGACCAGAAGGTGTTTATTAGGAAAGGGACAGACTAAGAATACAGCACCACTATAGAAGGACACTACATGGAATTATGCATTGGGGCCTATATATGGTATACGGTTTCACTGGAGTCGTGTATTTATTCACAGGTTGAGAAACACTGTTCTAGTTAGCAATTCGAATGTGAGTTGTATACTCAGACATACATACACCCAAACACAATCTAGGCGTGCGCCGACACGTTATAGCAAGCGGCTCAAATACTGAGTACCAGTTGAAGCTCTGACCTAGCTCCCAAACTCATACAACGCAAAATCAATACATACCTGAGGCGTACATCACTAAGTTGTTTGTGTTTTTTGTGTGTGAGGCTGTTTACTTCCATCCGATTATCTTCACGTGAAACTATTTGTCGATATATATATATATATATATATACTGTATACATAAATACATAGGCGAATGACGATTATATTATATCATTATATTATATCATATCATGTATCAATCATATCTTATCCTATCTTTAACTTATCATAAATCATATAACGCACCGCACCTTACCTTGCCTTGCCATACCATACCATACCATACCATACCATACCATACCATACCATACCATACCATACCATACCATACCATACCATACCATACCATACCATACCATACCATACCATACCATACCATAATTATATTATTATACTCTACTGTACTGTACTGTACTGTACTGTGCTGTGCTGTACTATGCTATACTATACTATATTAATATCACATCACATTACATTTTATTATATTTATTATATTATAGATAACACCAAAGTGAAACAAGCCGAAGAATTTAAATATCTAGGCAGCATTTTTCCGAATATGGAAGACTAGACAGAGAAGTAGAAACAAGGTGCCAGAAAGCAAACACAGTGACCTACCAACTTTCGCCATTACTTCTTCACCCAAAGATCACGATGTAAATTTTAAAAAAAACCGGATAATATCAAAAATTGTGTATACCAACACTCTGCTACCAATGTCAAACATGGTCTTTAACAGTCTCGCAGCAGAGGACAGTCGTTACATGTGAAATGAAGTGTCTGAGAAAAGCTGCAATGGTTACCAAACTAGATAAAATAAGAAATGATATGAAGAAATTAGGAAAAGAGTTGGCATATCATGTATTGAACATATTGAAAGACAGCATGTAAAATGGTTCGGTCACCTTATGAGAATGAAGCCAAACCAAATACCAATAAGAGCATAAAACAAAAGAATTTCCGGGCGTAAGGCCAAAAGTAGGCCAAGAAAACGGTGGATAGAAAACATCAAAATAGCCGTGAACAAACATGGACTTAATGCAACCACGGCGACACATCTGGCCTTGGAGCGAAAGCTTAACCTCCCACTCCTTCTCTTAGCGGTAAGGGTGAATGCGATTAACCATCATTCACCTCGGGAAAGACAATAGACAATCAGTACCCAGGTCAATGATGGTTGATAGTATTAACACTGACCGTTAAGCGTAGGGGTGGGAGCTTAAGCTTTGGTTCCAAGGCCAGACGTGTCGCCGTGGTTGTATTAAGTCCATGTTTGTTCACGGTTATCTTGATGTTTCCTATCCACCGTTTTCTTGGTCTACTCTTGGCTTTACTTCCGGATATTCTTTTGTGTGCTCTTATTAGTGTTTGGGTTCATTCCCATAAGATGACCGTACCATTTTACTTGCTGTTTTTCCACATGTTCAATACATGATATTATACCAACTCTTCCTACGTTCTTTATTTCTTATTTTTATCTAGTTTAATAACAATTGCAGTTTTTCTCACACACTTTATTATGCATGTAACGATTTTCCTCTGCTGCGAGGCTGCTAAAGACCATGTTTGATATTGGTAGCAGAGTGTTGGTATACACAATTTTAGATATTATCTTTTTTTTTTTTAAATTACCATCTTGAATGTTTGGGTGAAGAAATATTGGTGAAAGTTGGTAGGTCACTGCGTTTGCTTTCTGGCACCTTGTTTTTATTTCTCTAGTCTTCCATTTTCTGGGGAAAAAATGAAATTAAATTCTTTGGCTTGTTTCACTTTGGTGTTATCTATTGTTATATATCCATTGGCGTTCCAGACTTGCTATTTTTCATAACTTGTTTTTTTTTGTACGTTAATCTTCATGTTTTAACCTTTGACGTGCAATGCATTAATGTAATTTTACAAATTTTTCTCATCTTTGTACATTAGTCTTTGATCTTAAGCAAGTAGTAGTTCTTTGACTTCATTATTAAGTTCCTCATCTTAATATATATATATATAGATTGTGCATATATATATAATATTGCTATTGGAGAATTGATACATTTTTATGTTCGAATCAGTTTACGATCTCTAGCATCATACCTATGTTTTATATCAAGCGCATAAATAACTAAGGTAGTGGGTTTTGTAGGAACCAGTTCATCATTATTTTTCAGATATGTTGACTCACCTGTAGTGTTGATCACACCTAATATTCCTCGCCCATTAGCAGTCTGTCATAAAAAAAAACCAATGCTGCAACGTCCGATGTCACAAAACTCTTCATCATCGATGGGGACCATTTGATAGAATACAAAAATAAGAGATCGAGACTAGACATTCTTTGAGAATGATAATTATTTTATAGGTGACATGGTGTGAGTATATCCCCAACTTGGACAGAAGACTATTCCCTATTTTTTTGTATCCTGAACTAGACGTTGCCACACGTACGTCCTAAAAGGGTATAGAAAGTAGCCGCAATACCAGTGACGTATCTACGCCTCTGTCCCTATGGAGAGGGAGAGAGAGAGAGAGAGAGAGAGAGAGAGAGAGATATATAAAGTCACGCTAAGGTGTCACAATAAGTCGGTTATTACCAACAATAGCCGGGTTTTCCCCTTAGAGTAAATACCAATCTCTTCTCCAGAAAAGTACTACTAATCTCACGAACTTATCTTGTCTGATACTTATGATTATTAGTCGAATTGTGTGTACTTTGTGAAGGTCACCAAAAGTCACTTTGGGACCCTCGTCTTATTTATGTTGAATTATATAGTCTGGGGTTAGTTAGGTTTTTTCCCTTTGCGATCTAGTTTTTATTTCTAAAATGTCAGTGGTAACATTGTATATATATCCAGCTGACCATGTTGAAACATACGCTACAAATAATTCAAAAAGGTTCAAAAATCGGAGAGGATTGACTTCATTCAACCCGGTTTCCCATATGTACTCTGTCACTCTTAACACAACGGCAGACCGCTAGCCGAGACTACCACTCATAGCGCATAACCCCACAGTTTCAAGCAATAATCCACAGGGATCTCCGAATAAAAACCACCTTGTAAATTAGACGACAGGAGCCGGATTCGAACCTAAGACCTTTTGAACAGACCGCGAACAGCTTAACCACTACGCTAGGGAGATCATCAATATTACATGTTATATTGTTAAATCTATACTACACCACCAGAGATAGATTGTGCATAAGCAGTTCTACTTTTAACAATGGATACTATTTTTTACAATGTCCTCAATATATGCGAAAAGAGTGCAGTCACTTAGCTCTTGAGATTCAAGGTCCACACTGGCAAGATTTCGTGTCACTTTCTGAGTACGCCCTAAGTACAAGCTGGTCTGGATAATGACGTAATGGAGTAATAAAGTTTTGCTAATAATACGAAACAAACATAGGCACACACACAAATCGACGTTTCGACCGAAAGGCCTTTATCAAGGATAACATACACATATAACATGTTTTATTGTGCATAATATTCATCACACTATTCGTAATATTAGCAACACTTTATTACCCCGTTTCACACTTTACCTGTTGGATTTCAGTTTTGCGCAATGAGTACATATTTTCGATAATGACGTAATCTTCTACACGATCACCATTGTGATGAACCGAGTTCTTCGTCAATAATACAATTCTGTAGACATTAGGTATCATCCGTCAAAAGTGACGGTATATAACTTTCCCGGGAGTTTCATTGGCTATCGACAAAATTTATACACAAAATGACCAATGAAATTCACAGAAAAATTCAAATATCGTCACTGGTGAAGCGTGATTTTCGATGATTTAACATAAGTGTATATATATCGTGAGACTCGGATTAAGCCTGACTCGAAGGAATCATACACGCGTGAACATAAATAGTTAAAATGCAGTGTTACCAATAGTCAAAGTGACATATTAACAACGAAATACAATCTTTCGACGACATAACATTCATCTGAACCAAACATAACTAAACAAAAACCTTGATAGAATGTATTTTTACTATCACAATACTTATTTTTACTAAGTAGTAACAGTTTGATTTGTTTATTTATACTAAAACTTTCATTCCTCGTGTGTTGCCGCATCTCTTGTATTTCCAGCACCTTAGGTTATCCATGGCACTTACGATTTATCTCTATAAAAGAATATGCCATTTTACCTTCAGTGATCCTGCAAGTTTACAAATAATCACATCCAAATCCTATGTATAAGAAGATTGCTCAGATCATTGTATGTACCTACCTGTACATTAACATTGCAGCAACTATCAATTTGGCATTTTTTTTTTAAAAAGGAACAAGTTCTGTAAAAGTTCCTCGCCAGAAAATTATGCGTGGAAGATAAAGTCGAAGTCTACTTCCTGACTCTAGAAACAATATTACCAGACGCGTACCACCTACATTGTAGATAAGTGATTCTCAATTCTTTTTGGAGACTGGTCTCGTTTGGGACAAATTTTCTTATTTGCCAACGCATCCCCTGATGCCTTAAAAATAAAGAAGAGGTTTTAGTCGTTGATGGAGTGAGATGAAGAGAAACTTAGAGAGACAATTATGAAATAGAGGTTACTTATCAAATATCAATCTCTGTGATGTCTTAGTTAAGCTAATTACTTTGCGTTCGTGACGTTTCGGGCTCGATATCGCCGTTGGGGTTTGTTGCTTGCAAGGACATTTGTCGGAGATCCGTGGGGATTATCGCTTGTAACGACGGAATTCTGACCGGTATCTTCAGCAGGAAGCGTGTTGTTCTGTTGAGATGGGCGGAGTAGAAATGGGAAAACCCGATTACAATGAAGTCAATCTTCTACACTATTTGAACCATATTTATTTGAAATGAGAGATATTTGTCTTATAAAAGTGTTTATTATTCCATTCTATGTTTAGGTCACACCTCGAGAACACCTAACACATATTACTCGAATACATTTATGACGTATCATCTATCGGTATATTTATATTTTATGTTTATATCAATACAGTGAAAAATAAAATAGCATCATTTGAGACACAAATATTGCAGAAAAATTATCCGAATACCATGGACTAAAACGACTACCAATAAGGAAATCTTGAAATAAATTAATGTAAAATGGAACTTGCTGAACAACAAGGTTCTCTATAAAAAGATCACAATGAAAAAGATGATGTCAAGAGGACAACAAAAACAAAAGGCACACCAAGAAGGAAATAGACACATGATATCAAAGACCACCTGAACATGACACTCACATTAGAAAAAAGATTAGCTTAAGATTGGCAGGAGTTTCGAAAAGCTGAGATGACTGCTACATCCTGTCCAGGATATGCTACCTGATGGTGCAACAATAGGCGGGATTGAAGTGAGACAGAGGATGATATCGTCGTGGCACGCAACGACCATCTTGTTTAAAGATACTGGATATAAAGCGTTTTGCAAGAACGGAAAGAGATTTGGTATACGAGTTCGAATGAAAGAGCATTGTTCAATGTAATATAGTGGAGCAACCTGCAGTAAAGAGCTCTAATATAATTAAAAAAATTTAACATCTTATTTCATACTATAAAGGAACTGGGTTCTCTTCCAGTTTCATTTACGCTTTAGTGAGTATTTCTCAGCGTTCTTTTGCCATTGATACCCCTTTTGGGGCACAATTTATTTCGTGGTCCCACTTGATCCTAACAAGAAATGTGTCAACTTTCTTCACAACTAACTTTCATATGTATATTAGTGAATTTATGAAAAATATTTGCCCCTTTTTGCGTATAATAGAAGGTTTGAAATAATATGATAAGATCATATTTAGAAACTCATGCAAAGAACAAAGTTCAGTTGACTTTGAGTGCACGCTTTGAATGTCTTGACAAAATCGCATCTTTTTTTGGAGTTGCTAGGCGATTTGGTGCCGTTGAACGGACTGGTTCAACTCCCGTTAGTCTCAATAATTTTTGCAAAGAACTAAAACTCCAGTGGAGGATGAACTAAGGAAACGGCGCTGTAGATGGATATGACATACATTAAGAAGACAAATGGAAGCATTGTAAGACATGAGCTGTTCTGGAAAACACAGGGAAAGAGGAAGACAAAAAAAAAAACATGAACGAAAATATTATATGCAGAGACACAAACGCCTGATAGAAAATGAAGAGCTGGAAGCAATCGGTTGAAAAAGATACAGAACATATACTCAGCAAGGAGTTAAAATATTTGTAGATAGTTGCCTTTCTTTGGCACCATAATCGAGTCCATGGATCCAATCCCTTCATCAATTTTCATTTCTAATAACCCACTAAGAAAATACTGCTGCTCCAGTGGGATTTATGACCCACGCTGAGAATCACTGCTCTATTCGACGGACCTGAAAGAAAAATGTTACATTATTCGCAGAGCTTTATCATTATAGAATAGTGAGGACAAGAACTGACTATTTATGCCGGAAATGCCACAGAGCTGTCATGTCTGCTACATTTCACACACCTACATAAATACCTGAACCTGGGGCAATGTTTCAGCCCACATTGAATGCAGTTTTTTTTTCACCTGTTGTATACCGACGTTGGTTCTATTTAGCACCTAGAAAACATCATCGATCTTCCTTGTACACACACTAAAGTGTGTGATCAAATAACAAATTGTATAGCCATGGAGGAGAGAAGTTTGTCGCTGTCTGACTGATTTCATGAAAACAAAGATCAGTTTTTACAGCGTGACAAGTTACAGAATGGAGCTGAAGATAATAACACAGGCTAGGGAGTGGCATACACATGGGGGGGGGGGCATGCAACATTGGTGGCGCATTGCATGATTATAAATGACATTTTACACACAAGTGCTAATAATCTAAGAGATAAGTCTAGCTACTTTTAACTATACAAAACTATTAAATATTAATTAATATTAATGAATTCTTCTTCTTCTTCATCGTTCATTCTCAAACTCCTGCTGGATCTCCCTTGTAGCAGGACCATGGTACAGCTAGATTTCCAGCAGGATGTAATCCTGAGAATGGAAATGCGTTGTATCGCCGTTTTATTTGCGCTAATGGCCCGACACATCCGTCTTCGGCGGAATATTAAGAAATTCAAACATTAACATACATATTGTACGCGGAAATATGTTATATAAGAATTCTACATTTGTACATAAAGATATTCTATTCTTATTCTAGGTCTGTTGAATATGAGTGCTTGTGTGGATTGGTGCAGTTGAACTCAAGCGTGAATTTTTTTTTTACTTTAGTGTGTGGAAAGTTGACACATTTGAACTAAGGCGTGGGTAAATGTGGCGCTTTTAAACTAAATCGTGGAAAAAGTTAACACATTTGAACTGAGGCGTAGGTAAATGTGGCGCATTTAAACTAAATCGTCGGAGAATTTGGCACATTTGAACTGAGGCGTGGGTAAATGTGGCGCGTTTAAACTAAATCGTCGGAGAAGTTGTTTTATTTCAACTAATGCATGGGAAAATTGGGCGCATTTAAACTTACCCTTGGGAAAAGATGGTGGATTATAGCTAAGGCATGGTAAAAAATGGTAAATTCAAAGTAAATTGTGGGAAAAGTTCACACATTTGAACTAAGGCGTGGGAAAAGTTGGCACATTTGAACTAAAGCGTGGAAAAAGTTCACACATTTGAACTAAAGCGTGGAAATAGTTCACACATTTGAACTAAAGCATGGAAAAAGTTCACACATGTGAACTAAACTGTGGAAAAAGTTCACACATTTAAACTAAAGCGTGGAAAAAGTTCACACATTTGAACTAAAGCGTGGAAAAAGTTCACACATTTGAACTAAAGCGTGGAAAAAGTTCACACATTTGAACTAAAGAGTGATACAATTTATCGTTGTGTATATGGTTTCATCAGTTTATATACCCGAGTACTACCCCCATTGCACGTCACCGTGCGACGCAACTGCGATTTTTCCCCCATGTTTTTCATTGGATAGCGACATAACGTATAGAGCAAGTGACAAATGTAAAGAATGGAAAAAGTCGGAGCAGCCTGTTGTAGTGACGTACAATATATCGCACTTTGAACTTTAAACTGATGTATGCTCTCAGTCATAACCTACTTTATATTAAATAAGACCAGTAGGTTACGCCATGATTGCGTCACAGCTCTTGAATGATTCACGTGATCCGGTTTTTTTTCCCAAATGGTCACTTATTTATAGCCAGCCGTTGAAAAATAAATTAACATATATCAGGATCAGTTCGTATACATATACGAGGTAGCTTCTAAAAGATCCCGTAGTAGATTATATAGAAATACGTAACAATAGAGAATTGGTGCATTTTAAGGAAATAAGTAACAATAGAGTTAGTGGGTTGTATAGAAATAAGTAACGGTAGAGTTAGTGGGTTATATAGAAATAAGTAACAATAGTTAGTGGATTATAAAGAAATAAGTAACAATATAATTAGTGGATTATATAGAAATAAGTAAAAATTGTTTGTTTGCAAATCCCAAGAATTGCGAGCAATTAGCTCTTACTGTCTGTGTGCAGTGGGGTGGTTATTCTGAGATGTGTTGCATACCCAGGAGACTTCAGCGTTTGGCCTAATGTAAATGCTATTGAATGAGTCATCTACTCAGAGGGGGTATATAATTGTATAGATGACATGCTACAAAGTCTCAATATAACGGCTTGTTGTCATCTACTAAGGTTTTCTGTTGCATGGGTGGTTTCTCTGTTGGGCCATTGATGAGGCCCACAAACGCAACCGCATGCCTATATGTAACAATAGAATTATCTACACTACATTTTCATGAAAGTAATTTTCTTTTGCAATTACATACTTTTGTCAACGTGTATACAACAGATAAATATATTTGGAACTAATTCCATAGCTGTCTTGCTGCATTTGTAATAATTTCAGCTGTATCCTTGCATGTCTGTCTTTTCACTGCCGATTTTAGTTGAGGGTCCAAGAAAAAAATAAGCCAGTGCAAGGTCAGGAGAATATGGAGGCTGTTCTAAGGTAAATCACATTGTGCTTTGCGAGATACTACTTTACCAGTTGTGATCGATGGCATGACGCATTGTCACGCAGCATTATCTTACTGTTTGTTCTGATCGTTTTCTTCTGATTTCAACTCATAGACGATGGCGAACATCAACATACATTTCATTGTTAACCGTTCGGCTTTCAGTAATTATATAACAGTAGACAATACCCTGGGAATTAAAAAACAACAACCGTGCAACATAACTTCTTTTAATCGATAACATAATCGTTTTTGCTGTTTTATTTTGTTGTTTTGTTTTTGTTGTTTGTTCATTGTCTGTTTTCTATATTCTTGATAAAGACCTAACGGTTGAGAGTGTCTTGTATGTTTTCGTGTTAACACCCTACAGTCCGATAATTATAGTCTGTTAGTCGTCGTCAAGAAAAACTACAAAACCTCTATTCTACGTATGTACTGTTGTCTTACAGTTTTACAGCAGGCATTACCTTTTATCGATTGATAACATTTAAGGGCATTACAATTAGGAGATCCTATAATTCTCTTAATTGAGGTTCTCCAAGATCATGTTCTGGTGAAATTTTTGGAAGCACTCAGTACTCCCACTCCTTTTTTTCTTTTTTAAACTTGTAAAGTGCACCTACGGCCCTACTTCTTAATTCGGTATTCCAAAATGGATTGCAACTTGAAGGAGATTATTGCTTCCATAATCTGCTCCTGAGTCTACCCGGTATCGAACATCTATGTGGAACTTGAAACAGGGTAATGAAGTTTTGTTAATCACTGCAAACACATTTAATAACACGTAGAAATCGACACTTCGACCAAGAGGTCTTTATCAAGAATGCATTCAAAACAAAAAACGATGAATAAGAACGGCACTATTGATTTCATATGGTAGAGCTAAGTGTGGATATTATCCGGAAGGGATAAAACTAGAAGATCATAGGTAAAACGACACAAACAGAAAATAGACAAAACAGACTCAAATATCGGTGGGAAAAAAAAATCAGAAATGATGGAACAACTCGATATAATCCATACGACTGTCGTTCATTGATCCGAAAGGGTTAAACCGTGCAATATATATATATATATATATATATATATATATATATATATATATATATATATATATATATATATATATATATATATATATATATATATATATATATATATATATATATGTATATATATATATATGCACACACGCATATACATAGATGTTCTCAGGCGCGTGATAGCACGTCTTAATGGCTGTCACCTGAATATCATGGGAACCCTGAGGACCCGTGCCATTGAAGTAGTGGTCAGCAAAAGGAGTACCAGTCTGGTTTCTGATGCAATACAGGTGTTCACAGAGTCCGTCTCAGCGCCTCCTTCCAGTCTCATCTATGTACAGGTGTAGAATCTATTACGTTTGGTGATGGTGGTGCCAAATGTAGCGCTGTATTTCAGTGTTGCTGCAGGGAACAGGTATTATTGATCTTAGAACATATATGCGATAGGTAAGGCGACTACCGCAACGAGAACATTTGTTGTAGCTTGATTTTTAGTTGATTATCAAGTTTAGTTGATTCTCAATTTACTCTTTTGCATGTGGCTCCATTTTGAACAGTTATTTTCCGTGTCATTTGCCCCTAAAATGCTTTTCAACTTTCTTCAAGCATTGTTATTATTTAGTAGTTAATTTATGTCTCGTCCTGCATTTACCTATCTGTGCCGACTCCCCTTTCCCTATCTCAATAGGTAGATCGGTGCTCCACAATTGCCATTTTATTTTGTATCCCAAGCAAAGCGATGTGACACCAGAGTGATGGTTCATATGAGCTTCGTTGAGAACCACTGGTCTACAAAGCAAAACTTGCGTATCACATATTCCCCATACGCCCGCTGTGAAAAATGATTTGACTTTCTGGGGCTGAGAACTACGACTTCGATTGTGACAGTTTTGTTGTCTAGTGTTTGCCAAGTGCTCATTATATCAGGCCTATCTAGAGATCAATGAATATGTCAAGAGAAAATATGGTCATCATTGGTGATTGATATGTGAATAAATTAAACCTGGAAAACTGACGCCGTGAATCCGTTAATCTGTAGAGAATAGACTCATTTCTGTTTGCGATTCATGAGCTGTTAGTTGTAAAATAAAATATTAGGGATAATACTACACTACTTATAGAATAAGAGATTAGGGATTAGGATTAAAGATAGAACTAACAGTTTAGGGTTATGATTAGGCTGTGTTAGTTGCAGAATAAAATGTCAGGGATAGGATTGTACTTATGTTGTAGGTCAATATTTGACAGTGTCTTGAAGAATGATGTTGAAAGGGTCGGAATCATGAGTTTCAATAGATTGTCGCTACAAGAATTCACGCATGTATATTTGCAGCATATGTCGGTGTGTACCGTTCTGCAGTCTGTTCCATTCTTTTGCGGATTTCCATATGAACACTTCCCAATGTCAAGCAAAATTATACGTTCTTACAGGAAAAAAAATTGCAGATTCCTTGTCGCCGTGACGGCGAATAAGCTGTTGAAAATTGGTTGTAGCGGCCATATTTCTTTTATAATGAGGTCCTTTTTAAAAGCGCACAAAAATTAGGTGATATGATTGGCACGTGAAATTATTCTATGTTTAGAGTGTGTGTTATCATGTTATATTGACAATAGGACATATCTGCTACAGTCAGAACTAGTGGTACCAAAAATAACAATAAAACCATATGACATCTAATATAAATAAGGACAACATTTACGTTGGAGACAATATGTAGACGTTGTCCTAGTTTATATTGTTTTTATTACATTTTATACATTTCTATTAATGTTTTCATTAGACTTATTTTCTCCGTAACTACTTGGCACTCCTTATCATTAACTCATAGGTATGTCTATTTTTTGTTATCGTGACACTTTCTTTTGTTGTTGTCAGATACACTCTAGCTGCTTGGTTATTAGATAACAATACTTATCTGGTTAGCGATGGACATGATGTTCCTGTTGAAGCATGATCATCTAAGAATAATTTAAATCAAGCTTACATGAATACATGCATATTGATTATGTGAGAGAATCAATGATTTCATCTTAGTCTACTCATTGGATAGTGCGAGGGAATGACACCTAAATGTGCTCTCATCATCATCATCAGTACCGTCTCCGCATCGAAGGTTGGTTGCAACGAACCTCCACCATCTTCGATCTCATGCCTTTGTCGTGTACTCTGCTGAACTGTAAGCTGTCCATCTGATGATGATTTCTTACCACTTGTATTTCTGCCTACCTCTTGCTCTTCGCCCCTCGACTGTATTTTAAGTAAGTTCGTAAACAATGTATCATATCTTTTTGTGTTTCTAAAATATGTAGGTTCACTGATATTTATTTCTTTTAATATTTTTTTCTCATATGCAGCATTGTCAGAATCTCTGTTTCCTTCTCTGTCCATGAAGTTCTCCATATTCATTTATATATCCACATCTTAAAGACATCAATTCTTACTTCTAGCTTTTTTTCCTTCTCTGTCCATGAAGTTCTCCCTTTTTTTCTATATACCCACATCTTAAAGACATCAATTCTTACTTCTAGCTTTTTTTCCTTCTCTGTCCACGAAGTTCTCCCTATTTTTCTATATACCCACATCTTAAAGACATCAATTCTTACTTCTAGCTTTTTTTCCTTTTCTCTCCATGCAGTTCTCCATATTCATTTATATACCCACATCTTAAAGGCATCAATTTATGTTAATTATCCATGCTTTTGATCTTTACATTAATCTAGAATAGATGTAGCAGTTTATTATTTTATTTTTTTGTTTGCGATTTGTATGGATGTTAATATTTTCCTCAATGTTATTAAAAGTACGTTTAGCCATCCATAATCTTCTTTTAAATTATGTTTCACATCTACTATCATTTGTGACTGTATGTCCTAGATACATGTACTGTAGTCTACTTGTTGCAGTATCTCTTCATGTATTATTTCTTTAATGTTTATTTCTCTATATGTTGCTGGGTAGTAGAAGAAAGGTTTACCAACGTTATGAAATTTTATCCACAGCTACATTTTTTTCAGTGGCCCGATGTGATTCTATAAAAAACTCTAGGAGCATGCCACATAAAATAAAACTGTCTATACCCCCCCCCCCCCCCACACCCGGAGAAAAATCATTTGTTTTAGTTGAAATTTCAAAACCCATAGTTTCACCGTAAACACAATAGCAGATAGTCGCGCTTATTTGGTGAATGAAACAGTAGTAGCGAAAGTGTGAGAGATTAAACTCTTGATAAATATAATGTTGTGGTCAAGTCAAACTTTTTACAATAGAATTATCTATGTCAATTTCACTTCATATTTGATGTAAAATTTAAATTTTACTCTTTAGCATTTATTGATTCTAAGATCTTGAAATATCCGGAGTGAAAATCAGTCCTCATAAAACATTGCCACAATTTCCGCGTTTCTGGACAAGTTAGTTAATTAGAAATGCCAAAGTAAGGTTAACCAGTGCGTTGTCATGAATGATTTTTAGAGATTCAACATTTTTAAACTTATTCAGAACTCAACTTCTCGGTACTTTACGGGTAATGTGTCACGCTTTTAACGAAATAAACCGTACATTATTTAACGATAGGAACTTTCGCTAAAGATTTGGTTGAGATTTGGAGGATTCAGTTTTAAGTTTGGTAGTACATAATGAAGAAACGTAATAATGCAGCAAACAGTATGTGAACCAGGTTTTTCAGATGACATCCACTCACCTCTGGTTCAAAGACTGTTTACTGTATTCTCATTTTTCTTTATTACTACATTCTCAATGCTTCTGTATTATAATTTTTTTATTAAATATTGTCCATTTCTTTCCCCAGATGAATGGTGCTTTATATTATCCACACTTGCCGTTAAGCGTAGGGGTGGGAGTCTGAGTTTTCGTTCCGGGGCCAAATGTGTCGCATTGGTTGCATTGAGTCCATGTTTGTTCAAGATTATCTTGATGTTGTCTATCCGCCGTTCTTTTGGTCTGCCGTTAAATTTTTCACCGAAAATTCTCTTGTGATATGCTATTATTGGTATTTGGTATGGCTTAATTCTCATAAGTTGACTGAACCAATTTACTTGCTACCTTTTGATATGTTCAATATATGATATTATACCTACTCTTTTCCTAGTCTCTTCATTTCTTATTTTATCTAATTTAGTAACCATTGGCTGCTTGTTTTAGACACTTCATGTTAGATGTGACGAGTTTCCTTTGCTGCGGGGGTGTTAAAGATCCTTTTTGACATTGTTTGCAGAGTGTTGGAATAAAAATTGTAGATACAAGTATTATGTCTTTTGATTTCCATCTTGATCTTTGAGTGAAGAAGTAATGGTGAAAGTTTGTAAGTCACAGTGTTTGTATTTTGACACATTGTTTCGATTGATCTGTCTAGCCTTCTAATGCTTGATTTACAACACAAAATGAGGGAAATTGTCAACCAACACATCACAAGAATCATCAGCATGCATACCCTTCGCCATCTACAAGGGATACTTATCACGTACGGACATGTCTAGTGCATCGATAAAAGATCATACCAAAATTCTAATCATTTCATAGTGGCTACATATGCCATCCACCAGAATTCTTATATGAGGCATATCTCTGCATTCGCAGTACCTGAAGGTCTAGTCCATCAGACAAACAGCAAAGTCGTAGCAGATGACATGTTTATATAATGAGACTTTCCTCTTTGGAAGCATCACATAATTTAATCTATACAATTGTTTTTGAATAGACTTCTCTTCAATGTATTTATAGTTGCAGTCAGAATAAACCTCGTGTTTTGCAAGCCAAATCATACACGAGCTCTATTGCTCCTAATTGCTGCGGATGGTAACAAGCAAGCAACCAATCATTCATATGTATTGTACAGTTTGTCTTCAGCAGTTGTTCCATATTCATATCATATTTGCTTCAATACCATTTATCTAAGTGTTCGTATGCAGGATCACAATCTTTGTTCCCTAGGGATACCATGCAAATGATTATTCTGTGATATTGGATAGGGTCTGCAGTTGGTCAGATTCATTTCAGCTGTAGTTGTTTAGTACCATATGTCCAACTATTGATTACATATCTTCCATGAGTTGCCGAAACCCTCAAGATGGAAAAAAAATAATAGCAACTTTGTGACCTGCCATGCATGTAGTATAAAGCGATTAAGGAGGTTCGGGGTGAAGTTTGTTGTCTCATCCCCTAAGTCAAAGTAACCCGAAGTCATGCAAAGTCAGATCTGTCAAGCAAAAGGCGCTGATATCGCAGTAAGACTCAACAAATGCATTCCGCTATTTGGACTACGCCTTGCTAATGAGCAACAATTTGAGAGTTAACACAGAGGATTGTTTCAGTTTAACTCACTAGTTACCACGGGCCTGAAGTGTTGTCCATTATCTTGAGTTTTTCCAATTACGGTCGCAAGACGAGATTTGAAGTCACGTTGGTTTTGGAGTCAATCTGCAACTAAATTTTTCAGAACCTAAACCGACTAGTCCAGGTTTTCACTGTCTTTATTTATATATGCTAAGAGAAGATATATCCTGCTTCAAATTATGTCAATAAGTAGGACAATTACTGATATATTTGTTCAATATATTTGTACTGATACATTTACTCTGTACTTCAGAAGTCATAGGGCCGATTGCAGGTCGTAACGCCTGTTTATCATGGAATTTTTCGAAGATCGCCGGGAATTAGCTCCAGAAGCTATGTAGTTACTAAGACGGGCTCCGTCGAAGACGGATGTGTCAGGTCATTGGCGCAAATAAAACGACGACACAACGCATTTCCATTTATGGACTACATCCTGCTTGAAATCTAGTAGGACCAATGTCCTGCCACAAGAGAGATCCAGTGGGAGTTTGAGATTGAACGCTGAAGAAGAAGACTCAGACTGGCGGATTGCATAGTTGAGATGGACAGAGTACATACGGGGAACTCGAGTGCAAATAACGCCTTTTAAGCACTATGAAATCTGTTATGAATGAGTTAAATATTTTGTACTTGGCATTACTGAACCTTTATAATAACGGTTCTTAATAATATCTGATTAGATTGCTGAGATTTTAGAATAATTAGTAACACGAACTTTGACGTTACATATACCCAAAATACTCTCAGATATCTTGTATACTTTAACTAGAGTATACCCACTAATAAACACACCGATATAAAATATCATTTGCAACATTAAATATTGATAGTCGATTCTAAAGGGAAATAGTGGCTGCACCAGCGTTATACACAGACTTCTCAAATATGCTATGGAGAAACTGGTCCACCTTCGATTCATAGTCCTCTGACTTCCCATTCACTTTATTTTATTCAAGAAGGACATTCTCTAGTGTACATATTTCCCTGTTTTCTCAATGAGTTTGTTTAAATATACAAGACAGGGAATTCTCAAGTGTGAACCATTTGTCGTGAGAAGCAAGATATTGTACAGAGACAAATAGCAATAAGGTTGATTGTCCTTCAACAGTGAGATGATCATGTTACTTGAAAACAGTGAGATGATCATGTTACTTGAAAATAGTGAGATGAACATGTTACTTGAATAGTAATACTATTTCCATTGGAATAGCCAGAAGTGGTAGTATGAATGAAATAATTAGGAGCGAAGTAGATTAACATTGTTCCAAAGATTTAATGGACAGTAAAGCAAGTTTTAATCATTAATAATAAGTAGTAATGTATTACAGGAGAATAAATACCAATGAAATAGTAACAAGACAGGGACAATCTTTACGTTGCGACTAAAGCGTCTTTATCAAGAAACGTAAACATAACACGAACATAAATAATAAATAAAATAGAATGCCCTCACCAAACATATAGTTAATTGAAGGAAATATCTTCTAACATTAGAAGTTTTGTGGGGGAGGAGGGAAAGGGGGGAGGCTTTCTAGTTTTGTGTATTATTTTATATTTAATAGTTCGTTTGTGTTATATTGCGTTTCCTGGTAAAAGGCCATTTGGTCGCAACGTAAAAGTTATCATTGTTTACATTGCATTGTTTACTTTTTTATTATATTTTTCTTGATTAAATTTTTATTTTCTCATACCATATCATTACGTATCCTTAATTATATTACTGTACATTATTTGTTACTGTGGCCCTCCTCCCTATTTATCAGTTAATCTCTGTCCCCTTGGGTATTTGACTTATTTTACCAGTATAGCAGCAAATTTAATCTTTCACTTTCATACAAAATGTTTCATACCACACTTTAATTTCTCCATCCTGTCATGGTCACACCACACATGTTTTCTTATGTTAAGTATATTTCGTGTATGTCTGTTGTCTTTCGTCACGATGAAGGCTGATAGTCAAAACGGTGTCCGTCTGTCTTGTTGTTAGTATGTTTTATTTATAAATATTGGTAACATGGGTACCTATTTCCGCTAATTTTTTATAGAAAACTCGTAGTATTGTAGAGGATGTCGTGTGAATACTGTCAACCCTTGTCGTGAAAATCCCGTATTGTATCCTTGTATTTTGGTGATGGCCCATCATATTGATTGTTCTAGGGTTTACGTTGTAATGGTGTTAGCAGCGTTCATACACTTCAGTAAACGCTAGAAATGAACTTTAGGTTTAGGGGTTGTGGGGTGATTTGACCTCCTTCTCTAACGATGATTCAACTGTTAGTCTAGGACAAAGATCAGGCACTACTCGTAAAAGGCACATCTGTCAGGCGTCAGCCCTTTCTCTTGAGCACGTGCGGGAAAGGGCGTTTCACAGGCCACGAATAGGAATGATTCACAGGGGTATTGGGTTGTGTAGTACTACCCAAACCAATAATATTAGACCGAACCATCTGTGTTTTTTAAGTGTACAATTCGTTTAGTAAACAACGCTTCCACGATATAATATGAACGTTTTATATATAAATGTTATATAAACCCTGGGTCGTGGTAACTGGATTACCAGAACCGCGACATCCACTATTTTGTATGGTTGTAAAGCTCTGATATAACCAACTTCGACTAACATTCACAGTTGAAAGGAGTATACCTCACATTGTGTCATGTGGCATATTCTTTCCAGAACGTAACGTAATCTTGCTTATGAATCTTCTGGAATCCCCACGGACTCTGGTAAGTTGTTCGGCCTCCTCTAGCGACATGTGCATGCATTTCTGAATATCTCTTGTCCAGCGACGTCTTGGTCGACCTTTCTACTATTTTCTAATAACTCATCAAACAACACTGTTTCCATACAATCGTGTCTCTTCACATGACGGAAAAAATTCAAATGCTCTCTTAATATGGTGTTTAAAATTTTTTTTGAACGTTTATGAACGTTGATTTTGCTTAGCATGTTTTGGTTGGTCGTCCTTGCTTTATAGGATACTCTCATGACTCATCTATAGCAGTTCATTTCAAAAGCTTCTATTCTCTTGGCTGTAGCTGTATTTATTGTCCATGTTTCGCAGCTGTAGATTCGCTACTGGTAACACACGTGAACGTAACAAACATATCTCATTTCCCGTGTTTTCTTCGTGCAACAGTTTTACTATTGTTTTAATTTGAACATCGCTATTGCTGTTCTCCTGATCTCGACTGCATAGTCTCCTGCACTGTTTATATTAACTCCTAAATATTCGAAATTTGTCACTTCTTAAACATTTTTATCAATATTAATTCTAGGTCTTGTTTTAACATTGTCGGTTGTCATTAGTTTTTTTCATATTTATAAACCTTTCACATTTTACGTAACCTAACTAACCAAACGTTATATCCACGATATAATATAGACTTGCTGTAATATCGTCTATCATTAGATATGTATTTGTATTTCTGTAGCTGTGATGCTTGAAGTCTACGTTTTTGTTCCCGTAATATACGAGTCAACTTTGAATATCTCGAGTCAACCATCAACACCACAATAGATTGCTCAGCAGAGATCAGAACGACATTCGCAATGACCCTACAAAAAACGTCACAGAGGAAACATTTATGACAAGGGGCAAAAATAAAAAGTTACAGCTATCACGAAGCTATATTTTTTCCATTGGCAACATATGGTTGTAAGATGTGGGCAATGATTTCCGCAATAGAAAAGAGAATATCGGCAAAATGAAATATTATATAGAGGTCATAAGACAACGAAGGAAGTTTGAGGAAAGAGAACAAGAGGCATACCAAGACTACGATGGACACAAAATATCGAAGACCTCAAAATGACACTGAATAAAAGGCTTGGCAGCTTGCAAAGAACTGAGAGACACACATTGCAGTGAGGACAACGATCTGTAAAGGACACGTGATATACTTGATGAATATACTAGTACACGTACAAGCTTGAACACAAGCTGTTCTCTAGTAAACGAAATTTTCCTTGTTTATATATTCTGTTTAAGTGTGATATGGAATCTATCTCGTAGATAATGGTGGTGATGATGATGGATTAATCACTTTATCTGTAAGCAGATAGCAATTAGCAGTCCGTAGCCTTTCTGACAAAACACAGATTATCCACTGTTCGACAACCCATCATCGAATAAGGTTTGATGTCTCAAAAGAATATTCGGATATAGAGCCAAAGGTTGACCAAGAAAACGGTGGATAGGAACCATCAAGATAACCTTGACCAAATATGGACTCCCCGCCGACGACGGATGTGTCGGGTCATTGGCACAAATATAACGGCGACACAACGCATTTCCATTCTCTGGAATTCTTATGTAATTCGCATTACATTCTTCTGGAAATCTAATAGGACCAAGGTCCTGATACAAGAGATATCCAGTGGGAGTTTGAGAATGAACGCTGAAGAAGAAGAAGAATCATGGACTCAAGGCAAACAAGGCGATAGATATGATCTTGAAACGACAGTTGAGGCTCCCACCCTTACGTTTAACATCAAGTGTGGATACTATCAATCATCATTTATCTGAAGAAAGACAGTAGACAAAGGCATGGTTGTGTTAAATGGATTTATGAATGCATGATTCGTCCCCGAAGGGAGGTATTCCACAGCGGCAGTATCCCAAGATCATCACGTCCTGTCAGGAACGTACTATGTACTTATGGATCAACGGGTTCATCATTTCTTTGTCACATCTGTTGACTCATCTGCAGTGACGGTACTTCTATCACTCCTTTATCAAATATGTTGGCACCATCTATAGTGACGGTACTTATATCACTCCTTTGTCAAATCTGTCGGCTCCATCTATAGTGACGGTACTTCTATCACTCCTTTGTAAAATCTGTTGACCCCATCTATAGTGATGATACTTCTATAACTCCTTTGTCAAATCTGTTGACCACATATACAGTTATGTTTATCATTTCCAGTAACATAAAAGTCTACCAAAAAAGACAAACATTCTTTATCCACTGGCCTGCATCTCTCTGCAATCCACGTGGATCATTTCACAGAATACGAAAATAAGAAATTGAGACAATACATGCATTTTCCTTAGTCGCCTCCTACGACATGCCTTGAAAGAAAGTATTGGACATGTTCTTTACACGCTGAATTAGAATTCCAGATCTAAGTTTCCATACTGGAGAAGCTCGTAGATATAAGAAGGTAACGGCTACCTTCTTAGTAAAATCGTATCTATAAACTTCAGATAATAAGAAAGAAAATCGTTAAACCACACGACGGGTAAAGGACGGCACATCACAAATCTAAATCATAGGGCATCTTTCGGGTGAGATATAGTTAAGAAACGGGCCGGGTCTATTAACCACTACAACATGGGGCCGACTGTACTGAGAAGTGATAATCCATATGAGAGAAAAGAAAGTGAGTCATGTTCAGTGATTCCTTTTTTGGTGACGCATTCGTTGTCAAAGATTAATCGCCCATCTGGGTCCGTGAAGTCTTGGATTATTTCCCTTTAACAGTAGATTGAGAGAAGGAGAAAAAAGTGACCGCACGTATTTCTCTGCAATATATATATATATATAAATTGAAGATGAGATGAATACGTGTTTTGACACCAATAAATGGATGGACTGGCGGATAAATAGAAGGTGGATGGATGTGCCATCAAGTAGGCATATGGATGGATATTTAGATGGGCGAACGTATGGGTGGATGCATAGACGGATACGTAAGTGATTAATGTATTCTGTATTGATCGCCAAGTAGGCAGATAGATAGATGGACGGGTGTAGATGATGAATAGGTGAACGGCCAGGTAGGCAAATGGATGGATAGACGGATGGACGAACATGTGGTCAGATGGGTGGGTGGATATGTAAATAAATAGATGATGGATGAATAGACGAACATATGTGTGAATTCGTGAAATATATGTATATGTATATGTATATGTATATGTATATATATATATATATATATATATATATATATATATATATATATATATATATATATATATATATATATATATATATATATATATATATATATGGAGCTTATAAAGTCGCTATAATTAGACACTAAAGTTGTATTACACAAGACTATTATACCATGTCTGTACTACCAGTGCCAAACCTGGACAATGAGAGCACAAGACAAAAGAAAAATAGTGAAAGCAGATATGACGTGTCTACCCAGAATACTCGGGGTGTAATTAAGAGATAGAATTAGAAACGATAACAGACTGATAACCAAGGCAATACCAATATTGGAACTCACCAAGAGACAATATATCACGTGGTTTTCAAACACTTCCAGACTACCAACAGACAGCATGCCACAAATGGCCAAAACACATAGACATCACTGTTATAAAGCCAGAGGCAGACCATGTAAAAGATGGATCACAGAAATAAGAGGTCACGGGAACAAGCTTAAAAACAGTAAACAAGATGGCCTTTTACCCCTGACGCAGCTAGGCAAACATGGGCCACATCGTATAGATAGATATATAAAGTCGCTGCGCACTTACGTCACACAGATCCGCACCAAATACTCACAATCCATATACTTAGATTAATAACACCACCAATGTAAATAAATCTACAGTGAATATATAGACTCCCGGCAAATGTATACGGTATGTATGTGACAAAAGCACGCAATGAAAACGTATATGATATTAAGAAAAATATGTATCTTGACAAAATTGTAAAAAAAAGGACTTCATGTATATGGTAAACGGCGACATAAATCTCATAAATTCAGCAGGAACTCAACGAACTATAGATTGCAGATGTGGGAGATAAGGAGGACGGATGCTAAAGAGATTTAATGGAGATAATTACGTATACAAAGAGAGTTGGGCGTAGTACAGTAGCAGTGGCGAGTTACTTGAGATCCTGTTGACAGGATTACCTGAATGATTACCTCCAGTGACCAGGGGTGCGCTTGGTTTCTCAACATACCTTTCTATTAAATTCCCAAGCTTCATATTTCACCATTCTTTCCCCCACCCATGTCCCCTTCGCCGTTTTCATAAAGGTAAAGCAGTGAATCTCATTGGGGCTGCGAGAGGAGAACAAGAGGGGGAACCATATGATCTTACCAGAAAGTCAAGAGGAAAAACTGGACAATTGAGAGCCACTCTTAGTAATGACATTTTTTTTCAGTAAATGTAAAAGTGAGCTAAATTATGAACCAGTGCCATAGTGTGACCTATCGGCGGTAGAAGACCTGTTCTCTAAATTAATTAGTCTTTCATTCGTTCCTTTTCTTGATTATTCTCGTGTTTTCCGTTGGTCAATATTTATATACGTGGAATCGCATGCCAAAAATAGCCATGGCGACTCCAAGTATATATATAGTAACACATGGAAAATGACGACAATAATCAAAAGCGTACGAAATCAGACCTAATTAATTATGTGTACAGGTCTCCTATAGTGTGGAAGGTCACTGACGGTTTCCCATAAGTACTCACAGCTGCTTAGTCAGTTGCTGACCAAAAACCTCTGATTAGCGTCGCCTACCATACTTGCTCAGTAGCGATGACGCCATTCCTTGCCGTGCTTAGAACATGAGCCTTCGTACCATACTTCCTTGTGGGCGGGTGAACCACGCCCATTATCAGTACAAATTATAGAGAAAAAGGACTAAACTGGAAAACAACAGATGAGCAAGCAGAAATGGACTAGACGTGGTTCCAGGGCCCGAAAGGGGATAATGAATAACAACAGTATGATCTAGAATGTATGTCGAGGAAACTAAGAAGGCGAGTAGGGGTGGGCTTGGCTTCCCCATAAAAAAAAAAGCGTAAAGTGATCCAAAAATAAATGCTGTAGTCGGATGTATCTAGTCGAGAGAAGCAGATGAGTTATAAGTAGATGTTGTCATCACCGCACACCAGACAAGCCTGTAGATCCTGTCTTGTTTTCCCATCAAGAAATCATGCTGCTGCTGCTGCTGCTGCTAATAAAATTACTACAATGAGTGCTACTACTACTACTACTGTTTATACTGCTAATACTACTACTACAATGAGCAATGTTACTACTGTTGATGCGTCTAATAGTACTAGTACAATGAGTACCACTACCACTGTTAATACTGCTAATAATGCTACTGTAATGAGCACTACTGCTACTGTTGGTGCTTCTAATAATACTACTACAATAAAATTACTACAATGAGTGCTACTACTACTACTGTTTATACTGCTAATACTACTACTACAATGAGCAATGTTACTACTGTTGATGCGTCTAATAGTACTAGTACATTGAGTACCACTACCACTGTTAATACTGCTAATAATGCTACTGTAATGAGCACTACTGCTACTGTTGGTGCTTCTAATAATACTACTACAATGATTACTATTACTACTACTGTTGGTGCTTCTAATAATACTACTACGATGAGTACTACTATATCATAATCGTGTGACATATTCTTTCCAGAACATAATCTTATTTATGGACCTTCTGAACACCTCGCGATCTTTGGCGAGTTGGCCTGCCTCATCCATGGTTAATGTTTAAACAGTCAGATATATCATTTTCCCGTCTTCGTCTTGGTCGGCCTCTTTCTATGGTGCCGTTTATTCTGCCTTCTGCTATTAGTCTTTCCATGCTGTTATGTCTCTTTAGATGACCAAAAAAGTTCAGCTTTCTTGTTATGGTGTCATTTAGGAGCCATCCCTCTTCGACGTTTAATGATTGTAATACTTCTTTGTTTGCTTTTGTTTGCTGTCCACGGTATATGCAAACTACTACTACTGTTGATGTTATTAATAATACTACTACAATCAATACAACAACTACTACTGGTGATACTACTAATAATACTACTACAATCAATACAACAACCACTACTGGTGATACTACTAATGATACTACTACAATCAATACAACTACTACTACTGGTGATACTACTAATGATACTACTACAATCAGTACTACTTCTTCTTCTTCTCGTTCGCAGTTTGACACTTAATAAATGCTGCTGTATTTCAAAGCTTTATCAGTGCTCCCATACATCTTTCTGTGAATATCCATCTCTGTGGGCCAGTCAGTGTTCTTATCTTAACTGGTTTAGTGTAGTGCAGTCTTGCAGGATATGTTGAGCGGTCTGTGCCGCCTGCCCACAAGGGCGCAGAGGTGATGTGACACTAACACAGCATGTGAAGAAATCCATCGGATTGTAGTGGCTGACATTTCCAGTTCGGTTGTGAATTATCGGTCTCGTATACCAAGGTGCGCAGCTATCGCAACAAGTTCTCAACCTGACAGTGTATTCTGCTCTCAATATTTCTAATCTGCAATAGATTGAAAACGAACTCGGAATAAGAAAACGATTGGAAGCAGAGATAAACGTTATGCTTGCGTGCTCTTCACCATAACAACTAATACAGGACCGTATATTTGGGGCGGGGGAGAGGGTGAGGTGATATTTAACCTCCCCTATCCCTAGCAGATCGAAACATAACTTTTAGAAGTAGGAACTTGACCAAAAGGCTCGTGGCTCGATGTCACACAAAAAACCTCAAATAGCGATTTTTCACAAAATATCATGAAATTTTCATCAAATAGAACATATGTCACAGAAAAATGTCATGAAATTGTCATCATATAGGAGATATTTTGCACATAATTGGCATGCAATTATCATCAACTAGGAGATATAACAAAAAATGTCATGAAATTTTCATCAAATAGGATATATGACACGAAAATGGCATGAAATGTTCTTGAAACACGAAAATGTCATGAAATGTTCATCGAATATGAGATATGACACGAAAATATCATGAAATTTTCATCAAATAGGAAATATGATACACGAAAACGGGCGAATAATCTTTTCTAGAGGTAAATCTCTTTTGTATTTCCATATCAGCACATGAAAAACTTGCATTTGAAACTCAATATAACACGGTATAATACCCACATGAGCGCGTGTTAATACACTTTGCCTGATAAACCTGCCAGGAGAGGCAGGATTAGTTCTCAAGTATGGACGTTCGCTTTCTATCATCTTCTTAACTTTGAAAGGTTTTCTGTACTGGAGTGTTATCGTTTTTCCGTGTTACAGATCAGTGAAAGTGGGGTGTCTTATCTTCTTCTTCTTCTCCCTTCAACGTGGATATTGTAAGAGAGCAGATGAACACGTTATTTGTATTACCTTCAGCCATTTCTTTCCGTTGTAATTGTTCTCCTCACTGCCATTTACTTCTAGGTTTACTTACTTTTCCAAGTCAATTCATTTCTTGTATATCTCCTTATATATTCACTTGATCAGTTCCATGAATTATGTGTTTAACAGAACCGGACGTAAATGTCCAAGCTTCAATATGACAAATATGACACACAATTAACAATTGCAATTTTTAGACTTCTTTGTTAATTATGTATGGGTATTTAAAATGTATGTAGATTGTTAATATATGTATGAAAGTAAGGCTTGTTAATATGAATGCACGTCTAGAAGTAACAATTTTGAGCTTTGAATGAATGTCTGAAAGTAGTACTTGTGTTGTGACTTAGTTTGACAGAACATATGTCGGTGGTGAATATTGATAATGAATTTGTATATATATCGATGTGGGCATGTTATATCGATGTGGGCATGTTATATCGATGTGTGAATGTTATAATGAACTAACACGTATGTTGATGGTGAATTGAGGTAGTGTTGTGCTGTCCCTTAAAAAGATAAACCGATAGACATGCGGTGGGCAAAATACAGTCTGTGGTCAAATACATCCCGCCAAGGTATTTTTTTCTCGCCCGCCAGGCTAATCTGAAAGTACAATATGCGCTAATCACAGAGCTCAGAAAATACTAATTGAATTGCAAAAGAGCACGCATAATATGCTTTATTTTTAGTTCCATTTGCCACACGAAAAACAACTTATCCGATATGTCGACCCTAACAGATTGCTCGCCACTGGAATAGAATACCAGTTTTAAAACCAAATCTCCATATCATATGTAAATTATCAGGGATTTGTACACATGTTTGTTTGGTATAGTTAATGTGTTCAAGAAATGAAAACAATATCCCTATGAGGTTTGTTGAGAATATAGTGTTTACACCATATTTTTATTTCTAGCAGCAGCGGCATGCTGGAGTATAGTCAACATCTTGACAAATATATTTGCTTCAACAGTTATTCACGCCTGCGGTTGCGTCCGTGGTTCTCACCAATGGCCCACTAGATAAATCACCCACACAACAGAAAACCTTACTAGATGACATGCCGTTATATTGAGGCTCTCTTATGGAAGTTTTGTAGCATGTCATCTATACAATTATAGACCCTCTCTGAGTAGAAGGTTCCTTCAATAGTCATCGTACTAAGCCGAAAGCTGAAGCCTCTTGGGTATGAAAGAAAGCTCAGATAAACCACCCCATTACACATAGTAAGTAAGAGCTAATCGCTTGCAATTCAAACAAACAAACACACAAACAGAGTTATTCTGATACCTAAAATATATCTAGATACAGGGATGTGTGCTATATGATTTGCTACCTAACGGATACAGTTGGTTGTCAACAGAGACCAAGAATGGGATCCAGTAAAGACCTGTGTACAGAAAGTAAACATGACCTGAATGCTGATTTTCTATTATTTCCGTGAATTTCATTGGTCGGCCTTGACAATAATGAAAAATCTCACGACTGTAGTATTTTTTACTCTCTGTACAGAGGTCTTTACTGCCAACGGTCTCGACAGAAACATTGCTGGAAGTTTTCTTAAACTTTTTAAATTTCTATCTAAATTGTGTCCATAACGTTATAACCAGTGTGATAAGTTTTGACTTTTAAAATAAAATAACGCATATAAAACTCCTAGTAAAGGAACACACGGCAATGTTTGTTTACATCCAACTGGTATATTGGCGTGACAAATCCCGTAGCATGTCTTTGTATCTAACGTTTCCAGAACACTATATCTCTGCGTATTAAAGGTCTAAAAATAATCAAATTGACAATACCAACTTTGAAATTGTGAGCAGAGGTTATTTAAAGGCCACATGCAGTGACATATCTAGGAGAACGATTTTGGCAGCAGTCGCTTTCACAGAACACGATGACCAAGTCATAGAGAGACAATAAAAGTGTGAGTGTAACAAGGTTAACTGCTGTTGCAAACTCAAACTATTAGTGCAGGCGTTTTCAAACCTGCAGCCTCGCGAGCACCATCGTGCCATTGTAATGATATGTAGTGCTCGCGAGATCCATCGTGCCATTCTAATAATATGTGGTGCTCGCGCCGTGTCAGTTAAAAAGTGCTCGCGAGGACTAACAATCATGAGTTCCCTTTACATTTCCAATTATGTTATACAAACGGAAAACAATAGTTTTACCATGATGATTGGGGGGGGGGGGGGAAGAATGAACGAGGTATGGGATTTGTATGGTACAATGAAAATGGTTATATGGTAATTTTTCACTTTCCATTTCAGTTTTCCATTCATCATTTTATATGTTATAGGACTTGCACATTCAGTGTTATATGTGAGCGGTGCTCGCACATTCAGTATTATACGTGAGCGGTGCTCGCACATTCAGTATTATACGTGAGCGGTGCTCGCACATTCAGTATTATACGTGAGCGGTGCTCGCACATTCAGTATTATACGTGAGCGGTGCTCGCACATTCAGTATTATACGTGAGCGGTGCTCGCACATTCAGTATTATACGTGAGCGGTTCTCGTCTGCTGATATGGTGGAGAATCCATGTATTAGGGGATCACAGTTGCGCAGTGGTTAATCTATTTGCTTTGTGTTCAAGAAGTCTAGAGTTCGATTCCAGACCTAGACGAAGCTTTACTCTTGTGAATCCTCAACATCATTTCATGTATACATTTATAGAGCCTATAATTTTACCCCATCTTAGTGATATGCTTCTTCTTAAAGCATTGCACTTCATTTTAGAGTTGGAGCGAGTCCCTCGTTACACTTCTACTTAGAGTTGGAGTGAGTCCCTCGTTACACATCTACTTAGAGTTGGAGCGAGTCACTCGACAAGTATACAGTCATGTTGACAAATCGGCTTCATGCTTCAAAAGTGACGCTGTTAAACTTTGATCGTGATTTTCAGTAAATGTCCACACAAAGTGTGCACATAATAAGAAATTAAAATCACGGAAAAAGTCTAATAGTCACTTATAAAGGATGCATCCCAATGAGTTTACATGGGTATATAATTGATATGTATCTCAGTTGAGGTCTTCTGTGCATAAAAATTAAGCTCTGGAGAATCAAGAAAATAAATATGAAATTTATGCAAACACAAAACAAACATAACCATATCATGAGGCAATGTAGATCCGGGACCGCTGGTGATATGGAAAAAAAACAACTAAACTTTCATATGGGTATCGTAGCAAGATAGGATACCAGTGCACTAAACTATTGTGAACCTTTGGAACCAAGCGTCATACCTACACTTCCATATTCCTCTTGATACTTAATTAGAAACTAGCATCGCAACACACGGGACATTCCCATAAGTGCTCCGCTCTCTATTCTAGCAGCCATCCTAGTGTATGTAGACTCAAAGTCCCAGTCAGCTGTTGATTATGCGATCTTCGGGTCTTTCCAAAAGACTACTTTTCCTTCCATCACCTAAATATTCCTATTTCTGACATTCTTTGTACATGTACTTTCTCAGCCAATTTAACCTCATCTTCATTTTGCAATAAATTTATGACTGCCTTAAGTCTGCTTTATCTTCTTAGCATTGTGCCATCTATCGCCGCATTGCCTGACCAGGGCAGTATATTCGTGTAATGCTCTGGACAGCTGAGTTCCATATTTGTCGGTGTAGTTTTAGAAGTCTTCTTTTGTGCCTGAAATACTGTTCAATACCCATTTTTATAAAAAAGGATCGTTCTTGTGTGGCCGTGGTGTATAGCAAGAGCAAAAAATTGTATTACTCTTACCTGTCATGCATATCGAAAGAGGCGGCAAAGTAGAGCTTGATGTGGTGTTAGTTTATTATTAAAAAGTTAAAAATTGAAGAGGGATTGCAGTAAAAATGTCCACTTATTGTATTTAAAAAAAATGAATTTAATAACAGTTTTATATAGAACAATATATAGAATCGAATGTTTCGACCATAACGTCTTTATCAAGATAGAGACAAAGAAAAACAGAATGGAACAACACAATCAGAGACTATATCAGCGATGTTGTAGATACCGACGGGTCTGGGAATGCAAGAAAAAAAAGACAACGACGCGAGAAGGAAACTCATCGAGAGAACAAGCATAAAACGTCAGTTACTATAAGATACCCCCGGATATATGGATGTGTCTCGGAAGTGTGGCCTGAAAAGGTGCAGATATTTCAGCAAAGCTTTAAACTACGACGTGACAACTCCAGACTGTATCATGCAAACTAGGGAAGTAGTTTTAGAGCACAATCAGAAGAACGATTATTTCCTATGAGCTTGTTTTATTACCAATCTTATCTTCACGGATCTACTCTAGTGTATTTCAAATGATTATTTTCCTTTGTCTGTGCGTGCCCGTGTGTGTGAGTATGCTTTAGAATTGAACACGGCCTTCTATCGCCTGGGAGTCTGGACAGTAAATGTCAGACAACCATGTACATAACATTAGCTTGACATGTGTTTCCGCATGTTTCAGGCTACACCAGAACTTTCACTCCGTGACTTTAAAAAAAAAAATATGTATACGACATTTCACACAAGTTCTCATCGTCAACAGCAAAGGACTAGCATGTTCTCTACGAACATTCGAACTGTTCACAAGAATTGGTCTTTCGCGTCCGGAAACTTTTTGCTAGTACAGTGGAATACCTCTATAGTAAGAGATTGCGAGTTCGTATCCCGCTCGCAATGCCTTGTTTATAATGTGGGCTTTTTTTCGGAGACCCCTGGGGATTATAGCTTGCAGCTACGGAGTTACGTGTTATGAGTGGTACGTTTTATGAGTGGTATACGTGTTATGCATGAGGCCTGCCACTTCGTTCGTATGGAAATAGTACATATGGGATTACCCGAGTATAATGAAGCCAATCCTCTACGCCAATGAAGCATTCTATTATAGGGTTTCTCAAACTCTTTCCTTCCAAGCCCCCTTTCGTATAGATTTTATAGACATGTCTGAACCCAACCATAGTGGTAGATATACGTCTTCGGTTAAGAGTTGGGTATTATCTAAACAAAGGTAAATTTGTGGTTTTTGTGGGACCTTTTGTCACCCTTTTTTTTTGAAATCTTGATGGCTTCAATATATTGTTTTCTATTTCTAGAAAAGCAATAACAATTACGCGTTGAAAGCTATTAAACGTTCTCTTAGTAAAACGCTACATTGCGCTTATGAAGTTAATTTCCAGCTTACACTATGTCTGCAAGGCAACGTTTAATCTTGTTGAAATATTTTAGATTATTTTAATAGATTTCAACAGAATCTTGTCACTGGTTTCAATAATTCTAGTTGGAAATGGTTTCAGATAGAGTTCAATTAAATATCTATAGAATTGTAGCTCTAGTTGTATTGTACATATACAGTAGTATGTCAATATTGTACGTGCACTTTGATGTTATACGTTTATTCCTAAAGCTTTTTCCACCCTAGATTTCTCCCTACCGTTTATCATAATCCTGAAAATTCATTATATTTTCCACAGATAGTACGATTTCAGCCTCTGCAGCACAACATTTGAAAGGCAGCAACATTATTTTTCACTATGGAAGTGAGGTTACGTTATTGTTTGGCAGTGATTGCTGCGTGTTGTGTAGCTTACAGCAAATCAGATGACATCATAGCAACCAAAAGTAAGTCTAGTTATTTTTCTACTTCCTTAAATGAGTTTCTCTTGTAAAAGTTTTTTTTTATATCGTTTTCTAATACCTGAATCATTTTTATTAGAGCTATTTCATAATAGATATTGGATGCATTCCCTGATCACAGAACGTGCATGATGGTGCCTAGTTTTTTAGAGATTTCATTTTTAAAAAGGCTTCCCTCTTCATAAAACAGCACGCTCATGTAGCAGCCAGGGTCTGGTCTTTTCGCTCAGAGTGGACGAAATAGTACCACTGTCATCTTTTCATGCTTGTTGTAGGAGACGACTAAGAAATGTTGGGAGATTGGATAACGACATATCACCTGTAAAAATACCATTATTTTCACTGTATGTCTTGTTTTAATTTCTTATGTTTTGCATGTTTTCTATAAAGTAATCTCCATTGATGACAAAGAGATTACTTGCCAGCGAACATTGCACTTTTGTCCTTTTATAGAGGACTCCTAGGTGGTGGATACTTCTAGATGTACCATCACTGCAGATGAATCAACATATCTGACATAATAATAATGAACTAGATATCCCAGAAGTGTATGCTGCTCTCCTGGCAGAATGTGCCAATTCTGAAATACTGCTGCGCTGGAACACCTCCCTTCGGGGACTAGCATGCATCCATAATACCCCTATAATGCCTCTAAGACAACAAACCATATACGAATTTCGGTTTCATGCCTCGGTTGCTCAATTGAGGAAGACCTGTGTTTTTATCAGAAAAGCTATGAGCTCTCAAGAGCTACACGCTCACAACTAAAGGTATTACACCATCATCACAGAACGGGATATTCACGCTCCTGTCTCAAATAACAGGACAATGGTTAATGGAGAGTGAAAGCTAAAAAGAACACCAAATTGCCTGCCGAAAGTATAGTTCTAATGCACAACTCCATACATCAAGTGAAAATATCCAAAGAACAAAATATAACCAGGCGATTCAAAGTAATTGTGAACAATCTCATAAACACATAATTCTTTTCTTCTTTTCTACATCTACTCTCTGGTTCAACTTTACTGTTGTATCTGGAGCTCTTCTTTCAGTCACATACATTTTTGTATATACAAAATAAGAGATTGACTCTAATTGATTGGGAGATTCCTGAACAAATGAGCAAGTAATAGAACACTATAATGCAGGGCTATTCAACTGTATTTACTCGGGGGCCAAAATGTAGAAAATGGGAATCATCACTGGCCAGATTTATAAAAAACACATTTAATGATTTTATACATTTAGTTTTTTTATAACTTTATTTCACTGTTTTAGCAATGATCCGCGAGCCACTTACTAGGCCTCCGCGGGCCGAATTTGGCTCGCGGGCCGCCAAATTGATTAGCCCTGCTATAATGCACGACTGTAAATTTGGCATGTGGGAAATAATTTCTGCAACTCTTTAAGAATCTCTATGTATTATCTAGACCAGTTTGAACAGAGCACTATATTTTTCTTGGTTGAGAACAGGACACAACAGAATGAATAGACAAATGCGTGTCAAAGTCATCAGTGTGGCTCCTATAGCGTCTTATCACATACAGGGGACCACGAGGAAAACAATTGAAATGGGGGGGGGGGGTAACATGTAAATAATATTGAATTAGAAATATAGTTAATAAGCTTTGGCAAAAGTTAACACATATAATTTACTAAAAGTTTTAGGGTGGCAACGAAAGAAACATTGTCCCAAAGAGGGGGAGGATGTCAATGGGAAAATATGTTGAGAACCACTGAACTATACAACTGTGCACGCAACAGATAGCATATCTTGCCAAACTGTCATCAGTATGTGTATGTCAGAGATATATTAGCTCCAACGGCTCGGCCATGCAATAAACAATATATGAAACCAAAGAACTCTAAATAATAACAGTATTATCTGCTTATCTTACCAATTGTACCATAGTCAACTTGATTGTCTCTGATTATCATACTAGCTAGACATTCATATTGTCTATGACTATGATACTAGTTAGACATTCATATTGTCTATGACTATGATACTAGTTAGACATTCATATTATATTGTCTATGACTATGATACTAGCTAGACATTCATATTGTCTATGACTATGATACTAGCTAGACATTCATATTGTCTATGACTATGATACTAGCTAGACATTCATATTGTCTCTGATTATCATACTAGTTAGACATTCATATTGTCTATGACTATGATACTAGCTAGACATTCATATTGTCTATGACTATGATACTAGCTAGACATTCATATTGTCTATGACTATGATACTAGCTAGACATTCATATTGTCTCTGATTATCATACTAGTTAGACATTCATAGTCAACTTGATTGTCTCTGAATACGTTCGTGTTGTTCAAAATCTTATAGCATTCGAAAAATCTGAAAATATCACCAGTGGCCCACCAGACCAATCACTATGCGTCAGCAACGTCGTATTATATGTCATGTCTAGAAAGATCGGAGACACCTCCCCATTGAACATAGGGAGCATGAACAAATCGCTCGTAATTACTGGGGTTCGAAAACAAACAAACAAACAAACAATAGTGATATTTTCTTCTTGTATAAATCATACACACAAACAATCTGTACAAGTATGTGTTTAACTCCTCTAAGTAGCAGTCATGTATAAATCATACACACACCATGCGTACAAATATGTGTTTAACCCCTCTAAGTAACAGTCTTGTATAAATCATACACACACCATGTGTACAAATATGTGTTTAACCCCTCTAAGTAGCAGTCATGTATAAATCATACACACACCATCTGTACAAATATGTGTTTAACCCCTCTAAGTAGCAGTCATGTATAAATCATACACACACCATCTGTACAAATATGTGTTTAACCCCTCTAAGTAGCAGTCATGTATAAATCATACACACACCATCTGTACAAATATGTGTTTAACCCCTCTAAGTAGCAGTCTTGTATAAATCATACACACACCATCTGTACAAATATGTGTTTAACCCCTCTAAGTAGGAGTCTGATTTACTTTCTGTTGAGAGGTCTATACTGGAGCTCGTTCATGGAATTAACTCAATAATCCAAAATTTTCACAAAATGATACAAGAGCTCTATGTCACCTAATTCCTGAGTATCACAACAAAGACGCAATATTCAACTTCGTTTGTCCCTATTGTTTTCTCCGACCTCAACTTGAATTGCCGTATCATTTTCTAATTATTCACAGTAAACGACTGCCGTATACGTTTCTAATCTCTCTAAGGCTTTAATCCTAGAACTCTTCAACCCTTTAAAACTTCAAATTTTCAATTTGTTTCTTTATTATGTAAACTATATGCTAGTATATTATAGTATATTCACACGACTTATCAGTGTATTTCCCAGTGCTACTTCGTACTCACGGTCCCCGTGACAGCAGTAATGGCTGATATAGCGTGGGAATCACATCCCCTGTAGTAAAATACCACATATATTTTTTTGTAAATCTCTAACAGTGAAACCATCCTATCTATCTTTTGTATATTTTGTATATTTTATATATTACTGGTTCACGCTAACTTTCTACATATGTTTCGTTTGCTCTTCTTTCTCCAAAGGTAGTACATGCATCTTACCTGTCCATTACACTTTACCTGTCTGTAATTGTCTGTTTCCTGATTCACCTTTCAGTTTCTTCTTTTCTGTTGCCAACATATCTAGTAACCCGTTTCTTGGCATTCCCTACGCTTCAATCCCATGTTGAGCCAACATGGAAAGTGCTGTGGTGCGATTTGTAGAATGTGTGTAATGTATTGCGTAAGCGAAGTAATGGGGAAATATATAAATAAAGAGAGAGAGAGAATGAAAGAGAGAGAGAGAGAGAGAGAAAGAGAGTGAAGAAAGTTATTGGAATTGGTTATGATCGTTTTTTAAATGAATTCGTGCTTCATGCTGTTTAGCGATTAAGAGAATGGAAACGCACCATGTTAAGATGTTCGTACTAGCTGCTCTTTTACCTCAAGAGTAAATTTGGACTATCTTTTTGGGACAAATTCAGTTTATTATCAGTGTTTTATTCTCGTAAGATATTGCGGAACAAGATATTTTGTTTAGTCCGCTCAAGATCTAAATGACGAGATAGACTTTATCGCTAATCAGTAAATGATTTTGTTAAGCATCAGTATAGTTGCTTCTTCTTATGATGTGGAATATTTTGTATTCTTCAAGTCAAACAAGCAAGAGAAGACACTAAACAGCAATATGTTTCTAAAACAATACAAAGAAAACGATGGACTCTTATCGGACATGCACTTAGAATGAATGAAAACAGACTGTCACTACAGACATTAAAATTTATACAACTATCGCAGGACAATAATCAAAGAAGAAATGACTATGGGTTGCAATAACATGCAAGAATTACGCACAGTAGCACCACGTTGCTCAAACTGGAGAGCTCTGGTTCCTGACCAATTCACCATATTCGGCGCTGACGGAATATATATAGATTAGCATAGGATAGCTTAGGAGTGATATAATAGGATAGATAAGGATAGATAGAGTCATCATCATGTGACATATTATTTCCAGAACCTGGTCTTCCTTGTTGACTTGTTGATTCTCTGAACACTCCGCAATTCTGGGCGAGTTCACCTGCCACAGCTAGAGACATATTTAGGCAATCTGATATATCACTGCACAGTCGATGTCTCGGGCGCCCTCTTCCCATGTTGCCGTTAACTCTGCCTTCAGCTACTAATCAATCCATGCTGTTATGTCTCTTTTATGACCACAAACAAAGCTTTCTTGTTAGGATGTTGTTAAGGAGCCAGGCATCTTCGATGTTTATTGATCTTAAGACTTCTTGATTTGTCTATTTAACTATCTTTGATATACGTAAAATTCTTCTGTAGCATCTCATTTCAAAAGCAGCTATTCTCTTTGCTATTTTTTTATTTAATGCCCACGCCTCACAACCGTATATTGGCACTGGAAATACGCATGTTCTGATCATACATCTCAGAATATCCAAAATAGAATAACTAGGCACAATACTCATGTAGTTTGCCCATGCTTTCAGGAGGAAATCCGTTTATCGAATAACACACAGAGAAAATACATTCATTGTCTACGCCATTTTTTTAATCGGAATAGATAGATTAGGATAGATAGATTAGGATGGATAGATTAGGATAGATAGATTAGGATGGATAGATTATGATAGATTAGGATAGATAGATCTTCCGACACATAAGCCAACAAGTACCACTTAATAAACACATTCTTCTTCTTCTTCTTCTTCTTCTTCTTCTGAGTTCGCTCTCAAATAACCACAACAAATATTTCGTGTGATTTCCGCCAGGGAGCGTGAAGTACGTTGTGCTGCAAGTTCCACAGTAGAACTGTGATTATTTGCACCCCGGTTGGCCACTTGTGGTCAGGACATCCGAGGTCCAGCACATCCGTTTTCATCATTCTTTTTTTTCGGGTTTGTTCCCTAGTCCGTGACAGCCTGTCTATCTGTCGCCGGGCACGCTGGTGTGTAGTGTATCTTCACCAAGACGCTTGTCGAGCGCGTCTATCTGGCACGAGGTGCTCAACCGTCCATGAATCCATCTCGTACAATTGGACAAACTCTGCCTGTGTCCATCGGGTTCTGAACCGTATCTCATCCGCGAGCCTAGTTCTGTATGAGGAAGAACTCGCCAGAAGAGTTGGACCCTGGCTCGTTCGCCCTCCTACCCGAGGCGTCATTCATAGACCTCGTGAACCCCTCGCACAAGTTTCAGTCTCACACCACGCGTTTGAGAGCAAGGCGTTCTCGAGCTGAGCGACCTTGTCCCAATAGCGTCTGAGCCCATCAGGTACTGAACCATTTCTCTCTGCAAGTGTATTTCGGTATAGGAAAGCTTGACAGTAGAGTTGGGCCAGGGCTAAAATCGTTGTCCCTTTCTTGCCTAAGCCCATCGGGTTCGGAACCCTTTCTCTTCGCGAGCATATTTCCGGTATAGGAAGGCTCGACATTAGAGTTGGTTTAGGTCTTCTTGCTTTTCCGAAAGCCCACGATTGGGTCTGGATCTCTGCCTATAAGAATCCCAGGTAACTAGAATCTCGTCTCGAGCTAACAGAGCTTATTGTTACCGTTTCCTAGAAACTTTTCACTTTTCATTTGCAGTTCGCGCTGCCCTCTGGTGCTGTTCTGCCCTTTCATTATGTCATTGTACTCATTATGACATATATTTGTTTCTTTCCATGAATTCACCTTTACGTGCCTTTTACATTGGCCGCCCCTCCAATGTTCTGACTGGACTAACAGGCGTCACTGTATGTCGACAGTGTCGCTGTATGTGGTGATACAAATGGTGTCGGAGATATTGTCTGTCTCTTTTGCAGTCATATCTCTTTCCATCTGCTTCCTCCACATTCTCGGACACGATCCCCAAATGATTTGGCCAGAATCAGCTCGAGCTGCTGTTTTCTGTTACCAGTGTGCACCGCGAGGAGGTACATTTGGGATCTTGGTTATCTGCTAACCCTGGGTCCGCCTAGCAATCCGTTCCCTTTGCACCCCAATAAACACATGAATAGAATCAAAGCAAAGAATACGCAGACTTCAATATACGTAAACACCATCAAGAAACTGTTGACCACCGTTTACAAGTGTAAAGCACTGTATAATATAAGGAAGTATCTATTTCCTCCTAGACTATACAAGTGCAACACTTTATGTGAAACATAGCAACAACAGACAAACACCTGCAGATATCAGGAAGTATTTTATGTGAAACATAGCAACAACAGACAAACACCTGCAGATATCAGGAGGTATTTTATGTGAAACATAGCAACAACAGACAAACACCTGCAGATATCAGGAAGTATTTTATGTGAAACATAGCAACAACAGACAAACACCTGCAGATATCAGGAGGTATTTTATGTGAAACATAGCAACAACAGACAAACACCTGCAGATATCAGGAGGTATTTTATGTGAAACATAGCAACAACAGACAAACACCTGCAGATATCAGGAAGTATCTAATTCCTCCTAGATCAAACAAGTGCAACACTTAATGTGGAACATAGCAACAACTGACAAACATCTGCAGATATCAGGAAGTATCTAATTCCTCCTAGATCAAACAAGTGCAACACTTAATGTGGAACATAGCAACAACTGACAAACATCTGCAGATATCAGGAAGTATCTAATTCCTCCTAGATCAAACAAGTGCAACACTTTATGTGGAACATAGCAACAACTGACAAACATCTGCAGATATCAGGAAGTATCTAATTCCTCCTAGATCAAACAAGTGCAACACTTTATGTGGAACATTCCAACAACTGACAAACATCTGCAGATATCAGGAAGTATTTTATGTGAAACATTCCAACAACTGACAAACATCTGCAGATATCAGGAAGTATTTTATGTGAAACATAGCAACAACTGACAAACATCTGCAGATATCAGGAAGTATTTTATGTGAAACATTCCAACAACTGACAAACATCTGCAGATATCAGGAAGTATTTTATGTGAAACAATCCAACAACTGACACACATCTGCAGATATCAGGAAGTGTCTTCTTCCTCCAAGACCAGACTAACGGAACGCTTTATATGGAACAAAAAACAACTGACAAACACCTGCAGATATAACTACATGGCATTGATCCAAAGGACGAACTACAGGAGGAACTGTTTCACTGAAGAACAAGAACATAGAATGATAAAGATGTAAAAGTAACCAGTGATAAGGAGAAAAATTTCATTCTTTGGTGAAAAATCCAAATATCACGTAATCACCATTTGTCTGGGACCGAGTTTCAGCAATCTGGAATTGCGGGTGGAGTGAAGTTCGAGCATTTGTGGGAATGTTTCATGTGCTTATGATACTGTTTCTAATTCTTTACAACTATTTTTTTTATCCAGCAGAACTAAACTGCCTCGTTTCATTTCTCCAAATTTATTTGCTCTTTCTATTACCTCATTACCCTACAAGATTGCACATACGGCTAGATCGATGGTTCTAAACTTTGTTACGGCCGTGGCCCCCTCATTTAGCAATGTTTCTTCCGTGACTCTTTGAAATCTTAAAAATGCTAGTTGGTTATACTCTAGACACATACTATATATCATATTTGTTAACCGCAGATGTGAGATGTGCCGTACCAATTGCGCATACAAACCGGCCATATTACACTTCAGTGTCTGCTACGTCCTCCCTACGTCCTCCGACCTCGTTCTACTTCCTACAGAAAATCTGATGGAACCATTGTCCTGCTACAAGAGGGATCTAGTGGGAACTTGAGAACGTTAAAATAGTTGCATTCTGTGGCAATCCATCTAGGCGGACGGTAGTTTAGTTCCCAAATTTCACATACTTCTTTGTGACCTCCCCTGGACATCCATGTGCCCCCCCCCCATGGCACACTTGGGAATCACTAGGCTAGACAATTTCGATATTATTTTTCTTTCTTGACACCAAATTTTCGACAAAACCAGCTCGTATAAGGAAACATAAAACGAAACCTTGCTGAGATTTTGTCGATCTTGTAACAGCCACCTTGTCTATCACACAAGCATTGAGACATTGAGACTGAGAATAGAAATCTTGAAGTGGCATGCCAGCTTGAGGGTCATATGATCGATACTCGCCGTCTCAGTTCTGTGCGCGTATGTAATCTCACAGGAACAGGAAATTACATTCAAAAATACAGTCGGGAATAAAAGCACAACAAACTACACACAATTAATTTAACAACGGGAAGATTTTTTTTTCACCACAACCTCTCCCAGAGTAAAAAATAAATAAATAAATGCCTTACCACAGCCTACTCCATATTATAAGGCTTGCGAACATTGTCACACATCTTTGCTTATCTCATTGATCAGTGCATGGCATAGCTCATTCTGTGTGTACTTGTACCCAGCCATTTAAATGCACGAATAAGTTACATCATCTATAATGAACAACTCGTTCGCAGGCCCTAATTGTCTTGTATGTAGGCTCTGGCCTTACATACTTCATCCAGCGAATACTGACAGTATCAAAATGAGCTGAATCAAAACAAGCCTTCAAACTTGATGATTGCGATTATTTCCGTGTTTTTCGTTGCCTATTATGTATATACTTTGTGTCGCCTGCCAACACCGACCAACGAATCGCAAGGAATTAATATTAAAATATGACGTGTGAAGGTTGTTTTTGTTCAATTCTAGGACACTGTTCAACTCTGTGGCGAAGAGGTACATAACGAGTCTCTGCAGACTATCTCCCCTCAGGCAAATTGCCTGACAAATTGATTATATGTTAGTCTCTAAAATACATAAAAACAGTATTATATCTATGAAAACAATGCCAAGTGCTGACTGCAACAGTGATCATATACTACTGGTGGAGAAATTTTGTATGAGATAAAGAAAATCATGACATCACCAAGAAACATGAAATTAGATTTAGCATTATTGAAATCAGATGCTGACATTAAAGAATGGTATAATATAAATGTAACTGGAAAGATCGAGGGTAAGAGAGACAGAGAAAAAGAACGTAAGAAAATGTTGGATGCCTTGAAAGCCTGGCATGATGCAGAGTCATCAGAAACTATATTTAAATGTATACCAGAGGACTGTGGAGAGACATGATCGCCTACGCCGGAAGGCATGGTACTAATGAATACCATAATTATGCAGAATAGATACAATGCTGTTGCAAAGATTCAGAATATTGAAGATCAATGGGACACGCTAAAACATTCGATAAACCAAACGTCTAAAGAGATAATACCAAAAGTAAAACATACATCAAAAGAAAAATGGAGGGCGGATGGAATATAATAATTGATGAGAACCAGAAGAAAAATTAGCACACGATAGAGGAGTATCCGAAAATACATAAGGAGATAAGAGAGAAATATAAAATAGTAAAAAAAAAGCTGGCTCAACAAGAAATACACGGAAATAGAATCACATTACAATAAAGACACAACATTACTACATAAACAAACTGATGTGATAACAGGGAAAAGAACGCAGCCAGTTACAGTGTGTCTAAAATCTAAGACAGGACATATATTAATGGGAAAAAAAGATAATACAGTACAGAGATGATAGAAATATATCAAAGAACTATATGACAACCATGGATTACAGAAATAAAAGAGTCAACGAAAACAAACATATATGAAGCTCACAAAAAAGCCATCTCCATATAACTCTTCTACTCCTGACGCTGCAAGGCTATAGGGGTATAACGCGAAAAGAAAGAAGATATACTTATTAACAATATTTTTAGAACAAATCATTTCTGAAATGATTCCGCATACGAATCTCTGTGGGTCTCACCAATGTCACTAGACATACCACACATGCAACAGAAAACCTTAGTAGATGGCACTACCGTATATTGAGGCTCTTCTCTATAGAAGCTTCGTAGCATATTATCTAAACAATTAAGCTGTTCATGTTTTTTGTTTGTGTGTGTGTGTGTGTGTATACATATATGTATGTGTGTATGTGTGTGTGCGCGTGCGTGCGTGCGTGCGGGCGGGCGGGCGCGCGAGCGCGTGCGTGCGTGCGTGTACACGCACAAAATGTAATTGGGAGGGAACCAGAGATGTACTTCGCAGCATAGTGGAGAGAAAGTGACTAGTTACACTGTTTTCCTATAGCTGAGGCCCATCATAAGGACATAGTGACTCAGAACGTTAGAAGCCTATTGCCTTAAACATTTGGTTACATGCCTGAAGCAATATAGATGTTCGACATAACTAGTAGGTCAGAAATTAGTATCTGGGAATGAGCACAGTTTGTTTGTTTGTTTTGCGTTCGCTCCATTGTAACCAGCACGGATATCCGTGCGATTTCCGCCGGGAGCGTGATTACGTTGTGCCACCGTTATGCGCCTTGTAGGCCTAGCACATCCGATTTTGGCATGCCTTGACAATTTGTGTGGGCTCCCCTAGCATGTGACAGCCTCCATATCTGTCTCCAGGTACGCGTGTATGTGGTGACTCTTCGCCCAGACGATTTATGCTCTCGTCTGACTCGCACGAGGTGTTCCACAGTCTATGAACTTGCCTTGTGTAATTGGACGTAATGTGCCTGTGCCCATCGGGTACTGAACCTAATCTCACCTGTGAGCCTGGTTCCTTAAGGGGAAGAACTCAACAGAAGAGTTGGACCCTGGCTCTTTCGCCCTCTTAGCCGAAGTGTCATTCACCGACATCGTGTACCCCTTGTCCAAGTTCGAGTCTCACACCACGCTTTGAGAGCAAGGCGTTCTCGAGCTGAGCGACCTTGTCCCAATAGCGCCTTAGCCCATCAGGTACTGAACCCTTTCTCTCTGCAAGTGTATTTCCGGTGTAGGAAAACCTGACAGTAGAGTTGGGCCAGGGCTAAATCGTTGTCTCTTTTGTGCCTGAGCCCATCGGGTACGGAACCCTTTCTCTCTGCAAGTGTACTTCTGGTATAGGAAAACTTGACAGTAGAGTTGGGCCAGGACTGCCATTGTCGTCTCTTTCTTGCCTAAGCCCATCGGGCATGGAACCCTTTCTCTTCGCGAGCATATTTCCGGTTTAGGAATGCTCGACATTAGAGTTGGTTTAGGTCTTCTTGCTTTCCGAACACCAATGAATGGGTCTGGGTCTCTGCCTGTAAGAAACACAGGTAACTAGAAGCTCATCTCGAGCTGACGGAGCTTGTAGTTCCCCTTTCCTAGGGACTTTTCACTTTCTATTTGCACTTCGCGCTGCCCTCTAGCGCTGTTCTGCCCTTTCATTGTTTCATTGTACTCGGTATGAAATCTATTTGTCTCTCGCCATGCATCTACCGTTACGTGCATTTTACATTGGCCACCCCTCCAATGTTCGGACTGGACTGACTAGCTTCACTGTTTGTCGACAGTGTCGCTGTATGTGGTGATGATGGTGGTGTCAGATATATTGTCTGTCTCTTATGCTGTCAAATCTTTTTCCATCTGCTACCTCCACACTCTCGGACACGATTCTCAAATGATTTGGCCAGAATCAGCTCGAGCTGCTGTTTTCTATTTCAGGGTACACCGCGTGGAGGTACATTTGGGATCTTGGTTATCTGCTAACCCTGTGTCCGCCTAGAGCAATGCGTTCCCTTTGCACCCTAATGAGCACAGTGAACACTATCTTGGCCGCAGTGACTCGGAGCAGCGCATAGTTTGAAACTTACCTTTCTGGTGGTGTGATAGTTATTCTCCGGCTCAGGGTGGGTCGAAAATCCAGACGTCCCAGCACTATAATGCCATTATATGGTATTGGGTCAAAGGGCATGAGCCTGTGGACTGCTGGATCAGTAATCAACAAACCAACATGAAATCATTCAGAAAGCTCTTTTCATTCCGTTTCAGCTAAAGGTCTACCTGTAAAATACGTCAACATTGGGGGGGGGGGGGGGGGTTGTTGACTTGACAGGGGGTAGGGTGGTGGTGGTTTGCCTAAAAATAGAAAGAATACTATTTTTAATAGACCAGTTAAATTCCTAGAATGTTACACTTTTTTTCTAAGCACCTGGAAAAAAAATCATGTAAATTTATAATCATTTTTCATCTAAAATATTTTTTAAAATGTGTATTGGGGAGGGGGGTATTTGAATTATTGGTATTTGTTTCAGGAGTGGGAGGTAAACATTGACATCAAATTGTTGACTTAATTTACGGACAACTCATAAGATGCCCGCCCTGACATGAATTTATGACAAAGAAGTGATTGATGTTTTACTACATAGTGGGAAATTAATTGATTCATATTTATCAAATCCATAGATATGGTAATAATTCTATATCATACACTCCAAGGCTAATACTGTTGTAGGTAATTACCAAAACATAGGTCTACGTCGTGTTGTGTATACTCGGTAAGCACTCAAGCGTCATGTTCGGTTTGCGAATTGCAATTGGGGCGGGGGGGGGGGGGAATGCTGAAGAAGGTAAACTGGTTGCAGTACGATTTCGTGGACATTCATTAAGTACCCGTATGTGTTCCTCCTTGGCAAGCGAAGATCAACACGGCATTATGAAGTGTTAGGTTTGATTTCATTGTTTCTGAGTTCTCAGATGTCTTATGAGTCCAATCAAGGCTCTGAAAGACTTGTTGCAACGTGAGCAGGAATGTTGTAAGTCTTGAGATGAGGGAAATAACTCTGATCTCTCCTTTCGTTGTTGTCTCTCTTGAATCGCCTGTAATATTCTACCCTGTTCAAAAACGTGTAATACCTGATCTGATGTGACTGTTCCATGCTGTGTGATCATGAGATGTAATTTCCCAAGAGCTTGATTACATTTTTTTTGGGAGAGATGTCTGTATGTAGTCATCGAAGCGTTTCTTCTGGCCTCCGCTTGAACGCATATCTATACACAGTTCACTGTAGAAAAGCCTCTTTGGAAGACGTTAGTCTGGCATACGGACGATGGACCGGTCCACCGAAGTCGACACCTGATCGACAAGGCATTTATGTTTCCCATTAAACTTGTCCAGATCACGGTATCAGTAGCACATTTACTACCACAAATGACTTAAGTAAAACACAGGTTTATATATCGCTTCAATGAGACACGACAGACTATAGCTAAAACTATAAAATTATAGTAGGTAGTAATGTTGGGCAATGATGAGCACAAAAGAAATCATAAAAATTACAATACACAAATCATATTCAACGTTTCAACCAAAAGGTCTTTATCAAAAAAATTATCACAACATCCAACGGAAATATGGAAATGAGATGCCCTATGTCTGGGCATCTCATTTCCATATTTCCGTTGGATGTTGTGATAATTTTTTCATTCGTCGTCTTTTGATGTTTTGTTTGTGTTTTGATGTTTTGTTTGTGTTTTGATAAAGACCTTTTGGTCTTTCATTGCCTCGAACACCCAGATGACCTGGCACAAAAATAAATGTAAAAATAAATTTCAGTCTCGCCTTTCTCAAGGCCTCAATCCACTGTTCGTGAACGAGACCCACTTGTACCTTCCTAATCATACTCATAGAGTCACTCAAGATGCGGACCTGCATTACCTTCTGTGTGCATACCCACTCAAATGCCATGGTCACCGCCATAGTATCCATGGTCGTGCTACTCATAGTACCCGCAAAGGCACCACTTTCCTACCTGATAGTTTTACCTGCGCACTGAGATGTGAAAGCCCAAGCACTGCAAACATGTCTAATCCATCAGTTTATTTAATCACATCCCCCTCTATGGCATTCTCACTGACCAAAGTCTGCACCTCTTTCTCCACAGCTGTATGACACCATTATCTGCATTCCCTGCTAAGTGATATTACTACTTTAAAACAAGTTTCAAAATCTGTGGGTAGACTTTTCCAACCTGCTGCCACATCTTGTAAAAATGCACACGTTTTATATGACATCCTCAGCACGTCCCTTCCACGACTTCCCTCTCTTAAGTCTGCTACCTTTAACTGTTTGTATTTCGGAATGAAACGGGTGTTCTGTATCTGCATGTATTTGAAGGTACGCCTGTGCACGGCAATACTGTAATCTGTGCTCTGCTGTTGGACAGTCAAGTAGGTACCGCATAGCTCTTGTCGATGTGTCTTTTGTGCACCAAAGTATGATACACATTGCTACATTCTGAATTCTATCTAGTCTTTTGATCTGAGTTTGGCTAAGAGTCAGAATTGCCAGAGCATATTTCACCATAGCCACCACCAAACTTTGGTACAATAGAAATAACCTCTGTCACACTGCGCAGCAGCCATAACCTTCATTGCTGCTAAGCCTTTGCCTGCCCTTATGATAACATGGTCAACATGTTCCTTGAAACTTAGACTCCTCTAAAAAAACACACATATCTCATTGTTCTGTTTCTTTCTAAAGTTTTCACAGACAACGAAACATGTGGCATGGGTGTCTTCACCATATGATTGTTCAAGGAAAACCATGTCACGAATGCCTTAGAAGGATTTACAACTGCACCCGTATCTCTACACCAATTCGTCAGTCTGTCCAGCTCGTTTTGTCGTTCCACAACGCACTCTTCTCGATTTCTGTCCTGCCTATACACCAAGATGTTATCGGAGTACGACATCGATTTGCCAGGACCTGTGATTTGATTGCTAGTGATATGTACTGTGTATACATTGAAAAGCACAGGAGATAGAGGCGATCCCTTTGGCAGACCAGGGCTAATAACCGTTGGTGCTGATACCCAGTTACCACACTTAAGAACTACTATCCTGTGCATCAGGGTGGCAATTACACATTAAAACAGTCAAATAATCTCTTGCTGAAAATATATCTGTGGCACTGCCTGGGAATATACACATTGCCTTAGCTAAAATCCTATAGTTTTTTGGGATGTCGATTGACTGAATTCTGAAAACCTATTACAATATGAATGACTGCAGTGAAACTGGAATCCAACATGGTAATGAAGTTTTACTAAATACTGGAAACACACATAATACCACATAAAAATTGATGTTTCAACCAAAAGTCATTCATCAAGACTACATCTCCACATTTAGCCCCATCATGTGAATGGCAATAATGCTGTTCTTGCTCATAATTTTTGTGTGCTGTATGTGGTCTTGATAAAGGCTTATTAAACATTGATTTGTGTGTATTATTATGTGTGTTTCCACTGATTAACAAAACTTTATTACCATATTCCAAGCTGTGTCAACAATATGAATTGCTCTCAGTTAAACAGACTTTGGTTTAATTCTCATCTCTGGCCGTCTGATTGTTTCCCCCAATAATTCCTTGATATTTCTCTTCCTAGTAATAGTATTCATTGACCTTACAGATAGTCAGTCCTACTTGTGCCTCACTCATTGACCTTCCAGATAGCCAGTCCTACTTGTGCCTCACTCATTGACCCTATCCAGATAGCCAGTCCTACCTGTGCCACACTTAATATTTAAAATTATTACAATCTTGTTTCTTTTGAACATGTTATTTTTAACATGCTTCAGTGATTACATTTCTACAACACTTCAACCTACTATATTTCAGATTGTTTGCCACCAAGCATCAACAAACAAGCCACTAGCATAGTTTCTTACTTTATAGCCTACACGAGAGTGGAAATACCATGCACTGCCAAGGGAGATGGAAAATTAGTGTATGTGATTTTATATATATATATATATATATATATATATATATATACATACATATACATATGTTTGTGTGTGCACGTTTGTAATGTATGTATGTGATATGTATGTCTGTGCATGCATACGTGCGTGCGTGTGGTTTTTTTCTGTTTTGCAATATAACCTTCATTGTTAGTATTCATTATGTCACTTGCACACTTATCATTATTTTGTATGCCTACTTGTTTTTATTTTTATCTTTGCCATTCTATTGTTTATGTTATGGTTATTTGCTTTTTGATGTGAGTTTTGAGAACAATTATGAAAATATCATTCACAGCTAAAAAAAACTAATGTAGACATTCTGAGAAATTCTAGAATAAAAACTGTCAGAAAATGTTACAATCCTTGTATTTTTTCTATCAAGGAGTTCAGGTAGGCATTTATAGGCATTGGAAATAAATTTTGCTTTGCCACAGAAATCTCTGTGACTTGTACATGAAAGTTTTTAAAAATAAATTTTACCTCTGAAAGATAAACATAGAGAAACATAATTGCCTACTCTACTCTGCATGACACATGACTCTTCTTTCTTCTTCATCTGCGTTTGTTCTCAAACTGCTGCAGATTAGCAGGATGTAAGCCAGAGAATGAAATTCATTGTGTCATGGTTTTCAACTCAGCGATGACATCTGTGCCTTTTCTTCTGACATATCCAACAAATATTTAGCATAACTTCTGATTCATTTTGACCCTATATTGGATGGGACAGCTAACTCCACTCCCAAAACCTTCTTAGTCACCTCTTATGACATTGATGACAGGTAACAGAGTTGCCACTCTTGATACATGATTTATTGTGTAACTTCATCTCACAGTTTTTCACATCTCTTTCCTGTATTGCATCAATCAATCGTCATGCCGAGTGGAATAGGCGATCATGCTTCTCCACAATGCTCTGTCTCTTGTGTTGTTAAAAGTTCAATTGGTGGCGTCTTTTTGTACTACTGTTTCTTCTTCTTCTTTCGTTCACTTGAAACATGTCTATATCTGTAATTCTGTCTCTTGAATAAAACTCACTGTCTTTTGTAGTTCATACAGTGTCCCATAGAGCTTTGAATCCAGTGTTATTTCCTCTGGCCAATATGTCTGCCTCATCGTTTCATGCTCAGAACACTCTTGAAGTATATGTTTGGCACTCTGTGCTGCCTGTCCACATGTACACATGGCCGTGTTGCCAATCTTGAACTTTGTATACATGTGACTGCGGAGTCGGTTGTGTCCTGTTCTGAGATGTAAAATTATAACTTGTTCTGATCTGTTCATAATGTGATAGTCATCTTGTGTTGGTGTTTGTGGTTTTCTTATTGACTTGATCATCTGTTTTTTCTGATGGTAGGTGATTGGTATATCTGGTTGGTCTTCGGCAGCACCTTCCTTAGCCAGTTGGTCTGCTTTTTCATTTCCTGGTATTCCACAGTCAGAGGGTATCCACTGCATGGTTACCATATTGTGGTGCGACAATTCGCTAAGTAGTTTTTTCAAGTCTGTTAGTTTTCCAGACTGGAGAGCTTGAAGCACTGACCTTGCATCTGTCAGGAATACCACAGGCTGTAGGCCAGAGTTGGAGTTCAGCAGTTTTTTAGCTGCCACACTAATTGCCTGGATTTCTGCATCATAATTATTGCAGAATTTTCCTGTCGGTGTTCTGATTGTATCTCTAGGCGTGTGTGGATATTCTATATATACACCTGCATGTACTATTGTAACAACCCATCCAGAAATTTCTCTCTTTGTATTGCATACGTTAACATAACACAGAAATAATAACCATGCAATCAATATTGAACATACAATCAATAATCATGTGTAATATATTCCGCATGTTTCATGCACATGATCAATCCGCAATATTTAGGTTGCGAAACAACATAAGTTGTTTGTTCATTATCCTATTTCCAAGCCAATAAATCAGTGTAGAGTATATGCATTCTATGACTTCAGATTGACAATTTACCTTGCAGCTACATATGGCTGAAGAATGCAGAGGTGCTTGACCTGAATAGTCCAGATATTAAGGATAGAGCTGCAATGGTCTCTGGAGTTGGAACTCTATCAATCACAGCACAGGAGGTTGATGAAGGCGTGTATCAGTGCTCTGTAAGTACAGACTTTTCATTCATGTGTGTTTACAATCTTTTTTGACAATGAGTAATTGGATTGAATATTTAGTAATCAGCGTTTACAATCATTTTGGTAATAAGTAGTTGTATTCAATATTTAGTAATGAGTGTTTACAATCATTTTGGTGTTAGATTTACACATGAGGTTGTATCTGTGGGTCCCAACAATGGCCCACTAGACAAACCACCTATGCAATAGAAAGCCTTGGTAGATGACATCCCGTCATATTGAGGCTCTCTTATGGAAGCTTTGTAGCATGTCATCTATATAATAGAACCCTCTGAGTAGAAAGTTCCTTCAATAGGAATTGCACTAAGCCGAAAGCTGAAGTTTTTTGGGTATGACAGAAAGCTCATAAAAACCACCCAACTGCACATACGAGGAAGTAACAGCTAATCTCTCACAATTTCAGGAGTTCTCAAACAAATAAGTAGTTAGATTCAATATTTAGTAATGGGTGCACACAAGCATGTTGGTAATGAGTGATTAGAATTACTTGATTCTTTGCGTGGCAGGATAGAGGAAGCTATTAAGTGGATATGTACATTAGGGGATGTAGAACTTGAAGAAAAATGGGAAGTAAGCCTATCATGTTTACAACTTCCATTCAAGTAGTCATCATACTTTCCAGGAAATGTGACACTGACAGTCCAGTGTATGTAGATTCAGAAGTTCAGGTGAATCAGTGAGAATTCCTCAGATGGAGATATTATTGTCTACATTGATTAATCCATGGTTTGACACATACAGTAGTGCTTGGACACTTGCAGTTCAATGCAGAGGGGAATTTATTAGGGAAGAAAGTAGTGCTGTCTATAAAACTGCTAGTAGTATGAAGATGATGGTTACCATGACAATAATATGGTTATAAACTAGAGTAGGAAGATTGGGCTTAAACTCTCATGGGTAAAAAAAGTCACACATAGCATATACAGACCCTGAAGTGGAGAAATGAAAAACAATTGTACTGTTTCATTCATATCGAGGTACAAAATTTATATGCAAAATATGGGGACTACGCTCAAAATACATTAGTAATTATCTCAATTTTTCATTTTTTTCATGTACTTCATATTGAAATAATGATCTTCAAAACGGTGAGTTTAGAGCAACTTGTCATTGACAAAATGGTTGGATTTTTTAATAGACTGTCCATTAGTTAGTTAGTCGTCGGATCATCATCACTGCAAACTGGACACATCCATAGTTGCTCCGATCTCTCCTTGAGTGTATCCGCCATCACACTAATAGACTCTCCATTAATCATTTACTAATGTAGTTTAAATGTTTTTAGAAATGAAATATATCAATATTTTGTGTGACCAAATGGTAAATGTTTTTTTAGGGGTGGGGGTAAAAAGTCACAATGTTAGGTAGCTATGACTTCTTGCCCCACAAAAACATTTTTTTACCTTTCACCTCAGATAGTTTGTATCTTATGTGACAAGTTTAGTCAGTTAATATTAATCATAGGCCCTAAGTTGTTACTATTGAATTTTATGTATTAAGTGTTAATATTCGTGATTGTTATGATCAGACTATTTGTTAACTCTTAAAATATAAGACATAACTTGAATGGCTCCAAGTGGTCCCCATTTTTTTACTAGAAGTCACATGAAGTAGTTTTAAATAGTATAAATAGTAGTTGTTCACATAGCAGCTCGTAAAAACAAAATTTTAGTCTGTGTTTACTAAAAGTTAAGATGTTTTATTATATTATTAATTATGAGCATAGTAAAATGTTTTAATATCATCCCTAGTTTGCTAAAATGACAACTTACAAGCCCCATACAGATCAGCATAGGTGTCAACTAGTAAGGGTTTTCTGTATTAATACAGATTTAGGCCCTCAGCCCTCCCCTCCCCCCAAAAACTCCAATTTTAAAAAAAGGTTAGTTTAGACTAAATTGTATAGTAATTATTACTAATGCTGGCGTTTCTATCTCATACACTAATATTGAGGGACGAAGCACACACACACAAATATTTGTAGGGTTTTTTTGGGTGCTAAATACAGATGTTTTTATTGAAATATGAAAATAAATTGTTAAAATGCAGATTTATAAAAAATAAGTTGGCACCTATGGATCAGGGAATATTTAATAGAGAGACTGTGATGTAAGGTGTTATTTTTCTGATGGACAAAACTCTGCTCTGCTGGTCCAATTTCTGAGGGAGAAAAAAAACTTGATGGATTATTGTTAGTCTTCCCTGGTTATAAAGATATCAGTGAAGTACCCATGTCTTATGTCCTGCATTTGCTCTTAAAGTCCTCTTCTGATGGAACTAGGCAACAGGAGCACATATGCTCTCAATTGTGAATAACTGAGACAATTTATATTTGAATAATGAGTTGAAACTTTTTTTTGCCCCATTGACTGACTTTTTGACACTGCACTGAGGCAAAATGTCACATTCTAATTTCTGATGCATTTCATTAAATTTTTACAAGTTCATAAAATGTTGGTTTAATTTTAGTCTGTTCTTAGTTAATGGATTAGCTATCAAATGAGCACAAATAAAAATGATATCCTGAAAGGTAGAGTAAGTAAAGTAAAGTAACCCATAGCATTTATTAATGCCGTAGGGGTGTGAGATGTTAGCGATCTCACATTTCACAGGCTCTGCAAACGAGGGTGGTAGCCATCTCCTCTCCCTCGCAGTCTTTATTTCCCGGATTAATCCGGTACCCATTTAAGGCTGGGTCGACCTGGGAGCCGTTGCGATCTGAAAACATTTCCGCCTCAACTGGGGAATGAACCCAGGACCACTCATATGCGAAGCCAGTGCGCTAACAACTGCGCTAACGTGGCTCCCCATGAGAAAGGGGAGAAATGAACCTAATGAGAAAGGTAGAGTAGATATACATGAAAACACACAAATTGAAACTTTAATCACCATCTTCCCCTACTACAGGTGTCTTTTTTCTGATTGATTCTATGAGTATGTTTAGAAAAATATAGTCAGGAATATCGTTAGTTGCTGGAGTCAGTAATGAAGTCTTTCCTGAGGAGAATTACCTTCATTTTTATGCCTGGACATGCTGAAGTTAGGGGCAATAAAAGAGCTGATAGATTTTTCAATGTGACCATAGTCAGTGCTGATAATTTGACTACAATCAAGCAGGAAGTTGTGCTTCAAATCAGTGGGAAGATATTCGGGTGTATTTCTTCTTCTGTGGCTATAGCTAGAATGCAGGACCAAGGAGTGAAGCGTAGTGTTGCAGAAAAGTAGTTGCATGTAGGAATTAAAAGAAATGAATTTGCTTTATAAATCATAATACCACTCCACAGATTGATTCATAATAACTACTCCACAGGTAACAAATGAGTGTGGAACATCATTGTCTGAGAAAACTATGTTACAATTTGCTCGAATTGATCCTTTTCCACTTCTTGACAAGCCAAAAGAGTTAGTCAGAGTTCAGGGTTCAAGCTTGATACTAACCTGTACTCCACCAGAGAGGTATATGTTAATGTATACAAAACTTGTTTTTTTTGCTGTTACAAATCCCAAAATTTTGTCTTGCCCCTATCTCATTTATCATTGCTATAAACCGTTATCATGTGACTCAGGACAATCACATGGTTTTCTGTCTCCCTTAGTAGATGATGAAAAGTATGCATACTGATGGTTCCTGTTGCTTGCTCGTGAATATTTGCTTCATTCTGCTCTGCAAGCATCCAGTTGTATTACTGCCACACTTAACCTTTACTATTCTAGATACAAAATACGTAACACACACACACACACACACACACCCCCCCCCCCCCAATGTACTTTCCAATTCCTATTAGAAAAAAGACTCCATAAGAATTTCACTAAAAATGTCTTCCATTTCAATTTTATGTGCGTGTCTATTGTAATATTCAAATTTGTTCAGTACTTTTGCACATGACTTTGTGGGTGGGGAAAAGGATGTTAGATTTTCTAGCAGTGTTATCACTCTTTTCTCCTGGAAGAAAAAACTGAATTTAAACTTTTTATGGTAGTCACAAAATTGCTTAGAGGTGGTCGCAATTCTACTACCACAACGTTCAGAGGAATACACCCGCAAGTGGATTTTTATACGCGCTGATGACGTTGTAAAGGTTAATACATGCAGTTTTTATGGAGTTTTCTGCATATATTTTTTGTCATACCAAGAAGATTTGCAATTCTCAAATTAAACTGACAGGTCCAACTCTCAGGTGTTTGATGCATATTCATCTAAGCCACAATGGTGCTCATTTATTGTAGTACCACATTACAAGTGCATTTCCTTTATTCTGGGCATGGAAAAGAAATTATTACTCATCACCCTCATTAATTTCATTTGCCTGTGTTGTTTCTCGCAAGTAGTTCAATATACCCCAATCCATTGCTCAACCACTTAACACAGTAGCAGCACACGCAACCTTATCTGCTCACCGATTTCCTTGAAAACCCACATGACCAAGTCCAAAAGTGAATGTGGCACATCCCAGTTTTGATCTCTTAACTATCTTATTTCATCTCACGACACTGTTCAAAATCAAATCCACTTGTATTTTTTATCAAGCTCATCAAGTCACTGAGAATGAAGATAAGAGTTGCCTACTGTGTATTTGTCCAGTTCAAGATCTTGGTCACTGTCATAATTTCCATAGTCATGAAGCTGGTAGTCACAGCAAATGCACCACTCTCTTCTTTCATTGTCTTTTTCTTTCATTGTCTTTCTTAGACACTAAGTTGTGAAGTCCAAAACACTATGCACTTGTTTAACATTCAAATCATGGAGGGATAAAGTCATGTCATCTTCCCTGTGAAAGGGAGATAATGAACAACATTTGTTTCTCAAGACATCAGACTAATCTTATAGAATAGCTTTACCAAGATCAAAAGGCTGCAGTGAATTTAGAGCGTGATCTCTCAAAGTTGTTTGAGGTACAGAGCAAAGTAAGGCAGGGATACACTCTCTCCCCATACCTGTTCAACATCTTTGCAGAAAATATAATAAGGAACGTGAAAAAGAAAATAAACAACACTGATTACCACGCATTAAACATAGTTTTGAAATCCCTGAACTACACTACACTGATGACACTGTGCTTCTTTCAAATGGTATACAAGAACTGGAACAACTAATAAAGAACACAAAGAAATACAGCGATCACATAACTTATATTTAAATGAAAATCATGTCAACAGAAATAACAACACAACAACCAAAAATCATAATAGATAATAGTGTGATAGAATGTGTGGATAAATGTGAATACTTAGAAACAAACAGCAATGGTGCAAGAAACTGCATGGCAGAGATAAGAAAGAGATTGGCAATAATATATTGTAAAATAACGTGATTGAAAAACATATGGAAAAAACAACAAAATGGAGATGAAACTGCTAATGCTAAGAACTTTTATTTTCCCGGTTGTGACATATGGCTGTGAAACATGGACTATATGGAAAACAGTGGCAAAGATCAACACCTTTGAGATGAAATGCTACAGAAAGATACTTAGAATCTCATGAAAAGAAAAAATGAGAAACTCAGATATTATAAACATATTGAAGATGCCAGAGTGTTGGTTAATAAACAAAATAGTTTAAAATGAAAATTACACCTGTTTAGATATATAAAGGTACACAACTGTTTAGAAGGATAAATTATGGCGTGCATAGCACCTGTGTGGAGGAGAAGGAGCAGACCAAGAAGAAAATGGTCTGATGACATTAAAGATAACATGAATATGTCTATGGAAAATACAAGCTACATGGCCCAGGACAGAGAGAGGTTGAGGGAGTTCATTAGAAAGGCAATGCTCTGGAGAGAATATTTCACATGACCCACAGTTTCCCTTGAATGCTCATTGATCAATGCCTTCACAACAGAATCAACAGCTATAGGGCACCAGTCTTTGCATTGTCTACTAAGAGTTATTATTACTTGGAAGGAAGTCTGGCAATCAGCAGGCACATTTACCCATATGGAACCAAGTGCTACATCTTCCAACATGCACACACTTTGTAGGACGTCTACAACATGCCTCATCCTTAATTTTCCTCTATTTAGTCTACTACCTTTTACTTTCTGATTTCAGAATGCGTGGGTGTGTTATTTGTCAATTATGATGTAGATGTAGGTATGTGTTATGTAGTTGGACAGTTGCGTAAGAATCCATAAATTCCCATAATACAATAATGTCTTTGCAACAGCAAATTGGATGTATTTGAGTGTCACCGCGGTTTCTCAACTTAAGGATGAGAAGGACCTATGCTTCTGTCAGAAAGGCTATGGCTGTTAAGAGCTATCTGCTCATGCCTAAAGAAATTACTTCTTACTTCATCATTGTCACCCTGCCTATATACCACAATGTCATCAGAGTAGGACATAGCGTAGGACCAGTCTCTATGATCTACCTGTCTGTAATTTGTACTGTGTAGCTTACACACTGAAAAATACTGAAGATCCTGCATATTCTTTCTTCCATCCATCTGGCTGAGATAACCTTCTGAGGATTCACAGAATATGCCGCTGAATATTATAAAATACATTTGCAATTCCGATTCAAGATGGCGAAGAGAATGTATGTGTTCTCATATGGTCATATGTAATCGAATGTTCCTCCTGAAAGCAACAGCAAACTACAGTACTGTGCCAACAATTTTGTTATGGTTGTGTTGAAAGGCTGCAAAACATGGACAATAAATAAAAGTTCAGCCAAGAGAATAGAGGCCTCCAAAAGGAAGTGCTATAGAAGAGTCCTGATAATATCATATACAACAAGAAAGCAACCACAACGTGTTAGAAAAAAATCAATGTTCAAAAAGGCTGGTTTTTAAACACCATATTAAAAAGAAAGTTAGGTTTTTTTTCCATATGAAGAGACACAATGGCATGGAAAGAGTATTTTTGGAGGAGGCTGTTGTTGAAGGCAGTAGAGGCAGAGGCCAATCAAGAGGTCACTGGACAAGAAGTATTCAGGAATGCATGCACATGTCACAAGAGAAATCTGGACAACTTTAGCAGAGTCCATGTGAATTACCAGAGATTCATAAGGAAGACTACGTTCTGAAAAGAATATGTCACATGACAAACATTAGCAATAGATTTACATTGACAGTGAAGGGCAAACAGTTCAAATTTTGACAGCCTAACTTGTTGATAAAGACAAGAAACAGAGAAACACAACCAGATTAGCATGTCTGAACTGTCTAAGCTAATAGAAAGACAAGAGACAGGTGAGAGATATTGTAAGATAACTTCAATTTGGTATTTGTGTATGAGAATGATGTCTATAATTTATTGCTGATTATTTCATTTACTTTCAGTGTGCCAAAGGCACAAATTCAATGGATTCTGACAGGCTCACAAGAAAATAGAAATGATTCTGCCAACACAGATAATATTTCTGGAATGACCACTGTGACACTGAACCAGAGAGTGACAACAGATTATGATGGTTTGTGGAGTGTAGAACAATATCTTTACGCACTCAGATATGATAGATTGTTAACACTTTCAGCACTGTTTTCTTTATTGTTACAACCTTATCACTGAGTAAAGGAAACAACTCCACCTAATTGTCAATATGGTGATTTTATAAAATCATTTTCGGTTTGTGTTTGGAACATAGGCCTATACTTATGTATTTGTTTATTTCCCTTGGCAATGTTTGTCAGTTTATATTTATTAATTTTAATATAAATTTTTTTAGGGTTCGGGTTAGTTATCTAAAGGGCAACTCGCCTAACCCTAAATTAATTAATAAATTAATTATTAATATAATTTTTAGATTAATTAACGCAAAAATAGCTGGTAGGCACACGTTTCAAAGAAGAACTGCATTTTCTTTAAAACTTTCTGATCACAGACATAGCAGATCAAAAGAAAAATGAACAGACATGAATCTATATCAAAAATAATTTAATACTTATATATTTTAAAGAATACGCTGTCAAACTCAACATAATGTGGAGAAAACAATATTTTCTTACTTTGGAGTACTGCTTAGTGGAGTCATTGAGATGAAAATATTTAATATTTTCTAAACTCTCATTTTTCTTAAACAGGATGATATTCTTGGAACATTAAACCTGTCATCTGTACTCCAATACATGCCATACTCGGGCAGAATATGTATGCCCATCCTAATATAAATATTTTGTTAAAAAGGATTTATTTCACTGACCGTTACAGTGTCAGTTGTTTTATTTCAATGTATAGAACTACATAATGTAATGTAAACATTAGGAACAGACAGTCAAGGTTTATAGGGCATGTGCTGAGAACACAGTCTGAACACTTGATGATGATGATGTTACTCCTTCGCAAGCGAAGATGAGCATGGCATGAAAAAAAATAAAAAACAATACATGCAATGAAAAAATTAATAATAATACATTGGTAATTATCCAATTTGGTCTGTGCAGATGTCAGACGAGCCCGACCAGCAATCAGAAAACTCTACCGCAGCACATGCAGAAGCGCTGGAGGCCAGGGGCAGGAGAATTCTCGGACCTGTCCCTCTGCCTCTTGCGCTTGTGGACTGCCTGCAGTGTTCTTTCCTTTTCATATTTCGCGATGCCAGCAGTGATCTGGGCATGCCAGGTTAAGTGATCAAGCGCTGTAGTCTTCCAGGAGCTAGGATCAATGCTGCAGCGCTTGAGAGAGCCTTTTAGGCGATCCCTGAAACACCTGCCCTCTGCCTGAATACCCACCCTCGCACAGCTCCCCACAGAACAATCACCCTGGAATGCGCCCGTCTGGCACATGGACGATGGCCTGTCCAGCAGAGCCGGAACCCAGCCAGTAGGGCACGTTTATAGGGCATGTGCTGAGAACACAGCCTGAATACTTAATAACCACTGGAAAGATCAAGGGGAGAAGAGATAGGGGATGACAAAGAGAAAAGTTGCTAGATGGACTAGTATTGTGGCACAGTAGAAGTTCAAAAGCCGAGCTTATTGACAACACAAGAAACAGAGAGTGGTGGAGGAACATGATTGTCTATGCCATTCGGCAAGGCACTTGATTGATTGATTGATAGAACTACATCTAGCTAGACAGAAGCACCTCTCACCATGTATATCTATTCGAGTGGTAGGCAAAATATCACCACTAACCAGTTTATATGAAGTCAGATGGGCCATTAAAAATCTGAAGAGGGGGAAATCTCCAGGGTGTGATAATATAATTGCTGAAATGATCCAGGGAGGAGAAACCATCTATCACACACTCTGCGCCAAGTTCTGGAGAAGTGAAGTTTGGCCCAAGGAATGGACATGATCAGTGTACATACTGCTACCGAAGAAGGGAAATCTAACACTATGCGTAAACTACAAAACCATTCCACTGATTAGTCACGTAAGCAAAATACTACTTGGTATCATAATGAAAAAACTACAACATAAGCTGGAAGTAGAGTTAAGTGAGGCACAGGCAGATTTCAGACAGGGCAGAGGCACCAGTGACCATATTTTCAATATGTGGAACATCATAGAGAAATGTAGAGAGTTTAATGTTGACATCTACACATGCTTTGTTGACTACACCAAAGCATTCAATTGTGTACAACATCAAAAACTTTGGAATATCATGAAGGACATGGGTTTCCTGTGACACCTAATCTGCCTCATATAAACATTATATCAAGACCAGCAATCGGACATGACAGTAAATAGTGAAACATCTGATTGGTTCAGCGTGGAAAAAGGAGTCCTGTCACCATATTTCTTCAACATTTATGAGGAGAACCTAATGAGAAATGTAATAAATAACCCACTCAACATTGGAGGTCACGAGATGCCAGAATTAAGATATGCTAATAAGATACAACATTATTGACACACAGTCAAGTAGGTCTCGAACACGTCATAAACTCCATTAAAGAACATAGAAAGACAAAACCTATTTCTGAATGGCAACAAGACCAAGGTTATGACAAACGACAAAACCACTAGCAAGTTTTCAATGTATTAACAACAGCGAATTAGAAAGAATCACCAGTTTTGAATACCTTGGTTCTCTTATCAAAAGTTACAGTGATTTCTATAAAGAAGTCAGAAGGAGGTTGTTTATCACGTCAAAGAAGCTAATACAAATGAAAAACATGGCTGAGCTGCTGCAAAACAACAAAACTAACATTCCTAAGAGCTTACATATTCCTAATGGCACTATAGGCCTATGGGTGTGAATCCTGGACAATCACCAACAAAGTGAAAAATAAAATAGCAGCATTTGAAACAAAATGTTACAGAAAAATCCTCAGAATACCATGGATCAAAAAGATCACCAATGTAGCCACCCTGAGAGAAATGAAAGTAAACGAAAACTGGCTAAACAGCATGGTTCTTTCCAGAAAACTACAATATTTCGGCCATATGAAATGCCATGACAGACTAGAGAAGACCATAATGGAGGGGATGATGCCAGGGAGACAAACAAGAGACAGACCAAGAAGGAGATTGATGCAAGACATCAAAGACAACCTGAACATGACAGTAACAGAAGCAGGAAGACTACCTCAAGATCGACAGAAGTTTCGAAAGGTTGTGATGACTGTTATATCCTGTTCAGGATAAGCTACCTGACAATGATAATGAACCAAATCCGGCCAGCCAAGATATTTTTACTGGTCTGCCAGGCTTGATTTAAAAAGTTCTTTTGCACTGGCCCTGAAATTGGAAAACACTATTTGGAACTCTGTTGGAATAAAGGAAAGCTTTTTGACTCCATTCCACATGAGAAAAGCTCACTCTGACCGCCAAAAAATGTCCCACCTCTGATTCAAATCTTTATGTGGAAGTCTATCACAACTTTGAAAACACTATATGGAAGTCTATCACAACTTTGAAAACACTATATGGAAGTCTATCACAACTTTTAAACACTATATGGAAGTCTTTCACAACTTTGAAAACACTATATGGAAGTGTATCACAAATTTGATAACACTATATGGAAGTCTATCACAACTTTGAAAACACTATATGGAAGTCTATCACAACTGTGAAAATACTATGTTCAAGTCTATCACAACTTTGAAAACACTACCGGTATATGGAAGTTTATCACAACTTTGAAAACACTATGTTCAAGTCTATCACAACTTTGAAAATGGTGTTTTCAGCACTATATGGAAGTCTATCACAAATTTGATAACACTATATGGAAGTCTATCACAAATTTGATAACACTATATGGAAGTCTATCACAAATTTGATAACACTATATGGAAGTCTATCACAACACTATATGGAAGTGTATCACAACTTTGAAAACACTATATGGAAGTGTATCACAACTTTGAAAACACTATATGGAATTCTATCACAAATTTGATAACACTATATGGAAGTCTATCACAACTTTGAAAACACTATATGGAAATCTATCACAACGTTGAAAAACATACACATTTTACAAACTGATATGGTCAGCCCCAAGAGTGAACATTTGTAGTTCTGGATAGAAGTAGAAGAAAACAGAATGATATTGTTTTTGAATTAGTTTTTGCCATTTGTTTAAACATTCTTCATCAGCATTCTTTCTCTTTCAGGCAATCTGTATATTACAAGTGTTCACAAAGAGGATGAACAGGGCGGCAAGACCTATGTATGTGAAGCTCTGAACACTTTCCTCAGGTCTACAAGTAAAGGAGATGATAAACGGATCAATGTTCATGACAGTGAGTGGTCCTGTTAATGTGTGTGGGCCTGTTAGTTTGTTCTTATACATAGCATCTTAAGAATAAGTCAAATTCTGCAGATATTGTTAATCCGTCTGAGTCAACGATTAACATTTAGCTAAACTTGTAGGATGATGATGATTAGTGGTGGATGATAGTTGAGTTCTAACACTTGAACTTTGTTTCGAGTAGAGAGGAGTTGCACCATTTGACAACCACACAGTCTTCCTGATCTGACTGTGTTCCAGTTGCAAGATGAATGAAGATAGCTGGTGATGTACCAGGATGCAGTGGATGACCAGAGTGTTCATCATGTCTCACAAAGCCTTATGTTTTCCAAAACACTCTGCTGGCAAGTGTCTTCCAGACACCGTAGAATATCAGATGTTTCATTCATGCTGTCCAGCATATCCAAGTTTTGCATGCTTGGGCAGATATGCCCCATATTTCTGGGTCAGTGCTCACCTGTTATCCTCATCTGGTTTAACAGACCTGTCAAAGCTGTTACTGGGTATGGCCTCTAACACATGCATAAGCTACTATCAGCCACATTTGAGAGCTGAGTGCCAGATGGGGACCACAGATGTGAGAAGTATGACAGCTTCAGCGAGAGGTACCACCTCTTCCCTGCAAAGATCCATGCAGAACAAAAATCCTGAGTGGGTTTATTTCTAATGTATGTGTTTTCCTAATTCTACACGTGACTAACTGAATTCTACACATGTATTAAACTGAAAAATATATATTGTGTTCTTAAGTTCTTGGCAGGCTACTTTGTTTTATCATTAGAATTTATGATAATTTCAACCAATGTGAAGTGGAGTAAAGATCTACATATTTATTGGGGCACAGGTTGGCATTCAAAATGCATGAAGAAAATGCTGATGTCATGAGGAAGTTGCCAATACTGATCCAAAGCTGGGAGAGACTAATATATATGATTATAATGATCATCTAAACTTACAAAGACATAATTAGCTTTAAAACAGAACTTACCAACTATTGTTTATTCTAGCCTTTTTTTTTCAGATTAATGTTACAAATATATACATATCTCTTCCTAGCACACATTTACACAGTGCCTGCTAGATCTGTAGCATTATAAAATGTCCTGCGATGTTATAATGGTTTATATCATCTTTTTGACTGCTAATCTTTTCCTTAAAAGACAGCATTTACCAAAGTCCATAAACTCTCATTTTATTGTCTACATGTAAGACTTATGTTTTTAGTACCCTAGGTAATATAGGTGGATAGATAGGCTATACAATGAATACAGTTTGTTGTTCCATAGTTAGGTCTTGGTGTCAGAATACACAAAAATTTTTAAAGTGTGGATCTCAGACCCCCCCCCCCCCCCCCCACTTACCCTGTATACTGTAGACATCTCACAGATCACAATTAAAACAAAGTGTATCATCAGTCTAAAAACTATTTAGTTTTCTGAATTGATGTTCACAAACTTAAAGCAAACCCACAGGAACTCTGCCTCTCTCAGTAACTTTAGTATGCATGTTGATAGTTCCTGTACTTTGTGTCTTGTCCAGCTCCTTAATCATTCAATTCAGCAACTGGTTCTGCTGGGAGGATGTTAGAGTGTGGTGAGTGTGTGTAATGCAAAATTCTTTGAGCTGTGAAATTGTACCTTTTCGTGTATCCTCATTATGCATTAGTTCTGATTTAGTATTGTAGGGAGACAAAAGGGGAGCAAGGAATAGCGATACTGTTGTTATCTGTCATTCTTGTTGTAAGAGGCGATTAAGAAGGTTTTGAGGATGGAGTTGGCGGTCCCATCGCATAGAGGGTCAAAGTGACTCAGAAGCCATGCTGAAGATGGATGTGTCAGGCTGAAAGGCACATGTTGCAACTAAGCTGTAAGCTGTGGCACAATTTATTCTGTTCTCTTGTCAGATTCCTGCTAATAAGAAGATTAAAGTATTCATATAATGATTTTGATGCCCTCTTTGTCCATACTTAATTCCCTTATGAACAAACTAGATATTACTGAGAAAATTGCTTTCTAATGAATGCACATACTGTTTATACTTGTTCTAAAGTCCATTCATTGTTCACAACTCGACTCCCTCCCTATATTTTGGAAGTGAAAAACCAGAAAAAGTGAAAATACATCATTCCTATTTTCGTGCGCTGACTAAGCATAGATTGTGACAATTCTTAAATCTTGCACACCAACCAGCTGATGCAACAAAAGTAATAGGTATGACCAACCAATATTTTGCTTCTTTCGTCGTATAGGCCTACATATCATGAATCCAAATTCCAGATCTTGTCACATTGTAATCATTTTGACGACATTTGACGACACAATCTTGTTGAACCTCGATTTTTGCAATTTGTAATTTCTTTGATCAACATTTTATTTTTCCTTCACTTGCGTATTTATTTCTCATCAACACAAAAATGACGAGCTGTTGCACATATATTGCTTACTTCAGCATAACTGATTACTTTCACTTTGGTAGAATTTTGATTTAGTTGTAAACTGCACTATAAATAGTGAACTGTTTACATTTCTAACTAGCTGATGTCATGAAATTCCGCAAAATCGCCAATCAAATAAATTGATGCTATGGCGTCACACCTCCCGACGCAAATGAGAAATTTTAGAAAACTTAGCATAAGTAGGTTAAATAACAGCTACTGCACATGTTACTGCTACCCTAATTCTAAATACTAATTCTAACCCTAATTCTAAATACTAATTCTAACATTAACCCTAATGCAGTCACATGCTGAGCAAGCGCAATCACTATGCAAAGGTTAGGGAATATCTCTCAGTCAATAAAACTAGAACAAAGGTCACAGTGAAGAACCAAATCAAAGCTAACCCTTCAGTTTAAATAATGAATCATAAGCAGATCTCTTTCTTTTACATTGAACTTTTTTACTATTCATTTTTAAGATTACGGTATAATGCTATTTGTGATGTTGGTTCTTTCATAAACAATGACAGTAAACATTAGGCAAATGAGTGCATATTGTATCTACACAGAAGAAGGAATATATTGATACGTTAGCGCTCCCTATGTGACGTCAGAATAACACAGTCAGCTGTTGTATGCGGTCAAAATTAACATATACAAATTGTCAACTTTAGGATAATAAGCTCACCCGCTCATAAACCTACCCCCACACTTTTTCCATTGAAATTTTTCCAAAAGCAGGTGGCTTTAGATTGAGTATATATGGTATGTGTGAAAGTATGGGTAGACTAGGAAATATGCCATTTAAAGAATGAACATGTATATGCTGGTAAGGCTGGACTTGGGAATATACCATTTAAGAAATGAACATATGTATGCAGGTAAGGCTGGACTGGGGAATATACCATCACAGCTATGAACATAAAGTAAGGGTAGACTAGAGAATATACCATCTAAGGAATGAACATATGTATGCAGGTAAGGGTGGACTGGGAAACATAGCATCTCAGAAATGAACGTATGCAGGTAAGGGTGGACTAAGGAGTTGTAGGAGCTACGAGTGATTGCTTTTATTTTCTATATGTAATGGGGTGGTTTCTTCAGAACTTTATATCATACTGAGTGATTCTCAGTGATGTGCACTACTCAGAGGGGGGTAAGAGACCAGGGAATAGGCCATCAAGGGAATGAGATGTATGCAGTTTAAACTAGAAAATAGAGTGATGCTATATTTTTCTTCCAGGTCAAATTACAAGTATGGGCGTTGACCTGATGTGGCACTCTGATACTGAAACACTGGTTCTAGAAGGCAATGAAGCACAGTTCAAGTGTATCTTCTCTGGAGAGTGAGTAGTGTTTCCTGTATACACTTAGTGATGGAGAATACTATTCAAACATGATCATGCAATGGAAAAATACATAATAAAACTTTTAGTATTCTGATCTCTCTTATGTTGATGGGGACTGAAAGGGGCGCCAAGAATAGATACACTGTCACCTGTCATGCATGTCGTAAAAGGGGACAAAAGAAGGTGGGATTGGCTGTCCCATCCTATACATCAAAGTAGCCTAAAAGCTGGGCTTAAATTGGTGGGGTAATACTGAAAAGGGCAGATATTACATCTAAGCAGTAAACCATGAAACAACACATTCTGTTGACCAGACTACATGCTCACTAGCAACTGTTTGGGAATAAACGTAACAGAAAAATATAGCATTGGGATGGAGAATATATTTAAAGTATGGCCACTCAATGGAGACTTTAAATGATAGAGTGTTCAACTCCAACAATATTGTTGTAGCTCTTAACATTTAGTGGATAAAATGACAATATATTTGTTGGTAGATCATTTCAGTTATAAATGACCTGGCAATCTATTTGCCAATTTGTTAAGAGTTAAATGCTCTCAGTAAGGTTGTCACCAGATTATGTTACCGGAAGAGAATAATGAAGATATCAGGAAAGTAATAAAGACTATATCATATGAAGACTCACTGAGAGAATGCAAACCAGGTGGTTTGGTCACCTCATGAGGATGAAACCAACACAATCAGTGTTGTTTTAAATATCCCTTTTCCCTTGTATGCCACATTTTGTGTAATTTCACATTTTCCATTTCTGTCAGTTTCTGGTAGGCTACATTGTTCATGTTAGTCTAAATCTATATTGTTGTTCTATTCTGTGTTTGTCCCAATTGATTAACCTTCACCGAGCCTATATCAACTCCGGCCGCCGAAAAACAATATGGCGGCTAACGCCGTTGGCGACATGCCCCATCCAATGAAATATCGTTATAATAGACGCCCCACAGCCTGATTGGTTACTCGGGAACATGCGCTATTGAAGCTGGTTTATTCCTACGTCCGACATGATCGTTGTAACAATGGCTAGCCAGAATATACAAATTTTATAGCAATTAATCTGACCACATCTGCACACCGGTACTATGCCATGATGGTCGACCGATTTTATAGACCTTTCTTTCATCGTATTTTGAATAAATAACATTGAATCGTGGCTTGAATCATGAATTATTTAGTTATTTAGTTTCACAGCCGTGAATATACAGAATGCATATTTGTTGGTTTGGAGACTTGTAGACGTTAGATATCGAATATGTGGAAATTTATATGTGCAAATATTATTTAAATATCTCTAACAACCAAAAAATTATCACATTTTCAAAACAGTCACCATCAATAACGCAAATTTTCAAAAAAGAATCAAGTGGCAGGGAGACGTTTCGTATTTTTTAATCTGGTTTGCTAAAGGTTAAGATGTTTTGGTAAAAACATCAATGTGTTCTATCTTGTATTTGCTTTATGCAAAGCTGTTATTTTATAAATGCGTTTAAATATTATTTATTTTCTCTGAGCAGGTCTTACAAAAATTAGAAGTGGACAGTGGTTTAGGGATTTTTCGTCAATTAGCATGTGACGAGAAGAGAAAAACTTGAACATTTAGTAACCACCAGAGAGATCAAGGGGAAAAGAGACAGAGGAAGATGAGAAGTTTCTGGATTGTCACTGTGGCATCAGAGAATGGCATCAACTGTACTTTTTAACCCCTTTCATGCAGAAGCATCCTTAAGGATATGTTGAAAAGTTACCTATATTTTGCAGACATATAGAACATGGTCCATATGGAACTATGGGCCATGTATTCATATACCGTAAAGATCCGAGTATAAACCCATCCGATAATAGGCTGAGGTACCACTTTCAGAACCCTTAAAGTTTCCAAAGTCTAAACTCTGTTTATAGACCGACATGGTAATAATGCTGGCAACAATGAACTTCTTCATCATAAGAAAGAACCGACATGCTAAATGGAAATTAGCACAAACTTTCGCAACTGTAAGAAAATGGCATTCCTTTCATTTGTCTCACTCACATAACTTGAATGAATCAAGCAATAAATAGGCAACTGTATTCCGGAACAATACATCAGAAAATAATGAATAGGCTGACTTCCCTATCCACAACTAGACGGTTTATGAGGTGGCGAGACTTTGGGGAACAACAGATCATACTTTCCTGAATGAATTGTCTGTGTTGGGTGTCTGGGCATTATGACGCGGAACAGCGCTAGTGAATAGTAATTACTACGTAACTATTTTGTCACCGGGTTCTGACAGTGACGTTTAAGCGGGAAATGATGAATGGCAAGACAGCGAGATCACGTTTGTTTTTATAAGATACAGAAGAGTTTGAACTTTGTTACTCGTATGTTTACCTTGTGGGGAGAATACGGTAATAAAATAAACATAACAGAGGATTGTGAAATTGATCTCGTCTTTCACTAAATGTACAGTGGTTGGGGGAGGGAATCAATTACAACAGAATTTTACTACAAAATGCCTATGATGTGTCGTGATTTGGAACCTCGTTTCAAATCTTCTATGAAGAAAGATTGCATTCAGTCACTTATCTGAATGGCATCATATAATGTGAGGGAAACTTGGATTGGTTGAGCCGATTGAAATGGGTAGGGCCAGTAGTCAATCTGCGGCCTCAGTGGGCTGGACTAATTAACAGAATATAAGACTGACTTAGCTAGCCAAGAATACTGCACAAGTAGTTTAGTTTCCAGTTCATACAATTTTATTGTCATTGTGATTTTATTCCTGTTTTATAAGAAGGATGCCTGGACAGAAACAAACATCATATACTGCTGGTTTTAAGTTGGATGTTATCGCTTTTGCAGAGAAATTCAACAATTTCATGGCTTCCCGCCACTTCATTGTGAACGAAAAGCAAGTGCGAGAATGGAGGAAAATAAGGTAGAATTGTCTTTGATACCAAGGTCAAAGAGAGAATCACGCGGCCGTACAGCTTCATTACCTGCGCTGGAGGAGAAATTATCCGAATGGATAATGGAGTTTAAGCAGAACGGATTAATTATAACCCACACCAATATTCGAATCAGGGCGCTCTTGATATTGAAAGATCCTGCATTCCAGAAACAAAAATCTGAGGACTTTGTTGCGTCAATGGGATTGTTCAATCGCTTTATGAACAGACATCACTTGTGTCTACGAACATGCACTAAGCTGGCGCAAAAGTTGCCGAAAGAGCTAGGAACAAAAATTGATTCGTTTCAACATTTCACTATCAACCTGAGGAAGAGATTTAACTACGATCTATCTCAAATAGGAAACATGGACGAGACACCCGTTTGCTTTGAAATGCCTTCTAATTATGTTGTGTAAAAATGGCGACATGCGTGAAATGCAGACAGGTAGTACATTGTAATGTGTTTTTATCATGAAATATCGGAGATTCAAAGGTAATATTGTATGATATATAGAAATTAATGGAAATCTAGGCCTAGCATTATGATAAGTACGCTATAGATTGCTGGTGAGTCCTAGTCATTTTATCCTGGCTTAATATATCAGGACATGTGAGTTGTCACTGGCATTTGTTAAAAACAGTGTTTTTCTCCTTTGTTACCGTGATTTGAAGTCATTTTTTTTCAAATTTGACTATTCGATTATAGACAGAGGACCATGAAGTAATCTCTGATTTTTTTTCAAAAATTCTCAACTTATACATGCCGCAAGATGGTAATTTATCTCTGAAAGCACCTCAAAGAGTTCAAATACTCTGATTGGCTAGTTGAAGCTTTCTAAAAAGTGATGTAACAATTTAAATTCCGTATTTGTACACATTTGAAAGCATACCGTCAATTACCGACTATAAGTCGAGAATTTTTGAAAAAAATCATAGATTGATTTAGGGACCTTGGCCTATAAATGAGTACAGCCTAATTAAAAAAAAACTTAATGTCAAATCACGGTAACAGAGGGAAAATTATGCGATTTTAAAAAAGCCAGTGTCTCGCATGTCCGATATATTAAGCCCGGATAAAATGACTAAGGGCTCAACAGCAATCTTGAGTGTACTTACCATAATGCTGGGCCTAGATTTACATTAATTTCTATACATCATACAATATTACCTTCAAAATCTCCGATATTTCATGATAAAACTCATCTACGATGTCTATATCTGTATTCCACACGTGCCGGCATTTTTACACAACATAATTTCCCCGGAAACGCTATTTTTAGTAACATTATTGCAATGGGTATTATCATATTTCTTATCTATCATTACGGTTTCAATGATCATTGAAATTGGTCAGGAAAGTATACCAGTATCCGATGTTATTTATTAACCTAACTACGGTAAAGTGTAGGTAGTTACCCAGTACATATAATGTCGTCTGTGAAAATAAATGATGTCTATATACCGGTAACTGACGCTTATAGTCTAGCCCTACTGGGTAGTGTTTTGATAGTAACAGACTAAATTATAGGAGGTTTGGCTTGCGTACAGCAAAATGTTTAAACAAAATTATCTGTAGTGTAGACACACAAAAACAGAACACAGAATAACATCAAATATCGATAAAATTTAGGAAAAACTTACCGGTGCAAGTCCAAACAGTCATTGAAATCCTTTGAAGGTCCGAATCACTGTCTGAAGTCTGAAGTAACTCACGAATGTCATCATCTATCATGGAAACATCAGGGTGGATATCGTCAGTCTCTGGTGTATTGTCATCATTGGCATCGTCCTCACAGATAGCAACGTCCTCACTTCCATCCATTGCGTTACTAATTGAAAACTTTTTGAAAGATCTGATAATCATTACGTTCAACTGTGTGATTAGAAGGCATATCAAAGCAAACGGGTGTCTCGTCCATGTTTCCTATTTGAGATAGATCGTAGTTAAACCTCTTCCTCAGGTTGATAGTGAAACATTGAAACGAATCAATTTTTGTTTCTAGCTCCTTCTGCAACTTTTGCGCCAAATTAGTGCATGTTCGTAGACACAAGTGATGTCTGTTCATGAAGTGATTGCACCATCGCATTGACACAATGAAGTCCTCAGATTTATGTTTCTGGAATGCAAGATCTTTCAATATCAAGAATGTCCTGATTCAAATATTGGTGCAAGTTATAATTAATCCGTTCTGCCTAGATTCCATTAGCCATTCGGATAATTTCTCCTCTATCGCAGGGAATGAAGCTGTACGGCCGCTTGATGCTCTCTTTTACCTTGGCTTCAGATACAATTCTTCCATTTTTCTTCCTCCAATCTCGCACTTGCTTTTCGTTCACAATGAAGTGACAGAAAGCCATGAAATTGTTGAATTTCTCCGCAAAAGTGATAACATCCAACTTAAAACCAGCAGTATATGATGTCTGTTTCTGTCCAGGCATCCTTCTTATAAAACAGGAATAAAATCACAATGACATTAAAAATGTATGAACTGGAAGCTAAACTACTAGTGCAGTATTCTTGGCTAGCTAAGTCATCGCCTTATATTCTGTTAATTAGTGGATATTGATTGTTTTACTTTCTCTAAGTGTTATTTTTCTTTTGGTCTATCCCTGGCTCTTTTGCCTGTAGGTATCCTCTCAAGAGATTGGTGGTGTATTCTGTTGATGTCTGTGCATAGGACACGCCCGATGTAGGACCAACAACATTTTCTGATAATATCTGTGATGAAATTGCAAACAAGCTACTCCCTCAGTGGTCCAAGAAAACAAACTACTCCCTCAGTGGTCCAAGTAAACAAACTACACCCTCAGTGGTCCAAGCAAACAAACTACTCCCTCAGTGGTCCAAGAATGTGAAAATGCAGTGGGAAAATTGGTTATGGGAAAAAATTCCACAGCCCTTGAAATTTCCCTGCACTGCAGTTACGATTTGACCTTTTTACTCAGCACAGCTAAGGGGTTAACAATACAAGGGGCAGAGAGTTGTGGAGAAATATGATTGCCTAATTGGCTCTTGAATTGATTGATTGAGCAGGAAGCTTCTCAAAGCATTGCACACCACTGAGAGTTGAAATCTTCTGGGTATGAAATAAAACTCAGGAGAAACTTCCCTATTGAACAAAAGAATACACAAGTTAATTTTCTCATAATTCCTGTGGAAAAAAACATACATATTATATTTAATTACCTAAAACTGTTTTCTCAGACCTGAACCGACCATAACATGGACAAAAGTAGTCGGTAGCGTAGACAGAAACCGTGTTGTCTATGACCACTATGAGATGAGGATCAATGATGTCCAGTATGAGGATGCTGGAGAATACAAATGTATGGCCAGGAACCAGCACAGTAAAGATTTTAAAGAACACAAGTTCAAACTTATTGTGGAGGGTAAGCAAACTTTCATCTAGAGATGTTTGAATATTGTGTCCATTCGGAAGCCTGTACCTGTCAGCTTATGGCAGGCCTTTTTCCAGAGATATTTGAATATCATGTGTCCATTCCGCAACCTGTACCTGTCACCTTATGACAGGCCTTTTTTCAGAAATGTTTGAATATAATGTGTCCATTCTAGGATGCCTTCTAGGCTACAAGAGCATTTGACTATAATGTATTCTGACAAAAAGGATATAGATTTGTCCTATTTTCAACTTCTAGAAGAAAAATATTTTTAGTGTCCAACTATATCCAACTATATGTTTTTGTATCCATTCTGCACCTGTACCTGTCAGATTATTGAAGGCTTTTTTCCAGAGATGTTTGAATATCATGTTTCTTTCTGCTATCTGTCTGTCAGGCAAACCAAAAGTGGATCACAGAGTAGTAACACTGCCACTTGCCATGCATGTTATAAGAGGTGACTGAGAAAGTTTGGTGTGGGATTGGTTCCACATGGTATGTTCTCCACTGGTGAAGTCTGTCAGCATGCATGGCTAGATTACTGGGAAGGAATTAAGCCTTTTTATCTCCACCATCTCTAGAAGTTGCAAGAAAGTGATGTCAAAGTCTCCTCAAAGTAGAGGTCCGTCCAAGGTATGTGGCATCCTACTGGAAGATTGAGTAAAGTATTCACATCTGGAACTTGTAAATGCTCTGATAATCTTCCTAAAAAGAAAATAATGCAAGAGAAACACTAATCTGGAACTGAAATTAAAACTTCCACCTTGGCAGTGTAGAGAGTCTGATCGGCAAATGAAACAATCACAACTAGCCATTCATGCGTACACCAGCAGAAAGAACGGCTACAAGGCAAGGGGAAGACCAAGAACAAGATGGGAAAATTCAAACAGAGAGATTGTTAAAAACCATGGACAAACCATGGCAAGTGCAACAAAGATGGCCAAATAAATAAAACTTCAACTCTCCACGATGCTTAACAGCACTTGTGGAAAAGACAATATATAGATAGATCATTTGTTCTTCTTTGATTTTGCTGATGATCATGGTTTTATTTTTCTTATAAATATGGTTGTATTAATTTGTCACTGCTTCAATACTGACAGCTGCACCAGTGTGGAGGGTCAAGCCTCGTGACATCACAGTGGGTGTTGAGGAGAGTGCAGTATTTGAGTGTAATCCATATGGTCGCCCCACACCAACAGTGCAGTGGTATATTAATGGAAAACCTTATGAAGGTCTGTATTTGTGTAAAATTTGAAGACACACGTTCAAGATAAATTAAGTTAAATTAGTGGAGAACTAGAGTGAGTTACCAGTTTTGAATACCAGTTTGCTCTTATAAGCAGCAATAAAGATTGCTATGAAGTCAGACGGAGGTTGACCACTGTATAAAATAAAATGATATACATGAAAAACAGATTGCTGAGCTGCAACACAGCAAATTTTCCTTAGAACCTGCACATTATCATTGCTATATATAGATATGAATCTTGGACAATTTTTAATACAATGAGGAACAAAATTACAGAATTTGAAACAATATATTACAGAAGAATCCTCAGAATACCATGTACCAAAAGATCACCAATAGTGACATTCTAAGAGATTTGAAATTAGAAAAAACTAGCTCAACAACAAAGTTCTCTCTAGAAAGTTACAATATTTTGGTAATATAAAATTACATGACAGCATAGAAAAGACCACAATGAAGGGGGTGATACCAGTGCAAAAAAAAAATAGGTAGCCCACAAGCAACATGAACACAAGATATGAAAGATTAATGTGAATGACTGCTTGAGAAGCATACTAAACATTTAGATGGCAAAGCAAGATATAAACTGAAGAGATAAATGGGCCAAGATCTTGAAATTGGACATGGACTGGGAACAAGCTCAGAAAACTAGTTAATGGTATAAGCTAGAAAATCAATGACATGGAACCAACATGGAAATAGCTAGACTGGAACAGTGAGCACATTGTTCTTCCTCCATCACGAGTGATGATGACCATTTATTACATCCACTTGTTTTTAATTCAGTTAGACATATGCTCTATAGTGACCTCAAATGTTTATTGACAGGCTGGAAATGGGATGAACACTTTAGATAGTGATTGATCTGTCCATGTATTTCTAACCAATCTCTGCATTTATATTTTTTTGAAAAACATTTGCCACAGTATTTTCTTTGCAGGGTGCCATGTGGATCTGTTATATACAGCATGTTTTCATGTGTCATGGTTTATGTCACAGACTTTCACTGATATCTTTAACAATTACTTGTACTTCTTTTGGCCACCTTAAGAATGCATGCCCTCCTTTATCTCACTATAGAGATGTAGAAACACATGGAAAAAAGAGATCATGAACTTGATAAAGATGGAAATCACATGGAATGAAAACATCCAAGGATCATCATCCGAGACAAAATAGAAAATCCTTGTCCATGTCCTATGCACATGAATGTGCGAACATCCTAGAGAGTTCAAAGCCTTGATTGGTTGATTGATTTGGAGTTCCTGAGGATAAAAATAAACTACTCCCTCAGTGGTCCAAGCTAACAAACTACTCCCTCAGTGATCCAAGCAACCTACTCCCTCCGTGGTCCAAGCAAATAAACTACTCCCTCAGTGGTCCAAGCTAACAAACTACTCCCTCAGTGGTCTAAGCAAATAAACTACTCCCTCAGTGGTCCAAGCAAACAAACTACTCCCTCAGTGATCCAAGCAAACAACCTACTCCCTCAGTGGTCCAAGCAAATAAACTACTCCCTCAGTGGTCCAAGCAAACATAAAAAATTTAACTGCAGTTCTATCTTCATATTCTTTATTTCACTGTTTCTATCAGATATTCCACCCAACCCACGTAGAGTACTTAAAGAAAACTCACTGTTCTTCACCAACCTTGAGAATGATGACTCCCAAGTTATTCAGTGCAATGCATCAAACATTCATGGCTCCATCTGGTCTGATGTGTACCTCTATGTTCAAGGTGAGTTGCTCTGTTTTCATATTTTATGAAGTTGTCACAAATTATAAATACAGTGGAATTTCTTTATAGTGTATACATTTATAACAAAATTTGGTTCATGTTAAGCAGATGTGGCCTATTTTTTACAGAACTATTCTCATACATTATTCAATGAAACAAACTTATGCTAAAGTTGCAATCTGCGCAGCATCTGTTGATCTGTGCATAATGCACTGACAGGTCCCCCCCCCCCTCCCTTCAAACACTCTATGCAGGGCTCTCAATGCATTACTCTAAGATCGAATTAGCGCTAGCAGATGCTTCACTTTTTTTATCTCCGTGCCACAGAAGCTCAATGAAATCAAACCTACTCTTAAAACGATGGACTGTTGACACATGATGAAGACACATTTGCATAACATGTGCCCAAAATTCCATATTTATCAACACTATTCAAATTCCCCAATTAGTTAATTCTTTATTATTTATAATTCTATATAAAAATATTTAATATTACAGAAATATATTCTTGGAGTCCCAATAATTTGTTGGTTAGGGATGCCCCACTTTATTATTATTTTTATGAGTACAAGTTAACACACTGATTATCATATACTTAGATATTTTTCTGAAATTAATGTCTTTGTAAATGTTGATCTGAGCCACCAGGATTGTCTATAGATATAATAGACTATAAAATAAAAGATGCAGGTTTTTATCTCCTTACTGGTATCTATCTTATCTATTGCCTTTTGTCTGCTTTTACAAATAGTCATTATGGAATGATTTAAAACATTGTGTACCAGAATCTGGTAGGAGTGACTTAAGGCCCCATCAAATATGCAGATAAGCTGCTCACAGCTTTTTGGCAGTAATACTGCGAAGGATGAGTGTATAGTCCTAGATGTAGTTTTATTGAAGACTGTTAAGAATACTATGGACAGATATAAAGCGTAACGAAGATATCTTGAAAGAAGTTAAAATTAAAAAAAGAAAGCTGCTTACCTGCATCAGAAATAGACAGTCCACATTTTTTTGGATACATGAGAAGCGGAAAGATGGAACACATTGTGACAACAGGCAAGTTGAAGAATAAGAGGGGTATGGGAAGACCAAGAGAGAATATGCTTGATAAACTAGCATTGTAGCATGGGAGAACATGGGTGTAAGAAATGAACAATATCACACAAAATAGAAGACAGTGGAAAGACATGATAACCAATGCCACACAGCATGGACCATAAGAATAAGAATAAAATGGGATAAATTTTTAAGTAACTGCTGAAACAGTTTTTGAGACAATATGATGTGTTTGAAACATTAATAGTTAAATTAATTATGTATTATTTTCAAACTTGTAACAATTTTGTGTCAAATTGCCAGTGAACATGTCTCATGTAATTAGTGTGTTCATTGTCCCCTGGGCCTCTAAGTATTGAATCTTTCCTGATCTGTGATTCTGACTCTGATATATTACAGACATGGCAGTAGAGTTGGGCCTGGATTATTTCACTCTTTTAGCCAAATTTTCATTAACTGAATCATGAATCTTTTTCAACGTTTTGAGACTATATGGCTTTCTGATTTTTTGCATTTCCATGGGATATGCTTCTGAAAGATAACCAGAAATTTGTTCTGTGGTCTGAACACTATTTTGATTATATGACTTTCATATTTTCTTTTCTCAATTGTACTTTTACATGGCACTGTCCTCTAGAACTGTGCTATCTTCACATTGTACTCTATATATGTCTTACTTTTCCAGAGGCTTTCTGACTATTATCACTGATAAACTGCACTCATAACTCATTCGTAAACATTGATAGCCAGTACATCAGAACACAACAGAGTAAGTGGTTTTCACTTACTTCCAGAACACCATTAGATAGTGCCCCTCAAAAGACAAAGCTAAACAGTCATGATGGATACAAAGCCAGGGGCAGACAATGCAAAAGATGGATTACAGAAATAAAAGAATCAATGAAAACAAGCATTTATGAAGCACACAAAAAGGACGTCTCCAGAGAACTATTCTACCCCTGATGCTGCAAAGCATAAAGGGGTATAAAAAGAAATGAAAGAAAAAGACTATATATATATGCAGTTCTACTATTATAAATATTGTTAAATGTATTCTTGCAGCTATTCCCCCCACAATAGATGTCAAGCCTCCTGATGTGACTGTAGCAGCAGAGGACCAGGATTTGAGGATACCATGTTCTGTGACAGGAAAGCCAAAACCAAAAAGGATTTGGTACAAGGGTGACCAGCAGCTTGTTCATGGGAAGCATGAGATTTTGGAAAATGGTGACCTTCTTATTAAGGTTTGAAATCTGGATGTACTGATCTGTGCTAAATGTAGAGTAATGAGGGGTCTTGGTTGGTCACATGGTTTGGGGGGGGGGAAGGGAGGTTGGTGTAGAGGAGTTAGGGCTCTTTTTTAGTCAGGTGGTTGGGGTTCTGGCGAGCTCTTTTTTAGTCAGGTGGTTGGGGTTCTGGCGTAGAGTAGTTAGATATCTTGGTTAGTCAGGTGGTTGTGGTGCTGATGCAGTGCAGTTAGAGTCTGGGATAATTCCAGTGGTTAGGATGATCATATAGAGTGGTCCGAGTTTTTTTAGTTCACTATGTGTTTCGTATTATGTGCTTAGAGCATTGTTTTAGTAATGTTCTCTCTAAATTAGTAAATGGTTAGAGTACTGTTTTAGAGATGAGCTGTCTGTTAGTAAATGATTAGAGTATTGTTTTAGAGATGATCTCTCTGAATTAGTAAGTGCTTAGAGTGCTATATGAAATGGCTGAGACTTAGTGTAGTCATGTGGTTATAGCACCAGTATAGTGGTTGATATGTCTGGTGCTGTAAAGTGGTTATAGAGGTTGAATTATCAAGTGGATGGCATACCCGGTATTATAAAGTCATTAGAGTCATTTTATTATCAAGTGGTTGGCATGCCTGGTGAGTCAAAAACAGTGAATATTCATACATAATGCAGAGGTCTATGTATATCAAGTGACATATTATTTTCAGAACATTTTGCATCGTGGATACTCTGAATTCTTTGCTGTTCAGAGCAATGGCCAGAGATATGTTCATACATTCTTTGATGTCACTGGTCCATCTTCTTAGTTTTCTTCTTCTCTTTCCTGGCACTCTGCTGTCCAGAATCAGCCTTTCGATGCCATAATGTCTCTTTAAGTGTCCAAAATACTGTAGCTTATTTCTATGATTGTATTTGGAAGCCATCCTTCATTTAGTTTCAGTAATTTCAAAACTTCTGTGTTCTTCTTTCTCCCTTGTCCATGATATTTGTAGGATCTTTTTGTAGTACCTAATTTCAAAGGAATTTGTCCTTCTGGATATTGTCTTTTTAAAAGTTAAAATCTTGCATCCATATGTTGTCACTGGGAAAACACAATCTCAAATGGGTTGTTTTAGTGTCATTATTACTATATTAGTCACTATATTTAGTGCCACCTGGAGTAAGAAGAAGAGGGAGACCTAGAGAAACTCTATGAAGAACCATTAATAGAGAAGGCATGTCAATGAACCTAAACAACACGCAACAATTGAAAGACCTGGCAACACAAAGACAGAAATGGAAAGCTATGGTTTCTGCTCTATGCGCCGCCTATGGCCCTGGAGGAACATAACATAACATAACATAACATTACTACTTTTCCAAAGTTGTGTCATTTGTGTTAGTTTTATTGTTGCAACTGTGAGTCTTCTTTTGATGCGTAGGTCTACTATTGTCATATACCTATATATACACACAAATATATACTCACACAAACATAATTATGCACATACACATACAAAGATAGAAAAAAGGTTTATTTATTGTCTGTGAAAGTATCTGTATAAGAGTATCTGTAAAAGTAGCTGTATAAGGTTGTCTTATGTCTAAAATGGCATTAAAAACTACAGACTAAGCTGAAAGTTTACAGAGCAGTGGTACTTCCAGTGCTGTTATACTCTAGTGAAACATGGACTGTGTATAGACGTCATGTGAGGAAACTCTATCACTTTCACACAACTTGTGTCAGAAAAGTTATGAACATCAGATGGCAAGACAAGATTCCAGATACCACTGTGCTTAACAGATCTGGTAACCCCAGCATTGACACTATCCTGATACACAGATTCTTTGGGCAGGTCATTTGGTACGTAAGCCAGACCATCGCCTGCTCAAGATACTTCTCTATGATGAGCTGGAGAAGGGTACATAATCTCAAAGGGGCCAAAAGAAGCGCTACAAGTACTTGCTAAAGTCCTCACTGAAAGCCTTTGAAATAGACCAAGATACATGGGAAGAACTTGCACAAAATAGATATACATGGTGCATTACAGTAAAAAAGAGCACATTATTTTGTGCAAAGAGGAGAAATATGACAGCAGAGAGTAGCTAGAAAGTCACAGATAGACCAAAATCCATCTACAGTGGTAATTCTATGCCTGAACTGTCCAAGGGCATTTACAGCTCAAATTGGGCTTAATAGCCATCTACGAACTATTAGACATGGACATAATTTTCAAAAGTGGATGTAACAAATGATCATCATCACTTGTGATGGACGAACACACATATGATTGTCTGTAAAAGTAGCTATATATAATTGTCTGTGAAAGTAGCTGTATATGATTGTCTGTAAAAGTAAATATATATGATTGTCTGTGAAAGTAAATATATATGATTGTCTGTAAAAGTAAATATATATGATTGTCTGTAAAAGTAAATATATATGATTGTCTGTAAAAGTAAATATATATGATTGTCTGTGAAAGTAGCTGTATATTTATTGTCTGTGAAATTAGCTGTATATGATTGTTTGTGGAAGCAGCTATATTTGATTGTCCATGAAAGTAGTTGTATATGATTGTCTGTGAAAGTAGCTTTATATGATTGTCTGTGAAATTAGCTGTAGTAAAGATGCGCTGGGGCAAAGATTCGCAGTTGTTTTTTTCCGGAACTATGGGTTTTTACCGCAAACCATGTGGCCACGCCGGACGCTAACGTCCGTTTCTGTTGCACAACGAATTTTCATCGGTCACGGGCAGGTCATTTTTGAGCTATGAGGTAAATTCATTTTTTAACGTTCTCGATCTAACTTTTTTTCCACTTCTCAATCTTTGTCCTCTGTTATCATTACTGTCATGTTATTTTACATATCTAAACTGAAAACTATATTGTATTAAGTTATTAAGCATGTTACCATGTCAAGATAATTTTTGTTTTCATTATATTTTATAAAAATTGTGAAGAGTGTGATTTTGGGGTAACGCCGAGCACACTGACGGGGCAAATATGCACTGCGGATTCACTGCGCATGTTTGCCCCAGTCACTTTCCCCTCATGTTGCCAAATATTTAAACCAATATTTTATTGTCACGCTATGTTTCTTTTTAGGAATTACAAACAGAAAATTGAGAAAATGATGCAGCTGACTGAAAATTAAGTCGTCGCTGCTATAGATGCACAATCTCCACGAGTCATAGTTGTACGATATCCGCCGATAATAGATGCACAGTCTCCGATATTCACAGATGCATGATCTCCGCTATTCCTCCGCTATCCATGGATGCATTTTCTCCGCTATTCATAGATGCGCGATCCCTGTCTGTTATAGCTGCACAATCTTCACGGGTCATAGTTGTACGACCTCCGCAGATAATAGATGCATGACCTATGCCGATGCACAATATCTGCTATTCATAGATGCACGATCCCCGCTATACATAGATGCACGATCTCCGCTATTCATAGATGTACGATCTCCGCTATTCATAGATGCACGTTCTCCGCTGGTCATAAATGCACTATCTCCGCCGGTCATAATTGCACTATCGCCGCCTGTCATAACTGCACTATCTCTGCCGGTCATAGATGCACATTCCCCGCTATTCACAGATGCACGATCGCCGCTATTCATAGATGCACGACCTCCACTATTCATAGATAGTTGAAATTATAGTCAAACACATTATAGAGCACTCCAACACGTTTTTATAGTTTCAAACGGATCTAAGCACCCATTCTCTGTATTAATTTTTTTCTTCATATTTATGATTTTTCATTTTTTTTCGTATTAAATTTACATAAAGATTCATAGCTCTATAATTTTCCCACACTATGACTGCTATGTTAAGATAGGAAGTGATGTTGTTATTTTGTTGGTTTTGTCAATTTTCCCTTGATTTCATAATTGTTTTTGCCTGCTATCCTGCTAGTTTGGTCTCTCATAGTTGAGTCTATTTGTCAGAATACGCAAAAAAGGGAAAAATGCGCATCATTGCCCCCGGCTACCCTATATGATTGTCTGTGAAAGTAGCCATATGTGATTGTCTACACAGAGAAGATCTTTAAAAATATAGAAGAAATGCCAGGACTCAAGATAATGGGAAAATAATAAACAACCTTAGTGTTCTTTTAGCAGAAAGAGAACATGAACTACAAAGACTAATAGATCAAGTCAATAAATCAAGTAGTAAATATGAACTGAATATAAATATCCAAAAAATAAAACCATGATAATCAGAAAAGACACAGAAGAACAAGAGCTAAACATAAACATACATGGAAAGAAACAACAAGTAAAACATTATCAATATCTTGGACACATAGTCACAAATTATGGCAGATGTGAAACAGAAGTTAAAAGGAGAATAGGAATGACTAAAAGTACCTTCAATGACATGAGGAAAATATTAACATCTAAACAAATTACAAACAAGTTAAAAATGAGAATTATAAAACGTTACATCTATTCTATATTAATGTATGGCTTAGAAACATGGGCACTAAATAAACAATTAGAAGACAGAATTGATGCCTTTGAGATGTGGGTATATAGAAGAATAGGGAGAACATCACGGAAAGAGAAGAAAACAAATAAAGAGATACTAAAAACACTTAATATGAAGAAAGAACTACTAAGAGAAATAAAAATCAGGCAAATAAAATATTTTGGACACATTAAAAGACATGACACCTTATTGAAGACCTTACTTGAGGGTAAAGTTAAAGGGAGGCGAGCAAGAGGTAGGCAGAGATACAAGTGGGAGAGTAACATCACAAGATGGACAGGTTACAGTCTAGCAGAGTGCACCACCAAGACGAGAGACAGGATGGTGGAGATCCGTTGCAGCTAACCTTCGTTGCGGAGATGGCACTTGATGATGATGATGATTGTCTGTGAAAGTGTCTGTATATGATTGTCTTTGAAAGTGTCTGTATATGATTGTCTGTGAAAGTGTCTGTATATGATTGTCTGTGAAAGTACCTGTATATGATTGTCTGTGAAAGTGTCTGTATATGATTGTCTGTGAAAGTGTCTGTATATGATTGTCTGTGAAAGTGTCTGTTTATGATTGTCTGTGAAAGTGTCTGTATATTATTACTTCAGAAAACTGAGAAGAAAGACAGTGGCAATTACAAGTGTTATGCACATAACTTATTTGGTACAGTCACAGCCTCAGGCAGACTGGATGTCAGAGGTACATTGTATAGTCTATATTCCTTTACATTATTTTTGTTATTTTTTTGCATGTTCTCACTATAAATTAACTTGCAGTATTCACTGTGATTTGAGCCTCAGTTCCAATATATTGAGCAATGGTTTAAGTTGTACCATATAGACCTAGCACATCCATTTGCTTCATGCCCTTTGATTCAGGTGAGTTTCCCCATTCTGCGACAATCTCCCAATCTGTTAACATGTGAGAGTGTGTATTAACTATGAGCCATGGTGGTTTATCTCCAAGTGTACCCTTGAATTTACAGGTCAACACATCCTTAGGTGACAGTTTCTAGGGTGGAAACAGTAGAGAATTAACTTAAGTTGACTACATCTATCTCATACAAGGTTTTCCACCTGAAACATATTTGTTCTGCCTGGGAACTGATTAGATTCTTAGTGATTAGAAAATGTATTGCCCCAATATAGTGGATAGTTAATGATTATTTACAGTTACAAGATCATATTAGCTCACAACAACATGCGCAAAATATAGCATGAAAATAAATACGCAGAAAACAGAAGCAATAAAAATCAGCAAGTGACCAAATCCAGTGAATATAACCAAAACTAAAGTAAAACAAACTTCTGAATATAAATACCTGGGAAGTATATTCACAGACAATGGAAAATCTGAGAGATTGAGACAAGATACCAGAAAGCAAACATAGTGACATACCAGCTATCACCATTACTGCTCAACCCAAAGATCAAAACTTGAAGACAAGAGACACATGATGAACAGTGTTTTTATGCCAACACTTTGCTATCAATGCTAGACATGGGCGCTGACAGTAGCCCAGCAGAGAAAACTTACAACTTGAGTAATGAAATACCTGAGAATAGCAGCATGAGTGACCAACTAGACATAATAAGAAATAATGAAATCAGGAGTAAACCCATGTACAGAATATATAGAGAAACAACAAATAAAATGGTTTGGATACCTTATGAGAATGAACCATAACCAACTACTGACAAAAACATATCACATGAGAAGATCCAGATACAAGACCTTGAAATAGATGTATAGATAATATCAAGACAGCCCGGAATAAACATGGATTCAACACAGACGAGGCACCACATCTGGCCTTGGATAGACAACTAAAGACAACTCCCAGTCATCACCCCTACGCTTAACGGCAAGCGTGGATATTCTGACCATCATCTACCCGTGGATTGACAATAGTTAATGCTTTGGGATTGGCTCAGAGGTTAGGTAGGCTTAACAGAATGAGAATTGACTGCACATAAAACAAACAATATCTCTTACCAGTATCTGCCCCCACAGTCTAATACACTGTCACAGCATACACAGTGTATGACAATGGCTCAAGTCCCATAGCACATAATAGTGAGACTAGGAAGCAAGTCTTTCGAGAAGTGAAGCCCCATTTCATGAGTACAATTACGGTTAAGACAGCACTGCACTAGAGGGTAGTGTTTATTGCAAGTGAGTGTACACTTGCACAAACATGGAAGGGAGCACTCATTGTCAAGAACAAGCTTAATCATCTTTCATAAGTAATTATCACCAAACACTAAATAGCAGGAAGTCAATAATTCTAGTTCATAGAAAAAAGTGTGTGGAAACTCCAACTTAGTTGAGGAGGTCATGATTTTGAATGAAATGTCAATGAAGAGGGTGAACCAACTGTGGTCAAATTCTACTATTGAGTGCCCAGCAGCAATTTGTGATGTGTGTTCCCCACCATGTTAGGATGAAACAGCAGGTTGAATGTGTTGTTGTGAGGCCGCAATTAGTTGTAACTAGTGCATTATGTGAAACTTGTTTTATAATATGAAACAAGAATGGTATACGTGTAGATGATGTCATAATTTTTTTTTCATGTTCTTTGTTTGGGCCTACTTTATTTCAAGATCTGTCAGTTTCCATCACATAACTGTGTTGTACCTTTGGTTTACAGTGTTGCTCCATCATATCACAGGTTATATCTCTGGTCTGCAGTGTTGGTCCATCATATAACTGCAGGTTATATCTTTGGTCTAGTGTTATTCCATCATATAACTCCATGTTATATCTCTGGTCTACAGTGTTATTCCATCATATAACTCCATGTCATGTCTCTGGTCTACAGTGTTGTCCATCATATAACTCCATTTTATGTCTTCTGTCTACTTTCTTGCTCTATTTTATGTTTGCTTTTTCATATCTTGATCAAGACATATTTGATCAAAGCATCAATTCTGTATATTTGCTCCACATTAAATTTCTATTCAGCCAAGTATATATTTTTTCTTATATTTATTTCTGTAAAAGTAGTACCAGGTTGTCCACAACATCACTGTGGACTCATTCACAGTGGTGATGAAATTATTTCATATGAATTGTATTTAGTGAGTATCTGTGTGATCTCAGTGCACTTTGACTTTATAGACACCCTATATTATCAGAAAGACGTGTCAATTAAATCCATACTAAATTTTGTTTCCAGACCGGACCCGAATAGAGACCAGGCCAATGAGTACACAGGTAGACTATACAAACTCAGTCACATTTACTTGTGGTGCCACCACAGATCAGGTTGAGTCTGCAAATCTCAGGTAAGATAGATATAACAGATGGCATATTTAGTCGCACTCATCTGTACACATTCACAATGTAGCCAATCAACAGAAAATTATTATTTTGTTACAACAATTGTTTTCAAACTCCTGCTGGATCTCTTTTGTATGAAGACAGTTGTCCTACTATTTTTCCAGCAGGATGTAGTCCACAGAGCGGACATGTATTATGTTACTGTTTTATTTGCTCTAATAGCTCAGCATGTCTGACTTTGTATGTATGCATTCAATGTTTTAGTGTTTCCTTTGAACAGTAGCCATCTATAGCCATATCTCTAGTAGGTCAGTGGTGTGTCCTAGCTTGTTTATCAGCCCACTTGAACAGCATGCTGGCCTCTGTCACTCATCTGAAAGTTTTCCATGGTTATTGTCACCTGTGCTACTGTCTAAGTTGCTATTGAGCTAACCCCATGTTCCAACAGAAAAGATGTAAAATGCTGGAGTGGATTAAATCTTCATTTTTGTTTTTTTTATGTAAGGAAATGTGGACAGCAAAGTACCAGGTTAAATTTCTGCCTCTGGCAGTTATACATCCAGATCATTCAGAAATCTATGGTAATCTACTGAATGTAAATAATGTATTAAAAAATTACTAGATCTAAAAACAATAGGTTGATCACCCCCATAGCAGTCATTATTTTTTCATAGAACCATATTTTTAACAATTCATTCCTGTATTTCAATAAAAAGATCCGTATTTAGCACCCAAAAGAACCCCACTAAATTTTATTTTTTTTGCCCCTCAATATGAGCATATGAGATAAAAATGGAACATTAGTTATAATTACTAGGACATTTAACAAGTGATTTTTTTTTAAATAATTTTTTTTTAAAATACATAGTTTTTTGTTTGTTTTCTTTCTTTTTTGCGTGTCGAAATCCATACTAGTTGACACACCTATGTATTCCTAACAAAATATGCTACCAACTTATGGTACTATCCTAGTAGAGACCAACACATATTAAACAGAACAAAATTTAGTGAAACAAAGTTAACCTGTAACTAGGGTACAAAGGGACATAAAAGTATATACAAGGGATAAAATCAGAAATAATGCAATAAGTTTTATTGGGACAAGTAATCTTGCATAAGAACGGGAGAAGCGTGGAATATGTCTGTGGTTGTTGTCCTTGATGTTCACATAAATTTTGAATGATAACTTTTAAGATGCTATATAAATGTGACACGGCATGTATTGTTTCTCCATTCCCTGCTACCACATACTCATGCAATGTGCAAAGCACCATTATTTTCCTTGTGCTTCGGTAATGTGCAGATGGTGAAACTGCAAAAATTTGTACTAAGCGCTATACACTGAGAAGCCCCCCCCCCCTCACCCAGTGTGTGGCATGCAGAAGAAATGTAGTGTACAGATATTATCAACAGGTAGTACTTTGTAGAAATACAACCGATTCCTGCTTATTTCTGGGGAGACTCAAACCATCATATTTAAATTAGCAGCTGCCATTTTTTTAATTATATGTAGCATCAAATACCAGCGAATTGTCATACTTAGTGACTGTTTAAAAAGTGGGATTAAAAATCTGAATGGTGTATTGGCATCTACTGAATTAACCTTAGGCAAGCTCTGTTTACAATTACGCAATTTCTCTTCTGCTGTGGAATTAGTTTTTGGAAATGTTACGCAATCGTCGGTGGCTGTTTTGAAATCGCGATAATTTTTTTTTGGTCACAGATATTGAAATAATATTTGCACATATAAATAAAGAATTAAATTCTGCATATATTGGTGTAAGTTTTGTTTGTATGTGTGTGATACAAGATGTGTGAGAAAGTGATAAAGACAGATTTAGACCTATCTAGATCTAGACGTACCGTATTTTTGATCGATCAACAGCTGTGCAATCTGTTGACTATTATATATTTTACATAATTGAAACCTCATAGTATATTTTAAATAATGTTTTTGAAGAACTTACCTCTCAAGTTTTCCACTTTTCCATCTGAATAAATGATGATTTCACTGAATATATGATAAATGAATAGTATAATAAACTCGATCCACTGTCATGTCGCTTCACCGCAATGCCAATGCTTACAGATTTCTCAGATTTCCATTTCATAATCAAACAACATTGTCTATCACCATTTTAACAATAGAAACGGGAAGTTAGACAAATTCTTTTCTCAATGTTGTCAAAGCATTCTGTCAAAAAGTTACCAATCTCAATTTTTTCGTTTGGTTTTGGCTTTAGCGCACTGTGCAGCATATTTCGCCTTCCAAAATTAAGACATGACACAATTTCGGCAAAATGCATCGCCTGAATTGTAAACACAGCGTGCTAAAGGTTAACCAAACACACCGATGTTGAGATTTATTAGGAATAGAGTATTAGACATTTATTCTTCTATAACGAGTTGTTGCCAGTACATCATCAGCCATTGGTCCAGTTTTGTTCCAGTACTCATAGTTGAGACTGGGTTGACCCCCATATCCATTTGCGATAGACAAATATTCTTCTCTCCTAGGAATTTATCCTATACTATAGTGATAGTCAGTGAATTTCATAAAGTATGTAGCAAATGGTCATTCATTGCCGCCTGTGATGGACAAATGACAGAACACACTGTAGAATCCAGTACATTTGTCATTCTAGTTAGTATTGTGATATAATCATGGATAGTGCCATCCTTTATTTTGTGCAGAGATTGATAAAGTCCTTTTGGTCAAAATGTCAATTTAAGTATGTTTCTCTGTGTGTTTCTTCTGTAAAAAAAAACTTAATTTACCTTGTGTATTCAATTTTTGCCAATCGGATCATAGTTCTACTGCAGTTAAACTATATTAATTAGTTATAGTAATGTTAATATACACCTGGCATTGACCAGGCATTACCAAAAGAGAATAGCAAAGAAGGGAGAAAAACAAGAGCAATCACTCACACTAAGAACCATATTAGTTATAGTAATGCTAAACACACCTGGAAATGACAGGGCAGACAGACTAGCAAAGAAGAGAGAGATACAAGAATAGTCACACATACTAACAACCATACACACAGTTAAAATAATGTTGAAATCTCACATTCCAGGGTGTTGTCCGTGCACACATCCTTGTGAAATTTCCCGCCACCACCTTTATGAATGTCCAGCACTGGATAATGTCAGAAAAGTTCTCCCTCCAAGGCCAGATAAATAGAACACCTAATATGTAGCAAATCAATAGCTGACAGACACATGCATATATCACAATGACATTGAGTCCAAGAACATGCGCCTACAGAGTGCTGGATCAGCAACCAACCAACTGATATTAATGCAGGTTTAGACAAAAACTATATACAAATGTGCACTGTGTGTGAAATATATGTTCAATGTAGGCCTATTTTTTTAAAATCAGAATTCACTGGCTGAAAGATGGAGTAGAACTTAAACCTAATGACAGAATTATCATAGAAGGAGGTATTCTCACAATCAATGAAACAAACAGCAAGGACACAGCAACGTACACCTGTTTGGCAGAGAATGGACTAGATAATGATACAGCATCAGCAACATTGCAGGTGAAAGGTAAGAACTAGGTATTCACATACCTGTCCACTACTATATATCTTGTGTATCTTACGCACCAAAGATACAGTATTAAAACTAGTGCTTCTTGAACATGCATATGTGTTCCAACACTCTAACCCTAACTCTCTATAACTTCAGCTGCACTCAGATAACTGGGTAATATTGTTCATGTTTTCATTTCAGTACAGTTTATTTTGGCACATACATATTTTTGTACAGAAAAAGTTGAATCCAGTTGTCCCAGGAGGTGGCTATATAACGCTTCGCTGGAGAACCATGCACCTAAAAATTGAAACATAAGAGGTCACAAACACTTTTATGGGGCCACGGAAAGATAGCTATTTGGAGAATATCTAGTAAACATTTGATAATGAGCCCCGAAGAAAGCTGCCTTTGGTCACGGATGAAAATATTTAATAATGGGGTAAATCATGTGTAAGCTAACAGGCGAAACTTGAAACAGGTTAATTGAGTTTTGCTAATCACTAATTATCATGTCAGGTCCTGATTATCAAAAGGCCTAATTACTAATCAAAAGGCCTGTCAGGTCATTGGTCAATTAACACCTTTACTAAGAAACAAAGATATTACACTAGAAACAAAGAAAGCGCTTTTCAACACCATTTTTTTTACCAACGTTGTGTTATCAGTGTCAAACTTGGACATTAGATTCTAGAAAAATTCATAAGATTAACACCACTGAAATGAAATGTGTGAGAGGTATGATTGGAGTTAGCTTGAGAGACAAAATCAGGAATGAAGCACTAAGGAAACAATTAGGGATCAAGTCAACAATAGAATACATCCAGAAACAACAAGTTGAATGGTACGGCCACATAACCAGACAGAAATAGCAAAGTATTATCCAAAAAACATTTAACAAGCGATACGAAAACATGCAACCTATTGGACACCCTCGTAAAAGATGGATAGATAGTGTATTAGAGACACTTGGAAATATAACAGCAGAAGAGGCAAATAGAAGGGCAAAACATCGTACAATCACTCTCCCCTCAACACCGAAAGGTACATGAGGACAGAAAGAAGAAGAAGAAGAATCACTAATTGCTGTCATCTGACTACTGTAAACAACACACAAAATAAAACTACAGGTATTGGAACATAGAATATCAGAACACTCACGCAAGTTGGCAAACTAGAAAACATCAAGAATGAAATTAAGAGAATGAATGTCAACATCTTAGGATCATGTGTAACAAGACAGATTGGTGCAGGTAAATATACTTGGACGAATATAGAATAATTTATTCAGGAGGACAATTACATGAAAAAATTTATATATAATCTTGGATAAAGAAAGAGCAAAAACAGTGAAAGGTTATATGACAATATCAGATAGGGTTATGCTAGTCAGACTAAATGGTAAAAGTATATATTAAGATCATACAAGTCTATGCACCAACTGCAGACAGTACAGAAGAAGCAAGGGATAATTTTTTAGAAATAACTTAATTTGGCTCTAGCACAGTGTAATAAACAGGAAGTAACTATGGTACTAGGAAATTTTAACGCCAAGGCTACAGAGGAAAGAGATGAAGATGTCACTAGTGGATATGGACTTGAAGATTGAAATGATAGAGGAGAGAAACTTATTGAGTGTGTAAGGGAACAAAACATAATTGGAAACGCCTTCTCAGGAAATAATTATCGCAATCAAATTGACTACATACTAATATGCAAGTGATTTAGAAACAGCTCGCTGTCTGTGAAAACAAGAATAGGATCAGATTGTAATTGTGACCATGTCCCAGTAATTGCAAAATTAATAATAAAATTGAAGAAATTAAAGAGATCTCCAAAAAATTCCAAGCTAGACCTAGCAATGCTTGAGTCCAATAAAGAAATGAATGAAAGATACACCATTTCCGTACAGAAAAGATGCAACCCTGTAGAAAAGATAAGTAGTATAGATGAACAATGGTAAATGCTAAAAGAATAAATTCAACAAACATCAAAAGACATAATACCCAAATAAAGAGGATGGCAAAGAAGAAATGGATGACAGAGGAAATTTTACAGTTGATGGACACAAGAAGAAAAAGCAAACAACAAGAACATGTATATAAAATAATACATAAAGAAATTAAACAAAATGTTAACGAGAGAAGTCGCTGAATAATAATTGCAAGGAAGTTGAGGAACAAAGAGAAGACACACACTACATACACACTAAAATATGTGAACTAACAGGAATTAGAAAGCAGTCAACAAACAGTTGTTTGAAAACAAAGGATGGTAAAATAATAATGGACAAAGAAAAAATAATAGATGGTCAGAGTGTATACAAGAATTGTATGATGACAGCAGCTGATCAGTAACAAACATGCATGACCAATGTGAGGTACCATCAATATTAAAAGCAGAAGTCGGGGAAGCAATACAAGATATGAAGAAAAATAAATCAAGGCCAGATAACATCACCCTTGAGGAAATGAAAGCTGTTGGTGAATTGGGTATAAAAGTGATAACAAAATTGCTGTATGATCTCAACAACAGTGCATATATACCTCAAGATCTTATGTAGGAAAGGTTATCTACAGGACAAGGCTGTAGATATGACCTGTAGGAGAGGTTATCTACAGGACAAGGCTGTAGATATGACCTGTAGGAGAGGTTATCTACAGGACAAGGCTGTAGATATGACCTGTAGGAGAGGTTATCTACAGGACAAGGCTGTAGATATGACCTGTAGGAGAGGTTATCTACAGGACAAGGCTGTAGATATGACCTGTAGGAGAGGTTATCTACAGGACAAGGCTGTAGATATGACCTGTAGGAGAGGTTATCTACAGGACAAGGCTGTAGATATGACCTGTAGGAGAGGTTATCTACAGGACAAGGCTGTAGATACGACCTGTAGGAGAGGTTATCTACAGGACAAGGCTGTAGATACGACCTGTAGGAGAGGTTATCTACAGGACAAGGCTGTAGATACGACCTGTAGGAGAGGTTATCTACAGGACAAGGCTGTAGATACGACCTGTAGGAGAGGTTATCTACAGGACAAGGCTGTAGATATGACCTGTAGGAGAGGTTATCTACAGGACAAGGCTGTAGATATGACCTGTAGGAGAGGTTATCTACAGGACAAGGCTGTAGATATGACCTGTAGGAGAGGTTATCTACAGGACAAGGCTGTAGATATGACCTGTAGGAGAGGTTATCTACAGGACAAGGCTGTAGATACGACCTGTAGGAGAGGTTATCTACAGGACAAGGCTGTAGATACGACCTGTAGGAGAGGTTATCTACAGGACAAGGCTGTAGATATGACCTGTAGGAGAGGTTATCTACAGGACAAGGCTGTAGATATGACCTGTAGGAGAGGTTATCTACAGGACAAGGCTGTAGATACAACCTGTAGGAGAGGTTATCTACAGGACAAGGCTGTAGATTCGACCTGTAGGAGAGGTTATCTACAGGACAAGGCTGTAGATACGACCTGTAGGAGAGGTTATCTACAGGACAAGGCTGTAGATACGACCTGTAGGAGAGGTTATCTACAGGACAAGGCTGTAGATACGACATGTAGGAGAGGTTATCTACAGGACAAGGCTGTAGATACGACCTGTAGGAGAGGTTATCTACAGGACAAGGCTGTAGATACGACCTGTAGGAGAGGTTTTCTAAAGAAAAATAGGTATCCTCACTTTTTATGCAAATTCTTATAATTTTGTTGTGAGCTAAACTCCTCAGCCCCTCCCCCCATATAACAACCTTCAAAAGGGACATGTATTGAAGTAAAACTGTAAGTCACAATGTCATGTTCTCCTGACTATATTCTGCTATTCAACAGAAGTTTACGAATAATTAAGAATAATTAACAGTACCACAACATGAGTTCATTTCTCAAGACAATTTGATGATGTCCTAGGAGATACTGAGTACCTATAGGGACACCATAATGAACAGTCTTTTTCTTAAATTAAAAATATCTAACCTCCTTTAAATTCCACAGCTGTTCCAGATCCTCCTTACAATGTGTCACTAAAAGAGTGCCTTTCAAAGACAGCAACAATTGAATGGAAATTTGATGAGAAGATGAGCAATTTTGATAGGATGAACAAATTCATTGTTGAGTTAAGTACAGAGTTCAAGTCTGGAGTGTGGACGGAAGTAACTTCCCATCCGTATCCAGCTAACAAGGCTATAGTTGAGCTCTCTCCATATGCTAAATACTGGTTCAGAGTTAAGGCAGTCAACTTAATGGGAACTAGTCAACCTAGTGAGGATACTCATCTCTCATGTGAGACACCAATGTCGTTACCTGACAAGAACCCAGCAAATGTACACACAGATGAGAGTTACACAGGATTTCTGGTTGTCAAATGGGACGTAAGTACTTACTTCTCATTATTTAATTTAGACAATGCAGAGATCATATTTGTAAACATATTCAACTAGAAGTATTGTTATCTGTATTTTAATTCCAGGAATTCTAAGTAATGAAACTTATTTCTATGTACAAAGTTTATTGTCTTTCTCCGGGTGGTTTGTTATCCACTCTTGCCGTTAAGCGTAGGGGGTGATTGGAGCTCGAGCTTGTGTTCCAAGACCAGATGTGTTTCCTCGGCTGTGCAATGACCATATTTATTCCAGATGTCCTTGATGTTTTCAATCCATCTTTTCCATGGTCTTCCTCTGGCCTTGTATCCTGATCTAATTTGGTTATATGCCTTCACTAGTAACTAGTCGTGATGAATTATAATGTGGCCAAATCACTTGATCTGCGGCCTTTCCATGTATTCTGTGCAAGTGTTAGGCCTATTATTTCCCTGATGTCTTCATTTCATTATCTGTCGAGCCTGGTGACCCCTGCAGCTTTCCTCAAGCATTTCATCTCACATGTCACTATCTTTCTGTAATGTGAAGATGAGAGAAACCAGGTTTGACACTGGTAACACTTTTGGTAGGAATATTCTGTAAATCATTTGTCTTTTAACTTCCATCTCGATCTTAGGATGAAGAAGTAGTGGTGACAGTTGTCCTATCTTCAGCTTTGCAGCGCATTTTACCTATTTCTTGTTCTGATGCCCTTTCACCATCTATTAAACATACATCTGACTGTCCTATATTGGCCATTACCATTCACCCACATAATATGTCGGCACTACGCATCCTTTTACGACATTTCTCTATCCTCCAATTAGATCCCATTTCTAGCCCTGCATTTCCCTCTCTTCCCCTTGTTGCTTTTCGGAGAGATAGGAACCTTTGTGATCTCTTGGTTCACTCCAGTCTGCACACCTCTGTAGGTCAATTAGGCACTTTTTCTTGTCCCCGAAATTGTTTGACTTACCCTTTTGTTATTCATACTCCCATGCTTCAGTTCCCTAAGTCAAATTTCGAGATTCAAGACTTGTTCTCATGCTTGTCCCGTAATTTAATATACTCTATCATATGTAAGCGTTGTGGTATGAAGTATATTGGCTAAACAGGTAGACGTTTGGCTGATAGATTCGCTGAACATTTAAGAGATATCACGAATCATCGTGACTCCCCGGTGGCCATTCATTTTAACGGTCCTTCACATCAAGGAAGCAATGACATTTCTGTCACTGGTCTGTTACGTTGCTATTCCGGTGACCAGCAACGTCAGTCTTTGGAGTATCGCCTCATTTGTCATATGGGAGTATTGCAACCCCACGGTATTAACATTAATCACCGTTGTGTTTAATTTACCCACTACTTTTTGACAGTCTCTGCCCCGTATTCATATTATATTGTAGGGGCCTACTCCTAATTATTTGGTAGCCATATCCCTCTGTACTTTGAAATTGTTTCTTTATGTGCACGTGCATCTGCTTTGTTTTTGTTAGATTTCAGTGTATTTGTAATTTGTCTTTGTTATTTCTGTTGTTTATATCGTACTCCATTCTGTCAATTTTTATTAATGTACCATATTTTTGTGTAACCAAATCCTTTTTTTTTTTCTTTTTTCTTTTTTTTAAATTACAGATTGGTACCCACACACACATATGTATGAATTTGTATATGCATATTATTTTACATGGTCTTGTGTATCCATACAGTTGCTTTGGGTCTCACATTTGCATGTGTGCATATTCTTGAGTTAGAGTAATACATGTGAATATCTTCATGTGAACGAATGGGTATAAAAATATATGTATATATCTCTGTGTGTGCAAATGTTCATGTTATATTTATTCATGTGAGAAAATGTTTATGTGAATGCATATGTATATATTATGTTGATACTTATTTTGTGTCATGATGCACATTTGTTTTTGTTTGAGCCATTGTTCGTGTTTGGATACATTTACATGCTTGTGCATGTTGTGTGGGTATCTTTCTATCTATGTATTTATCATTTTATATATATACTTATGTTTGTTCCTAGTATACTTGTATTTGTATGTATGTTTGTATATATATATATTGTTATGCTCATTTATGTGTATATATATCCACATTTGTTGTGTGTGTGTATATATATACATGAATAGGGAGGGAGAGGCATTAAAGTACTTGAGGAAAAAATTTCATTACCTTAGTGATGGTAAAATAAAGGAAGGATTATTTGTAGGCCCACAGATAAGGGAACTGTTGAAAGATGAGCATTTTAATGCCATTATTCATGGGAATGAGAAAGGTGCATGGCATTCTTTCAAATGTGTTGTACAAAATTTCCTGGGCAATCATAGAAGTGAGAACTATCCTGTTGCTATTAATGAACTTCTGACAGCATATCAACAATTAGGTTGCAACATGTCACTTAAGATCCACTTCCTGGATTCTCATCTTGATTTCTTCCCTCCAAATTGTGGTGCAGTAAGTGATGAACATGGGGAGCATTTCCACCAAGACATTGCATTGATGGAAAAAAGGTACCAGGATAAGTGGAATACATCCATGCTTGCTGACTACTGCTGGAATGTCACAAGAGAAGTTCCAGAAGTGGTATACAAGAGGAAAAGGAAACAATAAGAAATAAGATTTTTAATACAAATATTGAAATTACAATAACTAAAAAACTAGAGCTAATAAACATTTTCTGATGTCATATTCGTTTTTCTCAACCCATTTTCAGTAGGAATTGACTAATTTTATACTTGTAAAAAAACAAAAACTTTTTTTTGTTGCGCAGTGTAATTTGCCAGTAGCAATTAAGAGTTCTACTTGTGGGGTGTTTGGTATGAGTATTCCAGGTTGTGAAACAAATAGATCAGAATGTTTTTGTCTATTCCAGGTTGTGGAACAAATAGATCAGAATGGTCCAAGTTTCCGTTATGTTGTGGAGATTCAAGAACAAGGTACAGAAGAGTTACAAATTTTTGAAGTGACAGATTACAGAGTGACAGAAAAACGTATACCAGTGGATAATATCTTCAGGTGGGTAGTGGTATGCAAGAGAAAATTAGTAAGCACAAATCAGTAAGCTTTGTTATCAACAAAAATGTACAGGAGAAATCAAAAACAGTAAATATAATATTCCTAATATTTTGTCACTGTACATCCTTACCCACAAACCCTCAACACTGCTTTAGTTTTTATGTCATTAACCTCTTGTACTCTGCAGTAAAATTGCATTATTTTAATAATTTTAATAAATCCCTCCTCCCATTCCTTGCCATTAAATAATTATAAATACAAATCTACCTGTGGTTTGAAAAATATAGCTAGGATAAATAATCAATAAAAATAGAAAGAACACAGCTTCTGTCTCCCTTTTTATGCTATACTTCGTCCACATTTCAGAAAAAGGTAGGCCCAAGATATGTGATTGAACCAGGAAGTTAATTGTGTCTACTTTCAATTCTTGCATTACCCAGATGAATGAAGTTAGTTTACAATTGTGATGCCCATGTTAAAAGCAGTGCAGAGAACCACACTATTAAGAAAAAAATGGAGTTTGGTGCCAGTCAGAGACTACAGCATGCTGAAGGTTAAATGTAAACAGTCTTGTCCATTTGCAATACTACTTATGTATTGATTGTTCTCCATTAGTCATGCATTTACTTTCGATTGATAAAGACTTTGTTGTTGAAACATCAGTCTATTGTATAAACTATTAACTATATTATTTCTGTGAGTGAATCTATTGTGTCAACTGTAAGTAAAACTGATTACTTTGTGCTGTACTTATTTGTTATAGCAGTTATTATTGTTAATACCAGCAGTAATGATTGTTGTATTATTAGAAATCTATCAATAGAAGACAAAACCTTTGCCAAAAAAAACCACTTCAATGCTAATCTAACAATGCATTTGTGTGTTGCTGGGATCTGATAGGGGATCAAAGAATAGCCACACTGTGACTGACCATGCATTTAATGTTGCTTAAGAAGGTTTTCATGATGGAGTTAGCTGGCCCACCTCATTGAGAATCAAAGTAATCCAAAAGTCATGCAGAATTTGGTTGTATGTAGGATGTAGTATATAAATGTCACATACCTGCTTTTTGTCATGACACATTACCGGTATGTTCTCCAGACTACATCCTGCTAATTGACAAAATTTTGAGAACAGACACAGAAGAAGTTAACTATACATTTATTAACCTTATGAGAACATGGGGAGGGGGGGGGGGAAAGGAGTGACAATGATATTTATTGCATGATTTTAATTCTTCAATATCAGATGATACATTAAAGATTCAAGTTATCAGTCATACAGATAATATGTGTTGCTTGTGTATTCTATGAGTATTTTTGGGATTGTCCTTGCGAAGTGGTGAAATGGCTCATTTTGTGCTTAAAAGGATGAAGGTTTGAATCCTGTTCACAATGTATTTTTTTACACAGTAGAATTTTCATAGATACTGGGGTTATTTCTTTAAGCTACGGAGTTACGTGCTATTAGTGGCACTCTCAGCAGGTGGCATGTCATTTCATTGAGAGTGATGGAATATATATGTGGGTAACCTGAATATAATAAAGTCAGTCAATCCTCTATAGTTGTTAGACTGTTGTATGAGTTTTTGTATCTTTACTCTGAGAAAATCCATGCGAGTTCTTATTTTGTTCAGGCCCTACCTTATCAAAGTCAGAGCAGAGAACCAAGTGGGCAAGGCATCAAGTGATCCTGTAACATTCATTGGATATTCTGGAGAAGCCCGTAAGTTGTTTTCTGATATAAATAATAATAGCATACATTATATAAAATAATATTTTCTTTGCTGCAGTAGCCCACCTAACATCAGCTCATTGGACACTGGTTTCTAGTGGCATACCTAACATCAGCTCATTGGACACTGGTTTCTAGTGGCATACCTAACATCAGCTCATTGGACACTGGTTTCTAGTGGCATACCTAACATCAGCTCATTGGACACTGGTTTCTAGTGGCATACCTAACATCAGCTCATTGGACACTGGTTTCTAGTGGCATACCTAACATCAGCTCATTGGACACTGGTTTGCAGTTGCATACCTAATGTCTGCTCATGGCACACTGGTTTGTACTGTCACACCTAACATCAGCTCATGGCACACTGGTTTGTACTGACACACCTAACATCAGCTCATTGGACACTGGTTTCCAGTGGCATACCTAACGTCTGCTCATGGCACACTGGTTTGCAATGGCACACTGGTTTGCAATGGCACACCTAACATCAGCTCATGGCACACTGATTTGCATTAGCACACCTAACATGTACTCATGGCACACTGGTTTGCAGTGGCATACCTAACATCTACTCATGGCACACTGGTTTGCATTAGCACACCTAACATCTGCTCATGGCACACTGGTTTGTACCGACACACCTAACATCTGTGCATGGCACACTGGTTTGTACTGATTACCTAACATCTGCTCATGACACACTGGTTTGCAGTGGCACACCTAACATCTGCTCATGGCACACTGGTTTGTACTAACACACCTAACATCTGCTCATAGCACACTGGTTTGTACTGACACACCTAACATCTGCTCATGGCACACTGATTTGCAGTGGCACATCTAACATCTGCTCATGACACACTGGTTTGCAGTGGCACACCTAACATCTGCTCATGACACACTGGTTTGCAGTGGCACACCTAACATCAGCTCATGGCACACTGGTTTGCAGTGGCACACCTAACATCAGCTCATGGCACACCAGTTTGCAGTGGCACACCTAACATCAGCTCATGGCACACCGGTTTGCATTGGTACACCTAACATCTGCTCATGGCACACTGGTTCGCATTGGTACACCTAACATCAGCTCATGGCACACTGGTTTGCAGTGGTACACCTAACATCAGCTCATGGCACACTGGTTCGCATTGGTACACCTAACATCAGCTCATGGCACACTGGTTTGCAGTGGCACACCTAACATCTGCTCATGGCACACTGGTTCGCATTGGTACACCTAACATCAGCTCATGGCACACTGGTTTGCAGTGGCACACCTAACATCTGCTCATGGCACACTGGTTTGCATTGGTACACTAAGTGCAGAGCACTGCTGTAAAACGCAGTTCAAAAGTAGAAGAAGCAAGACAAAATAATGGACAGACATCTACAAAGAATGGATAGGTCATGATTTTTTAACCCTCATCTCCATTGCTGAACATAGAAATTATCAGAGGATTGTGTGTTGATGCATCCAATGTAGTACCTCTACAACACTGATATTGTATAGGATAGATGTGCTAAGAAAATAATGGTGGGACTTATTGAACAACTCAATTGTCCAGAGCATTACATGGATATACTGCCCTGGTCATGCTGGGGTCAGAGGAAACGAGAGAGCTGACTTATTGGCAAGCAATGTGGCAATAGACATCACATTGCTGAGAATAGATAAAGCAGACTTAATGAAGACAGTAATAAATTCATTTCAAGATGAAGATGATGTCAGTAAGGCTGAGAGCGTAAACATACAGAGAATGTTAAAAATTGGAGGATCTAGAGGTGAGGGAAGGAAAAGTAAATTTTTTGGAAAGTCCTGAAGATCACACAATCAACACCTGACCGGAACTCTGAGTCTACATATACTGGGATGGCTGCTGGAACGGAGGGCGGAGCACTTATGGGAATGCCCCACATGCTGTGAACATAGTTTCTAATCAAGAATCAAGGATAGATGTAGATAGTACTATCAAGCTGTTTTACAACTTTACTATGTTTTCCTTGATTCACAGCTTTTACTAATAATGTTTTTATTTTTACATATTAATTATGTTTATTTCCAGCACCACTGGTAGTTCCTGATAATTTCGAACTTGATCCAGACTACAATGTGACAGCAACAAGTGCTGGCTTCAGATGGGACCCAGTTGATGCTAGCGCAGAGATGATTAGAGGAGAGTTTTCGGGTTACAAGGTATGAATATTCTCACAGTTCTATCAAATTAGAGACCAATTATTGGTTCTTGTGTCACAGTTCTGTCAAATGTATGACTAGATATCTATGGATAATTGTATCCTACTTCTAACTAATGTATGAGTAGACACAAGCCTGTATTTAGGGGGAATGTAGGTGTTTCCTCACGTTAGGAAATAAAACATGACTTTTACATAGGTGTCAACTTTTTGAAGACTCAATCTGTATTTCTGCCAAGTATTATCTGTATTTTCACGTCAATATTCCGCATAAATTTTCATGCTGTAAAAATAATTACAGTTGTCCCCCTTTATAAATTTTCAGGTAAAAATTGTTGCAGCTGTTCCCCTTTGCATAAAGATCAATAATTGACACTGTGGAAATAATGTTTATATTACTAACCAACAAATATACCCGTAAAAAAAACAATGATCACAAAGACAAATATATAGAATAATCTTTCTAATAGACTTTCAAAATACACACTTCAATTATAAACATATCATAATTATATCAGTTTTACATCAATTCTTCAGGCTGAGCTGACTTGTCCATCTGAACATTATAGGCAACTCATGAACCCTTTGTTCAATTCAAGAGAGAGTCAGAATTACATAACTTAGGGTCTTTGTTACCTCTAATATTTTATGGTAGTGTGTCATGATATAACCTAATTGGATTTTGTTGTCTGCTGGTTGAAAGGAGCACACCTCTCCAAAATAGAGGCAAACTCATTAACTACCTACCTACCTACCTACCTACCTACCTACCAAAGAGTCATAATCTCAAAATTTAGACAACATGTATCAGTATTAATTTTACATTGTAAAAATGATGTTACAGTGTCTGATTTGAGGGATTTTCAGTAGTCCATATGAATCTTTTTTATCATAGAGAAGGACCTTTCACAGTCAGCGTTACTGTGTGGTAGTGTGAGTAATCTTTAGATAACACATGACAGAGTAGGAAATTGAATTTCACCAGTGGCAGTCTTCTGCTTGAGAATAGTTAGAAAAACTTCATTGTGTAACCAGTGTCTGTTACAATAGGAATACAGTTATCAGACATTAAATAATAGTCATCATACGCATCTTTGATGGCCTCCTGATAAGATGTGGAACAAAAGTGTTTGCTAATCTGCAGATTTGAGTATACTACAGACTGTTTCTCAAAGTAGGATCCAAGACTTTCAGATCTTTGAGAACTTGATTATTAAATGGAAACTTAATTAAAAAAAATGTATTTAAAAAAAAAACAATAGCCGTATAAGTGTCCTTAATCAACAATATAAGAAAAAGGCAATCTCCTTTTTTTGGCCACTTCATGAAACAGGCAGGTTTATAGAACATAGTCACAACAGGCAAAATTGAAGGCAACAGAGACAGAGGGTGACAACGTGAGAAAATATTAGACAGTTTGACAACCTGGCACGGCAAGGAAACAACAATGACTTTGATACATAATACTGTGGAGAGAGCTGTAGAGAGGCATGACCGCCTATGCCAGCCGGCATGGCACCTGATGATGATGTATAAGGGACCAACATCATTAAAAATGTTTTTATAACAACATTGTCAAAATTCATGTCATCTATGAATGCTCTAGTAAGTAGACCTACAGAAAGAATGCTGTCATCATGTGGAATTTCCCTATCAGAATACTTCAAATCCCTCAAGTCAGACACTTGATGGATATGCTGCATCTGAACAAATTTAAAAAGAAATTTTTTTCAGCAGCCTATGCATGTCTTCCATAAGACCACCAGTTTGTGAATCTTGTTTGGAAAAGTTTATTAAAATTATTCATCAATGGGAAAATGAAATGTCAGTGGTGACTTCAACAGATTATAAATAGATTTCACTCTTCCAGGTTTTTCATCATTATGAAAAAATAATATGAAAGTAGAGCTGGAAATTGGTTGAGAACCCTGTCCACAATCTTTTGAGGCAAATACTAAATCAATTACACAGGTTTCTTAAGATAACTATCAATATAAAATGATAAGAAATAACAATAAAATAAAGAACGAAGACAATTATCAATGTGTCAGTCCTATTAGGACCTTTACCTTTTTGATAAAGGTCCCAATAGGACCGACACATTGATAATAGTCTTTGTTCTTTATTTTATTGTTGTTTATTATCATTTTATATTGATAGTTAGTTATCTTAAGTAACCTGTGTACTTGATTTAGTATGTACCTCTTATTTGTCTGGTTACTGTGGCACTTTCCATATTGTTGGACATCCTCCAATATTTTGATTATTTACATTCCACAATCTTGTGTAGTGAAATCCCTTGAGTCTGATAATTCTTAAGTACCGTTAAGTTCCGAAGTCATCTCTGATTTTTGTCCAAAAATTCTCTGGTTATACACGGAATTTAACGGTATATTTAAATTATCGACATCAGTGAAAAGTTGAAAATATTTATACATCTATTTTCTTTTGGAACTGTGCTCACAATAATAAATAACCACTAACAAGTCATCAATAGGAATTAAAAGTTGTTTGATGCCATCCTTCATGCACAGATTCACTAGGTGGCAGATGCACCCAATTCTAAATATGTCTGGATTTTTGTCCTTTATTCTGATAAAGGATAGAGTCTGTTTTGACAACATTGCAATTATCACTGGCAAACCCAATGCAGTTCTTCCACAGAACATTCAGTTTGGTAAAAAACAGCATCAATGTAATTAAATACTGCCTCACTGCTTCAACTATTACTAACAAGCATATCTACCAATCTTGTTCTCGACCCAACATCGGGTTAAAATATCCTCACCATTTCTTCCAACTCCTTGTCTGTTTTCTATCATTTGACTCATCAATCATGAGTGAAAACGGGGAGTCCTTGCATACATTTATAACAGTCTCTGTTGCAGGTGGGGCCATACAGGATTTGATTATATTTGTAGTTTATGTCAGCTTAGATCGGAACCTTTTTTCCACTTCACTATCTGGGAACATTTCAGCTGCCAAATCTGTAATGATATTTACAAACTCCCTGATATTTTTACCTATGCACTGAGCTGTGAAGGCCCAAGCACTGTGAACATGTCTAATCAAAGATTCATCAGTGTATATAATCACATCCCCCTCTTTGGCATTCTCACTGACCACAGCCTGCATCTCTTGCTCCACAGCTGTGGGACACCATTCTCTGCATTCCCTGCAGAGTGTGTGTTATTACTACTCTCAAGCAAGTTTCGAAATCTGTGGGTAGACCTATCCAATTCCGCACCTGCTGCCACATCTTGCAATCTGCACCTGCTTTGTATGACATCCTCAGCACATCCCATCCTCGAATTCCCTCTTTATTCTTCTACCTTTAACTTTCTGTATTTTGGAATGCATTGGTTGTTCCTTATCAGTATGTATTTGAAGGTACGCCCGTGCACGGCAATACTGTAATCTGTACACAGCCGTTGGACAGTCAAGTAGGTACCGCATAGCTCTTGTTTGGTACAATTTGTCTTATTTAGGTCCAGCTAGATGTGACGTCACGGCATCAATCGTTTGATTGGTGTTCCACAGAATTCCATGATGTCACCTAGTTAGAAATATCAACTGTGTGCTATTATAGCACAGTGAGACCTAAAAGAAACTTTTACTCATATTTTTGCTCATTTATTCCTTCTATTTGCAAGTAGTCTATTTAAGTAGTCTATATTTTTTTAATGTAATAAATATAGGGCCTACTAGGCTTATAAATAATGTAATTCTTGTTTGCTAACACTCAAGTGTCTTGATAATTTTAATCGGACTACTTTAATTAGGCCCAATTGCTAAAGATACTATATCTATAGATAATAATTTAATTTTATTCGAGATACCCATACTTTATTAGATGCTGGTACAGTGGAAACCCATTATAAATAATTGGCAGTGACTGACAGAATATGATTGCAATAACCGAATTTCATTATATACAGTTTTAGCCCTTGAAAATTAACCTTACAGACCCCATAGTTGTCTGAAGACGCAGACGGCATTACGTTACCAGGGCACGTCTGCATCTACAGTCACCTCCTTTACTATGCCCTGATACCTCACTACGGAATCACACGAAGCTAAGCTCACATGATATAGAATACCCACCACACAAAGCTAAAAAATATGTCACAGTCTAAAGGTCAAATTCCTTTACACATTATGATTGTAAGAAGGAGAATGCCGGCTGATTATGTCAACCAATTTCTGGAACGATGTTTGTTGATTTTCGATTTATTTTTCAATTTTTGCCTTTACAATTTTCCCACACCTATTATATCAGACATATACAGACAAAACTAACACAATCAGTATTCAATTATTTGTTTACATGTCCAAAACGTATTTTCTAAAAACAAAAATCTTATTGTGTTTTCCAAATGCCCACAAAAAAAAAAAAACAAGATTTCCACAAAATAATTAAGTGGCATTGAAGAAAAGTGTGTAATTTTAATGCATCATGCTAAAGGTTAAGAGCCTGTCATATTTCTTGCAGATTCGATTCTGGAAAACTGGTCAGAAGGAGACAACTCTACATGAACACATTGTCCAATCAAAGCCCACAGATGGAGCACGTAAACGCCGAGACAACGGCAATAACAAGATCCGAGGAGTGGTCGCCAACCTTCCATCATATTCTCTGATTGAGGCAGATGTTGTTGTGATCAATAAGAATTTTGAGTCTCTTGGCAGCAATGTCGTCAACTTCTCCACACCAGAAGGAGGTAAAATTATACTCAAGATCTAGTCTTAACTCTTTATCTCCAAACGGTTTTCCTGCTATGCCGAACACGATAGTAAATTCATATTAAAATGTAGATTAGAGCGGCTTTTCGGCATAGTGGGTCTTCAAAATGTAGATATTAGCGGCTCAGTGGGCATAGAGAGTTAAAACTAGTATATGTGGTCAATTTCTAACTATACACTGTTCTGCATGCAACATTCAGTAGGAGATAATGAATCAATGAATCATGTCCTTAATCAAAACTGTTGTATTTTTTACTGCCATGTCTCATGCTTATCCTGGAAGATCTAACCTTCGCAGATGATATTTCTCTCCTGAGTTCAACAAACCAAGATCTCCAAGAAAAAACAGAAAGATTCAAATTTTTTGCACAACAGATAGGCCTTCAAATAAACACACATAAAACGAAAATCAGGAACTTTACCGGCCTGACAGAATCAATTAAACTAGATGATAATATACTAGACAGCGTTTCAAATTTCGTATATTTGGAAAGCAAGATAACAGCAGACGGGGATACCAACTCAGAAATCAAGACTCAAATTGCTCTCGCCTCCAACGCCTTTAACAAACTCTCAAACATCTGGAGATCGAAGATCGCAAGTAAACACATCAAACTGTGACTATTCAATGCAAGTGTGATTCCATCATTGACATATGGATGTGAAAGTTGGAAATCTACCGCAATAATGGATAAGAAGTTAGTTGCCTTCGAGAATAGGTGTATCAGAAAAATGACAAATACTAATTGGAAAGACTTCAAATCAAACGGCATACTAAGAGAGAAGACAAAACATGAATAAGTGATGAACATCATTAGAAAACGCCGCTGGACATACATCGGCCCCGTACTTAGAATGAAGGAAGACAGAATTCCACGACAAGCCTTTATGTGGACACCAGACGGGAAAATAAAACAGGGAAGACCAAAAACAACACTCAGAAGAACATTTATAAATGAATTAAAATCAACAGGCATAAATGCACAAGACCTGCAATCCCTAGCAACTGACTGACAGGCATGGAGAACTATGACATCCGCCCTATGTGCCAAACTTGGCAAAAGAGGAACTGACTGACTCATGCTTAGTTGGAAATTCTATCAATGGAGACATGTAGGCCTATTCTTACTTTCTCTTGCTTAAGACATGCATTCTTATTTTATGTTACTAGAGAACTCTATTCTTACTTTCTATCAGGATCTGTTTGCTTACTTTATATCACTGGAGACATGTTTGTTTAAATTGTGTTAACACTTTACGGACATGGCATTTTGCCCTTGTAAAACAAAATTATAAATGCAATTTTGTTAAAAATTTATAAATATTTCAAATGAAATCATACAGCAATGCATCATGCGTCATTTTGTTCAGAATACAATGCTCTATGTATCCTGAGTAAAATATGAACTTACATGAAGTGTTTGGTTTAGAATTTAATAAAATATGATAAATTATTGTTTTTAACACTTTGCTCACCAGAAATCCAGAGCGTACTTATCCACCATTACCGAGGGTGCACGCACAATATTATACATTGATGTCACTGTCTTTAAAAATCTGTATAAATTTGATCTAGCGCGAGAGAGCCTTGAAACTTTTAAAGTATTTTAACAACTGTTTGCACTTTCGGAATGAATTTGAAAGCTCCAGAGTTATTTCAAGTGCAAAATGCTACTTATCATAATGCTAGGCCTAGATTTACATTAATTTCTATACATCATACAATATTACCTTCAAAATCTCAGATATTTCATGATATAAACTCATCTACGATGTCTATATCTGTATTGCAATGGGTATTACCGCATTTCTGATCTATCATAGTTAGTTTCAATGATTGTCGAAATTAGACACAAAGGTACACCAGTATCTGATGTTATTTATTAACCTAACTACAGTCAAGTGTAAGCAGTTACAAGTACACATAATGGTAAGTAGTTACGGGTACATATAATGTCTGTCGTCTGTGGGAAATAACTGACATCCATATCCTACTGGGTAGTGTTTTGATAGTAACAGACTAAATTATAGTGGGTTTGGCTTGTGTACAACAAAATGTTTAAATGAAATTAGCTGTAGAGACATACAAAAACAACACAGAATAACATCAAATAGCAATAACAGAGGGAAAAACTTACCGGTGCCAGTCCAAACAGTCATTGAAATCCGTCAAAGTCTGAATCACTGTCTGAAGTCTGAAATAACTCATGAATGTCATCATCTGTCATGGAAACATCAGGAAGGATATTGTCAGTCTCTGGTGTATTGTCATCATCCGCTTATCCTCAAAGATAGCATTGTTCTCACTTCCATCCATAAGTGTTACTGATTTAACAAAGATAGCATTGTTCAAACTTCCATCCATAGTGTTACTGATTGAACAAAGATAGTATTGTTCAAACTTCCATCCATAAGTGTTACTGATTTAACAAAGATAGCATTGTTCAAACTTCCATCCATAGTGTTACTGATTGAACAAAGATAGTATTGTTCAAACTTCCATCCATAAGTGTTACTGATTTAACAAAGATAGCATTGTTCAAACTTCCATCCATAGTGTTACTGATTGAACAAAGATAGTATTGTTCAAACTTCCATCCATAGTGTTACTGATTGAACAAAGATAGCATTGTTTAAACTTCCATCTATAGTGTTACTGATTGAACAAAGATAGCATTGTTCTCACTTCCATCCATAGTGTTACTGATTGAACAAAGATAGCATTGTTCTCACTTCCATCCATAGTGTTACTGATTGAACAAAGATAGCATTGTTCAAACTTCCATCCATAGTGTTACTGATTGAACAAAGATAGCATTGTTCAAACTTCCATCCATAGTGTTACTGATTGAACAAAAATAGCATTGTTCTCACCTCCATCCATTGTGTTACTAATTGAACACTTTTTGAAAGATTGGACGATCATTTCGGACGAAATATCAGACCACGATTCTTTGACCCACGTAGTGATTGTGGTGATGTCAACTTTTTTTATGTTACCACCCTTTATCACAGCTAAATCAGATGATGCCATCCAGTCATTCCATTTTGCTCGGAGTCTGTCCTTGAATGGTTTGTTAAGGCAGACATCTAGCGACTGCAAGAGGGAGTAAGTCCCTCAGGAATAGCAGAAACAAAAAACCCCCATCTCACGGCATCGTTGTTCCACTTTCTCTGTGAGATGTGCCCTAAACGAGTCCCAGACTAGCATGGATGGATTTTTTAAAGCGGCCCCCTTCCTCTGTCCCCACACTTTATCCAGCCATTCCAGAGTGCCACTTTCATCTATCTAACCTTTCATGTGAGCACTCACAATCACGCCGCTTGGGAATTTGACCCCCTTAGACAGAGTCTTGCGTTTAATTATAATCACAGGGGCAAATGTGACACATCTGCCATACAACCTATCACAACAGTGAAACAAGTTTTTTCATGTCCAGTTGTCTTTACAAAACTGTCTTCGCACCTTTTCGTTCAACTGTGCGATTAGAAGGCATATCAAAGCAAACAGGTGTTTCGTCCATGTATCCTATTTGAGATAGGTCGTAGTTAAACCTCTTCCTCAGGTTGAAGGGGAAACGTTGAAATGAATCAATTTTTGTTTTGTTAGCTCTTTCTGCAACTTTTGCGGCAGCTTAGTACGTGTTCGTAGACACAAGTTATGTCTGTTCATGAAGTGATTGCACCTTCCCATTGACGCATATGAAGTCCCAAGATTTGTGTTTCTGGAATGCAGGATCTTTCAATATCGAGAGCGCCCTGATTTGAATATTGGTGCTGGTTATAATTAATCTGTTCTGCCTAGACTACATTCGGATAATTTCTCCTCCAGCGCAGGGAATGAAGCTCTATGGCCGCAATATGCTCTCTTTGACCTTGGCATCAGAGACAATTCTTCCTTTTTTTCCTCCATTCTTGCACTTTCTTTTCGTTCACAATGAAGTGACGGGAAGCCATGGAATTGTTGGATTTCTCATAAAAAGCGATAACACCCAACTTAAAACCAGCAGTATACGATGTTCGTTTCTGTCCCAGCATCCTTCTTATAAAACAAGAATAAAATCACAATGTCAATAAAAATTTATGAACTGGAAGCTTAACTACTTGTGCATTATTCTTGTCCAACTAAGGCACCGCCTTATAATTCTGTTAATTAGTCCAGCCCACTGAGGCTGCAGATTGACTACTGGACCTACCCATTTCAATCAGCTCAACCAATCCAAGTTTCCTTCACATTTTGATAATGTCATTCAGATAAGTGACAGAGTGCTATCTTTCTTTACAGACGATTTTATTTGAAACGAGGCTCCAAATCCCGACATATCATATGCATTTTGTATAACAAAATTCAAACTCCTCTTGTATCTTTTAAAAACAAAGATATCTGATGGTGCCCATTTGTCTTGTCGTTCTTTCATCGTATCGTTTCCCGTTTAGACATCAATGTCTGCTGTATTTTTATCAGAACCCGGTGGCAAAATAGTTACATAGTAAATACTATTCACTAGCACAGTTCCATATCATAACTCCAGGACACCCAACACAAACAATTCGTTCAGGAAAGTATGGTCTGTTGTTCCAAAGTCTCACCACATGTGATAAACCTATAGACGTGGTTAGGGAAGGCAGCGCTGTATTATCTTTGAATATACTGTTCCTGGAACAGTCACCTATTCATTCCTTGATTCTTTCATTCATGTAATGTGAATGAGGCAAATGAAAGGAATGCCCTTGCATTTTACAGTTTCTAAAGTTTGTGTAACCGGTAATTTCCATTTAGAACATAGAACGTACTCTATCAAAAGTAGGGCCTACACCTCACGATGTAAACATTAAAACAGCTGATTATAATTGTTACTGACATAGGCCTAATTCATGACACATATTTATAGTTAGGCCTATTTATAGTTTTGTTATACAAGAAAGTCTTAAAATTATGAATATAGAATGATATTTAAGTATTTTAATTATTATAATTAAAATTAAAATAAGTACAAACAATAACAAACTAGTTTCTTATGTAAAAAAATATCACTGGCAAAACATAGGAGCTTACCTTTGTGTTGAATATCTTCACTATCTGTATCTTCATCCAATCCGACTAGATGGAGATGTAAAAAACACCTGATTCGCTTGAATCATAATCACTGGATAGATTATAATCACTACTAGATTCCATTTTTGTACTGAAATTTGCAATTTTTTGGTAGCATATCTTATTCAGGGCATAGCTATCAACCCAGCATTTTTATATCTTATTCAGGACATAGCTATCAACCCAGCATTTTTTGGCTGTGGTGATTTTCTAGGCAATATAAATACATTCAGCAGTTTGCCATTGCTTTCTGAACAGTCTGGATGCACAATTGCCTGTGGCGGGGTTAAAACTTGGTACCTTGGCGGCTGTCACAGACGCGCTCTGTACCACAGAGCCGGACTCCACAATAAAAATTTGCAATAGATTATGATAATCCTTCTCAAATAGATAGGTCTTGCGCGCAAACGCGTAACCAAAATAGTGTTTGGTCCACACACAATCTCTGAGCTGACTTTTTTTACCACAAGTTCTGTATAAAATCGTGATTTAGTACATATTTTTTGGTAGGAATTGTCATCAATAGCCACTTTTTAATATAAATAATGTAATCTATAAACAAAATAGGAGAAAATAGTTGGTGTACAGCCTTAACAAGGCATCATTCCGACTGGAACATTTTTAATACGAAACGTCAGAATAGTGTTAATTCAGACTTCTTTGCTTACTTTATATTACTGGAGACATGTTTGCTTACTTTCTGTTACTGGAGATATGTTTGCTTACTTTCTGTTACTGGAGACATGTTTACTTACTATCTATTACTGGAGACATGTTTGCTTACTTTCTATTACTGGAGATATGTTTGCTTACTTTCTGTTACTGGAGACATGTTTGCTTACTTTATATTACTGGAGACATGTTTGCTTACTTTCTATTACTGGAGACATGTTTGCTTACTTTCTATTACTGGAGATATGTTTGCTTACTTTCTGTTACTGGAGACATGTTTGCTTACTATCTGTTACTGGAGATCCATTTACTTACTTTATGTTAGTAAATGGACACTTACTAGAGATACAGTAAGAAAGATTCAAACTTGAATACAGGTGCTACAGACATCTATTAGATATTTGTGTTAAAAAGTATTCAAGAAAAGTATGAGGAAAAATAATTGGTTGTGATATCAGTTGAGGATAGAAGGAGAATAGATGGTAATAGAAAATTGTGGCTTGATAACAGCGAGAATTAATCAGAGCATGAATTTTCCACACATTCACATGATTCTGGATAGTAATATTTGGTGGACATTTTGTGCTGAGGGTTCCAATTTGACACCCTTACTACCCGAGTAGTTACAGGTTTTATTGTTATTATATTATTAGTATTATTATTATTCATGCATGTTTTGCTGGACCTCCAAGAGAATAATTATAGCACGACTTTTACCTGCCATAGAAGGTGACTAAGGAAGTTTTTGGGTGAAGTTGACTGTCCATCCTATAGAGGGTCTAAGTGACCCAGATGCCGTGCTGAAGTCGCATGTGTCAGGCCGAAAGGTGCAGATATTTCAGCCAAGTTGTAAATTATGACACAACACATTCATTCTCTGGACTACATCCTGCTGATCTGCAGGAGTTTGAGAACCAACAGAGAAACATTATTATTTATACACAAGATGTTGAAGTAACTAATAGTTACTTAATACTCTTTTTGAAGTAATATATTTCAAGGTTCAAGTTTTATCCTTTTTTGAAGTAATATATTTCAAGTATCAAGTTTTATCCTTTTTGAAAAGATTCCTCTTTACAGCTGATTTCTTTATGGTGAATTATTGTAAACATATTGATAGCATTTACTAAACCTATTAAGTATTAAGTTGTTCTCGCATGCTCCCAGACTACCATCAGACAGTGCCCCCCTCAATGAGCATTGCTATACAGACACAATGGATATAAGGCCAGGGGCAGAGCATGCAAAAGATGGATCACAGAAATAAAAGAATCAACGAAAACAAACACATATGAAGCACACAAAAAGGCCATCTCTAGAGAACTCTTCTACCTCTAATGCTGCAATACATAAAGGGGTATAACGTGAAAAGAAAGAAGACTAAACCTAGTGCCTGATTTTAGTCAGTGCCAAAAAAGGGAACAAAGAACTATATCCCTTTACATTATATCCCTTGACAGTAACTAAGTAATTTTGGAAGTAGGATTGGCTATCTCACCCTCATCATGATCAGGTGTCATCTCCTCATTGAACGTTAGCTACCTCATCCTATAGAAGAACAAAGGGTTTCAACAATGTTGTGATGAAGTTGAATGTGTCAGGCCAAAGGGTAGATAACACAATCATTTTGTGACTACTATCTAATGTATTCTGTTCTCTGCTGCTAACTGGCAGGAATGTGAGAATGAATGCAGAAGTAAAACAGAAGAAGAGCATAATATCAAAATCATGTTTATATGCAGAGAGAAAGTTGTTCCAGTAAAATAGTAATGACATGCTTCTCTACTAATTACTACAAGTCATGATATTCTTACAGTTCCAAGAAGAGTGCAGTTTCTGGAAGCCTTATACAGAGGTTCTCACCATTTCCTACTGCAATGGGGAAAACCAAAAGAACCAAATGGAATGCTCACTGGGTACCAAATGTCATATAGAAAAAGTAATTAATACTTTATATTATATGTTAGGTGTAATTACATTACCTATCCATACTTGTGTACTTGTTTGTAGTTACATTATTCATCCATACCTGTTTGTAGTTAAATTAAATATCCATACATGTCTATCTGTTTGTAGTTACATATATGGACATTACATATCCATATATGTCTGCTTGTTTGTAGTTACATTACATATCCATATATGTCTACTTGTTTGTAGTTACATTATGTATCCATACATGTCTACCTGTTTATAGTTACGTTACATACCCATACCTGTTTTTAATTATGCTGCATATCCATACCTGTCCATCTGTTTGTATTTACATTGCATATACATACCTCTCTACCTTTTTGTAAATACACTGCATATTCACCATACCTGTCTACCTGTTGAGACAGAAACCTGTACAAGAGTCCCACAAAGTCATAAATACAATACAAAAACAGATACATGTAGACCTATCATTAAATTTATGTAGAATCTCCAATTACTAATTCAAAACTCTTGTTAAATTCTTCTTACTGATATTGAATGAATTGTTTTAGCATCATATATTTTCTGACGTTGCAAAAACTAACATTACACTTTGTGTTTCTTGTGGTGATAGGCTTATCTATGCATTACAAAAAATATTAACTTACTGGTTCTGTCCTGATGTGTATTTGTTGCCACCAGTCTAGTTAAAAAAATTTCATATGTGATGCATAAGATAAAGGCCACTCATTACAAAGGTTCTGATTTGCATGACACAGCTGCTCCTCTATTTGATTTAACTGTAAATGGGTTCCTGATGGATGAGTTGAGAAGGTAAACACAGCCAGGAAAGGAACTGGCCACCCCCACCTAATAGTTGCTGCAACTTAGTGCATGTTATTTTCATCCCAGATGCCAGGTTGCTACCATGGGACCTACCTTTACCTTTATTACACAGGAACATTGCTGACATTAAGGGGAGAAGAATAAAAAGAGGGATGTCCTAGATGGCATAAGCAGAGTGGACAATTGGACAGGTGACTACAATCGAGACAATACTCAGAGGAGAAAAATAGATGAACATGGGTTAACATAACAGAATATGGCAGCCTCCCAGAAGGTCGCCACTCTTGGTTGTGAATGCAGAGAGTGGGGTAATAGAAAGAAAGACGTTCTAATAAAGCAACTAATAGAGGAAAATGCATGGAGTAAGGATGCAGTCATATACTCTAATGGGATGGTCCAGCGTCGAGAGAAGTCCTGATGGGGGCTTCTCTGCTAGAGGAAGGATGTTTGCTGGACAGAGCGGAGCTCATGTAACAACAGCATTCAGTATGAAAATGGAGGTGGAGGCAGTTACAGCAACTTTACGATGGCCCTTGGAAACCACGCTGAATAGGGCTGTTATTGTGATTAGGTATTAGGTATATTGATTATCATCTTCTCACACCAGACACGTCCATAGGTGCCCCGATCTCCGCTTCAGTAAATCTCTCAGGGTATAACGGCTGATGGTTCCAGTTCTATGTTGGTTCACTACTCGTTTTGAAATCTTTGTTAAGGGTTCTCTTCGGGCCATGCACATCCTCACTCCCAATTCTTGCATTCTTGATATTGACTCATGCTTATTCGTCTCAAAATCCTCTGATTGTGAAGACTCACGAAGAGCAGTGAGTATGTCTGCTCTGTCCATAGGCTGACCGTCTGTTGTGGTGTTATTGTGATTGATATTGTCTATCCATCTTTTCCTAGGTCTGCCCTTGGCCCTTGTTTCTCTATGTATTCAATGCATGCTGTGATACCTATTATCTTTCTGTTGTTCTCACTGTGCATTTTGTAGAGTCTGGTGACTCCAATAGCCTTCCTTAGGCATTTCATTTTGCAAGTTTCGATCTTTCTCTTATGTCTAGATCTCATTTGCTAAGTCTGGCATTGGTAGCATAGTATTGGTATAAAGATGCTCTTAATCATTTGTTTCTTTACTTCCATATCGATTTTTGGGTGCAATAGCAAAGGTGACAGCTGGTATGTCACAGCATTTGCCTTTTTGACATCTTGTTTCTATCTCTCTATCGAGTCGTCCATCTTCTGTGAAGATACTTCCTAAGTACTTGAACTCTTTGACTTTGTTTATTTTTGTGTTCTCTATTTTGGATGTTTAAATAATCTGTTGATCTTATTATTTGCATAGCTTCTGTCATTTGTGTGTTAATCCACATGTTGTATTTATTGCATATTCTTGATAGTGAGTTGATGTGAGTTTGCAGTTTTTCTTCATCATCATTGATCCATTAGGGTTTTTCTTTATTTTGCAAGGTGGGGGGAGGGGGGGGGGCAAAGAATCACATTTCTCACTTGTTAGTGTATTCTGACACCTAGACCTAACTAAGGAACAACAAGCTGCCATTAGTCTATAGCTTATCTTTTTCCATCTTACATTAGTGAGGGTATTTAGGTGTAGACAATAGAATGAGAGTGTATGAATATATGTAAACTGGGATCATTGCCCCATTTGATGCGGTAAAGATATTCAGACAAAACGGGGATACAAACCATTATGAAATTTAGGAAAAATTGACAAAAATTGCAAAATAATTGATTCACTGCTTTGTCTTTAAATAGCTGCATTATGTGAAGATTACAAAACACTAAACCTCTGTATAGTTAAATAACTTTAATCTGGGAAAAAAACATTAGTATAAAGAATAGTTGTTAAGTTCTGTTTTAAAGCTGATAAATGTTCTTGTAACATTCGACGATCATTATAATCATATCAGTCTCTCTCGGCTATGAATCTGCTTAGGCAATTTCTTTAGGACATTGGCCTTACTGAAGAATGATTCCTCATAAGTTTTGAATGCAGGCTTTTTTCCCACTAACTGTGTGGACCTTTACCCCAAATCGCATTGTTCACAACTATGATAATTGCCATGAGGAGAAGTAGCATGATAATGCACCTCTAATGTGTTTCAGAACTGAACAATACAATATATATTTCAGTTTAAACATTTACAAAACCATGACATGATAACGGGAGACAGAGAAGTTTTTTAAAAAAGTAGATTTTTTTTTAAAGTGAAAAAATATTTCTCATTTTGTCGAAAAACGACTTGTCCTTGACCTATCAAACTTTGTTCTGCCAGGAATTGGAATGTTGGCATCTGACGTAGTCACATATAGTTTTCAGAAAACTTATAGATTTGAAATAAACCTGCTGCAGACCTTTGCCCATGCATATCTTTGCTTCCACCTACCCTATATGTGTGTGTCTATATATATATATATATATATTAGTTATTTAAAAACGCACTATTAACTTTATTATTTTTATTACTTATTGTTATTTTTATTGTTATTATTATTATGGTTGAGTTTTTGATTACAACGGATGAACATCACACATATATATATATATATATACATACATACATACATACATACATACATACATACATATGGTTAAATTCTGTGTACCAACAATTCTATTGAGTATTAAGGATTGCTTTGGAAATTTGAGTTTTCAATTAAAATTCAAAAACTTTTTCTAGACCCAAATTTACAAAACTCTTGGATAGTATAGACACTTGTTAAGCAAGATGTGATCTCTAATGTGTGATGCAGTGCAGCTCATTAGAAAATGTGACACACCAGACAACACAATGTGTAGGCTATCTAATCTAGACTACTAAAACAATGGTCCTCAAAGGCCATTTACACATACTATTTATGAGACTGCTTAGACTACTTTCTGATCTGTGTACATGTGTAAACTTTGAGAGAGAATGTTAGATATGATAAGTGTGCTATATTTTGTTTAAATTTTAATAAAATTGATGGCAGATTGCAGATAAATAATACCAGTACTTCTCCGTATTTACCCAAAATTTTATGCAGAACTTTTTTGTTTCATTTATAACAGATAATTCATATTTTTGCTTTCCTCGTTTCTTTTTGTTGTAGTTTCTAGGCTAGATGTTGGGGATGAAAAAATTGCCTTTGATGACCTAGGTGCTGATGATCAGCAAGTGAACTTGAAAGGCTTGGAGCCAGACTCACAGTATAGAATATATATAAGAGCTCGGACTAATGAAGGTTTAGGTGAAGAGTTCTTCATAGATCTACAGACCAACAGTGTTATCTCATGTGAGTATTTAACACTGTTTAGCATTCAACCTTCAAATCTATAAAATATATCTATCTATCTATGTCTATAAACATGTAACCTGTCAGGGTCTTAGGGGTACTACAGTGGATGCATCAACACACAACAGAGGCATGCAACGATTTCTATCTTCAACATTCAACAGTGTGGACAAGTGAATAAACAAAATTGTGTCTTGTCCGGTCCTGGATGTTGTCTATCCATGCTTTTATTTGTCTTCCTGCTTCTTCCACCTTCGACAGAATTGTTTTTGTTTACAAGGAATCATGTCGGTATATATGTCCAAACCATACAAGTTTCCATTACAATATTTCAATGGGCGAAAGGTTTAGCTGGTGGAACCAAAATCTAGAACTATACAATATCATTCAATTCCAGATTTCATTATTCAATTCCAAATTGTTATCTTCATATATTTTCATATAATTTTACCAATCAATTTCATATTAAAACTAAAATATTTATTTTTTGGTATTGTCTTTCTTTGTCACTATTTTGTTGGTATCAACACTCTACCCTTTTTTATTCAGTGTAGATATTGTTCATTAGTATATTTCTGATGTTAAAATATGTTTTTTATTTACAGCTGTAGCCTTGCCTGTGATTCAGAATGTTGCTTCTGGAGAGAATGAAGCTAATGTTACTTGGGAGATTTCTGTACAAAAGGGCAGTCGATATGGCCAAGTATATTACATTGAGTACTTGAGAAGATGTAAGTTTGCATCCTATGCTTAGAATATATTTCTGGATTCTTATGTAAAACTGACACAAGGTTTGAATGAAAGGTTTGTTGTAGAAAATATAGCTAACTCGATGAATAAAATACGGTACACATTTGCTTGTGACTAGATTTTGTTGCAAGCTTTTTTGTTTGACAGTGAATGCCAGCAAGCAATTCATTCACAGTGAACAAAGGCCATGCCGTATTCGGTACTTTCCTGTTTAACAGGCATACAAATTTAATGAAACGAAGTTTAGTGTGAAATAAAATATAGTTCAAGAAGGCTCACAATATTCAAGGTTGCTATTGCTGCGTAAAATGAAAAATGACGTCATATCAACAAACACTTTTAGCAAAAAAGTATATCTAAAAGTATAATTCTGTAGTAATATAAAAAATACAAATTGTATGCCTGCTTAACCTTTAGCAAGCCAGATTAAAAAATACGAAACGTCTCCCTGCCACCTGATTATTTTTTATAATTTGCGTTATTGATGGTGATTGTTTTGAAAATGTGATAATTTTTTGGATGTTAAAGATATTTAAATAATATTTGCACATATAAATAAAGAATTGAATTCTGCATATATTGGTGTAATTTATGTACGTGTGTGTGTGATACCAGACATATGAGAAAGTGGTAAAGACGTTTTTCACAAAAAACATATATTTTATAACAAATAAAGAGGAAAAAAATTAATTAAAAAAATAACCTACCTTACTTATCGAATTCCTTGGCAACACCATACACTAAATCACACACAAATCTGTTGTATTTATGTTCTTTCATTGCGAAATTATCAAAATATTGCCGGGGGAACTGTATAAAACATGTAGATTTACAGTAAAATCGTTCTTTGATCTTCGGCCTAGAGTCATTTTTGGTGCCACTTCAACATATTCGATATCAAACATGTACAAGTCCCCCAAACCACACTGCATTCTGTATATTCACTGCTGTGAAACTAAATAACTAAATAATTCATGATTCAAGCCACGATTCAATGTTATTTTATTCTAAATACAATGAAAGAAAGGTCTATAAAACTGATCCACCATCATGGCATCGTACCGGTGTGTAGATGTGGTCAGATTAATTGCTGTTACACGTGTACTTTCTAACTTGACTTCTTTACAACGATCATGTCGGAAGGAGAGAATGTCCCGGCTTCGATTGCGCATGCCACAAACTATATACAGGCGGTGATCAGGCTGTGGTAGGCCTATTTCGCACGGTGAATCATCCGACAACAGTAAACAGCCGCCATCTTTTTTTTGTTGATCAAGCTTAACCAAAGTGCGGTGAAGGTTAACTGGAAAGTAGCCTATAGTCTAGTTTCTTACATGCATGAAACTCATTAAATGATTTACATATTGAGAACAGACAGAGCAAATATTTATAGCCTGGCATCATGTAGGAAAGTCTGAAAATGCCATCTTTGCAATGGGAAATACCCTATACATAATTTATGGAAACACTGTTGCAACATTTGCTATGTTTACATACAAATCCCTTCCTAGAACCTTTATCTTTAGTGATGGTATGTGGAAAAATTAAAGAATGAAAAAAAACTAAAATAGAGAATAGTGAAGAGTATTGTTCTTGAATAAGTTAGTAGTTAGTTTCTCTTGGGCCATAGATGACACATTGGGTAGTAGTCATCAGTTTCCTCGTTGTTCATTTCTGTAGCTCTTGTGTGTTACTTATGCCCAATATTGAGTTTTCTCTGTAACACAGGATAAAATATGTAAAAGAAATTTAAAGAAAATATATAATTTTAAAAAAAGTATTTTATTGTGAATCACTGTTGAAGTCTTCTCTGTGTTACTGAGTCCTGTATATTGTAGAGTAAGTGTAGTAACACCCACTATATGCATGTCATAAAAGTTGGGGGTGAAGTTGGCGATCCCATCTCATAGAGGGTCCATATGACTCAGAACCCGTTCTGGTCAGATATATCAGGCCGAAAAGAGTTTGAGAATTAACACAGAAGAAGACGATGACTTTTAACACTAGTCTATGTAACCAGATGTGAACAGGGGACAGCGAGCGACACAATCAAATGACTTCAACACCAGACTCTTTCATCAATAACTGAATGCTGTATATGTCTATTTCTTCTGTTTTCTCCCTAGATACCAATGAGTGGGTACGTCTGGAAAAGCCTGTAGATGGACAGACATGGGGTGTGCTTAAACATCTGGAACCAGGAACACAATACCAAGTTCGAATAGTAACACTCTCACACACAGAAGGAAATGAGCACTCAGGAGAATCCTTTACATTTATGACTGCAGGAATTGGTAAGTTTTAGCATTGTCACATGTGTTCTTGCATGCAGAAAGTTTAATTGGTATTGATCATTATATTGTCATTTGTTTCATAATGTTTCACTGTGGTAATGTTCTGTTTCATTTTAAAACAAATGACAGCATTGCTTTTTTTTATTTCTATGTTTTAATTCCATGGTAACCTAGCCCTATGAATTGAATGTTTGCTAAAATATATGGTTGATATAATATGCTGTATTGTGATAATGAGGTTAGTGAAATATACTTACATATAGGGCCTAAATTTTAATGTAATATGTTCTAATTTAATATATTTTACTGTAAAGTGTGTTCAGTCACATAGCTGTCAACTTATTTTTCCAAAAATCTGTATTTTCAACAATTTATTTCCATTTTTTTTAAACGTCTTGGGGGGGGGGGGGCATCAATACGTTCACTAGGTGCAAAATATCCATTTAGTAGTAATTGCTGAAGATGTAACACCAAATGACCTTTTTTTTAAAAAAAAAAATTCAAATAAAAATTTGCCTCATATTTTAAAAAATTCACAATTTATATGGGGTTTTTTGGGTTTGCCAAAATTCATATCAATATAGAAAATCCGTACTAGTTGACACCTATGAATGTTGTAATGTAATATGTTTCAATGTAATATATTTGAATGTGATATATTTAGGCTTATGTTTATATGTAATATATTTTAATCCATTAAATGTCTTAGTTTAAGAGATGTTTTATATAATATGTGAATAATTGTAATTAGGTTCAGTATAGGTTTAGATGTGCTGATAATTATTTGTGTCCACTGAACGTCAGGTTCTCGGATCTCTGCTTCAGTAAATCTCTCAGAATATGACTGCTCATGGTTCCATTTCTGTGTGCTAATTAGGAGTTCTTTTTGAAAGTTTTCTTAATAATTTTGTAATTGGTCACAGCAATCCTCTTTCCTAGTTTGTACATCCTTGATACTGCCTCATGCTCATGTGACCTCAAAATCTTTCAGTTGTGCAGACTCATGTGTAAGTAACACAAAAATGTCTTTATTCATGCCTGAGGTGTATCTGAGAAATATGGTGTTAGGCCAGTGTTTTTCATTGACTAACGGCATGCAATGGATGATGTGGTCAGCATCATGCAAAGCACCTTTAGCTTCTCAGAAGATCTGATACCTATTTTCTTATGCTATTTTGGAAAAAAAATCCATCATTAGACTGCTTGTTACAGTAAAACTTTACTGACTTTGTGAACTTTTCCACATCATCTTATAGTGAGGGTTGGTGTGCTCTGCTGATGGAAGAAGACTTGTAAACAACAACATCATTGATACCAGTGTGTTTGCTTATAAAAAAATTGTACTTACTGCGCAAAACTGAAATCCAACAGGTAGATCCAGGAAAAGGGAATAAAGTTTTGCTGATACTAGATAACAGATATGAGAAGTGACATTGATATCACACTTCTCATATCAATGTGACCGTCGATGTTATTACTGTTCGCTTTCTGTTATATGTTTTAATTTTGTTTCAATTATCTGTCTTGATAAAGGCCTTTTGGTTGAAACGTCGATTTGTGTGTGTCATTATGTGTGTTATCTAGTATCAGCAAAGCGTTATTGCCCTTTTCCTGGGTCTACCTGTTTGCATATGAGTGCCGTGAAATAGGTGTCAAGTGTCCGCACTCACAGGTTCATGCATTCTACACTCTATTAAGTAGTGTGATTATGGCCTTGACAAGCCTTAAGAGTTAATCTTGTAATTTAATGTAAAATGTTTGAATACTTATGTTGTAATGTAATTTCTTTACTGTGATAAATGTTTGAATGTGAGTTATGTCTTACTTCATGTTACTTTATGTCTTACTTCATAAATATGTCTCATGTGTCCCAGTCATGAATGTGTGTCTCATGTTTCTATCATAAATGTGTGTCTGATGTCTCTGTCATAAATATGTATTTGATGTGTCTCTGTAATAAATGTGTGTCTCTGTCATAAATGTGTGTCTCATGTGTCTATTATAAATGTGTGTATGTTGTGTCTCTGTCATAAATGTGTGTATGTTGTGTTTCTGTCATAAATGTGTGTCATAATTGTGTCTGAAGTGCCTCTGTCATAAGTATGTGTATGATGTTTCTCAGTTGTAAATGTGTGTCTGAATTGTCTTTACTATAAGTATGTATCTGATGCCGTTTAACATTGTGTCAGATGTATCTTTAATGCTTTGATGTGATCGTGTGCCTGATTTATCTTTGAGAAAACTGTGCCTTCTGATTTGTCTTTGCCATGTATAGGTATGGGGCCTATGGCTCTAACCCAGTCTGACAACGCCACCACAGGCACCAAAGAGGAGCCTACTCTAGCAGGTTTACAGAAGCTGTGAACGCTAGTGTCTGATCCTTGTTTTCTATATATAACACTTTTTGAATTCCTAAGCATTTACACATTAGTTCCATTTCTTCACTGTGATGTAGGTGTTCGGTTTAATTAATTTCCTGCTTGAAACTAAATACAATATTAAAAACAAAACATTAATGTTAGATATATCAAGTATTTTTACATTGATTTTTTTAAAAAAAAGGTTGTTCATTCATGTTTTACTGTTATGGATTGCAGGCATTTTTTATGATTTTGTTCTCAAACTCCCGCTGGATGTCTTATAGCAGAAACAGGGGTCCTAACTAGATTTCCAGCTGGGTGTAGTACAGAGAATTCAAAATATACTGTATAAAGAATAAATATAACTGGGGATTTTGAAGTCTTCTTAAATAGGGTATACAAGGTTGCCATGTAGAATGATTCCATGGCTTATGTTTTTTATATCTAATTCTGAATCAAAACCATAAACAACGTATTATTAGGGGCGCAAATAAATTTTCATATTTTTGTTTCAGAAAATATTATGGCTGAGTTTGGTTAATTTTTCTAGTGGTTGCTTTTTCTCATGGTTGATTTTTTTTTTTTTACTAAAGTCCCAAGTCATATGAATTACTTTTGTTGTGTGTTGTACATATTTGAAGTGGTGTTGCAGGATTAATCTATCTTATGTGATCTAGAACAAGAGAGAAGTTTGCTCAATCTAATGTTAACGACTAATGGCATGATAGTTGTAGTTTCTGCTGTTTGTGAGTCTCATTGAGGCTGTTATTCAAGTTTGTAATTTTAATTAAGATTGTATTGAGTTTTCAGTCGGCATTATAGAATCTAGTCTATCTTACAGGCATGAAGTAGTTTAGAAATAGTCTTGTGGATGATCTCTGGGTGTTTGTTGAGCTGTTTTAATTTATTTGAGGTTTTGACAATAAGTTGCCTGTGTCCATATTTTTTGTGATTGTGAGAATACCTCCTTCTTCAAAGAACACTGTCATTAGGTTTCTTTCTTCTTCTGCTTTTATTATTAAAGCTCTTGCAGATTAGCAAGGTGTTGTTCAGAGAACAGAATGCATTGTATCTGGGTTTACATCTAGGCTGCAATATCCATGCCTTTTAGCCTGACACAAAACTTCTTTAGTCCCCTCTTACAACATGAATGGCAGGTCACAGTGTTGCTATTCTTTGCTCCCTCTTTGGACCCTAACAACAGGAGGGCAGAAAATAACACTGACAACTTACATTGTCTCTCTCTTCTCCAAATTGCCCTAGGTCTTCCCTTTTCCACTGTGGGTTCCATGTCAATGGGATCATGATGCAGCTTTCAACATACTGACATTTTCTTAAGTACAAAAGCTTCTGTGGTCTTAAGTATTCTTAATTTGATCTCATCATGAGCATCCTTTTCTATCAATGATTGATTGGTATATCACATGCTTATTTGTGTCTCTCTTTATGAAGACTTTTTGAGTTCACAACATTAGCTCATAATTTTCATTAATGAAACATTTTAACTTTTTAATATATATATTCTTCTGTATTTACTTATCACTAGTCTATTGAAGCCTTGCAGTCATGTGGATTGTGTGTTCAAAAATGGCAAAAACTAATACCACTAAATGTGGACAAGATTGATACCACTAAAACATTCCCAACAGGAAAGACATGGTCAAACTTCAGAGCAGAAGCGGAGACACTCCTGCAGGCACTGAAAGCTTTTGTTTCCACATGTCATCCAACACCATCCAATGTGGTAATATTCATGGACTGCAGATCCCTATTGGAAACATTACAACGCAACAAAAACGAAAACACAATGCACAAAATTAGATTAGAATTGGCAAGCATAAAAAAAGCTCAAACATCACTCTAAAATTGCTACCTGTCCATTGTGATACATTGGGAAATGTTAGAGCTGATGCCCTGGTAAAAACAGGAAGTAAAACGGAACAATTCAGCTATCCTCTGCCATACAGTGAGGCCAAAACACTAATCCGCAACCTTTATACATCACAGTTGAAGACAGTTATGGATATTGATTCAAAACCAGACCTTATATGCCAACTTCATAGGCAACAACAAACCATCATCTTTCGACTTAGAACTGGCCACTGCTAGCTATAGAGTCACCTGTACCAGATCAGGGGTGGCATACACAAATGAATGTCCATGCGGAACAGACATACAAACCCCTGGACACATATACCAAGACTTCAGAATACAAAGAACTGCAAGGCAATACACTGCCACAATGAACCAAACTGAGGCAAAAATTTGGTACAGCCGCTCTGACCTGGAGAAGACTGGGAGCTTCATCCTGGCAACTGCCCTGAAGATCTAGTGATACAAAAAGATTCCTGAATGCAGAGGAAGAAGAAGAAGAAGATACCACCAAGTGTTGCCAACATTGATGCTACCAAATGTTTCATTGAGTATCTGCATATAAATTAGTAATAATAATAAGACCCATAACCCCGTCAGGGTCATAGAGGTGTCACACTGGAGACATCAGCACAAAAATCTCTCCAAGCGTCTCTATCCTCGGTCATTCTGATCGCTCCAAGAGCATTCCTTGATGTTATCAATCGAGGAATTTCTCATTCCTCCTCTTCTCCTTCCTGTTCCTTGAAAAATAATTTTTTAAAGTGAGACATGTCATGCTGAAAGGACAATATATCACAGCATTATGTTCTCTGGCTTACATTCTGGTAGCCAGCTGGAGTTTGAGAACAAACACAGAATAAGTAGAAAGAATATTATTGCATATTACAGACAGAGTTTTATGGGGGTTTGAAATAAAGCTCTTCAGAAACACCACAGGAAACAAGAACTTCCACTGCTCTTAATCCCTGGGCGTTGAAGCAAATAAACATTTGCTGATCTTTTTTGTTTAAATTGTTCAGAAATATTAACATAAAGCTTTTATCTCTATTAACTTGTAGTGGACCAAACAACAACTTATTTGTTGTTTTTCCCTATTTGCTGGTTTTGTCCCTGGTCTATGAAGAGTTAATGGCTAGCTGTTAAGAAACATCTGCTCCACAATATTTATGCACACCATAGGTGGAGGTCAGTAGTATTCTGTTTGATATGATAAATGGTCATATATGTTTTCTAGCATGCATCGCGGGTCACATACACAATATAAGACATGTGGGTATATCGCAGGATCACTAAATTTTTTACTTGGTATATGAGGTATTATTTATTCTCTGATTTTCTATTTTATTTATGAAGTATTTGTTTTTTTAATCCTAAATATTTCTTGAGTGTTTATGTTGATATCTTGTTTAATAGCAACACACTTGTGAAACATTTTAATTGTGAAGATATCTGCCCAAGAAAGGATCTTTTTAAGAATATAATTGTTTATAAAGTTGGACTTGAATAGTAAACATTTGTATTTGTCTAAGGCTGGACTTGAATGGTAAATATTTGTATTTGTTTATAAAGTTGTATGTGACTAGTAATCATTAGTAGCCCCTATTTGTGTGTTTATAAAGTTGAATTTGAATAGTAAACTTTAGAATGTATTTCTAAGGCTGGACTTTAATAGTAAACATTTGTATTTATAAAGTTTGATGTAAATAGTAAACTTCAAAATGTTGTGTTTCTAAGGCTGGGCCTGAATAATAAACAATTTGTATTTGTGTTTATAAAGTTGAACTTCAATAGTAAACATTAGTATTTGTGTGTTTCTAAGAACAGACTTGAATAGTCATTTATATTTGTGTTTATAAAGTTGGACCTGAATAGTAAACTTCAGAATATTGTGTTTCTAAGGCTAGACCTGAATAGTAAACATTTGTATTTGTATTTATAAAATATTAATCTTCTGTAGCATGTATTATTGTTGTGCCAGTGTGAGCAATTATCTTACCAGTGAATAGTTCATTTTGTGATATATGCCTTATGTTTATTGTGTGTTACTACATTTAATTTGCTTCATTGTTTAATAATATTTGCTTAATGTATAAGCAACAGTTCTGCAAAATATTTACATATTTGTACAAGAGTAATGATAAGTTGTAACTATCAAAACATAAAATTAGTAAATAAATTTGGAATAAATAGAACTGTAGGAGAATTGTGATTCTACAATCAAAAACTACTTTACACATCAGGTAAAGAAGTTTTGTGACTCACTGGATTCTTACTGAAAAACACACACAAATCAACATTTCAGCCAAAATGCTCTTATCATGAAAATGCTATGGTTTTGATAAAGATCTTTGCATGTGGATTTTGTGTTTGTGGTTTTTTTCTGTGTGCTTCCAGTAATTCACAAAACTTCATGCCCCTCGTGTGTTGTTGTCAATATACATTTCTAAGAGTGAACTAAGTTGTGATAGTCAAATGTATTCTATGCTAGAATATGGATCAAAATCTCATTTCAATGTCATGGGATATCACCAATTATAATGGTAGTACTTTTAATCACAAGTATTTTAGTTGGTTAGTTAGTTAGTCGTCGGATCATCATCACTGCAAACTGGACACATCCATAGTTGCTCCAATCTCTCCTTGAGTGTATCCGCCATCACACTTCTGCTGACGGTACCGGTCCTATGCTGGTTGATCATCATTCTTCTGCGCCCTCCTAATTGTTCTCCTCTAGCAACACTGCATTTCAATCCCTGATCTTTAATCCTAGCCATTGAAAAGGAATCATCATCCACATTAGTCTCACTCTCGCGTGTTATATCTCTTAAGGAGTTCAAAATGTCAGCGCGATCCATTGCCCCATCACCCTGTGCCACAATCGCACACGATGCCAGTTGATCTGCTCTTTCATTGCCTCAAACGCCCACATGTCCCGGCACGAATATAAATGTAACCGCTTTCAAGCTCCCATTTCTCAATGCCTGAATCCACTGTTCGTGAACGAGACCTACTTGTACCCACTTGTAAGTATTTTAGTGTCACCATGGTCCGGTAGCTGTGAACAAACATGGACTTAATGCAATCATGGCAACTCATCTGACCTTGGAAGGACAGCTGAAGCTCCCACCTTTACGCTTAACAGCAAGTGTGAATACGATCAACCATCATTCACCTGAGGACAGACAATAGACTTAGGCCCAAAAGGGGAGCAAAGAATAGCAACACTATTTACCTTCAATGTAAGCCTATGTCATAAGATTTTTGGGTGAAGTTGACTGTCTATTCCCATATAGGGTTAAAGTGAACCAGAAGCCATTCTAGTTCAATGTGGCAGGTCGAAAAATTTGGATATCACAACTAAGCTGTAAATCATGACACAAGACTTTCCGTTCATCAGGAGAAGTTTGAGAATGATCTCAGAAGAAGAATATTAGTTTATGGGGGGGGCGAGGATGTGTCTAGTTGTGAGTTTCCCCTATAGGCTTATAGAAGAATCATGTGACAGTCATACTTTATTCTAAAGAAGCTACACAAGGTGTTGTCTAACTTACACCTGATGTCTTATATATTGAAATATACAGGTAGATCTTTCTTTCTCTCTGACTCTCAGCATCTCCAATATGCTTGCCAACCACAAGATGTGTTGTTGTCAAGCATCACAAATACTGTCTAAATAATCAGGCTTTGTTTTAAACATAAAAGTCTGTTTTGGCAAGGCGAGCCTATTTTAACTGTTGTTATGAGTCCATTTTGGTTATATCAGGGTTTATATATCTATCTATCTATATGCTGTGGCCCTTGTTTGCCTTGCTGCGTCAGGGGTAGAAAAGTTCTCTGGAGATGGCTTTCTTGTGCGCTGTTTGTAAGCTTGTTCCTGTGGCTTCTTTGATTTCTGTGATCCATCTTTTACATGGTCTGCTTCTGGCTTTATAGCCGTGATGTCTATGTGTTATGACTATCTGTGACATGCTTTCTGTTGGTAGTCTGAAAGTCTGTGAAAACCACTTGATCTGTTCTCTTTTGATGTGTTTCAATATTCGTATTGTTTTGGTTATCTGTCTGATGTTATCGTTTCTAATTCTTTCTCCTAATGACACTCTGAGTATTCTTCATAGACATGTAATTTGTGTTGTTACTATTTTTCTTTTGTCTTGTGCTGTCATTGTCCAGGTTTGGCACTGGTTGCACAGTGATGGGATAATAATAGTCTTATATAATGCAACTTTAGAGTCTATGTTTACATTGTTGTTCTTAAAAATATGTGTCATCTGTCCAAGGATCTGGTATGTTTTGTTGCATCTATTTTGTATCTTTTTACTGTTTTTCCCTTCATTCGATATAGGCCTAATGCTTTCTAAGTAAGTGAACTCCTTTACCTGTTTAAGGTGTTTCTTTGATATTGCCAATTATTTAGGTCTTTTCAATATTAATCTTCATGTTGAATTTTTGGCATGTTGTGTGAAGTCTGTTCATATGTTCTTGAACTTTGTCTTCTGATGTCGCTATTAGTACTTGGTCATCTGCAAAGAGCATTTCGTTAAATTTGTTGTTCATGTTATTTTCTTCGTTAGTACTTGTTATTTTACAGATGTGGTCGATATATGTTATAAAAAGTAGAGGGTATAGGACACACCCCTGGCGAACTCTTAATTTGATTTGGAACTTATTGGACACTCCTGTATTTGCTCTTACTTCACATTGGCTATTAGTATAAATGCTCTTGCATATATTGCTTAAATGATCTATAAATCTATGAGCATACAAATAATGAAGGCTTTAGTACTGGTAGTCCTGTTACCATGACCTCCAAGTTATCTGATAAATAACTGTTTATAATACAAAATGGGTGTAGTCTATATGTAGATATGTACCGGTATGTGTGTGTATATATTATATATATATAAATAGCTAACTCCATAACTCTATGTTTTTCATGTTCACTATAGGCTCCTCAACTACATTATGTAGACAGATGACATTTGGCACTTATAGTTTGGCTATATAAATATAGTAAATATAGAAAAGAGTGAAGTAATGAAGATAGGAAGAACATAAAGAAACACCAATATTTATTGAAAACAACAGACTTAACCAAGTGACAAAATTCACATACCTAGGAAGTAATATAACAACAGACGGCAACAGCAGCAAAGAAATACACAATAGATAGCACTAGGGCAAATGACACCAATCTTCAGAAATAAAAACGTAGATTTAAACACCAAAATAACAGTATTCAAAACTATTATGCCAATGATGTGCTGCCAATGCCAAACATGGACAATGACAGCACAAGACAAACGTTAACTTGTGACAACTGAAATAGCATGCTTATGCAAATATCGCTAAGAGACAGAGTGAGAAATGAGGACATCCTACAAAAAACCGGCACCACTCCAATCTTAGAATACATCAAGAGACTACAAATCAAATGGTTTGCACACATCAGCAAACTACTATCAGACAGCATACCACAGCAAGCTATGCTACACAGATACAGCGAATGCAGACTTAGAGGCTGACCACGAAAACGATGGACCCCTGAAATAAAAGAGTCGAAAATTTCACAATATACTCAGCACACAAGAGGGCTGTCTCCAGAAAACTCTTCTACCCCTGACGCCGAAAGGCAACAAAGACTTTCAGCGAATAGATAGATTGTTTGGCTCAAGTACAGAGCACTAGCACTCGCCAAAAATTTTAACAGTTCTTCTGTCGTCTGGTAAACCTGATATTGATACGATGGGTTAATCCTTTTACCTCTGACCTCTGCACAAACGTCAAACCCATGTAAACAAATGTTGATAACGGATAGGTCTACGAATGGTAGAAATTAGTATTATTTCATTTTTATTGATGTTTACTCTGTATTAACAGGTTCACTGTTCTTTCTACTTATTTTTCTGCTATTTTGTTTGATAATGATTTTATTAAATTAAAAATTTCATATCTGTCTTAAAATCCGTCAATGTTAATTCCAACGGCTCACCCTGCACAATTACGATTGCGTCAAGGTTACGCAACATTTATAAATATACAATTGTACACACTTTACTATATAGCATGTCTGGGTATTAAAGTCAGTAGAGAATCAGATTCTTGTGCCGTCATTTGGTGTTCGTTCCCCGGGGATGTTAGTTTTTTATTGTAATCCCTTCAATTTAATTTCAATTTAAATGACATTTTACACATTATATCTTAGCGACCTTCAGTAATGTGATTAAAATCATGGTTGAAGCGGTACTCTTTTTTTCTTATTCTCACCCCAGTCAACGCTGGGTATTCCTTCTAGTATAAATATGTATATATGTGTGTATATATATATATATATTGGTCTTGCACTGTTTTTAAAGTTTATAGATTGCACAAATATAGGCAGGTAATGTGAACATTTTACTTTTACTGTTGATGTTAAACATGTCATTTTACACTGATTGTGTTCTATTTCTTCCTGTGAATTTGTTTAGGTGCAGCTAGAGCAAGCTTCCTGACAGCAGCCTGGTTCATTGGCATGATGGTAGCAATTTCCATCCTTATTCTCATCCTCATCATTGTGTGTATCATTAAACGTAATAGAGGAGATAATTATCCAGGTTGGTGGACAGTGGTTGTGTTTGATTTTTAATGACGTGTTCATGCCAATATCTGGCTCTGTGGCTGAGAGCTATGTTTATTGTATGATCTTTAGGAACTATGAGTTCCTTCTTATGTACAGAGTGGTACTTTATCCAGAACTTTCATTTGACATTTGAAGAAGATTTAGACTCTACAGTGTGCAATGCTTTAAGTGAAATCCTCCTGTATTCTTAATTAGCATCCAGCATCACTGCACAAGGGGGCATGCCCATAAATACTCTCCTTGCATTTCCAACAGCCATTTAAAGGTATATTAACTCAGTCAGGCCTGTATTTCCTCATTTCTGCCTATTGAATTATATTATTTACTTACCTATGTTACATCTGAAGCAACCTATTCTCTGTTTATGTATTATTTATGTTTACAGTGGTGGAGCCGGAAGTGCTCGCTCTGATCAGTGAGAATTCTAAGGAAGGTGATATAATTATATATACTGATGGGTCGGTTGAGAGACACATCAGGATTGTGTGGGCCTTCACTGCTCAAAGGGGGGGGGGGGACCTCAGAGAGGAGAGTGGGGCATTCGCTCAGATGATAAGCAGCATGATAATGGAGATTTTGGTTGTAACCAAAGCTTTGAAATGGTTATGCTCGCAGACTGTCTACGAGCATGTCTGTATACTCAGTGACTCGATGAGAATGATTGTGAATGTTCAGGTGGGGTACATTCGGGAACAGTGGCTGGATGCAGTGAAGAATTCCTCTGTGAGTAAAGTGACTTTTATTTTTCTGCCAGGACATGCAGGAGTCCGGGTAATGAGCTGCTAGTATGGCTGTTGGTGGAGCAATGGATCGGGCAGACATTTTGAAGGCCCTACGGGAAAATGCATGAACAAATGACTGTATAAGTGACGATGACTCATTCCATGACCAGAATAAGGGAGCTTGGTTTGAAATGTGGTTTCGCTAGAAAGGAGCGGTTTTGTGGGCGAGAAAGAATGATGTACTAGGTGTACTAGGACCGTCAATCAACATGTAATGATGGATACACTCAAGGAGAGATCTGAGCAGCTATGGACTTGTCCGGAGTGCAGTGATGATGATCCAATGACTAACTAACTATAGATGTATGAGGAAATAATTGAAGAAAGACAACAATAAGCATGATAGCATAGTTGGACAACAATAAGCATGATAGCATAGTTGGACAACAATAAGCATATCATAGCTGGAATGAGCAAATGAGCTAGATATACAATTATTGAAGTTGATGTAGGCAGTTGCTATAAAGGCCAAATACAGGAAGGATATGAATTCTAAGAAGCCTTATGTAACTACGTAAATGATATTAAATATTAAAATGTATGTTTACTTTTTTTCAGTTCAAGAGAAGGAGAGACTTCGTGGTGCCTATAATGATGATAATCAAGATCATTTTAATGATTATGGAAAGGGGTAAGAGTTTGAACCTAATTGTATATATTTTATTGTATCTTGTCTAACCCCAGGTTTATGGTGAGACTACTGGACTAATGTTGAGGTGTTGAAAGAGTCAAATGTGAAACAGACCTTCATAAATAATATAAGAAAAAAGACAATCTTAATTTTTTGGCCATTTCATGAGATGGGAAGGTTTGGAGAACATAGTCACAACAGGCAAGATTCAAGGCAACAGAGACAGAGGACAACAACGTGAGAAAATATTAGACAGTTTGACAACCTTGCTCAGCAGTGAAACAATGATGATCTTGACACATAGTGCTGGAGATAGAGAGCTGCGGAGATCCATGATTGCCTGTGCCAGCCAACATGACACCTGATGACATCTCCCCATGTAGAATTTGAAACCGGGTAGCTTATGAAAATTAGCACAGATTAAAAGTTCAGATTTTGTACTTTTTTACCTCAAACATTTTTTAAAATAGTTTGTTACAGAAGGATATTGGCTTAAATGCATGATTATAATGATATTTTTAAAATTCATCATCAGTACAATCCAGTTATATCAGAGCTTTAAATCATCATCATCAAGTGCTGTCTCCGCAAAGAAGGTTGGCTGCAATGGATCTCCAACATCCCCTGTCTCTTGTCTTGGTGGTGCACTCTACTAGACTGTAACCTGTCCATCGTGTGATGTTACTCTCCCACTTGTATCTCTGCGTACCTCTCACTCGCTTCCCGTTGACGTTTCCAACATCCCCTGTCTCTTGTCTTGGTGGTGCACTCTACTAGACGGTAACCTGTCCATCATGTGATGTTACTCTCCCACTTCCCCATCTCCAACATCCCCTGTCTCTTGTCTTGGTGGTGCACTCTACTAGACTGTAACCTGTCCAGCGTGTGATGTTACTCTCCCACTTGTATCTCTGCCTACCTCTTTTTTTAGCACCTCTTTATTTTTCTTCTTCTCTTTCCATAATGTTCTTCTTATTCTTCTATATACCCACATCTCAAAGGCGTCAATTCTGTCTTCTAATTGTTAATTTAATGTCCATATTTCTGATCCATACATTAATATAGAATAGATATAGCATTTTATAATTCTCATTTTTAACTTGTTTGTAATTTGTTTAGATGTTAATATTTTCCTCATGTCATTGAAGGTACTTTTAGCCATTCCTATTCTCCTTTTAACTTCTGTTTCACATCTGCCATCATTTGTGACTATGTGTCCAAGATATTGATAATGTTTTACCTGTTGTAGTTTCTCTCCATGTATGTATATGTTTAGCTCTTGTTCTTCTGTGTCTTTGCTGAATATCAAGGTTTTTGTTTTTTAGATGTTTATATCCAGTCCATATTCATTACTTGATTTATTAACTTGATCTATTAGTCTTTGTAGTTCATGTTCACTTTCTGCTAAAAGAACAGTGTCATCTGCATATCTAAGGTTGTTTATTATTTTCCCATTGATCTTAAGTCCTGGCATTTCTTCTATATTTTTAAAGATATTCTCTGTGTAGATATTAAATAGGCTTGGTGATAAAATGAAATGCATCCTTGTTTTACCCCTCTTTTTATTTCTATGTATGGTGAGTAGCTGTTTTCACACCTTATTGATGCAGTTTGTTCCCAATATACATTTCTAATCAATCTTATGTCTTTTCCATCTATGCCTATTTCGTGAAGACATTTTATTAATTTTCCATGTATTTTTAATTTTTTTAAATTTTTTAAATTATGAAAGGTAAAATAATCAGGGTTTTTAAAAAAGTGTTGTTAAAGAGGGAAATTCGTTAAAACCTGATTCATTGTAATGGGATTCCGCTGTACATTTCCTATGACTGACAGGCTATAGGCTGTGTGTCTAAGTGGGGGGTTCTAGACTTATAGGAGATAAAGAGTTACCTGGTACTCAAGATTTGATAACACTGTCAAACATTGTTTTCCATTCAACAGAGATGAAAATGGTCTCAAAGGTAGTGGTTCCTTTGATCAAGATGTGGAGAAAGTCCCCTTGGATGAGGAAACTGATAGCTTGGACTACGGTGACGATGACGGCAGCAAGTTCAATGAGGATGGGTCATTCATCGGACAGTACGGCCGCGGGGAGAAAGAAAATGACACAAATGCTTCATCGATAGTTTAACAAATTATTCATGCCTTGTGTTAGGCACCTTCCTGGGAGTACCACATTGCTCCTCCACCATGTTATGTGATATATGTTTATTTGCATGTTCTCAAACACAGACATTATCTGTCCGTGGTCAAATTTCATCCATAATCCAGCATCAATTTGTTCAAGTGGACGTGTGTGATTTTTGTTTTTCTGATTTAAATAACACAATAGTTTGCTAATCGTGTGTATGATGTGTGTATGCATGCATGTATGTGTGTAAACATGAATGTGGGTATGTATTTTAATGTTTCAAGTTTAGATATTGTGGCAATTATCATCATCTTTGTATGATGTCATTTAAAAAAAAATGAACTTAACAAATTATATGTCATACAGTATATATGGAACAATAGAGGCATTTATTTATGTTCGATTCAAAGAAGAAGGTAGCATCGGTAGTATAGTCAAGATTTTTTCTCTTCCCCCCCCCCCCCCAATCCCAACCAAAAGTTGTATCTAAGGAATTGAATATAGTATCCCGCCGAAGACGGATGTATATGACCATTGGCACAAATAAAACAGACTACATCCAACTGGAAATCTTATAGGACCATTTTCCAGTTACAAGAGAAATCCAGCGGAAGTTTGAGAAAGAACGCTGAAGAAGAAAAATATAATATTAAATATCATCTCATGAACTAACCTGCACACATGTTGTATTGGTTATTGTGGTTAGGTACCAATGTCCAGGCAAACCCATAAGTGTTGAGATGTTGAAGGATATATATGCTGATGGTTTCAGTAACTCACTGGTTAAACATATTCAGCCTCTTTTTGTGAAGAATAGTAACGTGACCAACCATGCATGTCATAATGGGTGATGATGGAGGATTTGGGGGGGGGGGGGAGCGGCTTCCCATCCGATAGGTCAAACAGTCTTAAATGTCAGATACACCTAAGACTGAAAGATGCAGACATCACACACAGAGTACCTATATGTTCTCATTGAAGATGTGTAGGTGCTCCCAAGTTGTATCAAATGTGTACAAGCATGTAGCAGTATATGAGTTTGTAAATATATGATGTGTAGTGGATCTATATGTGTGTGTGTGTGCTCATTGCTCTATATTCATATTGATAATTATCTACGCATGACTATTTCTAGCACTTGTGGACTGTGGCTGCTTTTACCATCTGTCAGTATTGTATAATCTGCCTCCAACTATCATGTCCTGTTCTCTTCTGTATATAATACCATTTATATAAGCTGAGTGTGGTACTTTTCTATCACAAATTTGTCCACAGTTAATTGAAATTATGTCAAAATATTGATAATAACATTTCAATGAAATCTTGTGGCTTTTAAAAAAATTGCCATCTGTGTAAGTGTATTTATGGAATCATTGGAAGTAAAAAAATGTACATCCCACAGAGAAAGTAAAAAAAAAAATATGCAGTGAGATCTGGTCCTCTGTGGCTCTAATTTCTGAGGGCCTTACCGAACTCAACAGTTAACTCGATGTCTGTCTTAACCGAATGATTATGGTGTTCTCTGATTCAGTGATGACAAAATGTATAAACTCGAAAACTTCAAAAATGTTGACATCATCACATTCTCAGAGTGGGTGAAAGAAATGTATCATTTCATCAGAATTTAAAAAAAAAAAAAGTTGAAATCAGTAATAGACTCTTGAGAACAGTATAATCATTGAGAAGAGTAACAATTGTGTATTTATTAGTGAATTGGAGGAAGATATGTGATATGCATCCTGATACTCCCATAACACAGAATTAATTATGTGAAACATATGGAAATTCATACACTGGTTATACTTTTGAAAGATTTGAGTGATTTTTGTTTTTACCAGCCAGAAATGTACCACTAGTCTATTTCTGCCATACATATTTGTGTTGTAATTTTCAAAATTTCATATAAGTTTTATACACACCGGCCTCCCTACTTCAGAATTTTAAAAAAGGTAATACTGCGTGAAATGTAACAATTGTACTTACTAAACCACAGGTTTTTAGAACATCTAAGTGGAATGTTCTAAAAACCTGTGTTTTATGTAAGTACAATTCAGAATTGAACAAAGTTTCAAAAATCCCAGTTTTGACAGTTCATAAAGTTAAAATTAAATAAAATGGCTCTATATAATGAACAATAATATAGTCTAGGATTTATCTTTTAGGCTGACTACAGTTTCTATAAATGTTGTAGCCTGGAATTTGTATCTAGCAATAAGTAAGAACAATTTCCTTGGCTTTGGTGTCACAGCTTCTCGTGAAAATGTTGGCTATTGTACAATTAAATTAAGTTACATCATCATAACTGTACCTGGATGAACTCAATAGACATTCTGATTTTATTTTCAATATGTTTGTTAGACCTCTAGATCCTAATTTTTATTGTTCTTTATTAGTCATTGATATTCCTGCTGTTTATAATTTTCATAACTAGCAACTCCACATTTCACTCCAAGTTTGTGCATGTGAGTCATTTTTCCCCATCTATCCATGGGGATAATGGGGAAAATACCATCTATAAACATATACTTCAAGAGTGTTCTGAGCATGAAACGCTGAGGCATACATATTGGCCAGAGGAAACAACACTGGAATCAAAGCTCTATGGGACACTGTATGAACTACAAAAGACAGTGAGTTTTATTAAGGAGACAGAATTACAGATATAGACATGTTTCAAGTGAACGAAAGAAGAAGAAATACCATCTATCATTTTTCCCATCTAACTTTCTAATTTGAGAACCTTAACTCAGTCTATCACGCTATTACTTTCTATGTTCAAAAAGTTAAATGCATTGATTCATTAATTTTACTAACATCACTGCATTATGAGCATAGAGTTAAGTTGCTCAAATCTGTTTGTTTGTTTTTTTCAGATGAAAAATAGTACAGTAGAATTCCGTTATAACGAATTGGTCACGTCTGACAGAATATGTGCATTATAACAGAAATTCGTTATATACAGCTATGAAAATTATTAGCATATGCTAGGTCCCTTTCAATTATTATTTCTCTTGTGCACTGTTTTCCATGAAGTAATCACTGCCTGTTAACTAAGAGAATGGTGTATCAATTTTCTTTCACCTCTCCTCTAAGTATCAGTTGTTTCTTTTGAAACAAATACACAGATCCAGTCTCCCTGCCAATTACATATACTTTCACCATTATTTCCTGTTTCTCTTTTAACCAGCCTAGATTTCATTCAAGGTCAGTGTAGCCTAGGCTTTCAGTGAACTTTCTTCCTTTTTTTAATAAGGATAGATGGCATTTCCTCAGACACCTGAGTTTTTAGCAAGCAAAATGAGGATTGTGTATTTTACTTGTGAATAGAATGCAACAATATCACAGCCAGGCTTCATTTGAACAGGCCTCGTAAAACCTGTGGGCTAAATTAGAAATCATCCTTCTAACTTGACGCATTTGATCTTTCCCATGACTTTCATTGGTTGTTGACACAAAGTAACCAATTCAATTACAGGAAAAGATAAATGCCTCACTTTAAAAGGATAGACCTGATAGAAACAGCGAGACCATATTTGGCACATGACCCTGTAAAATAAATTGGTAGCATATCCTATTCAGGACATAGCCATCAACCCAACATGTTTTGGCTGCAGTGATTTTTTTCAGGATGCCAAGTTTCAATGAGTTATTTCAAGTGAGAAATACTACTTATTATAATGCTGGGAGTGGATTTATTTACATTACTTTCTATATATCACAAAAACTCAAAAGATTACTCATAATGGACATTAAAAGACTGTATTTCATGGATGCCGCTATTTTGGAATAATTTAATATACTGGATGAGCTATTTATAATAAAACTATCTCAATGGTTGCAGTATTTCTGAAGTATAATGGATTCGATGATCATCAAAGTTGCTCACCAACAATATATGTAACGGAATTTTGATGAATGTCGAATTTGGTCAGTAACGTCTTCATTGGTTTAAGATCAGGAATGGTTGTGATCTTTTATCCCAAAAACCTATTGCCTTAGATCTTCTGCTCATGCTGGACATTTAGTTATCCAGGGAATGCATATATTCAAATTGTTAAGACTTGTGGAGACAGACACAGTGCACCACTAGCACAATAATCTATGCTAGCTGCAAGCAGAATGCTTTTATGGATTCTGATTCTGCGCTACAATCTCTATTGTGGTGTGACATGTCCTTAAGGCAGCTTTTGTGAGACTTCACCTTTCAACCCTTTCCTCACATCACAATGCATCCAATGTAACAATTTCCCATTGTGGGTAGTTTAATATTTCTAGTTCGGTCGGTGCAATGCTAGACTGCCCCACTCTCATGAGAACTGGAAAAGACTTAGTGTTCTCATATAGGCAGTGGTCTTGCTTGAATATGGGTGGGCTTGCCAAGGTTTAGTTTTTAAGCCACTTGTGGCATACTTATAGAACATCGACATGACAAGGAGATGGTGATAGAGTCAGTGAGGAAAATAGTATGCTAAAGATGATATAGACAGAATCATGCTGGTCACTTATACATTTTCCTGATTTGTGGCTCCCATTTCCATTTCTACAAATGATTTTGGGTGGAAAATTCCCTTCAACTGGAAATCAATCCTGGACTGTTAGGATGCCAAACTGTTAGACTGTGTGGCTTCTGGTTGAATACAATTAATAATTTAAACATTGCTTCAACAATGATTATGGAATTTCTAAAGGTAAAGGTATGTCCCATGGCAGCAACCTGCTGTCGGGGATGAAGATAACTCTTTATGTACTCAGCCGCAACAACTATTAGGTGGGGTGGCCAGTTCCCTTCCTTGCTTTCATGGAATTTCTAGGAACAACTTAAAGACTTAATTAATCTTGCTAGATGTTTCAGAAGTTCAATTTAAAATCCTTCTTGTACCCATCATAGCAACATGTCCCAGTGTATTTTATTAACCCAGTCTATAATGTACCCATCATAGCATCATGTCCCAGTGTATTTTATTAACCCAGTCTATACAATCTATCATGTACATTTCAATAGGAAAGTTTGCAGTGATAAATATGATGAAAGTAATTGATGTACAGTGTGCGCACACACGCAGAGAGAGAGTGGAATTCCTTTATAATAGATTGGTCTGAACAACCAAAATATATAATAACATAAATTAGCAGTATATATTAAATAATAAACTAATTGGGGATGTTGAAAAGCATTCTATACCAATAGTAGCCAAAAGGCAAATCATAAATTCAATCTTCATACCAACATTGTGTTATCAATGTCAGACATGGACACTAACTAAAGAATAGGAGAGAAAGCTTATTGAGTGTGAAATTAGATGTCTAAGAAAAGCAGTAAACAGAACAAGAAGAGATCATGTGAGGAATGAATTAGATTACAAGACTGTTGAAACAACAGTTTTTTTGTATTGAAAAACAGAGACTGAAATGCGGCCACTTATGAGAATTAATCCTTATGGGTCAGCAGCAAGAGCATACATCATGATAATTAAAACAGCAAGATGCAGAGGAATATGAATAAGAAGATGGATTGAAGGAATTACCAACATTCTCAGAGATGCCACAATATTACTGCATATCAAGCAACCAAATGTGCCATAGGCCGATAACTGATCGTCATTCATTGCTGCAACGACTTGCAGCTAAATCAGAGAAAAGAGGATAGATAGATAGATAGAAAAGTATTGCTCTGTGTTATTTAAAAGGAATTCCACTATACTTGCTAATTGATAAGTTCATTCTTCATTTATTTTTAAAATTAATTCTTTTCATAGCATATAAACTACATCATATAAAATCTTAGATCTTCAGACCACACAATACAATCTGACTTTTCAGAATTTTGTATTGGATTCATTATTGTTTATTTGTTAGCGTTTGTTCTCAAACTGCTGTTGGGTCTGTCTTGTAGCAGGACAATGGTCCTACTAGATTTCCAGCAGGAAATAGTCCAGAGAACAGACATGCATTTTGTCACTGTTTTATTTGCATTGATGGCTCGATATGGATTTATTAATGTACAAACACTGAACTTTCAAATATTCATCAAATAAATTGTATAGATATTTTTATTCCATTTCCTAATTTATATCAATGAGACTCTGATATTATTGACTTAGTTAGTGTCCACTTCTAGTTTATATTTACGTTAACAAATCTTTATATTATAGGGGCCATAATAATTACAGTAGAATGTCAATGAAGGTTTAATTGTAACCATATAGAAATAATATTGTCAGGAAATAAGTCGACACAACAGCAGTGTTAGAATATTTATGAATACCCCCATGTAATCCTTCTTAGTTCACTTTATGACGTGCATAATAAGTGACAATGTTACTATTGTGTGCTTCCTGTTTTGGGTGCAGTGATAGTCCTAGGAAATTTCATTAACATCGCTGATTAGCAATCCAAGAATGTACCTCCCACTGCCAATGGTACACACATTTTAGAGACATCAACAGCACCATCTTGATAACTTTGTATAAAATCATTTTTTATGTGTCAGAATGCATTTTCAGAATGAATTCTACAGTCCCAGTGTTATCTCAAGAGTTAATTCATGATTATTATATATTAAGGCATGGCATCATTTTCAACATAGTGCACAAATTTACCTGTCTCAAATTCAGATTTATTCAATAATTCACTCATAATCCATGTCGAATGACTGTTATTTCGTTGGTACAACCATTTTCGAATGACATACTTTCGTTGGTACAACCATTTTTGAATGACATCCTATCTCAGAGGAGCTATTTTTAGTAATACTTATTGCTATGAGTGTGCCATATTACTGAAGTATCATAGAACATCTGACTATTGTCAAATGTGGTCAGCAAGAAAATATACCAAAAATTTGACAGTTATTGAACTTGGCTAGCAAAGTGTTTATTGTCTTTTATGACAATGTTTGATAGAGAGCATTGGCCATGTTGTTACTTTGTTTTCAGTGACCTAGACAATAGTTATCCTTAGAACAGTTTCTAAATGAAGATATTACCAGACCCTTATGCTTAGCAACCATTGTAAAAATACGCTATTGTATTAGGACCTACCTGCCATAATTCTTAGACATCAAATTGAGTTTCAGTAAGTAAGCTTCACCACAATAGACACTGTTTGACAATACCAGTTCAAGATATTACATGTTCATATTTTGCACCTATTTGTAAGATTATACACTTTTCTGAGTGATATTTTGTTTCATTTTATTTGATTTATATAGGAGATATTCTTTTTCTACAAATTTCATTTTAATATACTCATTTTATTGTTCCATTTCTCATGAACACATTTTATTGTTCTATTTTTTTCTCATGTCTACCCATTTTATTGTTATATGTTCTCATATTCTCTCATTTTGACCCATTTTAAACATAATATAAGTTTTTATATAGGCCCAATTATATGTACCAAACTCACACTATATAAAAATATATGAATTCTGTTACCAAAGAATTATCTCAAGTCTCCTGAGTATGAAAGAAAGCTCTGAGAAACCTCCACCTCCCCACTGCACATAAGAAGCAAGAGATAATGACTCGTAATTCTTTAGGTTAGAAAACAAACGAACAAAAAAATCAAAGAACTATTTGTTGTAAGATATAGCAAGAGCAATCTGAATTTAAATGAGAAGATATAGACCTAATACTCAAAATAAGGGGGTTTCCAGTTCATTTCGTGGGGGGAAAAAACAAATATTTGTGTAAATATTCTAATAACCGCTGGTAATAACTGGTTGTCATGGTGCACTAATAAAACATATGATGTGCTAGCTATTCAACAATAGCAAAGTTAATCATGTTTCTATAATCTCTCTATATGAATTCAGCAATATGGGCACTAGATTATTACTACAAGATTTTCCCAACTTTGCTGTTTATAGAATGACAGTTTGGCCCACAGAAGAATCTCTACAAGCCAGGTTGTGGGGGAACCTACAACCTACAATAAACTGCTCTATACTTGGCCAAAATCAGACTAGAACCATAGTCATTGATCATAGATAATGATTTGCATAACATATAATTATTTTTGCACCATAATAGAAAGAATTTCTATAGATCATCATTTTAAGTGACTCTTGCCTTCGTCATTCCACTACGCCATCATTTTAGGGAACTTATATGAAAGAAAGAAGAGCTATTCATTAGGTACACAACCTAGGTCTACTTCTGTGCCTAATAGGCTTGTGGTTTTTACTAGAGGTAACAAGAATAACAAGATGTTATAATTTTCTTGCTAATGTCAGTTGTATATTTATCTAGTCAGTTGTCTGCAATGTATATCTGGAATGATTTAGCACAATATTGAATATATATTAATTATACATGCCATCTGTTCATTTTTCCAGTCCAGCAAGATATTTTCTTGATTTGTTGTACTCTATTCATTGTTTTAATTTTATGCTAGTAATTTCACATCCAGAACTCATCATTTAACATGACTTTTGTTTTGTGTGTAGTTCTGCATAGTAGGTTCATGTACATATACGCTAGCCTCTGTATTTGCATTGATGCTTTAAAGGGTATATATGTTGCTTTGATTTCATGATGAAATTAAATTGTCTGTGTTTTATACATGCATTATTATTTTGTGCTTTTATACTTGTGTCCCAGGATATTAAATGTAGCATATCTGGCAATTACAGCTCATTTAGAATGTGGCCTATATGGCAGTTACTCCTGCAGCTCACACACACCACACCTATCAAATTCTAGAAGTACTCATGCTGTATTCCGACACTAAATTCTATGTAAAAAATACTTTACATGGAAATACTAAAGATCAATACCAGGAAATGAAAAAGCAGACCAACTGGCTAAGGAAGGTGCTGCCGAAGACCAACCAGATATACCAATCACCTACCATCAGAAAAAACAGATGATCAAGTCAATAAGAAAGCCACAAACACCAACACAAGATGACTATCATATGAACAGACCAGAACAAGTTATAATTCTACGTCTCAGAACAGGACACAACCGACTCCGCAGTCACATGTATACAAAGTTCAAGATTGGCAACACGGCCATGTGGACAGGCAGCACAGAGTGCCAAACATATACTTCAAGAGTGTTCTGAGCATGAAACGCTGAGGCAGAAATATTGGCCAGAGGAAACAACACTGGAATCAAAACTCTATGGGACACTGTATGAACTACAAAAGACAGTGAGTTTTATTAAGGAGACAGAATTAAGATATAGACATGTTTCAAGTGAACGAAAGAAGAAGAAGAAGAACTAAAGATCAATATTCAATTAAACCCAAAGTATTTACTGTAAAAAATATGGAGAATCTGTACTAGTTGACAGAAATGAGCGACCACTCCTCCAGCAACATTGTACTCCCCAGCCACAGATCTTACAGAACACACCACTCCTCCAGCAACATTGTACTTCAGCAGCCACAGATCTTACAGAACACACCACTCCTACAGACACACACAGAACACCTCACTCATATTATATCAACATATAGCACATCTCCACACATAGCACAGATCACTCCTGAAGCCACACATAGCACACCTCACTCATACAGCCACACATAATATAGCACATACCACTCCTACAGTCACACATCTTATAGCACACCCCACTCCTACAGTCACACATCTTATAGCACACCCCACTCCTATAGTCACACATCTTATAGCACACCCCACTCCTAGTCACACATCTTATAGCACACCTTACTCCTACACTCACATATCTTATAGCACACCTTACTCCTACAGTCACACATCTTATAGCACACCTTACTTCTACAGTCACACATCTTATAGCACACCTTACTCCTACAGTCACACATCTTATAGCACATACCACTCAATCACTTTATATCACTTAATATCAATTACTGCACAATAGAAATTATCTTTCTAAATGTGTTTTTATATAAACAATTGTTCACAATTGAACATTGAGCCAAGGATACATAGGTAACATGAGTGACAAGGATACATATATGAGTGGTCCTGGGTTCATTCCCCAGTTGAGGCGGAAATGTTTTCAGATCGCAACGGCTCCCAGGTCGACCCAGCCTTAAATGGGTACCGGATTAATCCGGGAAGTAAAGACTGCGAGGGAGAGGAGATGGCTACCGCCCTCATTTGCAGAGCCTGTGAAATGTGAGATCGCTAACATCTCACACCCCTACGGCATTAATAAATGCTATGGGTTACTTTACTTTACTTACATAGGTAACACATACTAGTCATTCTGAAATATCTATGCTTATGTGAAATAGCTATACTATATGTGACATTGTATAGAAAATACTATTAGCAGGTGCAAACATGTTGACAGTGAACAGAGAGAGAGAGCTACCTGGTTTACAAGAGAATTCTGTACAGGGATGTATTTAAATATAATAATGTCAATATAAATCAGATATTCAAGTAAGGAGAGTTGCCTATGTGAAGAGAATTATGGAAGACTTGGACAAAGGTTGTTACTAATTGGCAAAGACTTATGAGGCATATTTTATTTTAATTGGGTGTGATACAATGTAGAAATGATGACCAATTGAACATGTAAATAATGTCACTAAAATCTAGTCTTATATGGCATCTCATATATATACATATATATATATATATGTATATGTATATACATACACACATAGTGGAATCCCTCTGTAGCATATACTTATTATAATAGAATTCATTATATAACAATACTTTTCACAATTCCTAATTAGTTTATTCTTTAATATATATATATATATAATTGTATATAGCCAACTGTGGTATTACATACCACATATTTTGCCAGACCAGACCAATTTTGTTATAAAGGGATTCCAATGTTTATCATGATCAACCATGCAACTGAGGCGAGCCAATGAGGTGAGCAGAGTGCTATAATGACCTAAAATGTACTTACTGAAGTTGCAAGGCAAATAGCTGCCAGCTGAACTGACCTGGTTCAAATTATGTCTGCTGCCTTCTGATTTTTGTGTAATGACTGACAGTTCTGTACAAAAATCTTGGAAAGATCACTAAATTCTTTCTCTAATAGTGTTCTGTCATTGTTTTTCTTCTATTCATCTGCCTTCATTATCCAAGACAGATACAGATCCAAAATGATCTTTGATATGCTGCATGGATCTTGGCACATGAAAAGATCCATGGTATCTTATGTCAGCAGTTTTACATAGGTCTAGAGGTGTACTAACTTTACATAGGTCTAGAGGTGTACTAACTTTACATAGGTCTAGAGGTGTGCTAACTTTACATAGGTCTAGAGGTGTACTAACTATGATCCTTGAACCAAATGTGGCCTTCAACGTAATTTTTACTAGCCCATCAGACTGATTTAAAGCTAGTGTTGATACACTGGCTCCTGAGCTCAGAAATTATCAAATCACAAACTATCTTAGCGAAACTGGCAACTACATTGCTACATGAAGGATTATGTCAAACATTTAATGTTAATAGATGAAATCAGTATTAATAACAACTATATAGACAAAGCTGCTGATAGAAGAGTCCATAAGAAAGATTTGACTTTACATGCAAGTTTTTTTATGTCCATAAGCATTTTATGGCAGCTAGTGACAATGTCTTCTGGAACTTGAAAGAACTATGATACAAAGTGAAAAAAAAAGCTTGTTACCTCCATCCTAAAAGAAAATTCCAGAATTTGTTTGAAAATCCAACAATTTGACTACATCTCATCCCAAACTTGAAGAATCTCAGAGCTTACCCAACAATTTGACTATATAAGATGCCCAACTTGAAGAATCTCAGAGCTTACCCAACAATTTGACTATATAAGATGCCTAATTTGAAGAATTTCAACCCAAATTTGAAGAGAGCTTATCCAACAATTTGACCACACCTCAACCCAAATCTGAATAATTTCAGAGCTTACCCATCAATTTGACTACATCTCAACAAATATCTGAAAAATTTCAGAGCTTACCCAACAATTTGTGTCATGACAGTAAATGGTCTCACAAACACTGATAAGAACAAACTGACATAAGAATTAGACTTATATACAACACTAATACAAATAAACTAAACAAGTTGACACAAATACATTTTAAATGCAAGACCATAATTTATTTAGAAGTATACTACACACGTGTGTTGAATGGGAGCACATAATAGGGACACAGTTACCTGCCAAGCATGTAATAAGAAGTGACTAAGGAGGTTTTGTGGTTAAGTTGGCTGCCCCAACCCATACAGGGCGAAAGTGACCCAGAAGCCATGCTGGTCAGATGTGTTAGGTCGAATGTGCAGATGTTGCTGCTAAGCTGTAGACCAGAGCACAATACACTCCATTCATTGGATTACATCCTGCTGATCCACAGGAATTTGAGAACAAATACAGAAGGTCTGTTAATGTTACAGATGATATCAAAACTCAACATGTCAGTTGTTTCCACCAAAAATTCTTTATCAAGATTCAAACACACACACAGACTTGGAGTCCATGTAATCCTCAGCGTATTCTTTTTTCAAATGTTTGGGTGTGTCCCCTATCTTATCTCAGCATATTCTTTTTTTTTCAAATGTTTGGGTGTGTGTCCCCTACCTTATCTCCACATATTGTTCTATCAAATGTTTGGGTGTGTGTCCCCTACCTTATCTCCACATATTGTTCTATCAAATGTGTGGGTGTGTGTCCCCTACCTTATCTCCACATATTGTTCTATCAAATGTTTGGGTGTGTGTCCCCTACCTTATCTCCACATATTGTTCTATCAAATGTTTGGGTGTGTGTGTCTCCCTATCTTGATAAAGACCTTTTGCTAAAAAAGTCAATTTATTCAATCTTGTTTTTGCTTCTTTGTAAAACTGTTATTTAATCCATTTAATATTTGTTTAAATTATAAATATTTACAATATGGTACAATATGTTACTGTAGTCTTAAATTTGTTCAAATAACATACTCGTACAAATAATATACTCGTACAAATAACATATCCATACAAATGACATACTTATACAAATAACGTACCTGTACAAATAAAGTGCTCATACAAATAACATACTCATACAAATATTTTGTATAAGAAAGTACCCATACAAATATTTATTTGTTAAATGGGAGATTAAAGCCTCTGGCTGAGTCACAACTCTTTCAACCTAAAACAAAAGTCTATGTTGGTTATATCAGGCCGTGTTGGCTTTTATCTATGTGTGACCTTATGGTCTGGGAAAACCTTGCATGTAATTATTGCCAAAGACAGTCCATAGTACTATTCCTCTTCTGTGGTGAGCTTCCCTCTGATCGAGTGGCTGGAAAAGCTGTAGAGAGAGACCTGAAAAAAGAGTTGGGAGGTCCTGAAAACTTCTGAAAGGGGATGATAGTTTTAACTCTAAGAAACTTGAAGACTGGTTTAGAGAAGAGATTGGACAAAAACATGATGACACTACTGTATGCTGGGCAGAGATCACAATCATGACAACAATCACTCACTTATATTATAGTGCATAAACTTTTTTAATTTGGACTTTGGTTCTGGTTATAAATTGTTTAATTAGTTTTAGAAAACATGGCCAAGCAACTTTCCTAGGCTATAAGGGATTTTATCATTTAAATAGTAATCTTTTAGGAGTATGAAATCTTCAATTGTATTTTGCTCTTCACATATTGATTCAAGTATTTTATGTAATGAGGTTACCAGTCTTAAGTCATAGTAGTACCGGGTTCGTAATAGGGTGTGTAGTAATACCAGGTTCGCAGTAGTACCGGGTTCATAAACAGTGCCCAGAAAATCATTACATCAAAAAATTGCTAGGTTAGTTCCTGAATAGGATATGCTACCAATTTAAAAAAACAATTATCTGGATGCCCATGGAATGTAGTGATTAGCAGCTACATTTAGGGCAATATCTGACAAAAATATCATTATTTTCTGCAGGTGAGATCGCTAAACATATTCACAACAATGTATAACAAAGAACATTAAAATAAATAAAAGAAAATTTTTTAAAGTGATTTCTGACAAAATAATCATTCATTATGACTGAAAATTTCAAACACATTTTATTTATTTTATTTACAAACTTTTAAATGGATTTTCGGTTCTTTCCTAGTACGCAGGTGCCAGTAATTTAATGAATATAACCCAACTTTTACGAAATGTGTAGCGAAATATAAGGCAAGGTAAGGGGAGAGAACTGGTACTGGAAAACAGTTGTAGCAGACAACGATTATGACTACTGGCTGTGGAATGCAAGTAAATGAATATGAGTTAGGTGGGATGTGGGAAGGGGTAGAATTTTCCAAAACATTTTACTTGCTGTCTTTCGATATGCACAATACATGGTTTACCAACTCTTTTCCTAATTTCTTCATTTCTTATTTTATCTAATGTAGTAACCATTGTTACTTTTCTCTAGCATCTATGCATACACCCACCAAAATGTAGCATTTCGACGAAGCATATTAAAATAGTTGGTGCATCAATCAGTCATTAGAAACAAAACCAGTTCTAAAAAATGAATACAATGTTTACATTTTGCTGCATTCATGACATTCATTCACATAGGCGTAATGTTTTTCTGCACTCGCGACATAGGCCTAATGTTTACATTTTACTACAGGTAACTAAACCAGTTTTGTCATGTTTAAATTTTACTGTAAATTTTGCCTACAATAATTTTGCGACCTAGGCCTAATGATTTGGTTGGCAACAGGTTGTTGAAACTGGTGTGTTAAAAACTAGAAACCGGCATAAATTATTAAAAACGTGAAGTCGGTATATTGAAAAGTGTGATATCCGGCACCCACATACTAGGAAAGAACCGGATTTTCTAATCCGAAGCTGTAAAACAATGGTTGGCAAGCAACCCGTGGTAATGGAAGATAAGTATGCTCCAAGTTGTCATTAAGGTGCTAACCTCATTATTTCAGATTTTTTACTGTTGCAGGAACATATTTGTAGCTGATGTGCGTTCATTCTAAAAAAAATGGTAGGAAAAATGTATTTTCTATCTATGCATACTTTGACAGAACAGTTTTCTAACATTGATCTGGTGTCTACATATTTCATTCTGTCAATTCTGGTAGCATTACTAACTTACTGTCCAAGATTTACACATACATAGTCCAGTTTTAGCTCATCAACTTACTGTCCAAGATCCACATACCTTCTCTAGTTTTTGCTCATCAACGTACTGTCCAAGATCCACATACCTTCTCTAGTTTTTGCTCATCAACTTACTGTCCAAGATCCACATACCTTCTCTAGTTTTTGCTCATCCACTTACTGTCCAAGATCCACATACCTTCTCTAGTTTTTGCTCATCAACTTACTGTCCAAGATCCACATACCTACTCTAGTTTTTGCTCATCAACTTACTGTCCAAGATCCACATACCTTCTCTAGTTTTTGCTCATCAACTTACTGTCCAAGATCCACATACCTTCTCTAGTATTTGCTCATCAACTTACTGTCCAAGATCCACATACCTACTCTAGTTTTTGCTCATCAACTTACTGTCCAAGATCAACTTACTGTCCAAGATCCACATACCTACTCTAGTTTTAGCTCATCAACTTACTGTCCAAGATCCACATACCCACTCTAGTTTTAGCTCATCAACTCATTGTCCAAGATCCACATGTATACTTTAGTTTTGGTTATCGTTCTAAGACACACACACTGGCATGTTCTAAATGCTTGCATAGATCTTAGAAATAAATCCAAACAGATCTTAAATCATTCTCAAATTGTATATAAAAAGGCAGATGGAAGCTTGTAAGTTTACTTAGCACCATCTTAGATTTTGTTTGGCATTTAGATGGAAGTAAAATTTAACAACTTTCACATAAAAAATGGAAATGTTGAACAATCACAATATAGACCTATACATACAATTTTCATTGATGGATATGTGATTTGTTTGGCCGTGTTCATTTTTAGCAAAATGATTCCAGCTGAATCTTTCATGCAACAAGGCAATAGTCATACTAGATTTCCAGCAGGATGTAGTCCAGAGAACAGAAACTTGCTGTGTCATCGTTATTTGCGCAAATGCCCTGACACACCCAACTTTGGCAAAATATTTGGTTTGATTTTGAGATTAATGGACGGCATCATCCATTGTAATAGAAGATGATGTAGAAATACAGCAAACGTATGCTAAGCTGAGAAGAGCTAGTGAGAACATGGAGGGACATGATCTTAAGTAACAATGGGAAGGAAATCTAAAATATGTCCATTAGGTATTAGGTATGTTGATTATCATCTTTGCACACCAGACACATCCATAGGTGCTCTGATCTCCGCTTCAGTAAATCTCTCAGGGTTATAAAAGCTGATTGTTCCGGTTCTTTGTTGGTTCACTACCCTTTTTGAAATCTTTGTCATGTGTTCTCTTCAGGCCATGCCCATCCTCACTCCCAATTCTTAATATTGACTCATGCTTATTCATCTCAAAATCCTCTGATCGTGAAGACTCACGAAGAGCAGTATGTGTACTCGGTCCATAGGCTGACCATCTGTTGTGGTGGCGAGACCGGCTAATTTGTCGGCCCGTTCATTTCCCTCCATCCCCGCATGACCGGGGACAAAAATAAGCGTGAGTTTTCATAATAAGCATAATAGTGATGCCCATATTTTATCTCTCCAATGACTCCGCCCATTCCCTAAGTACATCACCTGTTTTGACTTTCTGAATCATATTCAGTGAATCACTTAGTGTGCATGCATCAGAATAGGTTTGCAATTCCAGCCAGTAAAGTGCCTATATGTCCATACTAAGACATCAACCTTCTGGGAAGAAAAGACTAGAGTATTATTTTTTGACTTTGTACACATGTACATTTTAACAATCACCTGAACAGAATTCAACCACAACACACATCAGGGTGCCGGCTGTGCACACATCCCTATGAAACAATTGATCACCACCTTTTTGAATGTCCAGAGCTGGATGATGCCAGGAAAATGCTTCTCCCTCCAATGCCAGATAAATGGAACACAATATTTGGAACAAAACAACAGCTCACACAAACACATGCATTTATAACACAATGGTATTGGCTCAAAGTGCATGAGTCCATAGACCATTGGAACAGTAACCAAAGTAGCAGTCTATGGCATGACGTGACTAACTTATAATGACATGATTTAAACAAGTTTACAAAATATAGGTTGGTTGGTTGGTTGCTGATTCATTGGTCTATGAGTTAATGCCATTTGACCCACATAAAATATAGGTTGGTTGGTTGGTTATATATCTGGAGAAGGGCACACGATCTCAAGGTAGCCAAAAGAAGCGCTACAAAGACTCGTTAAAGAACTGACTAAAAGTCTTTGAAATAGACCACAATACATGGGAAGAACTTGCACAAAATAGATCTACATGGCATTCTACAATAAAAAAGAGCACATCATCTTGTGAAATTAGGAAAAATGCAGCAGCTCAAAAGCGGAGAGCTGATCCGTCTACTGTCGTCATTCCATGTCCGAACTGTCCAAGGACATTTACAGCTCGAATAGGGCTCATTAGCCATCTACGAACTCATAACCAAGGACATAACTAAAATTGAATTTTCAAAAGGATGTAACAAATGGTCATCATCATCATGTGATGGACGAACAACAAACAAACAACATATATAAAAGAATGAAAAAACTATGACTCTGGCCAAAATTCTGCATGAAGAGTAATGAACTGTAAAAAAACATGCCAAGACTGCATGTTTCCCATCTCGGAGATGGTGCTTGAGGCTGCATGACCTTTTGTTGCCTAGTCATTTACAGGATGAGTTTTTTTTATTTACACTTCCCAAGCCTTACCAGATGTTGAACCCTGGACCTCACTGTGGTGAGACCAATGCTATAATCTTTTGGCCATGCAGCACACTTAAAGAGTAAACTAGTGGTAAATACAAGAAAGTATTAGACGAGATTTTAACTAGGTCTGTTCTGCTGACACCAATTAGCATTCGCAACATGAGATATAATCTCTCGTCTGCTTCTTGCCTTTTTTTCCCCAATGATTTTTCAAAACATCCTAATAAAAGTCAACATTTGTCCGGCAGCAAATAAACAAACTTGCAGGATATCAAGAACCACTTTTGGCAGTGGTGAAACAGCGTAAACTTGTTTGGTTTGGACATGTAACGAGACACGACTCGCTTTCTAAAATTATTTTGTAAGGAACAGGCGAGCTTGGAAGGAGGAGAGGGAAACAGTGAACATCATGGATTTATAATATCAAAGAATGGACTGAGCATGATTTTTGTACTCCTCCAAATGGCCGAGGATAGAGATGTTTGTAGGGCTTTTTGTGTCGATGTATTCAGTGTGACACCCCTACGGTTATGACCCTTAACATAACCCTAACAGGTTATGGGTCTTATTATTAATGAAAGTCAAAATAAATAATAAAGGTCAGTTTGAAAGTATTCAATGTCAATCAATCAAGTGCCATGCTGAGTGGCGTAGGAAATCATGCTTCTCTACAACTCTCCTTCTCTTGTGCTGTTCAGTTCATTTGGTGACTTCTTTTTGTGCCACAGTGACAACCATCCAGAAATGTATCTCTTTGTCTTCCTCTATCTCTTCTCCCCTTGATCTTTCCGGTGGTTACTAAATGTTAAAGTTTTACTTTTCTCATCACATGCCCTAAAAATCTTGATTGTCTGCTTCTACCGGTAATTTTTGTTATAATTTGTCATTTTACTCCAGCATCTCTGAGGACTTCTACATTAGTTCTCTTGGCTGTTCATCATTTTTCTTAAAATCCACAACTCAGATGCCTCCAGCTATATCTTAGGCACTTCTGTTTACTGCCCATGCTTCGAATCCATAAAGAAGGATTGACTTAATATAACATTCTGGCACTAGAACTCGTGTATGCATTGATATTACTCCATTGCATAGAATGTTTCTCATTTTTTTAAATGTTGATTTGGCCTGTGCCATCTGATGTTAAAATATGCCAAGATACTTGACTTTATCCGCTTGATTTAATTTTGCATCATTGATATTAATACTGATTTAATAACATAAGATCCGTATACACAACCAGAGGAAGACCTAGAACAAGATGGATAGATAAAATCAAGGTGACACATCTGGTCTTGGATAGACAGCTAAAGCTCTCATACACTTAATGGTAAGTGTGGATATTCTTACCATCACCCACCTGGGAATAGATAATAGGCAATATATATTAATACTGCATTTTGGCAGAGTGTATTTCTTTGAAACAATCATTACTTCTGTTTTCTTCTTGTTCAGACTGAAGCCTTTGTTTTCACCTTGTGCTACCATGTCTAATAGGGCTTAGAGTTTTTGTTTGCTTCCGGTAATCAGATCTGTATCATCAGCATATTTTAGATAATTCAGATTGTTACCTCCAACTGCTATTCCTAGCACGCATTCTATGATTCAAGGAAGAACTGCTGTACAGCTGCTTATTGCCACTAAAGAAGTCCCATAAAAACCAAGCCCAGATCAACAGATACCGAATCATAACTAAGCAAAATACCACGGAAAACTTATTGAGAAGATTGTTGCACACCACCTCGCCTGAGACGTGGAAGAGAGCCGCATATTACTGGCACCCTCGGAGGTTACAGGCGTCAGAAAGAAACATGGTGCAATGCCGTTGTTTTCGCCTACGACATGTTCTAGGGCTTCCATGCAGGTCTGGGAACGTGTGTTGTCACGATTGACTTGGAGTACGCGTATAACAGAGTGGTGCTCGAGTACCTCATCAGTATGCTCTTGCTCCTTAATGTTGACCCTTGTGTCATCAGATGGATATTGGCGGTGTTGCTCGAGAGGAAGGTAGCTCTCAGGTGTGGTTGTTGGACATTAAACTCATATCAATATGTACATGGATCTCCCCTATCACCCGTATTTCAATGTCTGCACCATGGCAATCAAACAGCAGCAGCCCGACGGAAGAGCGTGTCTTTTGCTGACAATATCCTGATATACTGACAGGGAAGGGTCTGACAAAAACTGTCAAACTCCAGAATGAGTTTGACTGTATCGCCTTCTAGTATGATGATTCGGTGGCACTGCTCAACTAAAAGAAGGCTGCGGTAACATGGTAACAATCACATCGTAAAGTCTGTGACACTGACGTTGGAGATGAGAGGGTACAATGTAATCAGGACCTCCTCCTTACAATACCTGGGTGTGCAATTTGATTGTAATCTGTGTTTCTGGGAACATGATGATTATGTTATCTCAAAGGCTAACAAAGGTCTTTCAGCTCTGAGAGTGATGGCAGTGTGATACTAAACAATCACAACTCGTAATCTTATATGAGGCTTTTGTCCTCCATGTCATTGAATATGCAGGAGCCACTATCACCGTCAGCCACACAGATTGAGAGATTGGCGAGAATGCAAATTGAAGTGATGCAGATCATCCTTGGTTGCATAAGAGACACGCCCTCTGTGGCTAGGGGGTTTCACCTTGATTTTCCGAGCATCGAATTCGCTTAACTTGAATATTTGGATAAGTAGCGCCTGTGTGTTGCCGGCCCAAAAGGGGAATAAAAAATAGCAACACTGTTTACCTTCCACCCATGTCATAAAAGGCGACTAAGGAGGTTATGGGATGGAGTTGGTTGTTCCATCCCATATAGGGTCCAAAGCCATTTGAAGTGAGATGTGTCAGGCCGAAAGGCGCAGATATTGCAGCAATGCTGTAAACCATGACAACGCATTCCATTCTCTGGACTACATCCTGCTAATCTGCAGGAGTTTGAGAATGAATGCAGAAGAAGAAGGATAAGTAGAACCTAAAAGTGAATATCGACTACATAAATGTTGATGTTTAAGTTGAACTGTTATGAAAGAAAATTTGTTTAATCAGCCTGGAAAGTAATGTGAAATCTCCCACCTACTATCATTTCCCTACATATCCTCCACTTTTCCAAGACCTTCGGACAGACATTATCGCACTCGCTCATGTCTAACTCTCCCATACTTTTCATTGGCCATCTATGTACAGCGTGTCACTAGCTAATGAAAATCATGGTAGAAGCGGGATATGGCCTGAGATTGTGGCGTATCGTAGGCTTGATATTATTTGCGTGATATCAACGATGGCGGTTGTGGTCGAAAGCCTACTACTGTAACATTAAAACAAAAGATTGAGTTATTGGATGAGGTTAACATAGTGGGAAGAAGTGGATATAGCTAGAGCATATGGATCTAAAAGATTGACACTTTCTGGATTTTTAAAGCATAAAGATCGTGACAGAAAATGTTTTCCGAATATCAAATGAACAGTGACAAACAGCGAGCCCGAACATCCACGTCTGATTTTGTTGATACTGCTCTTTTAAAATTATTCACCGAGCTTTGGGAACATTTTTTGTCTTTAAGCAGGTCATAGAAAGACATTTTTCACAGGCCACGAAGCAAAGCAAAATCACATGTTTGTTTAAATTAATTTATAAATTTTCATATGATTGTAATATAGTAAATATTCTGCTTTCTAAAATAATGAAGTATTTCAGCATTCTCATATTGCATTGCTACATGTAGATCTATTTACTGTATTTGTTAACTTATGGTATTTCTTACGTGGTACAATTGTTTTACTCATTGCTACTGCATGGTAAATGTTAAAAGCAGCAGTTGAAAATACCCTGCAATACTTATTACAACTGTTCAATCAAATAGGGCCTATGGCTGAAAGAAACACCACCAGCACAATGGAAGGAAGGGATTATTTTCAAACTCCCCAAAAAAGAAGACCTAACCGATTGCAACAACTGGAGAGGCATCACATTACTCTCAATACCAGGACAGTGTTCTGTAGTATGGTGGTACTGGAAAGAAGTAAAACATCAATAGACAGAAGATTAAGAGAGGAATAGGCAGGATTTAGCCCAAACAGGTCATGTGTTGACCAAATATTTACACTCAGGACAATAATAGAAGAATCAGTAGAACACCAATCACAGCTGATTATAACATTTGTTTGCTTTCAAAAGGCCTTTGATAGTATACATAGACCTCCACTCTGGAACATTCTTGAAATATATGGATTCCAACCGAAATACGTGAACATTATAAAAGCATTTTATGATCACTCACGATGCTCTGTAAGAACAGAAGCTGGCAATTCTGAATAGTTCTCAGTAAATACAGGAGTGAAGCAAGGATGTGTCATGTCACCAATGTTATTTAGTATTACAATGGATTGGGTCATGCGAAATTGCACAGCAGATAAAAATCGTGGTATTGAATGGCTGAAAAATAAAATTCTTGAAGATCTTGACTTCGTCGATGACCGGATCATATACAGGAGTGATGCAGTAATTCTGGAGCTTTTGTTAATCCATCAAAAGCATCAATAACATGGTTTTCTCTAAATAATCACATAGTAAACATGTCCATGCCATTGGTTATCTTGTTATGGGATGTCCTTGAGAGAACCAGCACAATGAAGTACTTGGGGGTTATGTTGGACCAAAGACTGAGTTTCAAAGATATGTTGATCATATCATTGTAAAAGCTTATAAAGGTCTTGCGGCGATGAAAATTATGGCTGCTGCTCAATATGAACACAGGCTGATATTTCTGCTCTATCAGGGATTGGTGGTAGTGGTGGTAGTGGTGGTAGAGTACGTGCTGGAGATTCAGACACTGAGTCAGACCCAAACAGAATGATTGGATAGAATCTAGAATGAGGCAATGTAAATAATTTTAGGGTGTACAAGAGATACACCATCATGGGCAATGTGATACTTACTTGATTGAACAACTGCAAAGCAAATAATACAAATGTGCAGGGTGCTGGACTACCTACAAATCACAGCTGATAAAGAGCACCATCCACACCCTGAAATTAGGGGATGGTGTCCAACAGTGGTGGAGTCGGAGGTGATCGCTCTGATCGGCATGAATTTCAGGGAAGGTGATATGATTATATATACAGAGGTGTCGATTGAGAGACACATCAGAAGTGCATGTGCCTTCACTGCTCAAAGGAGGGGGAAGACCATCAGGGAGGAATATGGTGCATTTGCTCGAACGAAAAGCAGCTCGGACAAAATGGAGATTTTGGCAATAACCAAAACTTTGAAATGGGTGTGCTCGCAGACTGTGACACATGTCTGTATGCTCAGTGACTCGATGAGCGTGATTGTGAAAGTGCAGTCAGGGTACATTCGGGAACAGTGGCTGGATGCGGTGAAGAATTCCTGTGTGCATAAAGTGACTTTTATTTTTGTTATGGAACATACGGTAGTCTAGGATAATGAGAAAGCAGATACATTGCCCTCACACGTGGCTACTATGACTGTTGGCGAAGCGATGGATCGGGCAGATATTTTGAATGCCCAACGGGATAACACACAAACAAATGACAGCGTAAGTGACAATGACTCTTGTTCCATGACTAGAACATGACAAGAATAAGGGAGCTTGGTTTGAAATGTGTCGCTAGAAAGCAGCGGTTTCGTGGGCGAGAAAGAATGATGGTCAATCAATGGCGGATACACTCAAGAAGAGAATTTAGCTCCTATAGACTTGTCCGGAGTGCAGTGACGATGATCAAATGACTAACTAAGCAATTTAGTTTATCTAACATTTCTATCATTTGTGAATGCTTCATCTTGTCAAATGCTTTTCTATAATGTATGAAGCACAAGTACAGGTCATTTTGTTTATTGAGGTCATATTGCCCTCTCCATCAATGTTTGTATTATATATAGAGCATTGCTTGTGCCTTTTCTTTCCACAGCTTCACATTACTCCTCTGCAATTTCTGGTTTTAATTTTTCCTCTTATTCGTCTTATGCTTATACGAAGTAGAATCTTGGTCATCTGACTCATAAAGCTGATTGTTCAGTGGTCTTCATATTGTACTGCCCCAGGTTTCTTCGGTAAGACTAAATATTGATTGCAATAAATCAGATGGACTATCGCCATTGTTATAGATGTCATTTAGCATTTTGATGATTATTTCTATGCCATACTCTCCCAGGACTTCTGCTTCCTTTGCAATAGTATCTGGTCCAGAAGTATTCAATGTAGCCTGTGTATATTCTAATAATCTGTACAAGCTGAAAGCATGATGTCTGCCTGTCATTGGTAGAAAATGTGCTTGTTCTAACACTAGGAAACTAAACTTATTGGGTGTTTTTTCTGTATTAAACGTTATCCCTGTCCGCATATCCTGTACCTATTTCCGATCAACAGTATAACCTGTTAGGGTGGTATTCGTACATGCCATGTTGGAAATGGAGTCATGTACTCGCACCTAGTCCTATTGAAGATTTATGACACACTCTGGGCTCCCATGTACAAGCTGTGCACATTACAGAACCCTTGGAACTTCAGAAATCAATAAGAGCAGATTAAACAAATCTCATCTCTAGGTAGGCTAATGAACTTCATAATCTCTAAAAGCACAAAACTATCACAAAATATTGACATTAGCACTAGAAAATCTTGCAGATGCTACAGTGCTTGTGTTCTGCTGTTAAGATCTTCCTGTGTAAAAATGAGATCAGATCACAAATAGCTACTGGTCAAAGTGCAATGATAAACTCTTTCCTCGTCTGCATTCACTTTCACTCAAGGTTAGCAGGATGTAGTCCACAGAAAGGAATGATTTGTCTCATGGTTTATAGCTTGACTGCAATATCTGTGCGTTTCAGCCTGACACATCTGACTTCAGCATGTTTCTTGGGAAACTTTGATCTATAGCATGGGACAGAGAACTCCAAACTCAAGCACTTTTTATCACACTAGTCATATAGTGGTCATGGCACGCATGGCAGGTCATGTTGCTATTCTGTGCTCCCCTTTCAGGCCCTGGCAACACATGGAGGCCCTGGCAACACATGGGTGACAGAACAACAATATTGTCTCAAATATTTACAGAATTAACTTCATTGTAATCAGATTTACCCATATCTACTCTGCCCCTCTCAACAAAGCAGAAAGCCACGTTCCTAGAGTACCATACATAGCACATAAGTGTAGCTTCAAGAAATAATACTCTTTGTATACTGACAAAGAGAAAAGTTGCTAGATGGACTATTATTGTGGTACGGTAGAAGTTCACCAACCGAGCTTATTGACAACACAAGAGACAGAGTCGTGAAGAAACATTATCGTCTACGCCATTCGGCATGGCACTTGATCAATTAATTGATACTGACAAAATTCACATATAAACAACACACAATGGCCAGGAATGGACCTAGAACTCATGAACACCGAGTCAAAGGGCATGAGCCCACAGAATGCTGGATGACCAACCAACCAATCAAAGTCTAGTTGTTGATATTAAATAAAAAGATTTACATTGCTAGCCGCCATTTTGACAAGAATGTAACATGCAAAACATAAGAATAACAATAAATATAAATAGGTCGCATGCATTCGATGATCGCAGAATTTAAATCAATTATATCCATTCTGAGCATGAAATAAACTGCATTGTATCTACACTGATCAAGCAATAGCAATTGTCTATAATACATCACCTTATTCATTCTATGACAGCTCCTTTATGCCATACATTCATCACATACAAAAATCTGGGAAGCACGCACATAACTGTATTCATTACATCAATAATGGTCCCACATAATATAACAGTTTCATTTTGAAGACAAGCACATAAATTAATCCATCGCTGGATGACATCCACATAACATAATAAATAATATTTGAAGCATGTTCTGTACAGCATTACCATTCAACTATTGTCTGACTGTTAGGCACCACTAATATATCCAATCGTATGCCAGTACAATGGTGACTATCGGCGCTTCAACCATGAGCTAGTCCGAGTGAGTTTTGAAGTATGAGCTAGTCTAAGCAAGTTTTGCTCTACAACTGTGCAAACACATAATATAAGTAACTTATAATACTTTTATCTGGGAGAATCTTGTCAATTATTATGTGAGATCTCTTCCCTCATACAATAACATATAAAACATATTGATGACACTCCAGAAACAATGTTACTTATTACATGATTACCCCATAAAAAAAGTTAGTTTATGATTGCTACATCCAGAATTAGATGTTTTGTCGATGTTTTGTCAATGTTCTCCTAAAAAATATATACTTTTCACTGCATGAAAACACTGCTGATATAATAAGGCTGTGGATATTAATAGGTCTGAAGGTATAGCATCACTAACATCACAGACTCACAAGAGATTGTTCTCCATATATGTGGAAGATGTAAAAATGTTGATCCGTGTACACAGGAGGTAAGAATATCTCTTCTGGTTTATAGATAAAAAATATATATATCTTGTGTACCAATAAAGAAAAATAACATTATTTCTCTGTACAGATGAATCAATAACATTAGTTCTCTGTACAGATGAAGAAAAATAGAAAAAATGTACAAAAAAGTATATAATTCTGTGGTTATTTCATTTATAATATATTCCTAATTTTTATAAAATTCCTGTCCAGAAATAGAACTATAATGACCACAGAAGCTGTCTTTGATTTTCAGATCTTGGACACAGTTTTTCAACACATGCTCTGTATGTTCATATAGGAATGAAGCGATGCATATGTTTGTTACAAATCATTTACTTGGAACATACCACAAATATACTCATTTGGCAACAGATAAACTTGCAGGTTGTCTAGAACCACTGTTGGTGGTAGTGAAACAGCATAAGTTTGCTTGGTTTGGATAAGTGGTGAGACACTGATCACTTTGTAATACTATTTTGTAAACAGCAGAAAAGGTTAGAAGGAGAAGAGGCAACCAAATAAATTGTGGATTGACAACATCAAGGAATGGTCCTGAAATAATTTTTCTACACTCATACAAATAGTTGAGGACAAAGGTGGTTGGATGTCTTTTTGTGCGGATGTCCCTATGACCTCGACAGGTTATGGGTCTTATTATGATCATGAATGATAAACTGCTTGTTTGATCATGCAGATCCCATTCATAAAGAACAATCATGCTGAAAGCTTCTTGTAAATGATAAACTGCTTGTTTGATTCACCAACAACACTGACTGATCATGCAAATCACAATCGTGTTGATTTCTTCTTGTCGATAACATACTGCTTGTTTGATTCGCCAATGACACAGTCAATGCTGACTGATCATACAGATTTCAATCATTTTGAATGCTACTTGTTATTCACCGACGACGACGCTGCCACACTGACTGATCATAAAGATTTCAATCATTTTGAATGTTACTTGTTATTCACCGATGACGACGCTGCCACACTGACTGATGACATCAATGACGTGATCACCATCATCAACAGCTAAGGTGGCAAGGCTGTTGTTGCTGTCCCCTGGGTAACCAGAGTCTGCTTGGCTCCCAGAATGTGTGCTGCTGCGGTTGTTGCTGCCTGAGCTAATACCATTATTGATGGTACCATTGTCTGATACGGATGAACTGTTGCTGCTGTTGGATTGTGAAGACAATCTGGTGTTTTCATCAGGAAGTTGGGCTTGTGAAAGTTTAGTTAGAACTGTCATCCACCTGTTCAGAGAAAAATCAATTTTCATATTAAAAAACATTGTGTGAAAATAACAAAACAATAAGTCTGAATATCAATAAGATAGAAGTTATAACAATTTCAATCAAGTAATTCTTTTTTGAATGTACAGTTGAAATAAACAGATTGTTGCTGGGGTGTCAATGATAGCTGGTTAGTTCATTATCATTGCACATACGGGCATGCCTGTCTATTTGATCTCTCATTAACCTGAAAACCTGCATGTCCAGGCACGAAATGAATGTGACTCCTTCCAACTTCAAACTCTCTATTGTGGTAGCTAAATGGTTAATGTACAGGGTTTTAAAGCTTGGTGTTCAAGGATCAATTATTCACATTCAACATATCCTGAATGAATAGGAGATTGCAGTAAAACTGTATGCCAACATGTATGTGTTTGATTGGATTATCAGGAATTATGTTTGATTGGACCCCTAGGAAATATGAATGATGAAGCTCCTATTATTTCTTATCTGTAATGGCGGCATGGGTGGGGGGGGTGGTTGGAAAAAAAAGAATGTTTGTTTCCTGTTTTTTTTATACCCAGAATTAAAGTCTCAGTGGTACACAATGTTTGAGAAGTAGTCTTCCACTAAGATGGTGTGAATGTATGTGATGGTGTGAATGTATGTGAAGATGGTGTGAATGTATGTGAAGATGGTGTGAATGTATGTGAAGATGGTGTGAATGTATGTGAAGATGGTGTGAATGTATGTGAAGATGGTGTGAATGTATGTGAAGATGGTGTGAATGTATGTGAAGATGGTGTGAATGTATGTGAATATGGTGTTGTTCTTCTTTCGTTCACTTGAAACATGTCTATATCTGTAATTCTGTCTCTTAATAAAACTCACTGTCTGGCCCATAGAGCCTTGATTTCAGTGTTGTTTCCTCTGGCCAATATCTCTGCCTCAGTGTTTCATGCTCAGAACACTCTTGAAGTATATGTTTGGCACTATGTGCTGCCTGTCCACATGTACACATGGCAGTGTTGCCAATCTTGAACTTTGTATACATGTGACTGCTGATTCAGTTGTGTCCTGTTTTGAGGTGTAGAATTATAACTTGTTCTGATCTGTTCATAATGTGATAGTCATCTTGTGTTGGTGTTTGTGGCTTTCTTATTGACTTTATCATCTGTTTTTTCTGATGGTAGGTGATTGGTATATCTGGTTGGTCTTCGGCAGCACCTTCTTTAGCCAGTTGATTTGCTTTTTCATTTTTTTGAAGATGGTGTGAATGTATGTGAAGATGGTGTGAATGTATGTGTATGTGAAGATTGTGAGAATGTATGTGAAGATTGTGTGAATGTATGTGAAGATTGTGTGAATTTATGTGAAGATGGTGTGAAGATGGTGTGAAGGCATATTCTACCATTTTGTATACTGACTTCCATTCACAAGAAAATCCCAACCATTTGCTGGTAACAGTCTTGTCTACATGTGAGACATAGAAATATCATCAAACTATTCAAATATTGAACACAAATGAAGATAAGTTTCTGCTGATGGAGACTCAACAAAAGAAATACACATGCATAGCAGTAGTAACGAGCATGTTTACGAAATTAACAAACATCTGGGTATCTAAAGATCTACAAGAGACACCAAGTTAAGACTATTCAACTCCTGTATTGTTCCAGTGTTGATCTATGGATGTGAAAACTAGAAATCAACCCAAGCAATTAGATACAAAATTAAACAACTTCGAAAACAAATGTTTCATAAAACTGTCAAACATAAAATGGAGCAACTTTGTCTCAAATAGTGATCTAAGAGATCAAACACACCAAGAGTACATATCAAATGTCATACGAAAATGTAGATGGAACTTTGTAGGACATGTCCTAAGACTAGGTGAAAACAGACTGAACCAATAAGCATTCATGCTGACACCGGATGGGAAAAGAAAAAGAGGAAGACCTAAAGCTACTCTAAAAAAACACACCATACATTCCCAAGAAGGGGAAACAATGGGGTGCAGGTTGATAGAAGAGCTAAAATTGCATGTAGCAAACCGCAACGCATGGAGAATAAAAAACTCTGCCCTATGCGAGACCTGTGGCACGAAAGGAATAAACTAATGAAGATAACTAATGAAGATAACTAATGGATGCATTGTGAAAATGTACTATATGCCTAAATGAAGAGTCTGCTAGAAGTACTAGAACAATAAGCAGAAATGTTGTAGATCATCAAATCAGTCAATTTGAATCACATAAAGAAATGATTTTGTCACAGTATCTATATTAGAAAGTGTCGCTGGAATTACATCAGACACACGATATGAATGGATACTGAAAGATTCTCCTGTCAAGCTTTGATGTGGTCACCAAAAGGCAAGAGAAAACGAGGAAGACCAAAAGAGCTTTACGTAGAACTATTACAAGGGAACGTTTCACCATTAGTATCAGAAACAATGAAGATCTAAAGAAAATTGCAATGAAACGAGAGACGTGGAAATCTATGACATCTGCCCTATGTGCCGTCTTTGGCCCTAGAGGAATAACTAACTAACTAATCTAGCTCTTCATATGTCCTTTTTGTGTGTTTTCTGCTCAGGAGCCATGGTTAATATTTTAAATGATAGCATGGAGGCCAAAGGGCATGAGCCCACATGTCACTGGATCAACAACCTACCAATAAACCAAAAATGCCAGAATCCTGTTCAAATGTTTTGCATTGGTTTGACTGTCAGATTTAAATAAAAATTAAATTAAATTGGTAAATTGTGATTACTAATGAAAGTATGAAGCGAATACTGACTTCTTGAGGTGTTTGTCATTGTCTGTTTGAAACATCCAGATTCTCTTTTTCTTATGACTAAGACAGAACACGTGCTGTCTCCCTGGAATGTCCCATAGCTGATCCACCTCATGGCCAGGCAAGGGGATTGAACAGATTGCACCGACATCCTGCAGAATTAAATGTTCATATTGATGTAGTTGTCTAACATTATAATCTAATCAGTATGTTCATAGTCAATGTTACATTGGATATAACTAGACAAGTGACAAGATCGTTGCAAGGATAATGAGTGTTTATTTACTAGACAAGTGTCAAGATTGTTGCAACGATAATGTGTGTTTATTTACTAGACAAGTGTCAAGATTGTTGCAACGATAATGTGTGTTTATTTACTAGACAAGTGACAAGATTGTTGCAAGGATAATGTGTGTTTATTTACTAGACAAGTGACAAGATTGTTGCAAGGATAATGTGTGTTTATTTACTAGACAAGTGACAAGATTGTTGCAACGATAATGTGTGTTTATTTACTAGACAAGTGACAAGATTGTTGCAACAATAATGTGTGTTTATTTACTAGACAAGTGTCAAGATTGTTGCAACGATAATGTGTGTTTATTTACTAGACAAGTGTCAAGATTGTTGCAACGATAATGTGTGTTTATTTACTAGACAAGTGACAAGATTGTTGCAAGGATAATGTGTGTTTATTTACTAGACAAGTGACAAGATTGTTGCAACGATAATGTGTGTTTATTTACTAGACAAGTGACAAGATCGTTGCAAGGATAATGTGTGTTTATTTACTAGACAAGTGACAAGATTGTTGCAAGGATAATGTGTGTTTATTTACTAGACAAGTGACAAGATTGTTGCAAGGATAATGTGTGTTTATTTACTAGACAAGTGTCAAGATTGTTGCAAGGATAATGTGTGTTTATTTACTAGACAAGTGTCAAGATCACTGCAAGGATAATGTCTATTTATTTACTAGACAAGTGTCAAGATCACTGCAAGGATAATGTGTGTTTATTTACTAGTATGATAGAAACCTAATTTAATACATCAACTTTATACAGATATTTTCCAGTAGCCTTTGTTTCTGTTTATGAGAACTATAATTCAATCCCATCTCATAACATGCAAATAGTGCTTATGTAAAACACAGGTAATGTGGTCTTACTGGATGATGGCTAATAGACTATCACTCTCCTGTGCTATAATATGCAATCAAGTGGTTGATTTTTCCAATGTAATAATTATAACTACCATCATGTGGCCACAACAGATGATCAGGATATAGATTTAGAAGAGATCACCACGATATACAACATTGAGGATACACTGTACAGAAGACCACCAGAATGATGGATATACAACATTAAGGATATGCTGCACAAATATGGGTATAATGCAACCAAGGTGACACACTGTGTTTTGAATAACAAATTAAAACTCATCCCACATTTAACGGCAAAGCTGGGACAGTTCTGTAGTATGTGTGCTGATGTCTGTGTTATTGCTCCGCAAATGCAGATCACAGAATCGCTGATACCAATTCAATATAAGTGTGCTTTTAGATGGCAATGTCCTGTTCTCAGTCAAATTATTATGAATTTTTTCCTTTCTGTTGAAGTTGTTGATGTCTTGCTCAAGTTTGTAGTTTCCATATTATACTTTCCACTGAAGTTACAAATACTACTTCAGCAGAGATTTTACTTTTCCCGAAACTTTGAGATACTCGGGACTGAGGAAGGATACCTTCCACTTTTGCCAATTTATCTGCTTTTTTTGTTGCCAAGGATGCTGCAGTGAGACGGTATTCATTGTAGTACTAATGTGCTTTTATGGGTAATTGAGAAATGTTTTGTCTAATGCTGTGAATGAGTCTGTTGTCTTGTTTCGTATGTTGCATGGCTTGTAAGACTGATTTTGAATCACTGAAGATCATGTTTCGGGGTATGGGTTCCTGATTGATTGATTAATTTTAACATCTGTGAGTATGGCACTCTGCCCTGAAATTTGTACATTTTTATTAAAGTGGCAAGGGATTGTTCAAATGTGGTTCATTTGGAAACAAGATGTATATTCCACTGCCGCCATGCTTTAACTTGTTAAATCAATCAATGATAGGACTGAATTAAAAATGTATACCAAAAAGTAAAAACACAAACCATGAAGTGATTTAGTTCTAGAGCTAACACAAGCCATAAAGTAATTTATTTCTACAGCTAACACAAGCCATGATGTGACTTAGTTCTAGAGCTAACACAAGCCATAAAGTAATTTATTTCTACAGCTAACACAAGCCATGATGTGACTTAGTTCTAGAGCTAACACAAGCCATAAAGTAATTTATTTCTACAGCTAACACAAGCCATGATGTGACTTAGTTCTACAGCTAACACAAGCCATGATGTGACTTAGTTCTACTGTTAACACACGCCATGATGTGACTTAGTTCTACAGCTAACACAAGCCATGATGTGACCTAGTTCTACAGCTAACACAAGCCATGATGTGACCTAGTTCTACAGCTAACACAAGCCATGATGTGACCTAGTTCTACAGCTAACACAAGCCATGATGTGACTTAGTTCTACAGCTAACACAAGCCATGATGTGACTTAGTTCTACAGCTAACACAAGTCATGAAGTGGTCTAGTTCTACAGCTAGCATAAGCCATAAAGTAATTTATTTCTACAGCTAACACAAGCCATGATGTGACTTAGTTCTACAGCTAACAAAAATCAGACTCAACCTGTTTTATCAAGAAAAGAGTCTGTTTAAATCAAATTCTGTTTTAGCTGTAAGGATTGACTATTGTATATTCTTACCTCGTGAGCCTTGAATGCGTAGAGAACGAAATCTGCGTGAGCTGAGACCCATAATTTCTGCCAGTTGTGCCCATCATCATCACTACAGTTCAAGTATCGTGAGATTAATCCTTTGCTGGCATTAACCTGTGGAGGTCAAGATGACTACATGATGGAATGATAATATAAACTTTCTTGGTAAATCATATTAAAACATGAAGATACCAAAGTAAATTAAAAGCACAGCTATCTATCAGGCGGACATTATGAATACGTGATCATTCTCTGCTAGATCCCAGAATCAGGTAAACGGCAGAATCAGGTCCTGCTCTGTGGCGAAGTGGTACAGAGCGTGTCTGTGACAGGAAAGGTACCGAGTTCGATCCTCACCACAGGCAATTGTGCATCCGGACCATTCAGAAAGCAATAGCAACCTACTGAACGTATTTATATTGCCTAGAAAATCACCACAGCCAACAAATGCTGGGTTGATAGCTATGTCCTGGATAGGATATGCTACCAAACATGATAACAGTCTTGCTTAATTATTAATTATTATTAGAAAGATGCCCTTTAAATGGTGGGGCATAGTTGACTGTTCCATCCATGCCAGTGACTATGACACAGGGCTGGCTTGTTATGAACACCTAGACTCCAACATTGCATCTGGTCGAAAGTAGAAAATCCACAAAACCCTCTAGAATTTGACCCATCAGAGTAGAATATTTCAAAGCATTGCACAACAATGAGAGTTGGGGAAGTTGTAGGTATGAAATAAAGCTCTGGAGAAGCCATCCAGGAAGTAAGAACTAAAAGTTCTTTGCGCATGCGGTTGCATCTGTGGATCTCACCAATGGCTCACTAGACAAACCAACCATGCAACAGAAAACCTTAGTAGATGACATGCCTTTATAGTGAGGTTATCTTCTTATAGAAGTTTCATGGCACGTCATCTATACAATCTCTAAGTCGTAACCTTTGATAACTGTTACCATGTTGTTCCGACAGGCCAACGTTGTGCATGATCTAGTTACGGGCACGTTATGGGTGGGCAGAACAACAAAGAAACCTGTCGCGAGGGCCAGAGTTGTGCCCTGATGTCGACATCTGTTTCGGCAACATTAGACTCGAAACACCATCGAGTTGAATGGCAGCTGGAACAGAGGGCAGAGTACTTATGGGAATACCCCACACACTGTGAGGCCAGTTTCTAATCAAGAATCAAGAAGTAAGAACTAATCTTTCATAATTCCTGGGAATCGAAACAACAAAAATATAGAATGAAACATATAAAACAAACAAAAAAGCACCCTAAATGGTATTTAGCCAAAAATAATACTCACATGCAGAATGCCTTTCTTCTTTGAACTTGTTTTCCCATCAGAAGAATCTGAGTTAGTCATACACCGTTTATTTACAATCACATCATAGCACGTGATGCACACACGTTCTATCTTTCCTTGAATGTATTCTAGTGGAGCTTTCTTGCAGCAAGTCTTGCAGATCAACTGAGGAACAGTTTGTTGTTAACACAAGATATTGTCAAAGTGCTAAGATAACATGAATTATGCTGTAACGTAAACAAACATACATGATCAAGTTGTATTCACATTATTCAAGGAGAATTCTTCTTATGTATTTATTCTCAGACTCCTGGTGGTTAGCAGAATGTAGTCCAGAAAGAGAATGTGTTGTGTCATGGTTTACAGTTTGGCAGCAATATTTGTGGCTTTAATTCTGATACATTTGACTACAACATGGCTTTTATCTCACACTGAGGTATGGGATGAGACAGAGATTTCACCCTAAACTTACAGCATGGCAGGTCACACTGAGTTTGGACCTTGGCAACACAGTGTCAATTAAAGGAGAATGATTTCAAACAAAGAAATTATTCATTCTTCTGCCACTTTATCTTTAAGCTATGCATAGGCCATCAACCATATCAAGCAGCCCTATCTTGTGAAGTTCCTTAAAGCCTCTCCAGTCATTTCATATTCTTCACAAAAATGTCTGTATATCTTTCAAACATTCTTGGCCTGTCCATTGTTCTTGTTCCATGCTTATTCCATGACAGAAACTAGCTGGTGATACTTGCTAAAGATAAAGCTAGATCTCATGGCAGCAGTCTGCCATTGGGGATGAAGATAACTCTCATGTATTAATCTGAAGCAACTATTAGGTGGGGTAGTCAGTTGTTCCCTTCCTTGCTGTCTTTACCTCCCCTAACGCATGCATCAGGTACCCATTTACAGCTGGGTTGACTGGAGGAACAGTATTGTCAGGTGAGACATCCTGACCCAGATAACTTTTTTTTTGTCTGGATGTGATTTCGAACTTGGCATACTGTAACCCAGTGATAGTAAGAAAACTCACTATCAACTAAGCAAACTCACTATCAACTAAGCAAACTCACTATCAACTAAGCAAGCTCAACTATCAACTAAGCAAGCTCACTATCAACTAAGCAAGCTCAACTATCAACTAAGCAAGCCCACTATGAACTAAGCAAACTTACTATCAACTAAGCAAGCTCACTATCAACTAAGCAAGCTCACTATCAACTAAGCAAGCTCACTATCAACTAAGCAAGCTCACTATCAACTAAGCAAGCTCACTATCAACTAAGCAAACTTACTATCAACTAAGCAAACTCACTATCAACTAAGCAAACTTACTATCAACTTAGCAAACTCACTATCAACTAAGCAAACTCACTATCAACTAAGCAAACTCACTATCAACTAAGCAAGCTCAACTATCAACTAAGCAAGCTCACTATCAACTAAGCAAGCTCAACTATCAACTAAGCAAGCTCACTATGAACTAAGCAAACTTACTATCAACTAAGCAAACTCACTACCAACTAAGCAAACTTACTATCAACTAAGCAAGCTCACTATCAACTAAGCAAGCTCACTATCAACTAAGCAAGCTGACTATCAACTAAGCAAGCTCACTATCAACTAAGCAAGCTCACTATCAACTAAGCAAACTCACTATCAACTAGATTACCACACTCCTCATAGGGATGACTTTCATAGTGTGTAACCCATAAATTACCATTTCTTTCTTCGAATTTTATGTTCTGAGTATGCCCTGCACATTTCCAAAATCTATTTTCATTAAAATTTCTGCAGCCTTTCACTGGATATCTGGTGGGGCTGCAGTAAAACAGTTTACCAATAGCTATTAAATAAATTATACAGTTCATAAAACAAACATGAAAAATATTGTTAATAGTTCACAATATATACTAAATTACCCTAACAATAACAGTTTACAAAACTGACTAAATTACCCTAACAATAACAGTTTACAAAACTGACTAAATTACCCTAACAATAACAGTTTACAAAACTGACCAAATTACCCTAACAATAACAGTTTACAAAACTGACTAAATTACCCTAACAATAACAGTTTACAAAACTGACCAAATTACCCTAACAATAACAGTTTACAAAACTGACTAAATTACCCTAACAATAACAGTTTACAAAGCTGACTAAATTACACAAATTGTTATTTATTTTAAGTGTAATTTAGTCAGTTTTGTAAACTTTTACTTTGAAAAAAATGTCTTTTGTCATTTTCTTTTAAATTCAACTATTTTTACTGGACAAATTTATAGTATCTTGATTATAACCAACCCATGTCTCTATTTCTGACAGGCTTTGCTGGATAAAATGATTTCTATTTTTAGCTAACGCTGTAGATAACCTCTACCCCAGTGTTTTGTCCATCTCTACCAATCTACAAAAATTATCATATTATAAAATGTTTGTCTGTGGATAGTTACACTTGGAATAAATAGACTGAAAGGGAGAAACAAAAGATCCTTATAATAACACAGGGGATGTGACTGTTTAAAAACTGCTTACCTTCCCACATGCTCTACAATGATGTCTCCTGCGTACCATATTGAAAGAAAGTGTACACAGCATGCACATTGTAGCAGCATCATCCTGTATCCAAACTGGAGCAGTTTTACCCAAGCAGCTTTCAGGTACCTGAGATAGTACATAGATGAAATAGTGTAAATCAGGTCATAGGTCAGATGCCACCAATATTAAATCATAAGCAGGTTTAATATGATGTACTTATACAATGCAATATAATACAATACAATATATATCAAGAATGCATATCATCATTAAGTCGTATAGTCCACATACACAACAAAGTCATCCGTACACAGTTTGATGAATGAGATCAGCTTGCAGAGGTGCAAGAATGCTTGCTGCCTGAAAATGCTGGAGATCTGATGATTATTTGTCAGCTGTGTCAGATCTCAGATCAAATTAGTTTGTGCATGAAATATGTTCACATTATTTATTGGAATTTTTCTAGTGTCAGGTAATGTGAAATCATTTTCTAGAAGCCTGTGTTTTAAGCCAGAAACTTACTTGTCAGAAAATACACCAGCAGATGGCGTTTAACACGTAGCTAACTTCAGGGAATGTTACAACATACGGCACACCCAGGAGATGGTGTTTTACATGTAGCTAGCTTCAGGGGATGTTACAACATATGGCGTGTGGGAATGGCTATCCTTGTGTGTGATATCAGAAGTAGACATGCCCAGATGGGACAGTGAGGAATTGTTGTCCACTAGAAAATTCACTTGGATGAGAGAATTCGCCATTTCAAAACACTGGCTAGAACTGTTAAAAGTGGGAAGTGGACTGAGTGGGAAGTGGACTGAGTGGGAAGTGGACTGAGTGGGAAGTGGACTGAGTGGGAAGTGGACTGAGTGGGAAGTGGACTGAGTGGGAAGTGGACTGAGTGGGAAGTGGATGAGTGGGAAGTGGACTGAGTTATATTAGAGGAAAAGTGATAATATATTCCAGCAACATTTTCTGGACACTGTGCGACAGTATGAATGATATATTAATGAGCAGGTGTATTTCTGATTTGTTATATTTTACCTGGCAGACATTAGATAAAAACAAACAAATGCTGGATCATCTCAAGCACTGTGATCAGATAGTGTAACAGGATGTTCGGTGGTGTAAATAGCTGTTTCAGAAAAATGTAAGACACTGACAACACAAGCTGAGGATTATGTTTGAACATGGAAGAGATTACGGCTGTGCTGTTGAGGATAAAAAAAACAGTGTACAGGGTCCCAACAGCATTCAATATGAAGACATTGCTAAATTAGCAGAAAGTGAGTTGGAGGAATTGACGCCACTAAAAGAAATATATTGAAAATGTCACAGTTTATGAGAATAAGTTATACCAATATCTGATATCTCTACTGAAACCAGATAAAGATCACTCAAAAATCCAAGGATACTGAATAACAGTGTCAGCTTGGGGGATATTTTACATCTTTCATGTACCCTTGAAGGATACAGCCTTAACAGAGATACATGGGGCAATGCTTCAGCATTTGCCTATGTTTATGAGTGATTCCATTCTGGTGTTGAGACATGCTAATGCATCTGATCTTGAGGGCACTTATAACAGAGAACCTTTTGACATTGTCATGAAACAGCTCTTTGAATTCCAAATCAATCTTTTCCTTGTGAATTAATCTCTATGACCAATTATTCAAAGTAAGATTAGGATGTAGCAGGTTCCTCCTGACTGATATGCAGCATCTTCCTCCTTTATTAACTGCCCTTCCCTTTCAACTGCCAGGAAAAACCTTTTACAGACACCCTTAACAGTCATTAACTTACTGTATGGATTACCAAGTCAAATCAGAAGACCTGCACTTTTTTAAGAATGACATTGTGATACCAAGAGTAGAACTACTCAGCAGCAATTGGATATCATCAACAACAACAACATGTAGCAGCTGGACTTGTGATCCTATAATTACTTCTGGTTTCCGTTGGAATTTATTTTACACTCACAGTTTTCAGATTCTGATATTGGTATAGTCAAATATTGTTGACACCATTCACAACTAGTCAAGGTGATGGTGGGGATTGTCTACAAGTGGGCAACAGTGACCAAACGAGGATGGAGGCTGCAAACTGGGCATAATATAGATAGTAGGTGGTTCAGGTAGTGGAATTCAAGTGTAGATAGAACATTCAAGTCCAGTAAGCAATCAATCTATGTGTAAAACACCCAAACAGTAAGCAGGCAATCAATTTATGGGTAGGAAAAACCAAACAGAAAGTAAGCAATCAATCTATGGGTAAGACATCCAAATATAAAGCAGGCAATCAATCTATTGGTAGGACAGGGCAGACAGAAAGTAAGCAATCAATCTATGGGTAAGACACCCAAACAGAAAGTAAGCAATCAATCTATGGGTAAGACACCCAAACAGAAAGTAAGCAATCAATCTATGGGTAAGACACCCAAACAGAAAACAGTCTAAGTATACAAAACTCAGAGCAGCACCAGTATTTTATGGCACAAATGAATGGAAGCTGGTGCTCATGTTGTTCCTAATAAACCGAATAACACAAAAAGAAAGATGATTGTCTTTGCATATCAAACAACAGACATGTTCATTTTAGCACCGTTTATAATTTTATTCAAGAATACCTAGTTCCACACTGCTGACTCAGTGATAGTGGGCATGTCTCACTAACACAACTCAGTCGAACATGTTCGTGATGAGAAAAGCCAATTACCCACACTGTCGACTCAGTGATAGTGGGCATGTCTCACTAACACAACTCAGTCGAACATGTTCGTGATGTGAAAAGCCAATTACCCACACTGTCGACTCAGTGATAGTGGGCATGTCTCACTAACATAACTCAGTCGATGTTCATGATGTGAAAACCAATTACCCACACTGTCGACTCAGTGATAGTGGGCATGTCTCACTAACATAACTCAGTCGATGTTCATGATGTGAAAACCAATTACCCACACTGTCGACTCAGTGATAGTGGGCATGTCTCACTAACATAACTCAGTCGATGTTCATGATGTGAAAACCAATTACCCACACTGTCGACTCAGTGATAGTGGGCATGTCTCACTAACACAACTGAGTCGATGTTCATGATGTGAAAACCAATTACCCACACTGTCGACTCAGTGATAGTGGGCATGTCTCACTAACACAACTCAGTCGATGTTCATGATGTGAAAACCAATTACCCACACTGTCGACTCAGTGATAGTGGGCATGTCTCACTAACACAACTAAGTCGAACATGTTCGTGATGTGAAAGCCAATTACCCACACTGTACTGATGATGCAGTTCAATGTATTAGTGATCACTCAAAATTCAACAAAAGCTGAATATCAATACTTGTACAAGATATGCTTCATTTATTGTATTTATAGTTCCATAAAATTTCTATGTTAAAAAGTATCTCATTCTATATAAACATGACTGGAATATTTTCCTATTCTATAAAAAAACTTACACTGGTTTCATGAGCAAGTTCTCTTGGTTCCTCATATTTGATAGATCTCTTTCTCTTCTTGTAGTTGCATATCACAGTTTGAATTTTCTGAGAAAAACATTTGTTCAAGGAAAAAAACTATGAAATATAACATTGTTTAACTAAAAGACATTAAAATCATTTTTCCTACACAATACATAGCCTCAAAAGTTAAAATTGGAACAAACTATTGTTATAAAAAGCCACTACAGTCATATGGTACTTATAACTTAAGAACTGGAACTGTCAGTTCAGTATTTAACTAAGGACATACTCAGGGGAGATTGGAGCACCTATAGGTTGTATACTCAGGGGAGATTGGAGCACCTACAGGTTGTATACTCAGGGGAGATTGGAGCACCTACAGGTTGTATAATCAGGGGAGATTTGAGCACCTACAGGTTGTATAATCAGGGGAGATTGGAGCACCTACAGGTTGTATAATCAGGGGAGATTGGAGCACCTACAGGTTGTATAATCAGGGGAGATTGGAGCACCTATAGATGTATACTCAGGGGAGATTGGAGCACCTATAGATGTGTACTTTATACAATGATGTAGTTGCAAATGATGTAACAACCATCCTCTCTCTTTGAGCTGGAACAGAAAAATTACTAGTCTAGATATCCCAGTCTCATCTATCTATGTCATGATCACCTACAAGACAAGTCTTGCAAAATCCATTTAAGGATATTTTCTTGATCATCTCTTATCTCCTTTCTGGAGTTAATCTCCTTAACTTTTAGCAATGACTTTTTCTCTCAGAAATTTAAACCCTGTATTCCAGTATTCCTGATACATGGCATTTATAATATGTTCAATACTAACACCTGAGAAGCATTTTCACTGACAATGATAAACTGGACAAAGAAATTGAAACACTGTGCCAAAAAGCCAATGCAGTCTCAAACCAATTGACACCACTGCTCAAACACCCTTACATCAACTTGGTGTTATCAATGTCAATCATGGTCACTGTCCAAGACACAGAAAGATTGCAACCTGTGAGATGTCTAAGGCAGATCGCTGGAGTCAAAAGAAAAGATCATATAAGAAACGATGACATGAAATTTTATAGAAACTGTACCAAGCATCAAATATATAGAAAGACAACAGATTAAGTGGTTCTATCACATTATGAGAATGGAAACAGATCGCCTTTCAGCTGTAGCCTATAACAGAAGAATATCTGGGTACAGAGCAAGAGGAAGACCTAGAGGTAGATGGATTGATAACATCAGAGACATACTACAACAACATGGTAGTTTTTAAATTGTTAGTGTATCCTATTTAGAATGTAGCAATCAACCCAGCATTTTTTGGCTGTAGTGATTTTTTAGCAAGAGTTTTCATGTGATTGTAACAGGGGAACATGAATATGTTGTTCTGTTAGTTCACAGTGGTGCTGCAATATTTGTGCCTTTTGCCCCAGCAGATCAAAGTTGCATCATTAGATAACTAATAATCTGGATCTCATCTTCCTAATTCTGGATGAACTAATAATATTAAATATTAACCATAACTTTCAGATAATGAATAATCCAAGAGTACAACTTTCATGTTTCAAATAAATTCACTAAAATAGATATTAACATAATTTTCTACGGTTCTGAATCTCTATAAATATTTTTTTTTAAACATAACATGCATACCTCCTGCCATCTGAGTGCCTCACCGGTTGGATTTCTGGAGAGAAAAAAATCAAGTTTATATTTAAAAAAATAATTGGTAGCATATCCTATTCAGGACGTAGCTATCAACCCAGTATTTGCTGGCGATGGTGATTTTCTAGAAAATATAAATACGTTCAGTAGTTTGCTATTGCTTTCTGAAAAGTTCGGATGCACAATTGCCTGTGGCTGGGAACTTGGTACCTTGGCCGTCACAGACGCACTCTGTACTACTTCGCCACAGAGCCAGACTATGGGTAGGGTCTGAAAGAGATCTATCAGTTGGAGCACCTATAGGTTGTATACTCATGGGAGATTTGAGCACCTTTAGGTTGTATATTCAGGGGAGATTGTAGTACCTATAGATGTATAGTCAGTGGAGATTTATTAGTTTGTAATATAGTAATATAAAGTCAACAATTTTACCCGGTATATAAAAGATATTATATTCATAAGGTTTACATTAAACGAGGTAACTTCTCGAAATAGTCAACTAGTGTTTGAATGAAAGAGGATGTTATGGATATTATATCTTTAGAAGTTGGTACTGCTCTTGACAAAATGGCATGGCAGATAAGATCTTCACATATACTTTCGAATAGAAGATGCAGATGTTTGTTTGTGTGTTGTGTGCTAGTTGCACTGTCAGAGATGAACTAGTTGCACTGTCAGAGATGAAAATGTCCTTGAGTGAATAATGTACAAATGTCAAATTCTGTTCTTTTCTTGAGAAGTCACGCTTAGAAACATTAACATAAAGCATTTGATTTATACCACAATGAAAATATTGCAAGTATTTGCATAGCACAAGCATTTCCATGAAGGTCGTAGTATCAATGGTGATGCAGGTAGTGGCTGACTGTCAACCTCAATCGACATTGAAAACATTGAGTGTGTTTGGAACGTTATTCCAGACCTCATGTTTTTTGTATGATCCTAAGACAAGTCAGTCCTCTGAATGGAAATCTGCATCTCACTGGACACAGAAATTTTGTTTGGAATAGAGCAAATGAAAAGTTATGTTGAAAATTGTTGTTATTCCCAGGATATTTCTCTATCATGATTTCATTCCTGAAGGCCTATCGATTAACAAGGAAATATACCTGGATATCCTCTGTCCTCTAAGAGATACAATCACAAGAAAACCACCAGAAAAATGGAGAACAAATTGTTGGATTGTGCTGTATGACAATGTGCTGACACATCGGTCTCTAATGGTAAATCAGTACCTAGCAAAGAAAAATGATTCACTTGAAGCAGCTTCCATATTGTCCCAACTTTGTTCCAACTGATTTTTTTCTATGTTACTTTGGTTGAAATTGACACTGAAATGACAGCGATTGAAGGATGCACGTGATGATATCACCAATGCGACAAGTCAGCTGAGAGTGGTGTCAAAGAATGTGTTCCACAAATGTTTCCAGTAACTGTATGCATGTTGACAAAAGTGTGTAGTTGCCAAAGTGAACAATTTTGAAGAAAATGTACTGTAGATAAATTTATTGTGACTAATTTCTCTATAATCCACTAATTTCTATATGATCAACTAATACCGGGAACATTTTGAAGCTACCTCGTATATACAGATGTTTTATTTCCAGTATTCATACATCATATTGTCTTCAGCATTTGTTTCTAAATTCTTGTTGGTCGTCTGGAGAATATAATGCATTGTGTTATAGTTTGCAGCTAGAGTGTAATATCTGCATTTTCAACTAGCTCATCCTGCTTTAGCACTGCTTTTTAAGGTTATATTGATATTCAACATGATTAAGTAGCATTTTACAATGCTCATCCCTTCTTAACCTCTTCTTATGAGATATATGGCAGGTATTATCAAGCACCTATTACACAGTGTCTTCTTAGACTAATAGAGTAAGTCCAAACAGAAATTTCAAAGTGTCCTGGTCATGCAGGACTCAGGGGCAATGAAAGAGCTGACACATTAGAGGGCAAAGTGGTGACAAGAGATCGGACTGATTTAACAAGAGCAGTCATGGATACACTAGAAAGTGATGATGAGGATGCTGAAAATGGCCATGTACATGTTCAGAGAGCGATAGAAATGGGAATGACCTGGGGAGAAAGTGGGACCTCACTGGAAAGACCAGAAGAACCAACAACTGACTTGACACTGAGCGTATATAATTTTAGATGGCTGACACAATGACAAGCAGAGCATTTATGGGGAATGCTCCTTGTGCAATGATGCTGGTTCCTAATCAGGAATCAATAAAATATGGATATCAGGACCCCCTAAGGCAGTCAATGCTGTGTATTCTGACATCCCTGCAGTTCAGCACAATTCCAAGCATATTTTACAAGCCTTTCACTACGACCTCATCAAAAGAACCACAAGGCGGTTAGAGAAAAATGGATAATCCACTATCTCCACACAAGCTGCCCAGGCAAAGTTAAACACTTCAAGAGAATCAAAAATATTTCTCTATCAACCCTGAAAATTAGGTGGAGTTGGATGATAATTGCACAGCCTTAAACAAACTCTACAGAAAGGGGCAGAGTCATTTGGGAGGGGGGAATAATAAAAAATTATGAACAAAAGAGAAGGATACAAGTACACAACACACATGTTCTGCGACTTGATCACATAAAAGGTTTCATTCATGAGAGAACTACTCAACTATTGACTTCATCAAATAAAAGGTTTCATTCATGAGAGATACTGCTCAACTATTGACTTCATCAAATAAAAGGTTTCATTCATGAGAGAACTACTCAACTATTGACTTCATCAAATAAAAGGTTTCATTCATGAGAGAACTGCTCAACTATTGACTTCATCAAATAAAAGGTATCATTCATGAGAGAACTGCTCAACTATTGACTTCATCAAATAAAAGGTTTCATTCATGAGAGAACTGCTCAACTATTGACTTCATCAAATAAAAGGTTTCATTCATGAGAGATACTACTCAACTATTGACTTCATCAAATAAAAGGTTTCATTCATGAGAGAACTGCTCAACTATTGACTTCATCAAATAAAAGGTTTCATTCATGAGAGATACTACTCAACTAGTTATTTTTTTGCTTAATGACCATCTGCAAAAAAAAAAGACTATGCTCGTACACATATGCACATGCTCGTACAACTAATTTTGGAACTGCTTTCAAGCTCTGTCACCAAAATTAAACATTCAATTCTATTTATTTTTATTCTGAAATCAGATGAGCTGGACTAAAAGGTACAAATATCACATCCTTGCAGTAGCTAGATACGTAGCAACTTCTCATTCTCTAGCTCAAATCACTAGAAATTAATGCTGGTTAATTTAGAGCGAACGCAGAAGAAGCAGATCACTCTGACATTGAACCATTTTGTCCAATAGTTTGATGAATGTTTAGTAATTACAGCTAAATATGTACGGCAATTCAGGTAATTGTGCATCAAACTTCACACTGTTAGAATTAGGCATGTATAAAGTGTTTTTAACTTGGGAGTCACTTGAATCATCAGTATAAATATTCTCTGATAAGTTTTGAGAGACTGTGCATATCTAGGCCCCTCCATATAAAACTATCCAGAATGATATTAAGGGAAATCATTAAACCAATAAGTAATAAAAATACTCACTCATCGAGCAGCTCGACTGCCTTCTGTTTGCTGCGTACAAGAAATGTGTTTGGAATGTGCATGCTAGTTCCTGGCTTAATCTACAGTTTCAAAACAGAAACATTAAAAAAAGACACTAAAATAAATTACAATAATAGCATAAGTAATCAGGATTACTACATATGTTGAATAATCAATACATGGGAGGAAATGTAGCAAATACAGAGATATAAAGTAATTTTATAGTTGTAGAGATACCATGTTTTTATTAAACCCATATTTGAAGAAATATGAAATTTTAGTAATGTTATGTTTGTAGAGATATCAAGTTTGTAGTAATAATTCATTCATTCATCTATTTGTGTTTGTAGAGATTTCAAGTTTGTAGTAATGTTACATTTGTAAAGATATCAAGTTTCTGTAAAAATGTCATGTTTGCAGAGATATCAAGTTTGTAGTAATATGACATTTGTAAAGATATCAACTTTCTGTAGAAATGTTATTTTTGCAGAGATATCAAAGCTTGTAGTAATGTCAAAATTTGTAAAGATATCAAGTTTCTGTAGAAATATCATGTTTGCAGAGATATCATTTAGAAATAAATCAACAAAGCACTTTATTAAAATAAAATGGTGCAACACATATAGCATATTATCAATTGACATGAACTAATGGAAGACAGGAATAGAATATAAAAGAACATTTTCATAATACAGTTGAGAATGTCATTAAGCAGACATTGTGAACAAATGTAGAAAATATCAGAAGATAACACATGGAATTTGAACCTGGTCTGTTCAGCCGTTACTAATTGGCTTCGCAACTTCATTCCAGACATTTTCCAATTAAACCAATCTACTTCTATAGACGTAACACCTTGATTACTAATGTCATGTGACTTAAATTAGCAAATCATAGTTTCAAGTAGTATTCTACTTTCTATTTTACCAATCTTTTTGGAGAATAACGGAATTAAATATCTTGAGACACCTGTCCAGATCGGAATAAATCGGTTGGTTACAATGGTTGTCAATATGCACAATTGATGTAAAATCATTGTGGATTGTGATACTGATAGAAAGGAATTCTTGAGAATTACCTTTGTTTTCAATGTAGATAATGGGAACATTGATTTCGTTATGAGGTACAAGTATACACCTAATAACAATATATGATGCAGACTATTGACAACATTAGGTCTAAGTCTCGAGAAAAATTTATTTGACAAGGTAAGTTACTTTTTCATGTTTTCTTTATTTCCCCAGCGATATTATATTAGATTGGTTATGAAACTATATAAATAAATTAGACTTTACGTGTGTTAAAGATATTTTCAGGATTGTCACATTGGAAAATAAATAAAAGTGAGCAATTTATATTTTTTTAAATTTTGATTAGATATTCATTTTCCCTACTTTTCCCCATCTTGACAATCTTCTCACACTTTACAATCTTCTCACACTTTAAACAAAACTTAGACCAATATATGCAGTATTCTTTATTTACATATACAAAATAAAATTGTAAATCTCTATGAACAAAAAAGTTACCGTATTGTGTTTTCCAAACACTCATTTTTGGTTGCTTTTTTGTGAAAAACGTCTTTATCAGTTTCTCACACCTCTTGTATCACTCATAAAAAAAAAAAACATATTTGTGGTATGCAATTATTTATTGCATGTGCACAAGTTATTTAAAAATCTATAAAAACAACAAAGTTATTGCGTTTTCCATACACCCACCAAAAATAACACAAATTTTCAAAGAAGAATCCAGTCTGGGGAAAAATTGTGTTATTTTAATCCAACTTGCTAAAGATAGTTATGTAAGCATCAATGTCACCATATGAGAATCAGATGGAATTCAAGTAAAATTCAACATTCACTCATATTTTTGTTGAATTCTACGTTAGGAAGATAATCTACATATAACACATTCCATTATCTTGACCACTTCCTGCTAACTAACAGCAGTTTGAGAATAAACAAAAAATGAGTCAAAAAAATTAATTCCCCTACAGAGAAGACACTTAACCAGACTGACCTCCATGCCCTCAACCTCAAGCAGAGACCTGACACTGTAGGTGCCAAGTAAGTTGTACTGGCTGCAGATCAGTATCAGATCATTAAACTGAAAATACAAACAAACTCAAATGTTTTAAATGGAACAACAGAACAAAACTAGATTATTTGGTTCTAATTTACAGTCAGGTTTCTAAATTGAATAAATGATCACATGGATCACTGTAAGTTACTTTTTGACAGTTTTTTATATGCCTCCTTCCCTCGAGCTTGGAATGTGACTCATGACTATCGACTGCTGCAATGTTTCACTAATAGTAGTAAGGAAGCACTATTATATCATATAAATGGTGTCTGTATGAGGCAATTGAAATATTGAACAGCATAATAAATGAAACTGAATCATTAAATGCACTTAGTGGATCCACAGACTGGATCGCTTACACAATCCATTCAAAATGTTGCTGTTCTGTGAAGTAACCATCAATAGTGTGGTAAACACTGACATATGCTACAATTTTACATGTAAAAAATCACATGGTGGCAATGTTTTAAATGTGCAGAGCTAGATATCTTTAATACAGTACTTGAAAATGTAGCAAAATGTTGGCCACTGACATAATTAATAATATTCTACCAAACATCGAGCAATAACGTACAATATTAGTACTTCTGGTAAATTAAATATGAATATCACATCACTACATGCGTGTGGTTACTTCACATACATTCTGTAAAAAGATCGGATAGGAACACTCGGGTTGTAATAAAGCACCAATTATTTAAATAAAATCATTCAGTCGTTCATCTATTTTTTCTCTTGCTCTGAGTAAATTTGGTTTCTTCAGCGTTCATTCTCAAACTCCTGCTGTATCTCTCTTGTAGCTGGATAATGCTCTTACTAGATAGTCCAGAGAATGGAAATGCATATTGTTGCCGTTTTAATTGCACCAATGCCCTGACATCCATCTTCAGCTGTAATTTGTTGTTGTTTTTTTTTAAATGTCCTTGTTCATTTCACTGGATCATCTCATTATCTCCCTGGTATCGTAATCAAACTGTTTGCTTGTGCTCAAGAGATGGGTTCGAATCTCACTCATCACATCTTGTTTGCAAAGTAAATTTTTCTGAGATTCCTCTGAAGCTATGGAGTTACACATAATGATTGGCACTGTCAGCAGACTGACACTTTGTTGAGATGGAGTGCATATTAAGAAACCTAAGTACAATGAAGTTAATCCTCTATGACTTTTTGACCCTTTATTTGAAACTGAGCCATCTAAATCAGTGGTTCTCAATGAATGTTATATGACATTCCTTGAGAGTCACAGAGATTTGCAGGGGGCCACAGAAAAAAAAATGTGGAATTTAGGGGGCTACAGGGTTGTCTATGCGGGGGTTGTCTATGCAGGGTTGTCTATGCGGGCTGTAGAAAGGATGATATTAAATATACAACACTAAACCTCAAAGAAAGTCAATAAGAAATTTTATTCTAGGTTCCAGGTGGTGATACAGATGGAAAATTGTCATGAAAAAGGATGATAGGTGAAAACAAGTTGAGAACAACTCATGTAAATGAGTAAATGTCTAAGTAACACTTCATCATGTATAGACATACTTTCCAAAATTGAGCAGATATTCTTGTAATGTAGATGTAGCCAAAATATCACTGGGCCTAATGGTTCTAATAATACCAGCTTCACTACCCAAATAACACAAATGCTCATGGTCCAAATAACACCAGCCTTGCAGTCCAAATATCACCTTCAAGGTCAAAATATAGCTGGCCCTCGAGGTCTAAGTGTCACAAATCCTCATGACCAAAATTTTCAGACCCTCGTGGTCCAAATATCACCATCCCCAATGGCCCAAATATCGTTATCCATTGTGGTCAAAATATCATTAGCCCTGATGGCCCAAATATCACTAGACCAGATGGCCCAAATACACCAGCCCTGATGGCCCAAATATCATCTGCCTTAGTAATTAAAATATAATCTGCTTTGGTCGCCAAAATACCATCATCCATGATGGTCCAAATATCACCAGGTTGCCCAGAAATGTGTCCTGTGGTACAATCAAACCCTACACTTCAGTCTCAATCACAAAAGGTACCCAAATATATAATATATATACATAATATATATAAACATTAGTTCTAATTTTCAAAAATCCAACACAATAAAGCAAATAAATACAGCAAATGAAACTCACCAAAAATATCTGTCTCGGCTGCTTTTCTCCACTCCGGGCAGCAATTTTAGTGACTGGTCCCTGAGTAACAAACTCCCTGGTCGGAGAAATAAAGTCTACAGGCACACCTCGTAAACTTTGGTAAATATCCAACAACTTGTGAAAAGTTTCCTTATGAAAGAAATTACAAAAGTTAATCACTTAAATTGCAAAAAAATGCTAGAAGCCAACTTTTATGGAACTTACAAAATTAGAGAATGGCAACTTGATACATGCAACAATTTCACTCCATCAGTATCTTTCCACCCACCTGAAAATATTTATTATTTGCAATATTTTTCTGCGCACATTCATTCTCAAAACTCCACTAGATCTTTCTTGTACGGGAAAACGGGCCTACTAGATTTCCAGCAGGGTTTTCTCCATCTCAGAAAATGGAGATATATTGTGCTGTTTTACTTGCATTAATGGTCTGACACATCCTACTTCAGTAGGGGCATCTATGTTCACTGTTTTACAAATTCCATTGAATGGTATAATCTTGTGGCTATATTGTTAGTAGGTCAGATGTGTAGCAATCTGTTCATCAGTATTGCTTAAACTGCATGCTGACCTCTTTCCCAAATTTTAACGCTACCCACAGTCAATGTTGTTTCAACTTTTGCCACTGTCTGTGTCTGGATTGACCTGGTCACAAATTCCTACAAGTGTCACAATAAAATGAATGATATTTTTACTTATTAAAAACAATAATTATTGCCATTGCATAACACTAACAAAATATATATAGAAAAACAATAATTATTGCCATTACATAACACTAACAAAATATATATAGAAAATAATGTTGAATTTGTTACTAGAACATGTCATTGTTTGTTTCATAAAAAACTTACAATTTTGTCCATAGCTTCATTGGAGTGACATGCTGCCTTTGTTACCAAATCCAAAGCCTCTGTAAAATAGAATAGTTTTGCATTAGAATAAATGATTTAATAAAAACATTCTTTCTACTTTATAACTATAGAACTACAAACTTTCATCAATAGATGTTTGTGTAAAATAGAATATTTGATATGGTACAAGACCAACAATAAAAGGTTGGATATGGTACAAGACCAACAATAAAAGGTTTGATATGGTACAAGACCAACAATAAAAGGTTTGATATGGTACAAGACCAACAATAAAAGGTTTTATATGGTACAAGACCAACAATAAAAGGTTTGATATGGTACAAGACCAACAATAAAAGGTTTTATATGGTACAAGACTGACAATAAAAGGTTTGATATGGTACAAGACCAACAATAAAAGGTTTGATATGGTACACGACCAACAATAAAAGGTTTGATATAGTACAAGACTGACAATAAAAGGTTTGATATGGTACAAGACCAACAATAAAAGGTTTTATATGGTACAAGACCAACAATAAAAGGTTTGATATGGTACAAGACCAACAATAAAAGGTTTGATATAGTACAAGACTGACAATAAAAGGTTTGATATGGTACAAGACCAACAATAAAAGGTTTGATATGGTACAAGACCAACAATAAAAGGTTTGATATAGTACAAGACCAACAATAAAAGGTTTGATATGGTACAAGACCAACAATAAAAGGTTTGATATGGTACAAGACCAACAATAAAAGGTTTGATATGGTACAAGACCAACAATAAAAGGTTTTATATGGTACAAGACTGACATTAAAAGGTTTGATATGGTACAAGACCAACAATAAAAGGTTTGATATGGTACACGACCAACAATAAAAGGTTTGATATAGTACAAGACTGACAATAAAAGGTTTGATATGGTACAAGACCAACAATAAAAGGTTTTATATGGTACAAGACTGACAATAAAAGGTTTGATATGGTACAAGACCAACAATAAAAGGTTTGATATAGTACAAGACTGACAATAAAAGGTTTGATATGGTACAAGACCAACAATAAAAGGTTTGATATGGTACAAGACCAACAATAAAAGGTTTGATATAGTACAAGACTGACAATAAAAGGTTTGATATGGTACAAGACCAACAATAAAAGGTTTGATATGGTACAAGACCAACAATAAAAGGTTGGATATGGTACAAGACCAACAATAAAAGGTTTGATATGGTACAAGACCAACAATAAAAGGTTTTATATGGTACAAGACTGACAATAAAAGGTTTGATATGGTACAAGACCAACAATAAAAGGTTTGATATGGTACACGACCAACAATAAAAGGTTTGATATAGTACAAGACTGACAATAAAAGGTTTGATATGGTACACGACCAACAATAAAAGGTTTGATATGGTACAAGACTGACACTAAAAGGTTTGATATGGTACACGACCAACAATAAAAGGTTTGATATGGTACAAGACTGACAATAAAAGGTTTGATATGGTACAAGACCAACAATAAAAGGTTTGATATGGTACACGACCAACAATAAAAGGTTTGATATGGTACACGACCAACAATAAAAGGTTTGATATGGTACACGACCAACAATAAAAGGTTTGATATGGTACACGACCAACAATAAAAGGTTTGATATGGTACAAGACCAACAATAAAAGGTTTTATATGGTACAAGACTGACAATAAAAGGTTTGATATGGTACAAGACCAACAATAAAAGGTTTGATATAGTACAAGACTGACAATAAAAGGTTTGATATGGTACAAGACCAACAATAAAAGGTTTGATATGGTACAAGACCAACAATAAAAGGTTTGATATAGTACAAGACTGACAATAAAAGGTTTGATATGGTACAAGACCAACAATAAAAGGTTTGATATGGTACAAGACCAACAATAAAAGGTTTGATATAGTACAAGACTGACAATAAAAGGTTTGATATAGTACAAGACCAACAATAAAAGGTTTGATATGGTACAAGACCAACAATAAAAGGTTTGATATAGTACAAGACTGACAATAAAAGGTTTGATATGGTACAAGACCAACAATAAAAGGTTTGATATGGTACAAGACCAACAATAAAAGGTTTATTATTTACACATTTGGTCAGCTCATCCCTTTCCACACACATTTGACCATCTCATTAAACTAACACAGTTGATCAACTAATTAGCTAATTACACTTACGGGTAAACATTTGGTCAGCTCTTCCCTTTCCATACAAATGTTTGATCAGCTCATTCCACGTACATATTTCATCAGCTCATTCCTTTCTACATACATGATTGGTCAGCTCATTCCATTACACGTGCAACTTGTGTCTCATGTGATTCATGTGATTCATTTTTTTAAATAAAAGTCCTTTGGTTGCAATGTAGAAATGGTTATTGTTCATATTATTCATAGTCATTATGATTTGCATTAATTCTTTCAGGACCAATCACCCAATATATCGGTTTTGATTTCCGTCAGTCATAAATTGATCATGTATATTTTGTGGTTTGCTTAGTTAACCCAAGACATCGTAGAATACTTCACAGGTTTGGTCACAGTGAAGAATGTGTTTGTATGGAAAAAGTTCTCTTTATAACTAAACATCAATGTACTTATATATTCATATTCTCTAGCTTTTTCAATTATATATAATCATCATCAAAAGTGACATATTCTTTCCAGAATGTAGTCTTTCCTATGGATCTCTTGAATTCTCCGCAGTCTTGAGCAAATTGCCCTGCATTTTTCAGTGACATGCACAGGCATTCTTGAATGTCTTTTGTCCAAAGACATCTTGGTCTGCCTTTGCCCCTGTTGCCTTCTATCATCCCCTCCAGTAACACTCCATGCCGCCGTGTCTCTTAATATGACCGAAAAAAACTAGCTTTTTCTTTAATATAGTATTCAGAAGCCAGCCTTCCTGGACATTAATTGTTCGTAACACCTCCTGGTTTGTTTTCTTCGCTGTCCATGGTATTCTCAGAATTCTTCTATAACACTTTAATTCAAATGATGTTATTCTCTTGGCCACTGTTTATGATATATTATAGCCTACATTATTTATCAATATTAGTTTGTATGAGTTTGCATTTCTGAACTTGAGGAAAAGATATAACAGAAATTGATATATTAATTTTTCCACTAAAGTATTCTTACCTGTGGCATCACTCATATCAGGAGAACCCTCAGGTAGATGCCTGACATAATCTGTGAAAATATTGAAATACCAAGGGAAAAATTACTATTGAGAGTTGAGAGTTAATTTTAACATATCACTGATAAACTAATAAATATCATCCTGCTTGCTAATCATAGAGATAAAGCTGGACTATAAGTATATTTCTGTCTACCATAGAGATAAAGCTGGACTATAAATATATTTCTGCCTAACATAGAGATAAAGCTGGACTATAAATATATTTCTGCTTTCTGCCTACTATAGAGATAAAGCTGGACTATAAATATATTTCTGCTTTCTGCCTACTATAGAGATAAAGCTGGACTATAAATATATTTCTGCTTTCTGCCTACTATAGAGATAAAGCTGGACTATAAATATATTTCTGCTTTCTGTCTACTATAGAGATAAAGCTGGACTGTAAATATATTTCTGCCTACACTAGAGATAAAGCTGGACTATAAATATATTTCTGCCTACCCTAGAGATAAAGCTGGACTATAAATATATTTATGCTTTCTGCCCACAATAGAGATAAAGCTGGACTATAAGTATAATTCTGCCTACATTTCTGGAAACAGTGGCCCTGTTAAGATAAGAAGACAGCGGCCCTATTCTTTGCACCCTGAACTCAAAGTCCAGACCCCGGTTGCCACCCTGAGGCCAAATGGTAGATGTTATCATTGCTGTAACTTTTCTACCGCTGTCTGGGTTGCTATTGACTTGACCACAAACCTTACCGGTTGCAGTCATTTGGGAAGTCAATCTGTTCAGAAAGCAATGGCAAGCTACTGATATAAATATTGTCTAGAAAATTGTTACAGCCAAAGAATACTTGATGGGAAGACAAATATCCTGAATAGAATATACAACCAATTTGAACTGTTTATTTTACCTTTCAACAGAAGCTCATATCGAGGAACCCTCTGTATAGGTCCCAACATGTGGTGCTGCAAGGACAAATTCCGACATTCAGGTAGTTTCTGAAAATGTATATAAAAACAGAATATATTATATACTCGTGTTTATAATTATCAGAATATTTGATTGAAGATACCATTTTGTTTATATGAGAATCAAATCACCAGCCGTTTCTGATAACCAGAGAAATTTATAGCTCTAAAATAGATAAAATATGTTTATTTGTTAGCATTTGTTCTCACATTCCTGTTGGATCTCTCACACTCCATTGTACAGCAGAACAATGGTCTGGGTGCAAAGGGAACGCATTGCTCTTGGCGGACCCAGGGTTAGCAGATAACCAAGATCCAAAATGTACCTCCTCGCGGTGCACCCTGGTAACAGAAAACAGCAGCTCGAGCTGATTCTGGCCAAATCATTTGGGGATCGTGTCCGAGAATGTGGAGGTAGCAGATGGAAAGAGATTTGACTGCAAAAGAGACAGACAATATGTCAGACACCAATTGCATCACAATATACAGCGACACTGTTGACATACTGTGACGCCTGTTAGTCCAGTCAGAACATTGGAGGGGCGGCCTTGAAGATTGAAGAGAAACAAATATACGTCATAATGAGTACAATGACACAATGAATGGGCAGAACAGCGCCAGAGGGCATCGCAAACTGCAAATGAAAAGTGAAAAGTTCCTAGGAAAGGGGAACTACAAGCTCTGTTAGCTCGAGACGAGCTTCTAGTTACCTGTGATCCTTATAGGCAGAGACCCAGACCCAATCGTGGGTGTTTGGAAAAGCAAGAAGACCTAAACCAACTCTAATGTCGAGCCTTCCTAAACCGGAAATATGCTCGCCAAGAGAAAGGGTTCCGTACCCGATGGGCTTAGGCAGAAAAGAGACAACGATTTTAGCCCTGGCCCAACTCTACTGTCAAGCATTTCTATACTGGAAATAAACTTGCAGAGAGAAAGGGTTCAGTACCTGATGGGCTCAGGCAGAAAAGGGACAACGATTTTAGCACTGGCCCAACTCTACTGTCAAGCATATCTATACTGGAAATAAACTTGCAGAGAGAAAGGGTTCAGTACCTGATGGGCTCAGGCGCTATTTGCGACAATGTCGCTCAGCTCGAGAACGCCTTGCTCTCAAACGCATAGTGTGAGACTCAAACTTGTGCGAGGGGTTCACGATGTCTGTGAACGACGCCTCGGGTAGGAGGACGAACGAGCCATGGTCCAACTCTTCTGGCGAGATCTTCCTCATACGGAACCAGGCTCGCAGATGAGAAATGGTTCAGTACCTGATGGCTTCTGACATACCTGTATAGATAGACTGCAGAGAATACAAAACTGATCTGACAAGGAGGAAGAAGAAGAAGAAACAGAACAAAGAGAAAAGGAAGTAAAAAAGGAGAAGAAAATTAGAACAGGAAACTTTTTCCATTTGGATTTGAAAATATTTGCTATTAAAAACTTAAACAATATCAAATGTAGAACAGTTTAACTGGAAATATTTTTAATCACCAACAGATCATAGGTGTCTACCCAGCCCAAATAAATGGGTGCCAGACTTCTGTCAAGTGAAGGTGGCAGGCATGATTCTGATCACATCCATAGGTATGCCATTGGTCAATGTAAAATATGGGCCGAATACCATGCTTCTATGATATGCCTCAGGCATGAATAAGGGAAATTTTACTTACATTCAAATGTTCAGGGATCCAAAAGAGAAATTAAGAATAAAAATATCAAGGCTTGACATGCATATAATAAGAGTTTAATAAGCAGGGTTGGGTATGTTAGTTAGCTACTCCATCTCATAAAAAGTCAAAAGTGACAAATGTAAAAGTCGGATGTGTCAGGGTGAAAAGTGCAGATATTGCAGTCAGTTATAAACCACAACACAACATATTCGACTGTCTGAACTACATCATGCTAAACTGAAGGAGCTTGAGAAAGAATATAGAAGAAGTAACTGTTTCCATAATTTTTATCACATATGAAGTAGTTATCACACTTAAGTTTATAAAACACAGAGCACACAAGTAAACCTGTATATCCTGGATAATCTCAGAGAACTTGACAGATTTCTCCATCCAAAGGTTGATTAACTTCATAGCTTTGTCAAAATTGCGTATATATTCAGTGTACATTTTCAGAAATGGAGCATTCTTCTTCAATAAATCTCCTATACGTGGATCCTTCTTCCTAAAATAGAACAGGGGATAAAATGAAGAGTTTCATAATATTCTCTCAGTGAATTAGAGCATGTTTACATGCACAGAAACAGGAAAACAAGATGGCATTGATGTCTACAAACAATGAATAAAACACATACATGTATAAATTGGAATCTATGTAACAGCAATGCATATAAATACAATGTAAGGCATTATATTTATAACCCTTTTATATGTTTATTTATATCTTGTTGGCACAAGTGGCATAGGCTATCATTGATCTTCACAACATTCCATCCGCAGTTCTGTGCAACAGCTCTACTGTTTACATGTTTACCTTTGAAATAGACCACGATACATGGGAAGAACTTGCACAAAATAGATCTACATGGCGTTCTAAAATCAATAAGAGCACATCATCTTATGAAAAGAGGAAAAATGCAGCAGCTCAGCATCGGAGAGCAGCTAGATAGTCACGGATAGACCAAGATCCGTCTACTGTCGTCATTCCATGTCCGAACTGTCCAAGGACATTTACAACTCGAATAGGGCTCATTAGCCATCTACGAACTCATAATCAAGGACATAACTAAAATTGAATTTTTAAAGCTGGATGCAACAAATGGTCATCATCACTTGTGATGGACGAACAACAACAAAAAAACAACACAAACAGTTCATTCAGTTCTCCAGACTACATTCTGCTAATCTGAAGGAGTTTGAGAATGAATGCAAAAGAGAATAAACACTTACTGATGTATTCAAATCATTTATCAAACACCAATCATGGTAGCTAAGGCAGGAGTCAAATAACCAAAAAAAACTTCCCAGAATCATCATGAAGAGCAGAACAATGTGGCTTCATAGAAGACAAATGTACCCACAATGCTATAAATATTTTGAGAACAATATTAAAGAAATCTATAGAGGTAAGAGGTAAAAACAGACATGTACCACTGTTTTATAGACTACACAAAAGCATTTGATAAAGTTAAAACATTGTGAAGTTATACACATGCTAGAGAATTTTATTTAAGAATCATCAAGATCAGGTACTGAAAACAAACAGTAGCAATAAGAGTAAGAAATCACTCTGGCCACTTTCAACAAATAAAACAAGGAGTTAGACAGGGATTTGTACTTTCATACACATTTAACACAATGTATACAATGAAAAGATAATGCTTGCAATAGTTGATATCCCAGGAATATCAGTGGGAGGATATAACACAAATGACTTAAGATATTCTGATGACACTGTTCTGATTGCTAAAAGTGAGGGAGACCAAGAATTAAAGAATGTAGTAGTGACAGAAAGTAAAGAAAAATGCCTCTTTCTAAATATCAAGAAAACAGATGTAATGGTTATTTAAAAGAAACAAAATACCACAGCTTGCAAGATCAAAGTGAATGATACAGTATTAAAACAGGTCCACCAATTCAAGTATTTAGGTACATTAAATACAGCAGATGGAAGAAGTTCAACAGAAATAAGACGTAAGAATAGGGCAGGCAAAATAACATTCAGAAAAATATATTGTGTAATATGACATTGTCATTAGAGGTGAGGAAGAGAGTTCTGCAGTGCTATGTAACCTATACTAACATATGGATGCAAGTCTTGGACAATAAACAAACAGGAAAGTGAGAAATTAGAGGCACTAGAGATGTGGTTCTACAGAAGAATGCTGAGAATACCCTGGACTGCCAGGAAAACTAATGTGGAGGTGTTGAAAGAGTCAAAGGCCAGACTGGTAATCAATAATATGAGAAAAAAGACAATAGTAATTTTTTGGCCACATTATGAGACAAGAAGGTTTGGAGAAATAGTCACAGCAGGCAAGATTGAAGGCAACAGAGACATAGGGCAACAATGTGAGAAAATATTAGACAGTTTAACAAGCTGGCATGACAGGGAAACAACAATGATTCTGATACATAATACTGGAGATAGAGAGCTATGGTGAGTCATGATCACCTACGTCAGCCGACATGACACCTGATGATCATGGTATTTAAATTGGTTTAATTTATTAAAATAGAAGCCTCATGGCAGGTCATCTATACAATGCAGTAATCGTAACCTTCGATAACAGTTACCATGTTGTTGCAGACATTGTGCTTGAACTAGGATTGGCACGGCATGGGTAGGCGGAACAACAAAAAAACCTGTTGCAAGGGCCAGAGTTGTGCCCTGATGTCAACATCTGTTTCGGCTGCATTAGATTCGAAACACCATCGAGTCAGATGGCTGTTGGAACAAAGGGCGGAGCACTTATGGGAATGCCCCACTTGCTGTTAGGCCAGTTTCTAATTAAGAATCAAGAAATTGGTTATCAAACACCTCGGATAGTATTCAAATCATTTGAATGCACACCATGGTGTCCGAATGGTTTAGTAAATACCTACCAGTTTGTCATTCTATCTTCAAGCTGTGCTAGTAGAAAATCATTGTGGAACAGAAAAATACTCTTGGTATTTGAGAACATGTGTTTAAGAGTATCTGCCGGCAGGAAAGCTTGTTGACGATTCTCATTGTCCAGACGAAAATAGAATACCTAGGGAAAATCATATTCATCATTTATCATTAGCACTATTTGTTCATGGATGTTTAATCCACATAAACTGTGAGTAGATGATTAAAGTAAATAATATATGCATAAATGATTAATCTATCATAAATAGGCTCTTAATCTGCAATAGATGCATCATCATCATCATCAAGTGCCGTCTCTGCAACGAAGGTTGACTGCAACGGATCTCCAACATCCCGTCTCTTGTCTTGGTGGTGCACTCTGCTAGACTGTAACCTGTCCATCGTGTGATGTTATTCTCCCACTTGTATCTCTGCCTACCTCTTGCTCGCTTCCCTTTGACTTTACCCTCAAGTAAGGTCTTCAATAGGGTGTCATGTCTTTTAATGTGTCCAAAATATTTTATTTGCCTGATTTTTATTTCTCTTAGTACTTCTTTCTTCATATTAAGTGTTTTTAGTATCTCTTTATTTGTTTTCTTCTCTTTCCGTGATGTTCTCCATATTCTTCTATATACCCACATCTCAAAGGCATCAATTCTGTCTTCTAATTGTTTATTTAGTGTCCATGTTTCTGAGCAGTACATTAATATAGAATAGATATAGCATTTTATAATTATCATTTTTAACTTGTTTGTAATTTGTTTAGATGTTAATACTTTTAGCCATTCCTATTCTCCTTTTAACTTCTGTTTCACATCTGCCATCATTTGTGACTATGTGTCTAAGATATTGATAATGTTTTACTTGTTGTAGTTTCTCTCCATGTATGTTTATGTTTAGCTCTTGTTCTTCTGTGTCTTTGCTGAATATCAAGGTTTTTGTTTTTTGGATATTTAAATCCAGCCCATATTCATTACTTGATTTATTGACTTGGTCTATTAGTCTTTGTAGTTCATGTTCACTTTCTGCTAAAAGAAGTGTCATCTGCATATCTAAGGTTGTTTATTATTTTCCCATTGATCTTAAGTCCTGGCATTTCTTCTATATTTTTAAAGATATTCTCTGTGTAGATATTAAATAAGCTTGGTGATAAAATGAAATGCATCCTTGTCTTACCCCTCTTCTTATTTCTATGTATGGTGAGTAGCTGTTTTCATATCTTATTGATGCAGTTTGTTCCCAATATATATTTCTAATTAGTCTGATGTCTTTTCCATCTATGCTTATTTTGATGCATAGATGATTCATCTATAGCGTATAGACTTTTTAATCTTCAATATGTGTACATATGATTAATATAGTGTGCAGATTTTTATTCGATACGTGCCTAGATGATTAATCTAAAATATACAGCTGCATAATCTTACAGTATGTGCATCGATAGATAATCCTGTCTTATCCATGTGTGATAGATAATCCTGTCTTATCCATGTGTGATAGATAATCCTGTCTTATCCATGTGTGTAGTTAGGCATCATGGGAGGCCAAAGTCTTCTTTCTTTATCTAACTGTGATGTTGCTGCCATAGTGCATCCTTGGTTTTCTAGTATTTCTCTGATGTCATCTATCCATCTTCGTCTGGGTCTTTCCCTGTTTCTCCTTTCAGATATCTTTTATTGAAGGCTGTAGATGGAATGCGATCTGGCTCCATTCTGATTAGGTGGCCGAACCATTTGATCTTTTGTGTGTCTAAGTATTCTTAGCAAGATATTCTTTTCATCAGATTTCTTATGGTGCCATTGTTTATTCTATCTATTTTTGTTTCCCCCAGTGCTGTTCTCAGGTAATTCATTTCACATGCAGCTAGTTTGTGTTCTAGTTTCTGTGAGGGTCCATGTCTGGCATTGGTAACACAGTGTCAGCATGAACACTGTGTTTATTAACATTCTTTTGAAGATCAAGTAAATGTTCTGGTGTTTCAGCAGTGGTGCTAATTGATATAAAACCGAGTTTGCCTTCTAACATCTTGTCTATATCTCTATCCATTCTCCCATCTTCTGAGAACACGCTGCCTAGATACTTAAATTCCTTTACTTGGTTGAGTTTTGTGCCGTCTATGTATATTTCTAGTAGGGATTGATTGCTGCATATCTTCAATGTTTCTGAATTTGGTTTGTTGACTCTCAAGTTGTTGGTTTTGCAATGGGTATTTAGTGTTTTATGTGTTTTTGCAGCACAGATATATCGTTGTATATCAACGCCTGATTGTCTGCAAATAGAAATTCATTTATGACGTTACTGTCTTCTTTTTCTCTGTTCTCTATAATAAATAATTTATAGTGTATAAAAAACGCCCGTGTGTTGACGGGGCCTGAAAGGGGAGCAATGAATAGCAACACTGTTTACCTTCCGCGCATGTCGTAAAAGGCGACTAAAGAGGTTATGGGATGGAGTTGGCTGTCCCACCCCATATAGGGTCAGTGACCCAAAGCCATGCTGAAGTCGGATGTGTCAGGCCGAAAGGCACAGATATCACAGCAATGCTGTAAACCATGACACAACGTATTCCGTTCTCCGGACTACATCCTGCTAATCTGCAGGAGCTTGAGAACAAATGCAGAAGAAGAAGAAGAAGAAATGTATTAAAAAAAAACTTAATCTACAAAATGTCCGTTAAATGTTTAATCTAAAATGTATAGATAAAATACTAAATATGCCATGATTGTATAGAAATCATTAGAAGAAATGTTTAGTATTTACACTATGAGTGCCGCTAAAATTTCTCTAAGATCACTGTCTGAGAGAACAAAAACCGCAACATTTGAAAGTAAATTAAAAAGCGGTACAGTACAAGTAGACACCAACACATGTTTAATTATTTCCCTTGTCTATGTTTGTAAATTTCATGTTCATTTAACAATTGAAATATTTATTCATTTAGGGTTGGGTTTATGGTTAGTTATGTAACACACAACTATCCTAACACAAACCCTAAAATAAATTAATATTTAAATTAATAAATGATGAACATGAAATTTACAAACATAGATAAGGGAAATAACTTTACCATGTGGTGGCGTCTGCTTGTACTGTACCCAAAAGGCTACTCAGCTCAATGAGAACAATGATGATGGTAAAGCGAAATGACGATATTGTCCTGCCAAAATTGATGGCAGTAGTAAACTATATGGAAATGAAAGTGTGGTAGAAGTAGTAATATATGTGGCAGATGGCGATGACAGTAGTGGTAGTGATTAAAACATGGTACAGTGATGATGATGATGATGAATGGTTTTCATTCTGATGGTTGTACAGCGAACTAATGATGAAAGTCACAGTTGTACATAGTACTGTATCTGGCGGTCTGAAAAAGACAAGACGCTTTGTTTCTTATCATATGGTAATCATTTGTATTGTAACACTTCCCACATCAAGTGTAGCTTATGTCTTCTTCTTCTTCAGCGTTCATTCTCAAACTCTCGCTGGATCTCCCTTGTAGCAGGACCATTGTCCTATTAGATTTCCAGCAGGATGTAGTCCAGAGAACGGAAATGCGTTGTGTCGCCGTTTTATTTGCACCAATGGCCAGACACATCCGTCTTCGGCGGGTGTAGCTTATGATATGTAGGTAACATAATCTAGTTCATACCATATGGCGATCATTTGTATTGTAACACTTTCCACACCAAGTGTAATTTACATGTACACTCCCAAATTCAAGTGTAACTTATGTGTACACTCCCCACATCAAGTGTAACTTACGTGTACACTCCCCACATCAAGTGTAGCTTATGTGATGTAGGTAACATAAGCTTGTTCATACCATATGGCGATCATTTGTATTGTACACTCCCCACACCACGTGTAATTTACATGTACCCTCCCCACATCAAGTGTAACTTACGTGTACACTCCCCACATCAAGTGTAACTTATGTGTACTCTCCCCACATCAAGTGTAACTTACGTGTACACTCCCCACATCAAGTGTAACTTATGTGTACACTCCCCACATCAAGTGTAACTTACGTGTACACTCCCACATCAAGTGTAACTTACATGTACACTCCCCACATCAAGTGTAACTTACATGTACACTCCCCACATCAACTGTAACTTAAGTGTACACTCCCCACATCAAGTGTAACTTACGTGTACACTCCCCACATCAAGTGTAACTTACGTGTACACTCCCCACATCAAGTGTAACTTACGTGATGTAAGAGATGCAGCCGAGCAACATAATCTCGTTCAGTCTGTAACAACTCTTCCGCAATTTTATATCTCCGGTCCTCAAGCTGAACTGCTGCTTCTTCGTTGACCTAATATGATAGAATCAAATCAAGATAAGTGATTTCTAAGGAGCATACATTTTTAGAAATAATTTGTGGTTGCTATTCTATTAATGGCTATGTATGTGTTGCTTATCATGATGGCAATTTGCTGCATGTTTACAAACAGAAAGCAGGCCAGAGTAAAATTTCAAATGGATTTTAGGCCTTCAAATTGATTAAATCGCTGTGATACATAGTTCCTACATTTCACATAAGATGTGCCTGCTATGGCAGGTTTTATGGAGAAAGTGCTTTTCCCATTTGCATTAATTCCCTCTAAGCGCTGTTGATTAGTTCCAAGGGAAATGTAGCTCCAATACGCTTGGAAACAACACAATTGCAGGACATGCCAGAAGATGGTTTAATACACCATAGACACCTTAGGGTCTCCCTTTCAGGATTGCTCTTGAGGTTTACTCCTGTGGAATGAGACATTCCTGTGCTGCTAGGCAATGAAGATTTTCTGGAGGGGTTGACTCCCTTAGCCTAAGACACTCCCGTGCAATTCCATTAGACAATGCAAGACAGAGGACAAAAGTAAGAAATTGAGACAATACACACAGTGGCAATAATTTGTGCACATGTGACAAGTTGTTAGCATATCCCCAAACTTTCTTTAGCCAGAGATAGTGACCTTATTATTTGCACCCTGAACTACAAGTCCATATGAGCATTGTTTATACATTTACCAAAATGGATTGTGAAGAACTGAAATAGCACAGCTCAGGTTAACAGTTCTTATTCTTGTTAACATTGCATTACCTTATGTTATTTATGTATTTTTGAACTGCTTTTGTCTGGAATAAGTTTAAACCTGGAAGAGAAACCTTATCATTTTCTACTGCCGAAGTGCCCTAACCATTTGGCCATGCCATCCCTAGTCATATTAAAATATTGTTAGAACAAGACAAATCACAAGAAAAATAAAGAAATGCGAGAGTTGACTGACCTTTATTTTTGAATGTCCCAGATCTCCAGGATCAGAACTGTGTGTTCTTCTGCTTTTGTTAACCTTATCAGCATTGTCATTGTCTTCATCACTCATGTCATTAAAGCTATCAGAATCTGACCAACTGGAATCAAAGAGTTCTGCAGCACTTTGTGTTGGATTGTCATAGATGGTCTTGAAAACAGAATCTCTGTAATGGTCACTACCGCGTTTTGATACATCTCTGAGACAGACTTCATCACCACAAGAAGCCGAGGTTAATGATCGTTCTGTATCACTCAGCCACTGTTGCACTGTTTCAGTTTGACCGTTCGAAGTAGCACTGGATTTACTGTCGTATTTAAACTCTGAAGAATTAGGTGGTGATGTTGAAGGTGATTTATCTGAGGGGGATTTGGGAAGCAGTTTTGTGGGTCTTTCTGTTTGACTTTTTGAGGGTAATTTGGGGGCAGGTCTTGTAGGTGATTGTGGATAAGTTGAAGATATTACAGATGAATGAGATGAAGCTGCTGTAGGAGATGATGGTGATAATGGTGGTGGCTCCAAACCATTAAGTAGTATAAAAGATGGTGAATTTTGGAATGATTGTTGGTGTTTAAGTGAAGGCTTTTTATGAGATATGGGTGGAGGTGTTTTGGGTGAATGTTTTGAAGGTGAATTTTGTGAAATCGGGAGATGCGTCGTTGGAGATTTTGGTGAGGACGTTGTGGGAGAGTTAGTTGTAGGGGCTTTGGGAGAATTGGGTGAGACTTTAGGGGATTTTGGTGATGTTTTCGTAGACATCGGTGAGCTAATTGTGGGAGATACAGGTGAGGGTGTTGTGGAAGATTTTGGTGATGGAATGGTACAGGAATGCGTGGAAAGTACTTTAGGCACTGATGTCACCGTTATGTGTGAGGTAAGTAAAGGTGAATGTGTCATTGTTGGGGATGTTTCTGGCAAGTGTGCAACTTCCAGCTGTGGTGAAGTTAACAGTGGCTGTGATGGCGACTGCAATGCTGATATTTTGCAAGTGTTTGGCGATGCAGTTTTTGATAAAGGCTTCGTTGGAATCTTTGGTTTTGCAGCAGGATTCTGTATGGGAGATGACATTCTCGGAGATGCTAATGGTGATGTTTCTGTAGATGATGATAGGGAATGCATGCCCTGAGAGAGAATGAGAGGTGACTGAGTGGTACTTACAGATGACTGAGAAACTGGAAATATTTCACTATCTTTATTAGAAGAAAGTTTTTCATCTGTTGACGTGGGTGAGTCACAACAATCTGTTTGTGTAACAAAATCTGATAATAAATGCTGATTTAACGGCTGTTTGCAGGAAGACTCTGACGAATTATTTGTTGATTGAGTATCAAGCTTCCTTCCAAGATTTGTAGAATCCTCTTCTTTAAACTTGTGCTGTTCAGCTGCTTGTATTAATGTATGCACAAGATGTAAAGGTATTTCATCATTCAAACAACTGCTAACAGAACTTGTTGACTTTGCCATGTCACTGTTTGTTTCTTCGAGTTCACTTTCCTCATCCCTGACTTGTTTTAGTGTGCCTTGCTGGTTGATTTGTTCAGCTAAAGCCTTTACATAACCTTTTGCCATAACTGCCCGCGAAAAAGTGTTGTCCCTTGCAATGCTATAGTAACTTTTGGGCCATCTGTTATTTATTTCTGTTCGAGTACCGAGATGCCTTTTCTGAATACTCTGTGAGGGCAAAGTTTCTACGTTAATAGGACAGTCACTCCTTGATCTAGAAACTTTATGACCATGTGATTCTTCGCATTGGTTTCTCGTTTGATTTTTTAAAATTAGCGAATCTGGTTCAGATAGGATGTTTCTGGAATCTAAAAATGAAGAATTTATCTTACTTTCATCAGCCACTTGAAAATTGTGATTGTATTTTGCAGTATGAATGCAGCATTTAGAAATTGGTGAATCAGGCTTGGTGATGTTTGATCTAAAATCTAAAATGTCAGAATGATCCTTCGTTTCATTAGTACCTTCAAGTTGACCAAGGTTTTCTTCAGACGTACAGTGACTTTGTGAAATGAGTAAATCTGGTTCAGTGATAATTGGTCGAGAATCTAAAATGTCTGAATGTCTGCCCCTTTCATTCGTTTCTTGAAGCTGTACAAGGTATTCTTGACTAGTACATTGACTTTGAGAAATTAATGAATCTGGTTCAGTAATGTTTTCTCTTGAATCTAAAATGCATGAATGGGTTTCTGTCCCACTCGCACGTTCATGTCCCTCATTAGGACACAAAACTAGTTCTGAAAACGTTGAGTCAGAGGTTGTCAAATTCGGAATTTCCTCTAACCATCGTGGTGAACCACCTATAGATATCCGAAACCTATCATCTTCTAGCCACTCTGGGCTCTCAGGTGTAGGTGTCTGTAAGCCAACATAATCACTTTCTGATAAAATAGAATCTTCACATATGTACTCACTAGTTCTGTCTGTTTTACAAACTAAACAAAAAATTCTGGAATCATCCAAATGAAATGTAGAATTTTTCACATCATCACAAAGAACAGGTAAATCGCATTTGAAACAAAACTTCACATTTCTATAAGATGTTAATTTATCACCTTTCTCAATAATATCATGAGTATCTAATACACCTTCTATATTTGTGCTATCAGAGCATAATTTGGACTGATCCGAGAGATGTCTCTGGTACTTTCTCTGTTTTCCTGGAGATTTTTTGGTGAGACTAGAGTATCCAGTGATGATTTTTTCAACAAATCTGGGTCTTGTGAGAGCTGGAAAATGAAATGAATACAAATCAATGAAATCTGCAAAAAGTTATAGAACTTAAAACACATACTTGACATATATAATTTTTTTTTAAAAAGAATTGTAGAGATGGAACCATGGTACACAAAAATGAACGCAAGTTTTAGAAAATAGAATGACATAATAAACTGATATTCTGACGAAAATTTCGCAACCAACCAAAGTATACAAGGCAAAAATAAGAAAGACAAACAATGATGATTTTGGAAAAAAGATTGCAGATTAGACAAACGTAAACAACAACACCCAATTAGCATGATTAGGAAACCATGGTATATAGTTGGAAAAATATGTATATGACGATATATATTAAAAATAGAAAACATATTTTGGGAATCAATTCAGCAGTTGAAAAATTCAATCCAGTTTGAAAATAAGACAGCAAATTTATGAACCGATCGAACTTTCCATCAAGTTCTTTCTATTATTTTATGTAGCAATGTTTCAAAGACATCAATTTTAACTGATGTCTCACTTTAAAAGCTAATATTTTTTTGCATATTATATTTGAATAAAAATCTAACATTTGCGACGAAACCTGATTTTTGCAACAAATCTTGTTCTCCTGTTGGAGTCAGACTTTGATATGAATTTTGTTGATTTATCTCATAAACTTGAAATGTGTCTATATCTGAAGTTTTGTCTCTTCTATAAACCAAAAATATTCTTATTGTGTGTGTTGGTGCGTATAATCCTGATTGCTGTAATGCGCCTCTTGACTGGTTGCTTCCCACTTCAGCACCTCTATTCACTAGGGTAGGCTGTGGTCTTGATCACGTAAGGAATCGGAGTGTTTGGGAACCGTTTAATCCATGCGTGGAGCCTGAGTTCGTGCAAGGCTGAGCATAGACCACTCTCCGGTATTGTTTTTGCTCCATGGAGGGGTCCCAACACCTCCCAACATGGTTATATCGGCATGCACTCGGTCGGACCATTAGCAAACTTTTCCAGAACATGGGTATCTGGAGAAAGTGTTGCTGCTAAATTTACGGGAATGCACGGGAGGACATGCGTTAGAAGCTTACTGTCGTAGCAGTCATTAGCTTCTGTAGTGGCAATCATTGCACTTGGATGTGAGAGGCTGAGACCATACATCAAACACCCGTGTCCTATAGGCGGAATGTCCAGACCCCACATTTCCGTCCAACCCCACCCTTTCGTTTAGAATAGTAGATCCGTGCCTTTCGGGTAGCTACCCTAATGTACAGAAATAATGTGGCCCAACGATTGCTGTGCTGAAGTCGGATGTGTCGAGAAGAAAGACGAAGATATCATAGCCAAACTGTACCCCACAACAAAGCACATTCCGTGCCTGGAAAACATCTTGCTAGGTACAAACCGCCGTTTGAACCGCGCACGGAAAATAATAAAAACAATTTATCTGGTGGCAATAGATACATTTTTTCTACATAAATATTATCTATCAAATGAATGTCATCTTCATAGCATGCAATATCAAATGCTTTCTAAGAATGGCAATTATAAAAACGAAACACATATATTCATTATTAACTCAAGTGAAAAATGGACGATTAAAAATAGTGAACAAAAACTCACGCAAGCAAATATTTGTAAATTTAGATCCATGAAAGATAACGATTGGAAATACATTGGCATCGTGTGACCAAAAAAAAGAATTGTTATTCTAAATTAAACATATTTCTCTACACTCCTGAAATAACCAAACTCTGGCCGATTTCTTTATAATCGGTCATCATTCATGTTAAATGAAGTCTAAAATTAGCGTTCGTATATTTAAATGCACACTAAACGAGTTTTATATAGCCTTGAATATACACAAGGAAAAAAACACCAAGATTATGATAATAAATGCAGATAGCGACAACCAGATTACACTTAGGTGAAACAGACATGCAGCAAATAGAATCATAAACATTTATTGGCAGAAACGTAGACAGAGAGGAGATTCTTCTACTTCTTCTTCTGCGTTCGTTCTCAACTCCTGCAGATTAGCAGGATGTAGTCCAGAGAACGGAATGTGTTTGGTCATGGTTTACAGCATTGCTGCGATATCTGCGCCTTTCGGCCTGACACATCCTACCCTAGCATGGCCTTGGGTCACTGATCCTATATGGTATGGGATAGCCAACTACATCCCATAACCTCCTTAGTCGCCTTTTACATAATGCATGGAAGGTAAACAGTGTTGCTATTCTTTGCTCCCCTTTCGGGCCCCGGCAACACACGGGCGAGAGGAGGTTCAGACATGGACGCCAAGATAAGTTTACAAAATGCTAGAGCAATTTTATTTTATATTGCATTAAGATGTATATATATAGAAACATGGAATACAAATTATAACATAACCAAAACACTACAAACTGTAATCAATCAATGGATGCCTGCGTAGAAGGTCACACCATTCTACAATACAAGACAATATACAATATAGAAGAATATGGAGAAATTCATGGAAAGAAAATCAGACGAACAAACAGGTTCTGACAAAGCTGCGAATAAAATAAACTATTAAAGGAAACAAAAAGCAAATAAATCAATTATTTTGGATATATTAAAGGAGATTATACCTCGTTGGAGACCTCGATGGTAGAGTCGAGAAGCGAAGAAAAAGAGAAAGTTCAGAATGACATAGATACAAGTGGGAGTGAAACATCATGGGATGGATATAATACAGTCTAGCAAAGTGCACTACCAAGTTGAGAGATAGAAGATGTTGGAAGCCCTTTTAAAGTAACCTTCTATGAGGAGACTGCACCTGATGATGATGAGTTTCAGAATATTTTCATTCACTTTAAGTACATGCCCGATATAAGTCGATCGTTTTCTTCTTATTGTTGTAGAAACATATTTCTGTTTGCTGCCTTCTCTTACTTGCTAGTTTCCCTGAAATTCTTCCCAACATTTATTTCCAAATGTATGTAATTTCTTCAGTACATTTGTTACTTTCCAGCTCTGTCAACTCTACCTACGTTTGCTACAAGGAAATATGCATGGATCACTGATATAATGGTATAGCATATCCTCATTCTAAACCCCAAAATCAACAACAGTAAAAAGGGCTAGAAATCGTTTTAAGATAATGATTTGAAAATTGTTTTCTTGAGTGGAGATAACACCTGTCAGCAATCTCTGACAAAGACATAGATAAACGCTGATTGCTAATCTCCAGGTGTCGAAAACAATAAAGCGATCACATAATTTAACCAACATGACAAGACAACCTCTTGTGAAAATCGTTCTGACTATCATCATGTGACATGCCGGCTGGCTATGATGATGATGTAATCCCTATAACTGTAAGCTGGTCGCTTTTGACAGTAAATAACATGTTTGACTAAAGGGTTTGTTGTTTCAAAGGTATGGTTGTGTTCGGGGGTGGGGAAGGTTTATGCATGCATGTTGAGTCCACTAGGAGCGTAGCACATACGTCTGGAGCAACTATCCAAAGTGTAATCACGAGATGAGTGTGGACAAGGAAGACGATAATATGTTTAAACTTCCCACCCTCGCCAAAGGAAAAGAGACCATTACTATTAGAACTGCAACACACACAAAATACAGAAAAAAAATACGGTAGACACCCGCCCCCTCTCCCCTTAGGGTAAAACTAATGGAATTATAGCGACGTAAAGAGAAAATTCTTTAGAACAAATTATAACACAACCAAAACACTACAAACTGTAATCAATCAATGGATGCCTGCGTAGAAGGTCACACCATTTTTAAGGAGAAGGAAACCGCTGACGTCGCTTATAATGGCTGGAAAAGTAGATTTTGTATCGATCACACCGTCGTGCCGATTCATTAATTTTTCTAGTTGTTTGTAAGATTCTTAACATTCTTCTATATAATCACATCTCTGTCTACTCTAGTTTATTACACGATTCGCTTCCATGTGACAGAAGTGGCCCCATGCAGGCGTGACATAATATTTTCTTAACTTTCAAATAACAGAAGTGACCCCATGCAGACGTGAAATATTTTCTTAACTTTCAAATAACAGAAGTGACCCCATGCAGACGTGACATAATATTTTCTTAACTTTCAAATAACCGAAGTGACCCTATGCAGACGTGGCATATTTTCTTAACTGTCAAATAACAGAAGTGACCCCATGAAGACGTGACATATTTTCTTAACTTTCAAATGACAGAAGTGATCCCATGCAGACGTGACTCCATGCAGACGTGACATAATATTTTCTTACCTTTCAAATGACAGAAGTGATCCCATGCAGACGTGACATATTTTATCAAATGACAGAAGTGACCCTATGAAGACGTGACATATTTTCTTAACTTTCAAATGACAGAAGTGACCCCATGAAGACGTGACATATTTTCTTAACTTTCAAATGACAGAAGTGGCTCCATGCAGACGTGACATAATATTTTCTTACCTTTCAAATGACAGAAGTGATCCCATGCAGACGTGACATATTTTATGAAATGACAGAAGTGACCCCCATGCAGACGTGACATATTTTATGAAATGACAGAAGTGACCTCCATGCAGACGTGAAGAAATATTTTACGATTCCTTATCAGATGACAGAAGTTTCTCTATGCAGACGCGAAGGAATATTTTGCTCGCCTCCAGTGACGTGAAAAATAGTCTCATATTTAGTATTTATGTATTATTGTATGATATTTATGTATTATTGTATGATATTTATGTATTATTGTATGATATTTATGTATTATTGTATGATATTTATGTATTGTTGTATGATATTTATGTATTGTTGTATGATATTTATGTATTGTTGTATGATATTTATGTATTGTTGTATGATATTTATGTATTGTTGTATGATATTTATGTATTGTTGTATGGTATTTATGTATGGTTGTATCCGCCGGCTCAGTAGCAGAGAGATTAGTGGGTCATTCAACTATTGAATATGTCATATTTCTGTGAAAACATTGCAAGATAATGGATAACTATTGAATATATATATATAGATGGCTTCCGCCAAAACGGCTGAAGAGAATGGATGTGTTCTCTCTACGGTGTCCGATTAGCGGTTTTTCCTTCCAGAAAGTAATGGCCACCTACGGGAATATTGTTTCTAGAAATTTCCAATGGACTATACAAAGACAAATAATGGAGGGCAGAGTACCTGGCGTAGGAGAGAGGGCAGACTAAGAAGAGGATGGACTGATGACATTAAAGATAACATGAACGCGTTGTTGAAAAATGCAAGCCGCATGGCTCAAGACAAAGAAGGATTCGTGGAGTTCACTGAGAAGACAAGGTTCTGGACAGAATATGTCACATGCCATTGAATATGTCATGATTCTATAAAACATTGCAGGATAATGCACAAGTATTGAATATGTTATATGATTCTAGAAAACAGTGCAGGATAATGGACAACTTTTTAATGTGCCAGATTGAATTAATTCTAGAAAATAATAAAATAACAGACTGCTGGCAGGCAGAAAGATGATAACAAAGCTACAGAAAGAAATGAAAGAACAATCGATGCATGAGTAGAATTTTGTTAGAATGAACTGTAACAGCAAGGAAACATATGACAATACATAAAAGAAAGCATACAACAAATGAGTACCTCACTGGTTGACATGAACAAATACTATCAATAGTAAAACAGGAAAATCTTGCAGGGTTAAGACATTACGTCGACAATATTATGATTCCCTGTCAGTAACGATCTTCAATGAGAACAGTTGAAGGTGGAACAAGCAGAGGAGGGAACAGAAAAATCATGAGCGGATATCACAGACAGGACAGATCAAGATGTTCCACACTTGTCCGTCTCGCTAAAGATATAAATTGTTTGAGGATTGTGTGTTGTTGTATCTCTACGACCCTGGCATATGAAGTGTTGAATCATCTCATGTTGTATCTCTACGACCCTGACATATGAAGTGTTGAACCATCCCATGTTGTATCTCTACGACCCTGACATATGAAGTGTTGAATCATCTCATGTTGTATCTCTACGACACTGACATATGAAGTGTTGAAGCATCCCATGTTGTATCTCTACGACACTGACATATGAAGTGTTGAAGCATCTCATGTTGTATCTCTACGACACTGACATATGAAGTGTTGAAGCATCTCATGTTGTATCTCTACGACACTGACATATGAAGTGTTGAAGCATCTCATGTTGTATCTCTACGACACTGACATATGAAGTGTTGAAGCATCCCATGTTGTATCTCTACGACACTGACATATGAAGTGTTGAAGCATCTCATGTTGTATCTCTACGACCCTAACAGGGGTTATGTGTTTATGGGTGGATGTATAAAATAATGGCATAAAAGTGAAATATACAGAAAGTGATCGGTAAAGTGGCAAAATCGATGGAGTGACGATTTAGTAATTGTGTTAATTGATTTACTGCAAATCTGTACACTCAACAGGAAACCCGATCAGTCTTCTCCGTGACTGAGAAAGTATTCGTTTTGGAATTTTGCTTGAGTGATTCCACAAAGTGATTCAGTTAAATTTATCTTGATCTACAAGTTGTGCTGTTTTTTAAATTAATGGCGTGCCGCACGCTGCCCTGGGGTCGCAACATTGGCATTACAAACGTAGAAGACCCAACATTCCATGTCATGTTGTCTGGTATGACTCAGTGAGATGATTGATGTGTGCTTGGTTGCACTCCTATCCCTTCCCATTTTTTTCATAACCGTCATCATTACGTGCCGTCTCCGCAACGAAGGTTGGATGCAACGGATCTCCAACATCCCCTGTCTCTTGTCTTGGTGGTGCATTCTGCTAGACTGTAGCCTGTCCATCGTGTGATGTTACTCTCCCACTTGTATCTCAGTCTACCTCTTGCTCGCCTCCTTTTGACTTTGCCCTCAAGTAAGGTCTTCAATAATTCATAACCGTGTCTTATGATAATTACGAAAGCTGACTTCAGTCATATGCCCCGAGATGTTCTCTATATCTGGTTAAAACTTAAAAAAGGATTACCTGGCTAAAAATTGTTCTAAGATTCCAGATTATAAGCTTCTTATTTGTAATGAAATCTGGTCATGGAATTTTGTTTCCTATGCTGATAGCAATTTTCCGTGCTGTCATGTAGAAAGAAGATATACGCAACTTTCGGAACCTGAAACTTTTGCAAATGTTAACCAGCAAGTGATGAGTTTTCATGGATTTTGTGAATGTTTTCTTATTCGTTGGATATGTCTTGTGTCTTATCGCGGACATGTTTACGAGTTTTTGTTTATGTGTGTACACGTGGACAGTTATGACATTTACAATAGTATGTGTATAACTTACACTTAGTATCGAACACACAATATCGAGTGGTTTCCTACTGTCAGTCCTTTTTTCATCTTACAGAGTATGAATAACTTCGCTCGGAGTGTTATAACTTGTGTGTATTGCCACACTGGACGGGTCACGATTAAGATTTCTATTATGACTATGTCCAACAAACCCACCAGTCTACGTGGGCTAGTACGAAAGTATTTTTAGGATAAGGGAGCAAGCATAAGAGAATACCCCCACTGCCCAGTGGGTTAGCGCGGGAGTGACACAGGCGAAGGGGAGTAAACCCTCGTAAAAAACCCCGGAGGAAGGACCTTAGGTAGTTGATGGTCGTATCCAATCATCCTCTGGCATCTCCTAAAGTTATGCTTGACTCCAAGTGTATCGATTTACCTTTTTCTTTGGACTACATCAACGGAACCGAGAGGGTGTTAGTGCAAAATGACCAAGGCACTTTCTTCATATAAACCACCCGGACTTACCACAACACGTCAAGAGAGAAGCAAAAACAAACAACAGTCTCTCAGATTTGAGAAAATGCTCAATGGATAGCTTCTTCTTAATTTTTGCTTAATGACCGCCTGCAAAACACAAAAGGTCATAAATAGAAATGGACACCATGCTGGCTACTATACTTTGCTGATACAAGTGTTTAGTTGTGTCATATAGAAATGTCACTCTATGCTGACTACTGGACCTGCCTCTTGGTATTTTTGTATAAATCGTATTATTTGTGTAATCTCTGCACGTTGAAATGTGATGTGTCTAATTTTACATAAGTCTCATATAACTTACGCTGTAATTTTCCAGTGGAGATAATAACAACAATGATAGATAATAAAATCGTAGTAGTACAAAAATTAATTAATGCATATATAAATGTGAAATATATACTAAGAGAGGAGACAAACCAAGAATATGTGACGAACATCATCAGAAAACTTCGATGGACATACATCGGCCACATAGAATGAAGGAAGATAGAATTCCACGACAAGCCTTCATGTCGGACCAGACGAACAAAGAAAACAGGGAAGACCAAAATCAACGCTCAGAAGAACTGTTATGAATGAATTAAAATCAACAGGCATAAATGCCCAAGACCTGCAATCCTTGGTAACTGACCGATTGGCATGGAGAATTATGACATCCGCCCTATGTGCCAAACTTGGCAAAGAGGAACTGACTTACTAACTGACATATAAATGTAAATGATAAGAAATAATACATGTAAATAAGAAATAAGATATGTAAATAAGAAATGTAAATAAGAAATAAGATATGTAAATAAGAAATGTAAATAAGAAATAATAAATGTAAATGAAAAATACGTTTTCCGACGTTGCGGTTTTATTTGAAAAAAATATCATTTGTAGTGTTTGAATTGAAATCGATTTGGTAGACATGATCGACATAATCGTCTGCCAGAAGTTTCGGATCAGATCTAGAAATAGGACATAAACATTGAAACAAAATTACAGTCCACTGTCAACACTGAGATACCATCGGATCAAATAGAATATAAACCAGGGGTAACCTTTTTGCAACGGAGTCTGGATTGGGCGACTATTGTATGAGATGGGAATCAAAAAGTTTTTTTTCTAGTGCTTGAGAAAATACGTGTGGCTCAAATAGTTTGCGATTGTGTGTGTGTGTATGTATATATATATATATATATATATATATATATATATATATATATATATATATATATATATATATATATCAGATATTAATACATATATCCATTTTTAAATCAGTTGGACAAGTAAAAATGCTTTAGTGGGCCGGATAAAAAAAGTGGTATTTTCCCCACCCCTGACATCAAGAAAACACCTAATTTTAAATATTCAGTGTGCACCGTGAGATGTGCAGGGTGGGGTATGCACGGTGATGTGTGCACTGTTCTCAGGATGTAATAAATTGGAGCTTATTTGGTACTGTAGTAAAACTGCCATCCAATCAGCAAAAAAAGCAAAAATAAGTGTTTTTTATGTCCTGGTCCTGTACTTGATAAAAGCCTTTTGTGCATAAACTTCAAATGTGTGTTGGTGTTTATTGCATTGCTAGATGCATTGTTGCGCAGTCTCCCTTAGCAGGTGATGAATAGTATGTATACCGATGGTTCCTGTGGTCCTCTGGTTAAATATTCTCATTCCTCCTTGCAGACGTCAATTTCTACTACTACCACACTTAACACCGAATTTTTCAAATCTCGGCCTTGATGTTTCATCAATTGGTGTCCGCATCCAGCAGTCGCTCATGGAGCAATTTAAGCATATCTCTCTTATCCAATGTCAACACCCAATCTATTGGTGTCTGTGATGCACGTCTGATTTTTCATTACCACCGGCATGTTCGGGGCAGTAAATACATGTGATGTCCTAGAGGTTGGATGTAGATGTTGATGCTGGCCACTCGTATCGTATCAGTCATTTTGGACCTTTCAATGCACGGACTGCGAGTCTGACACGATAACTGCTTTGGTGATTAAGGTCCCTGGGAGCCATTTGAGGGCAGAAGTAGCCCCGACTTCCATCCTAACACTGGATGTAGTTGTTCCGTATGCTCCGCATTTCTCGGCAACAACTATACCATAAATACTGGTAGTAATGCCTCAACCAGACTCCTCACCATCAATCAGACTTCAAAGATCAATCGATGAATTGCTGGTTTTTAGTGAAGAGTAAAATGTTATTACACAGTGTTGTTATTGCTAGTTTTGTTTATATTGTTTTTAGTTATGTACAAAGTAGCTCGTATGGTGATGTACGTTTCTTTTACACGCGGACATTAATCAAAGTTGGTTACATTCAGCCTTAAAAGAAATTAGAGAAAGGTTTTGGTAATTCAGTCACCTCGACTCCCGGAGTTATACCCGGTGTGTGGAAAACGAACTCTTAGCAATTCATAAATTAACAAAAGTAAACTTATAACGGATATCCGGAAAACATAATCACAGAAAGCTACAATGGCACATATACAAACAAGTATATGGAAGGCGCTATTATTACTACAATGAAACCCCTATATAGCGCATATGTTTATAACAGAATTCCCTATTGAACAACAATTTCCCAAATCCCCGATTATATTTATTCTTTATTGCATATAATTGTGTATATGGAATTTTGGTTATTACATAAATACTTTATCATTCCTGGCCGATTTGTTATTTTAAGGATTATACTGCACCGTGTTTGTGCGTTGCTGTGGAGATCTTCCTGTGGTAATAAATATAGAAAGAAGTAGGAGTACGTAGATCATTGGTCGAAAGTTGAATAATGCAGCAATCAAACCTCAGGTCGACAGAGGTGGTCTGATGACGTGGAAAAATGTTGGGCTGCAGAAGCACTGTGTTAAACAGTCGTATAAGACTAGTCAGTAATCGTATTGCTAATAATAAATTGCAAATTTTGGCCGTGTCTGAAAAAGGAGCAAAGAATGGGGAAAGTCTGGTCTGCCATGCAAGTTAAAGTAGACACTATTTTGAGTCAAAGAGATTTTTGAGGGTAGGATTTTCTGTCCTTTTCCATAAAGGTGCAAAGTGACAGATAACTCAAATCTGCGTGGACGAAAGATACTGATATCGCATCTAATCTGTAAACATATTTCATAAACACAACATATTTCATTTATGGACTACAATCTGATAAGAAGTTTGAGAATGTATGCATAAAAAATAAGCTGAACAACAGAACAAAAAGATGGTGTCATTAAATATATAACATAAAAAAATTAAGTTAAAACTTAGGTCTTGTGACACCCCAACATGAGTGGATACCATCAGACTATAATAAACTAGAACTAATACAAACTTTGGGTGAACGTTGGGTCTTGTGGCACTCCAACATGAGTGGATACCATCAGACTATAATAAACTAGAACTAATACAAACTTTGGGTAAACGTTGGGTCTTGTGGCACTCCAACATGAGAGGATACCATCAGACTATAATAAACTAGAACTAATACAAACTTTGGGTGAACGTTGGGTCTTGTGGCACTCCAACATGAGAGGATACCATCAGACTATAATAAACTAGAACTAATACAAACTTTGGGTAATCGTTGGGTCTTGTGGCACCCCAACATGAGTGGATACCGTCAGACTATAATAAACTAGAACTAATACAAACTTTGGGTAAACGTTGGGTCCTGTGGCACTCCGACATGAGAGGTTACCATCAGACTATAATAAACTAGAACTAATACAAACTTTGGGTAATCGTTGGGTCTTGTGGCACTCCAACATGAGAGGTTACCATCAGACTATAATAAACTAGAACTAATACAAACTTTGGGTAAACGTTGGGTCTTGTGGCACTCCAACATGAGTGGATACCATCAGACTATAATAAACTAGAACTAATACAAACTCTGGGTAATCGTTGGGTCTTGTGGCACTCCAACATGAGAGGATACCATCAGACTATAATAAACTAGAACTAATACAAACTTTGGGTAATCGTTGGGTCTTGTGGCACTCCAACATGAGTGGATACCATCAGACTATAATAAACTAGAACTAATACAAACTTTGGGTAATCGTTGGGTCTTGTGGCACTCCAACATGAGAGGATACCATCAGACTATAATAAACTAGAACTAATACAAACTTTGGGTAAACGTTAGGTCTTGTGGCACTCTAACATGAGAGGTTACCATCAGACTATAATAAACTAGAACTAATACAAACTTTGGGTGAACGTTGGGTCTTGTGGCACTCCAACATGAGTGGATACCATCAGACTATAATAAACTAGAACTAATACAAATTTTGGGTGAACGTTGGGTCTTGTGGCACTCCAACATGAGTGGATACCATCAGACTATAATAAACTAGAACTAATACAAACTTTGGGTAAACTTTGGCTCTTGTGGCACTCCAACATGAGAGGATATCATTTAACTCGTAGTAAACCACAACTAAACTATCGTTACCAACAATGGAATCTAACAGATTTGTATGCACCAACAATAAAGTGCGTCGGCACAGGATATAGAATAGCTATATTGAAAGAGGAATATAGAATTGTGAACAGGAATGGGACAATAGTTATAATGTATATTTAGACAGAAAACTGAGATGGATTTGGCACAGTGACAGAAAACACTATAAAAACACACAATTCATACATACGCTTGACTTGAAAGCAAAGAAAGAAGAGCTAGTGTTATAGAACAAAAGATACCTTCTTACTTGTGCTTATTCCAAATTAACCAGTTTAATTTGGTTATATCAAGGCGTGCTTGTATCTAAATTAAATCAACAGCGTTAGGTCTGAGTTCTTCACTAACGTTACAAGGAAAGACGCCATTTCAAAAGCATACATGTAAGGGGAATCCAGTGTTTTGCATAAAGTGACAATGTCGAGAAATAGAAGCGGGAAGAGGAGTAAACAAAGTAAGGATACGCGGAATTAAAAAGGAAGGATAAGAGAAAGAGAAGAGTGGAATAGGAAAGACAGCAAAAGAGTAGTAGAAAAAAATAGAAGAATAAGATAAAAAGAAGGGTGGAAAAGGAAGGATGAAAGGAGTTACGAGGGAAGCATAAAAGAAAAATGGAAGTGGAAACTGAGGGAAAAGATGAGTAGGAAAGAAAGAAAGAGAGGAGTAGAAACTAAAGGATAAGAGAAAAATGCAAGTGGATTAAAATGGATAAGATAAAACAAGTAGACATGAAGGGGAAAAGTGGAAAATAAAGGAAAATATTAGACAAGAAATAGCGTAGAAAAGGAAGGATAAGATAGAGAGAGTAGAAAAGCAAGAAAAAGAGTAGAAAGGGAAGGAAAAGAGTATAAAAGAAAGAAAAACAGTAGAAAATTAAGGAAAGGGTAGAAAAGGAAGAAAAACAGACACAGAAGGAAAACAGAAAGGAGGAAGAAAAAGTATAGAAAATGAAGATAAATAGTAGAGAAGGAAGGAAAATAGTAGAAAAGGAAGGAAAATAGAAAAAGGAAGAAAAATAGAAAAAGGAAGAAAAATAGAAAAAGGAAGAAAAATAGAAAAAGGAAGAAAAATAGAAAAAGGAAGAAAAATAGAAAAAGGAAGGAAAATAGTAGAAAAGTAGAAAAGGAAGGATAAGAGGAAGAGAATATAAAAAGAAAGACACGAGAAAGTGGATGAAGATAAGAAGTGGAATAAATTATTATCAAATTCCTGCCAGCTAGAAGGATGTAGTAGTCTGGAGAATGGAATGCCTAGTGTCGAGGTTTACAGCTTGGCAACGACATATGAGTCTTTCATACTTCAGTGTGACATTGTATGTCAATCTGACCTTCTATGATGGGAAGTGGATCAGATTCCTTAATCGCGTCTTACGATATGCATGGAACATTATTACTATTCTTTCTGATAACACAAGGATGTTACAGATTCCACAAGGCACCCTACAACGTTAATCATGATTATAAAGTTAAATTAGAACACGCCATTTCTGAATTGTAACATAATTTGGGATCGTTACCTGATTACAGTTGAAGTGTTCTGTCGATGGCATGTTAAGACTGTAAATCACGGGGACTACCGTGAATACAGAGTGGTTGGTTTGTTTAATGTGCTTTCATATAGAGAATTCAAGAGAACCCACCGAAGTCGGGTGTATTTGGCCATTGGCGAAAATAAAACGGATACAACGCAATTCCATTCCCTGGACTATGCCCTGCTGGAAATGAAGTAGCAGCTTTGTCCTGCTACAAGGGAGATCCAACGGGAGTTTGAAGAGTAGCTGCATTGTCCTGCTACAAGGGAGATCCAATGGGAGTTTGAAGAGTAGCTGCATTGTCCTGCTACAAGGGAGATGCAATGGGAGTTTGAAGAGTAGCTGCATTGTCCTGCTACAAGGGAGATCCAATGGGAGTTTGAAGAGTAGCTGCGTTGTCCTGCTACAAGGGAGATGCAATGGGAGTTTGAAGAGTAGTTGCATTGTCCTGCTACAAGGGATCCAAAGGGAGTTTGAGAATGAAGGTTGAGGAATATAAAGAGACACGAAAACATTCTTTCTAAATGCATACATAGAGCCTCTATGAGTGGGCAGCTTCTACTGAAATCATTGCATACATAGATCCTCTCTGAGTGTGAGGCTTCTACTGAAAGTAATTGCATACATATAGCCTCTCTGAATGTGAGGCTTCTACTGAAAGCATTGCGTACATGGAGCCTCTCTGAGTGTGAGGTTCTACTGAAAGCATTGCATACAAAGAGTCTCTCTGAGTGTGAGGCTTCTACTGAAAACATTGCATACATAGAGCCTCTCTGAGTGTGAGGCTTCTACTGAAAACAATGCATACATAGAGCCTCTCTGAGTGTGAGGCTTCTACTGAAAACATTGTATACATAGAGCCTCTCTGAGTGTAAGGCTTCTACTGAAAGCATTGCGTACCACTGAGAATAGGATTCTTTCAGGAATTAAATAAAGTTCTGGAGAAGTCCGTTGCAACTCCGCCCCCCCCCCCCCCACGATTTCATTCTAAACTTCACATAAGGATAAAGCAAAGAGCATTATCACTCACAATTCCTGAGAATCGAAGCAAGAAAAGAAAGCTAACAAATACAATATGAAAGGTACACCTAACAACAGCAAGAACACATTGGTCGTTCTAGAATTTACACCATGACATTTCACCGTTATCTTAGTGAGTTCTACAAATCTGCTACAAATTAACAATAAGTGTTATATATCTAGATACAAGGATATATGAGATGTGTGACGTCATAATAACAGTTGGCTATAAACAAATATTTCTACCAGTTACTTTATAAATCTATGAGTTAGCTTAATGAAATATCCTGATGAAAGCATATCGACCTGATTATAACGCATTTGAAAGATTCCTCCAAAACCTCAGCTAGAAAATGTAGGCCTCCTAAATACTATTCTCATCCCATCAATGTTTACTACCGTCAAGTAAATATATGTAGGAAGCAATAGGACAATTTTTAAAAATTCTTGAGACTAACGGGAATTGAACCAGTCCGTTCAATGGCACCAAATCGCCTAGCAACTATTGAACAAGCTTTCTTCCGTACTTGACTAACAGCATCTCCAAAAAAAGATGCAATTTCATCAAGCCTTTCAAACCGTGCACACAAAGTCACCAGAACGGACCGATCGAGACAAGGACTATTACAACAATAACAAACATCCCGTACCGGTTTGAAATATCCTCAGTAACAACAAGCATATAACATAATATCCGTATTAGATATACAAGGGCTGGCGAACTGTCTCGGATATAAACTTGTTGTCATACTGTCCTTTAGTCAGACAGTCCCTTAGTTTATTGATCATGTTATGTGAATACTGTATTTAGAAAAAAAATATAGAAAGGGTTAAATAGCAGTTTCACATGGAACAATCCATTGAATCGGCGTTTAGACTAAAATATCTTTATCGAAACAGGGACAAATAAACACAAAATGGAACAACAGAATCAAGCGGCTACATGTCAGTCAAGTGAAAAATGACAGGTCTGGAATATAACAAAAGATGAAGAGAGAAGATACGACGAAAATAGCAGTCCATTTATATTTTTATTGATACTGTGGTCAAGCTCGCCGACTTCTCACTTAGTCCAAAATTAAAACAGCCGTTCTTGTCCTAAATTGGCATACAATTATATACTGTTTCTTGCTACTGCAAATTTAAAGAAAATGACAACGTTCTACTTCAGAAAATAAGTACATTGTTAAAATAAAAGGTATTTAGAACAGCGGTTCTCAATATTGGTCATATGCCTACCATTGTTCTGCTTTGTGGGTCTAACAAGAAAAACTTGGTAAAATATAAAACCAATGAAAATATAAATATGTATCATTATCATGTGATATATTCTTTCCAGACCGTGGTCTTCTTTATGAATTCTCTGAACACTCCGTGATTCTGGGCGAGTTGACCTGCCGCAGCAAGAGACATATTTAAACAATCTGATATATCACTGCACCATCGTCGTTTTGGACACTCTCTTCCCCTGCCGCCGTTAACTCTACCTTAGCTGTTAATCAATCCATGCTGTTATGTCTATTTTTATGACCACAAAATTCTGCTTTCTTGTTAGAATGTTGTTAAGGAGTAACAAAGGAGATAAACTCATCGATGTTTCTTGATATTAACACTTCTATATATGCATAGATATGCAAAAAAAAATTACATAGAAAGGTAAATATGGATCTGAAATTTGTTCGGATGATAACATAAATAGTAATATTCCTTCAAGAAAAATTAACAGTATTCTTCAAAAGCATTATTTAGTTCCCATGATGGCCACTGAAACTAATTTGTCCTGAAAGCGGGAGAAACTAGTTTGAGAATAACTGGTCTAGAACTCGAATTTAAATATAAAAACACGAAATGAAGTCAGTTGGAAAGGTAAACAGAACTACAATCTGAACAAAAGTTTTCACATAATTTATTGGAGGTTTAGAATACTTAAAGCATCATCACCGCTGGAGGAATACAATATTTCGTTCTATTTTTGGAGCAGACATAAATAATACAACGTGAGTCATTAGAATTATGAAACGAATCAATGTCATACTGATCTCAACCTCTAGTCAGAGATTCTAAACTTAACTTCCGACGTTATTTCATACGCTGGATCCGCCCATGAATGTCAGATTAAGATTGTCTGGCACGAGAATTTAGACATTGTCCTCAGATAAAACATATCCGCTTGTGGAAATCAAAGAAACACGATGAATAGGAGACATAGGCGTATCCTTTTCTTGTGTTTGCAATGGAAATCTATTGCTACTATAATGTGATTGTCTAAACTGTTTAATAAGGAATGTGATTTATTCTATTTCAAGGCTTTCAATGGCGCATTTTTGGGAGATTAATTTGTGTTTCTCACTGTCTCAGATTTTTCGGCCTAAATTTCACCCACATAATACTACAGACTTCAGACAAGCCATCCCACAAACTAACACTGAGGCATTAAAAAAACATTAACAACTAATGAAAGTATTTCAGTTCTATAATTGTGGTACTTAACTCAAGAGCTAACAATCAATCACTAATCGAGCCCAAATATAGCCAAGACGAATCTATATCACAGGTAGAAACTGCGTGTCTCAAACTAAAAAGACAAATTTAAGAATTATATAAAGGTATGTCCCATGGCAGCAACCTGCCGTTGGGGATGAAGATCACTCTACATGTACTAAGTCGCAGCAACTATCAGGTAGGGTCACCAGTTGCCTTCCTTGTTGTCTTTACCTCCCCTAACCCATGCGCCATGTACTCATTTACAGCTGAGTCGACTGGAGGGAGTGGTCGTGTCAGACTAAAAATCACAACCCTGAATATTTGTTTGTCCTTTCGTTGTTTCGAACCTTGCACGCTGTAACCCGGTGACAGCAAAATTACCAAACACCAAAAAAACAACAACTGATGGATCAAAGATACCAATCAGTGCGCAATTAGACTATATATTTTCCTGGCTATTAACACAGCTCGAAATATTTCACAAATCTTTCCTTTCCTTTCGCTTTAAAATTTTGCGTTAACAAAATAGAAGAATCAGCAGAGTACAACATAAACATCGTGTCACAATCAACCTGCATTAAAACGTTGAAAGAAATCACTAATTTGTTTAAAAAAACCAAATGCTAATAACAACAATAAAACACTAGAAGGTATTTAAATGCGCAATAGAAATCACCCGATTCATATTAAGCTTCCGTTTTTGTTGTGTCAAAACAGAAAATGTAATAGATTTACATTTACACACGATCTGAAAAAAATAAATTATTATTGTCACATTTCAGTTTCATTTACACAACAAGGATGTATGTTAGCTTGAACAAGGATGAAACAATATTCACTGTAACTGAGAAGTACATTATAACTATTGTCACTTTTTGGTAGAAATGTTCTTGTATTGACTATCTGAATCTACGTGTCTGCTTGAATCTACGTGTCTGCTTGAATCTACGTGTCTTCTTGAATCTACGTGTCTGCTTGAATCTATCTTTCTGCTTGAATTTACGTGTCTGCTTGAATCTACGTGTCTGATTATATAATGATCGTTGTGAAGAAACATCACTATAGTCAGGATTAATCAAGCAAGTCACGGTAAAGATTAATCTCTTATTAAGAATAGTAAACACTCTCGGGATTAATCCCATTATCCAGAAAGCTCGTCACACAAAGTATTAATCCAGAATGCTTGACATACCTGGTATTAATTTCGTTATCCGATATTCTCGTCACACAAAGTATTATTTTCGTTATCCTGAATACTTGTCACACAAAGTATTAATCCTATTCTACAGAATGCTCACCACAAACCTTCCTTAATCGTCTCATGAAATATACATGACTGGCAGGTCACATTGTTACTATTCTTTCTCAGCAATCTGTTCCCGGTAATACACAGGCGAAGATGATACGCCTGAATATGAGTCTCCCGACAGTAGATACGCATTCGGCATTGGGGTGGGGTGGGGGCAGCTTTCCTTTCTGCACTTTTTTAAAAATAATTAAGGGAAATGGATGATTTGTACCTTTTATAGTGCGTAGCATCATGTCATTGTACTAGTATCGCGTCATTGTACTTAGTATCACGTCATTGTACTAGTATCGCGTCATTGTACTTAATATCAGGTCATTATACTAGCATCATGTCATTGTACTAGCATCATGTCATTGTACTAGTATCATGTCATTGTACTTAGTATCACGTCATTGTACTAGTATCACGTCATTGTACTAGTATCACGTCATTGTACTAGTATCACGTCAATGTACTTAGTATCAGGTCATTGTACTAGCATCATGTCATTGTACTAGCATCATGTCATTGTACTAGCATCATGTCATTGTACTAGCATCATGTCATTGTACTAGCATCATGTCATTGTACTAGTATCATGTCATTGTACTTAGTATCACGTCATTGTACTAGCATCATGTCATTGTACTAGCATCATGTCATTGTACTAGTATCATGTCATTGTACTTAGTATCAGGTCATTGTACTAGCATCATGTCATTGTACTAGCATCATGTCATTGTACTAGCATCATGTCATTGTACTAGTATCATGTCATTGTACTAGCATCATGTCATGGTGCTTAGTATTAATATCATGTCATTGTGCTAATATCGTGTTATTGTGCTAATATCATGTTATTGTACTTGGTATCATGTCATTGTGCTAATATCATGTTATTGTACTTGGTATCATGTCATTGTGCTAATATCATGTTATTGTACTTGGTGTCATGTCATTGTGCTAATATCATGTCATTGTACTAGTATCATGTCATTGTACTTAGTGTCACGTCATTGTACTTAGTATCACGTCATTGTACTAGTATAATGTCATTGCACTAGCATCATGTCATTGTACTAGTATCATGCCATCGTACTTAGTATCAGGTCATTGTACTTAGTATCATGTCATTGTGCTAATATCATGTCATTGTACTTGGTATCATGTCATGCTGCTTAGTATTAATATCATGTCGTTGTGATTAATAATAATCCAATGTGTTAAATATCATGTCATTGCGTTTACTATCCTGTCATTGTACTTAGTATATCATTGTTCTTAGTATCATGTTATTCTTAGTATCTTAGTAATACAACGCTGAAGTCGGATGTATCAGACCATTCGTGCAAATAAAACGAACGGCGCCACAGCAAATTTCTTCTTGAAGTAGGATGTGTCAGGCCGAAAGGCGCAGATATCGCAGCAATGCTGTAAACCATGACACGACGCATTCCGGACTACATCCTGCTAATCTGCAGGAGTTTTAGAACGTACGCAGAAGAAGAAGACAACACATTTCTGTTCTGTGGTCCACATCTGCTGGAAATCTATGACACAATTATTCTCTTACAAGAGTTATACAGGAAGATGGCGTAAGCTGCAATAATTAGTCATCTGAGACCCAGAATATGTTTTGGGAAAGAGTTTCAATAAATGTTAATCAATAAATGTTAATCAGTAAATGTTAATTATAAGTGGTTATTTAAATTAAACAAACGGCATTGTGGAAATATGTTATTTTTGGAAAGCTACATAAGTAATACAAAATCGACGTTTTGATCAGCAAATCTTTATCAAGAGCAGAAACATAGTACACGGCGAGTGAAGAACGACACTACACACGATAACATCACATAGCTAAATCACTGCCCTGTTACACGAGAGAAAGAGATGCAGTGGGAGTTTGAGAATGAACACTGAAGAAGAAGATGGCTGTGATATTTGACTTTTAGAACAGCACAAATAATCTCTGGCAATAGTAAAAGCTAATTAAAGTGATTGTTTAATTAAACTTCTTAAGCGTTCATTTTCGAACAATCACTGCATCTCTCTTGTAGCAGGACAATGGTATTACTAGATTTCCAGCAGAATGTAGTCAAGAATGAAAATGAATTGTGTCACAGTTATAATTTCACCGATGGCCCGACACATTAATCTTCGGCAGAATTCATTAAACAATTTGTGAGTTTATGTTTCTTCTAGAAAACTTTAGAAGTAATATATTTATGTCTTCTATACCTGAACTGTGGCTATATCCGGCTCTGTGGCGGCTTGGTACAGAGCGCGTCTGTGACGGCCATGGTACATAGTTCGAAAACCACCACAGGCAAATGTGTAACCAAACCGTTCAGAAACTACTGAACGTATTTATATTGCCTAGAAAATCACAGCCAAAAAATGTCTGTGTTGATAGCTACGTCCTGAATAGGATACGCTATCAATTTACTTTTTTGTATACCCGCAAGAGGATGGTACGGTCTCATCGATGGTGCAAAGCCTGGTAGATGATTTGACTATATAGAGAGGCTTTCGTCTTGTCGAAGCCCCACATCACATCAACTATACAATTACTTTACTCTGATTAGTAGGCGTTTCCCGAAGAAGATCGTGCTCGTAACATCTTGAGGGTATAAAAGTAAATTTAAGTAGGAAGCCACAGGACAATTTAAAAATTATTGAGACTAACAGGAATTGAATATAATTTCATTAAATGTTATATATGTTATATATTTGTTGTTACTGATGATATTTCAATACCTGTACGGGATGTGTGTTGTTGTAATAGTCCTTGTCTCGATTGGTCCGTTCTGGTGACTGAGTGCACGGTTTGAATGGCTTGATAAAATCGCATCTTATTTTGGAGATGCGGTTAGTCAAGTACGGAAGAACGAGTGTGCAATAGTTGCTATGCGATTTGGTACCGTTGAACGGACTGGTTCAAATCTCGTTAGTCTCAATAATTTTTGTGGGTATAAAATAAAGCTTCGGAGAAACCTCATCATTGCACAAAAGGATTCAATACCTCGATTGATCATTGCACAAAAGGATTCAATACCTCGATTGATCATTGCACAAAAGGATTCAATACCTCGATTGATCATTGCACAAAAGGATTCAATACCTCGATTGATCATTGCACAAAAGGATTCAATACCTCGATTGATCATTGCACAAAAGGATTCAATACCTCGATTGATCGCAATTCTTGTAACACAAAACACAAACATCTTCAACGCATTCTTTAATTAAACCCAATTATCGCGGCCCTGGAACTAAAGGGTTACGACCTTGATGTCTGAGTCACTGCAGGCCGCATGCATGCCTGACTTAACGCGCATTTTCTATTCATAAAGTCGCGCACACAATTCGAACACGTAATACGAACTTAGCCCTATTTATGCCGTGCTTTTAACTTCAACATCCCTTTATGGTTATCAGATTTTCAAGTTTCATTTATCAGCGATGAAATTGCTGCATTAATCAGTGACGATCATTGAAGGTTTCACTCTCTGAAAAGTTAGATAGCACTAAAATTGATGCATTTAAATGAATAATTTCTGCTTTTCGGTTTCTGCTTTTCTGGGGGGGGGGGGGGGAGAAGAGAAAAACTGGTACAGTTTCTGTTCAATTCAACATCATCATTCATACGGTTTCGTTAGATGTCATACAGGGTTCGTGGTGTGTCTTATCGCGTATTTCGGATTTGTCAATAATATGTAAAACTGCTGTAAAACTGTAAAATACATGTACATATTGGAAACACGGGGCACATAATTTTGATAAACACTTGAAAAATATACAAATTCACGTTTTGACCAAAAGGCAATAACACCAGTAAAGAACGACACTGCCAAAAATCACGCCACATTTCAAAATCAATGTATTTTTTTATTATTTTTTTTTGGGGGGGGGGGGGGGGGGCTATGAACTATCCGACATGGTTCCTTGTCAAAACGATACTACATGGAATATTTGAAAGTGGAAAAAGAAGAGATGAACAAAGAAAAAGCATACGGCAGACAAATAAAAGAATTGGCAGGTCGGGATTTTCCCCACTCATCAGCATCACTGAAAACACAATTCGCTCGGACTCTTACACTAATGTTTCTATGGACGTGGTACCCTTTTCTCTATAATGTGATTTTTGTAGAGAAAGGAGTATATTTTTACTAAAACTGAATGCAGAAATAAACTAAAGTGTTACGAATACTATATATCACTAGAAAACTAACTAAAGTGAAATAAAATAAGACAAATATATATATATAACCTCTGGCTTTCATGCGAAAAAACTGTTAAAATAGCGAACACAGAACTGGCGAAGATATTTGAGCCGAAATGGTATGTTGTAAAAAATCAACAATATGTAATATAGGGTTAAAACGTCGTATGCTATGTTCTTTTTCTAATAAAGTCATTTTGATCAACGTGCCGATTTGTGTTTGCTTTCATTGATTATCAAAAATATCTTGCTAGTATTTCCAATTATATCTGTGATTTGTGTACATTTCTCAATGGGAGTCAACATCTTTCATCTCGGCCGTGTCAGTGTTGTTATGAGTGTTCCATGTATGTCATTTCCTATCTGAGGACTTGCTTGCGTCTTTTGGCTGTTTCAACTCTTGATGTGCCGAACACATGTATATAGTCTGTGTTTCTTGATGAAACGTTTGATTACATGTATATTTTCGTATAGGTCATGTATACGTACTGTATATCATGTACTTAAGTGATCAGTTTCCTAAACTCTGAAATCTATCTGGAGAATTCCACGGCTTTACTTTCAGTTATGTCTCTTGGAGTCAAAGGTTAGTTCTCAGACCGTCACAGATTGGTCATGTCTGTAGAAAGTGTTCTGGATTATAGGGAAAATTTTGACATGGACATTGGTCAGTTTTAACAAGCTTTAATTTGTATTCTTTCAACGGTTTAGTTTCTGTATATGATCATAGATTCATATGAATCTAATATGATCTATACCTTTGTTCAGTTTTTTTTACCTTAGAAAAGACATGTAACAAACATACCTTAGAAAAGACATGCAACAAACATACCTAAGAAAAGACATGCAACAAACATACCTTAGATAAGACATGCAACAAACATACCTTAGAAAAGACATGCAACAAACATACCTTAGAAAAGAATTGCAATAAACATACCTCAGAAAAGACATGTAACAAAAATATTTTGAGTACTAGTGTCGCCTAAAGGTATGCACTCGACGTAGGACTACTTGGCGCTTGCTTATGGCCTTGGAATCACAGAATTCGATAAAATATAGTAGGTGCAGAAATAATATCCTAGGACCATAAACAACATGAATGAAAAAGCAAACAAAAACAGAACTGAATCGAACTATATAAATTATATTAAAGAAAATGTGTAAGTTCTAACTGAAAGAATCAAATAGCGTACAAATGGTTGGCGTCATCATTCGAAAGCGAAGTGGGTTATGACAAAGAACGCAACATAAATTACAAACATTCGTGAACAGCTGTTTTGGAAAGATGTGAAGTATTTAACAGTAAGATAAGGTCAGCTCAAGTGCAAACTAACATATTTTCGGCATATAGTAAGACACAATAGGTTAGATAGTATAATCTGGAAGGAATGGTTCCAGAGAAGAGACAAAGGAGCAGCACAAGACGTCGATAGACAAGATATGGAGGAAATTTTGAAATGGTACTTCAAGAAATATGGCAGATTGCACAGATCCGAGAGGTTAACATAGTGGAAGTGAGGACATCTTTCTGAAATGACACTTCGGGTAGATCAGATACGAAAAGGTTTGGATGAAAACAGTGTTGTATCCTATTTGTTTACAAATTATGTCAAGATGAATTGGACACTCCGTGAGATAGACTGAAAACTGTATCAGATATCAACAAAGAAACCACAGCGATCAAGAAGACTGGAAGACCTAGTATAGTATAGTTTAGAGAAGGGAAGCGATGGAAGCTCTCAATAATATTTATCCCGTGAAAATAATTTTATAAAGTCGTAATTTTATGGTATGGTAATAATTTTATACTGTCATAGTTTGATCACATGGAAAGGAGCGGAAATATAAGGGAAAGTAGGGTGAAGAGAATTTGTCTGTGGCATCTACTCCTATGATGACTAATAGTTTGACTGATTGATTGAACCCGAGTATACAAGTGATTTCTGTCTCTTTCAACAGAGCAGCATGCCTTCTACCGAGGGTGTCTCTCAGTACACTAACTTTTAATTTCTTTAAAAAAAAACTAATTTCAGAATCATCCTGTAATACAATGCACTTGTATAAAATTTTCCCTCTAGCGTGCTCGTGTGCGGGGCCGCGACCTTTGTCATTAGTGCCGCACACGAAATGTACCCCACACGCACATAACGTATGAGCGAATTTCCTGTGTTAACAACTTAGACATCTCCAGATTTACTAACAAGAGAAAAAATTTGGAGGGATTGTTGCTCGTATACAATAAGCAACTGCTCCATTTCGAGCCAGGATCATATTTAATTCAATGTTCACTTACAATTGCGGACCAAATTCGGCAAAGGAATGATAGTTGTCTATGTAAATTTCCTGATAATTGTATTACACACTTTAATTGAGTAGAGAATAGTTTCGGAGGAGAAGCAGAAAGAAGAGCCAAGGGTAGACCTAGAGTACGCTGGATCGACAACATCAAAGAGACATTACACGAACACCACATAACATTATCTGAAGCTGCCAGAAAAGCGAGAACAAGAACATTGTATCTCCCTCGACACCCGTAAAGGGTAAAAGAGGAAGGAAAGAAGAATAGAATAGTGTCATACACTAAGGTAGTTTAAGAAGTGGTTTCATTCATCTTGGTATTCAGATTTACTGACAACATATTTCATAACTATCCCTGAATCGCTGACCCATATTCGTTCGCTTTAACGATCCTGACAGCTATCAGGATGTAATCCAGACAATGGAATGTGGTGAATTGGGAATACCACTCATAGCACGTAACTAGGTAGCTTCAAGTTACACGAGGATGATTCGAACCCATGACCTCTTGAACACAAGGCGAATAGCTTTTAGAAAAGACATACCTTAGAAAAGAAATGTAACAAACATACCTTAGAAAAGACATGTAACAAACATACCTTAGAAAAGACATGTAACAAACATACCTTAGAGCTCCATCGAGACCAGCACCGTGTAGAGGTGATGGGGCTTAGTTCAGCCATCAGGGGCTGGAAACTAAGACTGGTCGGGCAGTCCCACTCGAGCAGGACCATAGTCCTGCCCTAGTAAGTAGAGTGCTGAAGACGGAGGCATCCAGCCAAAAGGCGCACAGATAATCAGGATGCCACGCACAAAACACAATGGAAACATGTCTACATCTATAAATAGTTATGGTGCCTGCCCTGTGGCGGACGTTCAGGCAGGGACGGTGCCGGGCCCTATACCTCGAAAGGGCCCAACCTCAGTTACTGGAAGTCCTTCTCAATTGCCCCGAGGAGCCAGGAGGCAAGGGAATAGAGCTACTGGCCAAACAAACAAACGACCAATAAAAATAATGCACTGGAATGCTGAGGGTGTCAACAGTAAAAGAGATGGATACAGCAAAAAATTGGAACTTGAAAATGTCCTCAGTGAAGAACAAGTTAACATATGCTGTATCCAAGAAACACACCTCAGCAGCGACATAGCCTTCAAAATCAGAAGCTACCTGTGCTACCGATCTGACCGAAAGGACAGGCGAAAGGGTGGAATTCTGACACTTGTTAAAAACAATATCAGCGCATGTCAGCTTGAAGTATATATGGAAGGGGCAGAATACCAGATGCTCCACCTAAAAACAGACAGTGCAGAATTCCATCTCCTGAACTACTACTGCCCAAATGATAAACCATTGGCACTAGACACAATTCCAGACAAAGAGAGACTTATGGTGTGTGGTGACTTCAACAGCCACTCTCAGAGCTGGGGCTACGATCATATCGACAAGAGAGGTGAGGAACTTGAGAGCTGGCAGGATGAAAATAATCTCATCCTTATTAACCAGCCAGCAGACTCGCCAACCTTCTACTCGAGAGCATGGCACACCACCTCTACACCAGACCTAGCATTCCACTCACCAGTCTTGGAATGGAACATCACACGTGTTGTTGGAAAGCAGCTTGGAGGTAGTGACCACAGACCAGTATTTCTGGAAATCCACAATGAATTTACCACGGACAGCAGCACGCTCACTAGGTGGAACTATAAAAGGGCAGACTGGAAAATGTACCAGCATTTAACCAGTGTTCTAGCTAAGGACATGAACTTGGACAAAGACATCAATAGAGCAGTGAGTGAATTTAATAGATGTATACTACATGCTGCGAGTAAAACCATACCCAGGGGGGCACGCAAAAACTACAAACCCTACTGGAATGATGAACTGGAAAAGCTGCAAAATGAGATGGAAACATCTAGACATCACAACAAATATCAGCAAACAAAGGCTAAATTTCAAAGAGCCAAGTTACAAGCCAGACGGAGCAGCTGGAAAGAAAAAACAGAGTCGCTGAACCTAGAAAGAGATACTAGGAAATTATGGAAACTTGTAAAACAACTAAATGATGAAGGTACAGGGAGAAATACCAGGATCACACTTTATAAAGATAGAAACATTTTAACAGGTAAACATGCAGCTGATTACTTTGCAGATTCCTTTGCAGAAGACAATAACGTCAAAGTCAGCCCAGACAAACAACAGGAGGTTCGAGAGAACCAGCAAAACATTGGACAAGGTGAACCTATACCTGAAGTCATGGAGGCACCAATCACAATGAGAGAACTGGAGCATGCAATATCCAAATTGAAAATGAAAAAGTCCCCTGGAGCTGATGGAGTGTCCAATGAAATGATTAGAAACCTGGGAAGTGCAGCAAGAGCAAAGCTACTGCAGATCTTTAACACAAGCTGGTCCACAGGTAATGTACCACAGGCGTGGAGAGAAGCAATAATGATACCACTCCTCAAATCAGGAAAAGATGGCAACACAGTCTCCAACTACAGGCCCATCAGCCTCACAAGCTGTCTATGTAAAACAATGGAACGCATTATCAATCTTAGGATGCAGTGGTACCTTGAAAGTGAAAACCTTCTGGTATCACAGCAAGCAGGTTTCAGACAGTGCTACTCTACTGAAGATCAGGCAACCTACCTCTCCCAAGAGATTGAGGATGCCTTCCAAGAAAAGAAACTGGTACTAGCAGCATGGATAGACCTCAGGAAAGCATTTGATAAGGTCTGGAAAGAAGGGCTCCTAAAGAAATTGCGAAATTGCAGGGTTAGCTCAAGAATGTACAAATGGGTAAAAGCATACCTGCATAATAGAAGAGCCAGGGTACAATTAGATGGTCGCAAGAGCAAGAAAGTTCTACTGCGTCATGGAGTCCCCCAGGGAGGAGTCCTGTCACCCACACTTTTCTTGGTTTACATCAATGACCTAGTTGCTGAACTACCACACGGGATCAAAGTGGCAATGTATGCTGACGACCTGGTGATCTGGTGTACGGAAGAACATGCAACAGTGGCCACTAAACAAATACAAAGAGCTATTGATGCCCTAACCTTATGGGCTAATAGATGGTGCGTCAGCATTAACACAGATAAGTGCAGCACTACACTCTTTACCCTCTCACCAAAACAAAAAGCTGGTCATATCAAGATAGATGGAGAGCTCTTGAAAGAAGACAAACAACCCACATACCTCGGAGTTACTTTTGATGATAAGCTGACATGGAAGCAGCACATAAACAAAGCAACAACAAAAGCCAGGAGGAAGCTAACTATCCTGAGAAAACTAAGTGGAACCACATGGGGAGCCAGTGGAAATATACTCAGTAAAGTTTACCAGCAAGGCATAAGACCACACCTGGAATACGGTTCAGCTGCGTGGTGTCCTGCATCAAACACCACATTACAAGATCTAGATAAAGTGCAAAACCAGGCACTTAGAATAATGTTGGGAGCAATGAAATCAACACCCATAGCAGAGATGCAGAAAATGGGAAGAATGCAAACACTTGGCGAACGCAGAGACACAAAAGTACTAATTCAAGCAGAAAAGTTTCAGTGTATGCCAAGTCATCCAATGAAGGAAAGATTCCAAAATCTAGCAATGGGACGACTGAAAAGAAGCAGCTTTATCCATCAAGCTAAACGACTCCGCAGACAACTTTCAGACCTACCAGAAGTTGACAGCCCCTTAAGGCCTGTACCAGAACAAACCCCGTGGAGTGAAAGCCATGGAATGCCAATATACATTCAGACCCATGTGAAAGGAATACTAAGCGAGGACGAACAGAACAGTGTGCAGCGAATGACAGTCACCCTCAGTTTCCTGGATGAGGAATATCCACAAGATATATGGGTCAGAGTGTACACAGATGGGTCAGCACAGAATGCTGTGAGGAATGGAGGTGCAGGTGTATATATAGAATATCCACACAAGCCTAGAGATACAATCAGAACACCGACAGGAAAATTCTGCAATAATTATGATGCAGAAATCCAGGCAATTAGTGTGGCAGCTAAAAAACTGCTGAACTCCAACTCTGACCTACAGCCTGTGGTATTCCTGACAGATGCAAGGTCAGTGCTTCAAGCTCTCCAGTCTGGAAAACTAACAGACTTAAAAAAAACTACTTAGCGAATTGTCTTACCAGTATAGGGTAACCATGCAGTGGATACCCTCTCACTGTGGAATACCAGGAAATGAAAAAGCAGACCAACTGGCGAAGGAAGGTGCTGCCGAAGACCAACCAGATATACCAATCACCTACCATCAGAAAAAACAGATGATCAAGTCAATAAGAAAGCCACAAACACCAACACAAGATGACTATCACAATATGATCAGAACAAGTTATAATTCTACGTCTCAGAACAGGACACAACCGACTCCGCAGTCACATGTATACAAAGTTCAAGATTGGCAACACGGCCATGTGTACATGTGGACAGGCAGCACAGAGTGCCAAACATATACTTCAAGAGTGTTCTGAGCATGAAACGCTGAGGCAGACATATTGGCCAGAGGAAACAACACTGGAATCAAAGCTCTATGGGACACTGTATGAACTACAAAAGACAGTGAGTTTTATTAAGGAGACAGAATTACAGATATAGACATGTTTCAAGTGAACGAAAGAAGAAGAAGAAATACCTTAGAAAAGACATGTAACAAACATACCTTAGAAAAGACATGTAACAAACATACCTTAGAAAAGACATGCAACAAACATACCTTAGAAAAGACATGCAACAAACATGCCTTCCACTCATAGCACGTAACTAGGTAGCTTCAAGTTACACGAGGCGGATTCGAACCCATGACCTCTTGAACACAAGGCGAATAGCTTAACCACTACGCTAGGGAGGTCCCCTAAATCTTGGCTTTCACAATTGCAGTGTTAGAACACAATATGCAATTACATTTATCTTACGGAATAAGAACAATAGAAATGCAAATTTGAGGAAAACCATAGTAGCCAATGCCAGCAAGCAAGAATCATGCACATGCCCACACACACATGTCCACTCAACGCCTTCGACGGTGACAATAACCGAGCTACAAGCTCATCAATTATTATTTCAGGACGCGCACACGCAGAGAAGACCAACAAATTAACATAATGACAAAGAACTAGGATCAATAAGAGTTGTTCCCCCAGGCGTGCTGCTAAATACAAAGAACCAACCAGACAGGCCAGTAGTGAGAAAGAGAAAAAAAAACCAGACAGACCAACAGTTCGATAGAACATAGAACCAGACAGACCAACAGTACGATAGAACATAGAACCAGACAGACCAACAGTTCGATAGAACATAGAACCAGACAGACCAACAGTACGATAGAACATAGAACCAGACAGACCAACAGTTCGATAGACATGGAACCCAACAACTAGATTGTAGTAGCAATAATAATAATACTAGTAAAGCTACTCCTCTACTACTACTATTTACCTCTACTCCTCCTACAACTACTATTTACCTATACTCCTCCTCCTACTACTACTGATATTATACTATTACTACTCAAACTACTATACTATTACTACTCCTACTACTACTACTACTACTACTACTACTACTACTACTACTACTACTGCTATAATATTACTACTCCGACTCCTACTACTGCTACTACTACTACTCATACTATTTACCGCTACTCCTACTACAACTACTACTCCGACTCCTACTACTGCTACTACTACTACTCATACTATTTACCGCTACTCCTACTACAACTACTACTCCTACTATTTACCGCTACTCCTACTACAACTACTACTCCGACTCCTACTCCTACTACAACTACTACTCCTACTATTTACCGCTACTCCTACTACAACTACTCGTCAAAGAAGTAATACTTGTAGTAGAAGTTTGAAATAGTAGTAGTATATCATAATCCTTTATGGATACGAAGCGTGGACAGTAAACAAAGTGCCCAAGATCAAATGGACGGAACTGAGATGTGGTTTTTAAAAATAATGATGAAAATTCCATGCCATGGACAACCAAGAGAACTAATGTAGAAGGTCTAGAGATGCTGGAGTAAAACGACAAATTATAGCAAAGATTATAAGCAGACAACCAAGATTTTTAAGGCATGCCATGAGAAAAATAAAACTTGAACAATTAGTAACCACCGGAATGATTACGGGAAGAAGAGACTGAAGAAAACAAAGAGAGAAATTTCTGAATGGGCTGTCCCTGTGGCACAAAAAGAAGTCACCAACTGAACTTATTAACAACACAAGAGACAAAGTTGTGGACAAGTATGGTCGCCTACGCCACTCTGTATGGCACTTGATTTATTTATATCGATTGTATTAGAGGTGATGAGGAGAGATCTTATAAAGTCCAACACATACAGACCTTCATACTCACGATTATATTGTCTGCTGTGGGAACGAGTATGCATAATTCTACACCTGTCAATTCATTAATTTGATGAATACATGATATATCTATCTATATGCCTCATTGTTTGTTCCATCCTGCACGATTTCAAGATTACTTTAGGTCTGTGTTTCCCAACGTGGGGTGCACGCCCACCGTTTGGGGGGAGGGGTTTGATTTTTAAGGGGTAATTTACTTTTTAGGGAGCAATTCGAGAATTAACTTACCAAATCTTGAAACATTAATCCAAATACAAATCAAAAGGCAAATCATACACTCAATCATAACAACATTCTGTTATTAGTGTCAGACGTGGACAACAACTACAATTCAAGAGCGAAAATGTACTACCTGTGAAATGAAATGTCTAAGAAAAGCAAGCAAACAAAATTAAGAGTGAAATCTTACTACCTATGAAATGAGATTTCTAAGAAAGGCAAGCAAACAGAACAAGGTAATAATGATGTAACAACCCCTTTAGATGTGAAAAGGTAGCTCATGACAGCTTGTCCATCTGACAAAACCATAGGTAATCCCTCCTCAGTTGAGTAACTGAGGTTACACTCATACTCGTGTAAGGTTTGTTCTCTCAGTTTCTTGTATTAGGGGAGGGAGGGGGTTTGTGGACGCATATTTGGTCCCTGAATGGAGGCAATTTAGTGTGCAGCAGTAACACAGAATTACCAAATCTCGCCAAGAGCGAAGCATGTGCTGATGGGCAAACTAGTTCATCGTTATTTTATCAGATCTGTTGACCCATCTACTTTGATGGTACTAGCATTTCCCACCACCTAGGAGTTTGCCACAAAAGAACAAAGGTGCAATGTCCACTGGCTTGCATCTCCGATATGCCTGGAAAGAAGACACTGATCATATTTTTGCATCCTGATCTAGAAGACCGATCCACAGTTGTCACAATGGCGAACTGAACAAGAAGAGACCATGTGAGAAATGATACAGTGTTTGGAGCAACATCTGTGGTCAAAAATGTTGAAAAACAGTCACTGAATGGTTCAACCACTTAATGAGAATAGACTCATATTGTCCAGAAGCATGGACATACAACATGATAATGGAAACAGAAGCATGGGCATACAACATGATAATGGAAACAGAAGCATGGACATACATGATAATGGAAACAGAAGCATGGACATACATGATAATGGAAACAGAAGCATGGGCATACAACATGATAATGGAAACAGAAGCATGGGCATACAACATGATAATGGAAACAGAAGCATGGACATACATGATAATGGAAACAGAAGCATGGGCATACAACATGATAATGGAAACAGAAGCATGGGCATACATGATAATGGAAACAGAAGCATGGGCATACATGATAATGGAAACAGAAGCATGGGCATACATGATAATGGAAACAGAAGCATGGGCATACAACATGATAATGGAAACAGAAGCATGGGCATACATGATAATGGAAACAGAAGCATGGGCATACATGATAATGGAAACAGAAGCATGGGCATACATGATAATGGAAACAGAAGCATGGACATACATGATAATGAAAACAGAAGCATGGGCATACAACATGATAATGGAAACAGAAGCATGGACATACATGATAATGGAAACAGAAGCATGGGCATACAACATGATAATGGAAACAGAAGCATGGGCATACAACATGATAGAAATGCATTGGGATGTAAACTATAATCCGTTCAGAATCGTTTGCCGAGATGTTATGATTTATAATTCAAAAAGTTCTTGATGATTTCACATGAATTTTGGCATACGTTGTTAAAATGTCCATGTCGCGAAAACATATGTGTTACTTGATGTCTAGCTGTAACGGTTATTTGAAAGCGGCGAATTCTTTTGATGTTTGCCCATGTAAATATGATTTCGACCATAAACAAAATATTTTACAGTAATCTAGTGCAATGATGACCCATAGGCGTGTCCACAAAATTTTACATGGTGGCAGGTGTAAAAAAATTTAAAATATATCTTTTGTTCGTAGAGTCAATTTGATATTGTTCCATGCTCTTGGTGTGAGTTTCACAAATGTTGTCGCTGCCTTTGAAATAAGTACATATATTTCTTCATGTAAGGACATTTTGTCTGTAATAGTTGATCCAAGATATCTGAACTTCTGTATTGAATCAAGCGGGCTAATTTTTATAAGTAATGGTTGATGGTTTGCTTATAACATTTTTTTGAATTGCTTGGGTGGTATTGAGCAATGAAATGTTTTACAAATCAACTTGTAAATTTTGCAAATCAAACTTTTTTTAGTGTAGACTTAATCAGAGTAATGATCATTCATAATCAGACGAGTCAAATAGGTCGATTACTGTTTTCGGCTGAACAAACAACAAACCTTCCTTTTTCCAATATTCCTCTTCTTGGCGTAACACATGATCCTCACATTTCACCCAGTAGTCTTTATGTATATTTGATAGAGCCTGATTTGTAAGTGTCTCAATATCACATAATTTGAAAGTTGTATTTGTAGATGCTACGTGTCCTTTAACTTTTGCCCAAATTAGCTCTATAGGATTTAAGTGTGCATGATATGGAGGTAGTCTCAAACATCTATGACCATGTTCTTCAATTAACTTGTCTATTTTAAATATCTTTGTTCGTTGTGTCTGTTTTACAAGGTTAAGCAATTCGGGTTTCAAGTACCTGTCGGTAACTGGTATGTGTTCTTTTATGAGCCACGTTTTGATTGCATCTTTTGTACTTGATGATGTTGGGATTCTATCTTCTACGTTCACTACGTTATGGTATGAAGCATTGTCCATTATCAGACAAGAAGGTCTATCTAATATTGGAAGAATACTTTTTTCGATCCAGTCTTCGAATATGTGCCCATTCATTTCGGAGTGGTAGTCTCTATTGTCAATGGATTTTGAAATGAAAATTAGATGAGCATTCTGCAACAACCCATTATGTCTGCTACCTGCATGTGCAACTATCAAACGTTGCCCTTTACTACTTGGTACTGATCTTTTAATACTTCCATCTGCTAACTGCCATTCCTTTTCATTTGTATGATGAGCGTTGATCCAAGTTTCATCTAAATACACAATATCATAACCATTCTCGCGCATTCCCTTCACTTCACGTAAATACTTGCTTCTAAGAGCTACCAGATGTGGCTTTTCACAAATAATGTTTTTTCCACCAGCATACTTTCTAAAGGTGAAGCCTGCATTTCTTACAGTTTTCCATAATAAAGTTTTTGATATTTCAATGTCGTTATTAGTTTTCAGCCAAATCTTCAACTTTCTAAGTGTCACTTCTTCGTTTTTATCAAACATTCTACATATTTCTCTTTTTACTAGGTCCTTATCGAAACTGTCTATCTTTTCTTTCCTTCCTTGCTTTCGTGAATTTGTTGGCAATAAATATCCGCTTGCTTCCACTATTCGATCAAATGAACGTTTACACAAACCTAAAATATGCATTGTTCTCTTCTCAGGATTTGATAAAGAACAATAAAGATGTCCCTTTTTACGCTCTCTGCAGAAGTATTGATAAATCTTTATAGCAATGTTATGCTCAGTAAAATATTTCGCTTTCAGACTCATTCTCACATAGACTTGCAGAAGGTAATATGCTTAGTGCCACCTACTTTCTGTAAATATTGAGACGTGCCTCTGACTTGTGACTTGAAATCGAGTAAATAGCCGTTTTTGATTTCACATAATTCTAAGTTCAGGAAAAATAATATTTGGTGCTAAACGGGTATTTCCATATGTAACATTGCTTTATACAAATGTACAGTGGAAACAACTATTTTTAGAACGGTGCACATTCTACCGTGAGGGTCATGCCTTTATATTTAATAATCAGCTGTGAGATGTAAGCATCTACATAATCCAGCGGTTTAGATTAACTTTTTTTTAATATAGGTTAAATAAGGTATCTTTGAAACTGGATCACATTTCTTTGATAAAAAAATATTTCTATAGCGACATTATTATTCTAAACCTAACTTCAAATGATCAATCCAAATGAACAATACGTTTTTGATAAAAATAATTTAACATCTCGGCAAACGATTCTGAACGGACTATAATTGTTATTGGATGTAATAAAAATAGCGAGACTTGCAAAGCAATGTATTTTGCAAGGAAATAGTTCAGGATGAAAGAAATTGCGTTGAATAACATCTCGGATAGAAAGCATCAATGAATGATCAGATCACGTTTATTCTTTCTACACTCGTCCGAATGACTGAGTGTCAGGAAGGTTGTTTTTTGCTGATGTCTCCAATATAGCACTCACGCGATCCTCATAAATTTACTGGTTTTATCATTACATTATTATTATTACATTATTATTATTATTATTACATTATTATTATGTTTACATTATTATAATCATTACATTATTATTATTATTACTACATTATTACTAGTAGTATTACATTATTATTATTATCATTACACTATTGCATTATTATTATTATTATTATTACATTATTACTAGTAGTATTACATTATTATTATTACATTATTGTTATTATTATTATTATTATATTATTATTATTATATTATTATTATTATATTATTATTAGTATTACATAATTATTATTATTACATTATTATTATTATTATTATTATTACATTATTATTATTATTATTATTATTATTATAAAACTTCATAAGAACAAGTAAAATATAAAGCCACTGATTAAATAGAACCATATTTTAGATAGTGGCTCTCAAAATTTTTTGTGTGGCCATGGCTCACTTTTGGGCACAATTTCTTTAAATTGGGGAAAAGTCATTAATTTTATTTTGTAAGTCACGAGACTTCTTAAACTGAATCCCCATAATCATTGTTAGTAAACATTCAAATACTAACCTTCCAGCAATTCTCCATGACCACAAAGGGGGCACATAGCCCACATTGAGAAACACTGATTTCAAATCTGCAAATCAATACACGCACTGATACACACGTGTGGAATAATGACACAATTGGGGAAATCAATCAGTAAGGCGGAAATATGCTTCAGTAAAACTAGAACATAGTATTCAGGGAAAAAAGATAAATCGGAAAATTCCCCATACCGGTGTTTCTCCCATGCACCATACTAATCACCATATCAAAAATATATATGTGTTGTGTATGATCGATAATTGTACGTGGCGTCAAATGTTGCCGAACGGCAGAAGAAATAAAAACTACATGTCCATTTTATTTTTCGTGAACACTTTATCAAAAAATGTATCGATTTTATTCAGCATAAAAAAGTTTTTACAAATTATAGATTAATAAATACTCCCATAAGAACCAAAGCGCATTGCACACACTACAACATTTATGATGTAAACACAGAGCACACTACAACATATATGATGTAAACACAGAGCACACTACAACATTTATGATGTGATGATGATGGTGTTTCTCCTTCGCAAGCCAAGATGAGCATGGCATGAAAAAAAACATTAAATGCGATGGAAAAAAAATTATATATATATATATATAATTAAAATTGGTAATTAACTAATTTAGTTTGTGAGTTCGTAGATGCCCGATGAGTCCGATTCGTGCACGGAATGTTCTATTGCAGTGCATACAGGAGTGCTGAAGGTTCGGGTTAGGAGAATTTACGGATTTGTCCTTCCGCTTCTTGCGCTTGTGGAATTGCCCGCAGTGTTCTTTCTTTTTCAAATTTCGTGATGCCAACAGTGATCTGAGTGTGCCAGGCTGAGCGATCAAGTGCTGTAGTCTCCCAGGAGCTAGGATCGATGATGCAGTTCTTTAGAGAGCTTTTTAGGTGATCCTTGAAGCGCTTTTTCTGCCCTCCACTTGAGCGTTTACCTTCGCACAATTCCCCATAGAATAATCTCTTTGGAAGGCGCTTGTTTGGCATACGGACGATGTGGCCAGTACAGCGGAGTTAGGACCTAGTCAGCATTGCATGGATGCTTTGCATACGGAACTTCTGAAGAATTCCCGTATCTGGTAAACGATCCTGCCAAAGTACTCCCATGAAGTTTCTTAGGCACCGAAGATGAAAAGAGTTAAGCTGTCGAGCGTGTCTCGCATAGACAATCCAGGATGACGCAGCATAAAGCAGTGTTGGTAGAACCACTGCGCGGTACACGTACAACTTAGTTGTCAGACTGAGACCACGCCTGATCCAGACGTTGGCACGAAGGCTCCCGAATGCTGCACTGGCACGAGCAATACACAGGGCAACATCCTCATCAATTGTCGCAGTTTGTTATAGTGTGCTGCCGAGATATACAAACTTATTGGCAGTATTAAGTTTTTGTCCCTTTACTGTGATCACTGGCTCTAAGTAGAGGACACCTGGCAATGGTGGATACATTACTAAAGTCTTCGCGGTGCTGATGGTGAGACCGAACGCATCACAGGCCAAAGAAAAGAGGTCCATGCTGTCTTGCATGTCTTTCAGACTGGTAGTATTTAATGCACAATCGTCGGCGAACAAGAGGTCGTGAACAATGTCCGTCTTAATTTTGGTCTTGGCCTTCAATCTACTAAGATTGATTAGTACTCCGTCAGCTCGATAGCGAAAACAAATTCCTGCACTGTTATTCCGGAAGGCATCATTTAACATGGCAGAGAACACCATGCTGAAGAGCGTCGGAGCCAGGATGCAACCCTGTTTGACGTTGTTGGTCACTGGAAAGGGGTTTGAGTGTGCGCCGTCATCTTGCACACATGCTGTCATACCATCATGGAACTGGTGAACCATTTTAGTAAATTTTGGAACTCAGGTTCTCAACATTTTTCGAGTCGCGACCCCATATTACGGTCCAGATAATTTAAATCCAACTTTTAAGAGTAAAATAGTAAACACAGAGGGACTAGATTGTTCTGTATAATATCATTCAATATAGTTCCAACTTTAAAATATAAATAATCTAATGATTAAAAGTGTGCCTGTATATAATCTTCAAATTTCGCGGTTGATAATCCGCTAATGCCAACCTCAATTCATTCTCAACATTTTATGTTTGTATTTTTTTTTTAAATTTTCCAATGAAGAAGGGCTGAAACTCAACTTTCACTGATATATGTGCACGCATAAAAATGGAGTTGGGGTACAATTGAATTGAAAATTCCTTTAATAGTAAAATTATTATGTTAATTGTTTTAGGCAACGATAAAAGCCATCACTATCCCTTTTGGGGTCACGACCCTGGATTGGGAACCCATGATCTTGATGGGCAATAGTAAATATGAAAAGAATAAAATAGTAACAGAAAGTGGAGATTGCGATTTTTAAAAAAGGGTGAAACCAACTAACATATCTTGAGCAGACGCGAGCACCAAACAATGAAAGAGGCACCAGAAATATCACAGTGATTGGACAATCGCACCAACCTACTAGTCGAGTAAGCATAGGTAAGAAATGGATGGATGATAAAAGAAATGTATATATTCCGTCTTGTTTTCTATAGTTTTACTTTTAATCTTCAGATTACACAAATGGCCTTTCGGCGCAAAACACAAAACGGACCATCACATTCTTCCAACGCTGAGATTAAACAGGTATTCTGGTTAAGATACTGTTACTAAAAGAAGCGCCCACAGAGCAGGTGTGCCCCTGATTAGTTCTAACTGAAAAGTCATCTAAGGACTGCGTCTATTGTAGATACATAAATTGCATAGGTGTATCAGGCGAATATTTAAAGTGGGTTTAACAAACGCTAGGTGATAACTGAAAAATTCTAGTATTCCTTGTGTATGTCACCTTGGATGGCCTAAGCGATCACTAATCAATCAAGTTATATTTTATAAAGAGAACATTAGTGCAGTAGTTAGAGCACGTTGCCTTTTAATGCAAATAGTAGGGGTTCAACTTCCAGAACCGCTACACTTCTGTCAACTCGTTACGTGTCAACTCATACAGCAGCAAAATGGGCAAACACAGCGAGGCTGAGTATTGTCTGAGTCAAACACAGCGAGGCTGAGTATTGTTTGAGTCAAACACAGCGAGGCTGAGTATTGTTTGAGTCAAACACAGCGAGGCTGAGTATTGTTTGAGTCAAACACAGCGAGGCTGAGTATTGTTTGAGTCAAACACAGCGAGGCTGAGTATTGCCCATTCATCCACTCAACTCACAGTATTGTTTGAGTCAAACACAGCGAGGCTGAGTATTGTCCATTCATCCACTCAACTCAAAGTATTGTTTGAGTCAAACACAGCGAGGCTGAGTATTGTCCATTCATCCACTCAACTCAAAGTATTGTTTGAGTCAAACACAGCGAGGCTGAGTATTGTTTGAGTCAAACACAGCGAGGCTGAGTATTGTTTGAGTCAAACACAGCGAGGCTGAGTATTGTTTGAGTCAAACACAGCGAGGCTGAGTATTGCCCATTCATCCACTCAACTCACAGTATTGTTTGAGTCAAACACAGCGAGGCTGAGTATTGTCCATTCATCCACTCAACTCAAAGTATTGTTTGAGTCAAACACAGCGAGGCTGAGTATTGTCCATTCCTCCACTCAACTCAAAGTATTGTTTGAGTCAAACACAGCGAGGCTGAGTATTGTCCATTCATCCACTCAACTAAAAGTATTGTTTGAGTCAAACACAGCGAGGCTGAGTATTGTCCATTCATCCACTCAACTCACAGTATTGTTTGAGTCAAACACAGCGAGGCTGAGTATTGTCCATTCATCCACTCAACTCAAAGTATTGTTTGAGTCAAACACAGCGAGGCTGAGTATTGCCCATTCCTCCACTCAACTCAAAGTATTGTTTGAGTCAAACACAGCGAGGCTGAGTATTGCCCATTCCTCCACTCAACTCAAAGTATTGTTTGAGTCAAACACAGCGAGGCTGAGTATTGCCCATTCCTCCACTCAACTCAAAGTATTGTTTGAGTCAAACACAGCGAGGCTGAGTATTGCCCATTCCTCCACTCAACTCAAAGTATTGTTTGAGTCAAACACAGCGAGGCTGAGTATTGCCTATTTCTCCACTCAACTCAAAGTATTGTTTGAGTCAAACACAGCGAGGCTGAGTATTGCCCATTCCTCCACTCAACTCAAAGTATTGTTTGAGTCAAACACAGCGAGGCTGAGTATTGCCCATTCCTCCACTCAACTCAAAGTATTGTTTGAGTCAAACACAGCGAGGCTGAGTATTGCCCATTCCTCCACTCAACTCAAAGTATTGTTTGAGTCAAACACAGCGAGGCTGAGTATTGCCCATTCCTCCACTCAACTCAAAGTATTGTTTGAGTCAAACACAGCGAGGCTGAGTATTGCCCATTCCTCCACTCAGCTCAAAGTATTGTTTGAGTCAAACACAGCGAGGCTGAGTATTGCCCATTCCTCCACTCAACTCAAAGTATTGTTTGAGTCAAACACAGCGAGGCTGAGTATTGCCCATTCCTCCACTCAACTCAAAGTATTGTTTGAGTCAAACACAGCGAGGCTGAGTATTGCCCATTCCTCCACTCAACTCAAAGTATTGTTTGAGTCAAACACAGCGAGGCTGAGAATTGCCCATTCCTCCACTCAACTCAAAGTATTGTTTGAGTCAAACACAGCGAGGCTGAGTATTGCCCATTCCTCCACTCAACTCAAAGTATTGTTTGAGTCAAACACAGCGAGGCTGAGTATTGCCCATTCCTCCACTCAACTCAAAGTATTGTTTGAGTCAAACACAGCGAGGCTGAGTATTGCCTATTCCTCCACTCAACTCAAAGTATTGTTTGAGTCAAACACAGCGAGGCTGAGTATTGCCTATTCCTCCACTCAACTCAAAGTATTGTTTGAGTCAAACACAGCGAGGCTGAGTATTGCCTATTCCTCCACTCAACTCAAAGTATTGTTTGAGTCAAACGTATATAAGTCAAACGTATTGTTAACAAGAATATGCCTGATAAATTGTGACCTGCAATACAAGCCTAAGAGAAAACTAGGGAGGTGTGGTATAGGATTGGATAACGTTCTGCAGAAGACAAAATTCCTATTACAAATAGTAGTTACGTTCGATGTGTTGATCTGAAAGGTGCAGATATCGCAGTAAATCCGAAAACTATAACACAGCTGGTTCCGATATTTGAATTACATCCTGACACACAACAAGACTTTGGCAACCAATGTAGTTAAAGAGGAAGAAACGTAACTGTACGACATGGAACTGCCTTTCTATGTACTACATTGGGTCAAAGGGCATGAGCCCATGGACTGCTAGCTAGATCAGCAACCATGTACTACATAAATACTTTTACTTATATGAACTTTTGGTCACATGACAAAAGTGATTGATATAAACATGACATAAACGTATAAATTAAACCTTTAAATACATGAGCTTGTCACTGTTAACAGTTTCAATCGTCTACGGTGTTGAATGCTGCCAAAATAAATACGTATTAGCCAAAAATAATGGGATTTATGGTTGAAATACAGTGATTACTAGTAAGAAAGCAGGAATAATCGTTTTGAAGTGTGATTGGAAGGTAGTTGACGGATTACGGCTTCGTTCTAGCTAGGCACAATGTTTTCAAAACACGAAAGATTACCTTGCACACACTACAACTGGACATAAGAGCAGTACATATATTAGCGATATACCTAGGGCATGGACTTCTAGATATAAAATGATGTTACTGCGTCGCAAAAACAGTCGGATTGTCAATACAATAGCATGGATTTCCCTTACAAATACCACGTAGTTTTCTGGAGCAGTCCTACATGTTGAGCCAACACTCTACTTACCTTGGCTGGTATGACTGATGATTATTGGTCGCAGTGACGACTCAGAGTCGTCACCAGCTAATGAAAAGCATCGGAAATGTGTGATAAGCCAAGATAATTGACGATCCGTGAGATCAGCATGCTGAGCTTGCCTGGAGAAGGACCTGGTATTGGTTCCCTCGTCAATTATAAAGTCCTGGACTCATCGTTCACACCACATAAAACTGACATTTGACTTTCCTGTGATTTTCATTGCTTTTCGACACAAAATATGCACTCAGTGAACAATAAAAATTTAAAAAATATTGTTTTTCATTAAATGACTTTTGAGGGAAGATTCCCGATATTTTCACAGCACTGCAAAATCGAGTCCAACGACAAAATAGTCATGTGGACTTTTCAGGGAAGATTCCCGATAACTTCACAGCACTGCAAAATTGAGTCCAACGACAAAATAGTCATGTGGACTTTTCAGGGAAGATTCCCGATAACTTCACAGCACTGCAAAATCGAGTCCAACGACAAAATAGTCATGTGGACTTTTCAGGGAAGATTCCCGATAACTTCACAGCACTGCAAAATTGAGTCCAACGACAAAATAGTCATGTGGACTTTTCAGGGAAGATTCCCGATAACTTCACAGCACTGCAAAATTGAGTCCAACGACAAAATAGTCATGTGGACTTTTCAGGGAAGATTCCCGATAACTTCACAGCACTGCAAAATCGAGTCCAACGACAAAACAGTCATGTGGACTTTTCAGGGAAGATTCCCGATAACTTCACAACACTGCAAAATCGAGTCCAACGACAAAACAGTCATGTGGACTTTTCAGGGAAGATTCCCGATAACTTCACAGCACTGCAAAATTGAGTCCAACGACAAAACAGTCATGTGGACTGCTCGAAAACACCATTCTTCTTCTTCTCGTTCGAAGTTTAACATGTGTACACAACAAGTCTGGTTTTCCTGATAAATGCTGCTGTATTTCACATCTCCTATGTGCACCAATAGTGGGATTATTGACTGGTTCCCAGTATGATCTTGGAGTAAAGCAGGAATATGTTATGTCAACAATACTATTAAACATCGCGTTTGACTGGTTATGCGAAAGTGCATAGGACAAAAACAACTAGGCGTCAAATGGATTAACAACAGACCTTTAGAAGATCTGGATTTCGTAGACGACATTACACTACTGAATTCAACGCATACAGACTTGCAGGAAATAGCAACAAGACCACAATATTTTTAGAACAAATGGGCCTACACATTAACGTATCCCAAAACAAAAATTATGGACTTTATTAATGTAAACAATGTGATACAATTAAATAACAATATACTAGAAAAGGTAGAACACTTCATTTATTTGGGAAGCAGAATAACAGCTAATGGAGACACACGTACATAAATTATGACCAGAATTGCTTTAGCCTCAAGTACATTCAACTCACTTTCAAACATTTACAGATTTAAAAAACTCAGCTTTAATACAAAGCTTCGGCTGTTCAAAGCATGTGTTATTTCGGTTTAAACATACGGGTATGAAAGCTGGAAATCAACTATATCTTTAGAAAACAAACTAAATGCCTTTGAAAACACATATCTCAGGAAAATCACAAACACAATCTGGATTGACTAGGTCAAACGAGACACTAAGAGAAGAGACAAAACAAGAATACATCACAGACGTTATTAGAAAAAGGCGTTGGATATACATCGGTTCATACATTCAGAATGAATGAAGACAGAATTCCACGTCAAGTCTTTACATGGTCACCGAATGGAAAAAGAAAAAGGGGAAGACCAAAGACAACACTGAAAAGAACTATCGAAAAAGGCATAACAGCTGGTATGAAAATGAACGATCTGGAACAACTGGCTGTTGATCGGCATGCATGGAGAGATATGACATCTGCCCTATGTGCCAAAAAACTCGACATAAGAGGAAAATGATGATGATGATGAAATACTCCAAAATAGCTTTCTGTGTATAGTCGTCAGTGTGCGCTAGTGTTCCTCCCTAAAATGGATTAATTTACTGCAGTCATGCAGGATATGTTTCGCCGTATTTACTGCCTGCTCACATGGACACAGAGGTGGTGGAACCAGTCTTAGTCAATTTAAGCGGATGTTTAGTCGTTTCGTGTCCTCATGCGCAAGGTGATTACTTGCTCATCTCTGTCTAGATGGTGGTAGTCATAATGGGAATCAGCCTTATAAAGTGACGCTATCGGACTTATTGCGTGATTTTCACTAGCTGTCGACACAGTGACCAATGAAAATAACGGGGAAAAAATTGATAGCAGAAACTATTGACAAGGATGAGGGTCACATCAGGATTACAAGTGAAGATGAGGGTCACAGCAGGATTACAAGTGAAGATGAGGGTCACAGCAGGATTACAAGTGAAGATGAGGGTCACATCAGGATTACAAGTGAAGATGAGGGTCACAGCAGGATTACAAGTGAAGATGAGGGTCACAGCAGGATTACAAGTGAAGATGAGGGTCACAGCAGGATTACAAGTGAAGATGCTGGACAGTCTGTCATTCAGGAACATCAGCATAAAACATGATTAGTATAAAACATGATGAGTATAAAACATGATTAGTATAAAACATAATTAGTATAAAACACGATCAGTAGTACTTAGTCCGTAGATATAAAGTGTAATTGCAGTGTTCATTCCCACCCACCCACCCACACACCAGTTTTGGTATACCGGAAGTGTAATGGTGTTCCCACAAATTATATAAATCTAAGTAATAAGGTGTAATAGTTGATCTAAAGGACAATTTTCACAGAAAAATGTTGGGATACATCCAAACGTTTGAAATGCGCAGATATCGCAGCAAAGCTATAAGCTACGACATGACGTATTCCGCTCTCCAGCGTACATCCGGCTAAGCAACAACATGAGTTTGGGAATCGAACACAGAAGAAAGTGCACTCTTGAACACAATAAAATGCACTCTTGAACACAATAAAATGCACTCTTGAACACAATAACGTGCACTCTTGAACACAATAACGTGCACTCTTGAACACAATAAAATGCACTCTTGAACACAATAACGTGCACTCTTGAACACAATAAAATGCACTCTTGAACACAATAACGTGCACTCTTGAACACAATAAAATGCACTCTTGAACACAGAAGAATGTGCACTCTTGAACACAGAAGTTATGTGCACTCTTGAATACAGAAGTTATGTGCACTCTTGAATACAATAACGTGCACTCTTGAACACAGAATAATGTGCACTCTTGAACACAATAACGTGCACTCTTGAACACAATAACGTGCACTCTTGAACACAGAATAATGTGCACTCTTGAACACAATAACGTGCACTCTTGAACACAATAACGTGCACTCTTGAACACAGAATAATGTGCACTCTTGAACACAATAACGTGCACTCTTGAACACGGAAGAATGTGCACTATTGAACACGGAAGAATATCCACTCTTGAAAATCACATTAATAATAATTTAAAACACTCAGTATTGTTGAAGTTTGATGTGTTGAATAATTTAAGTAGATTTTTTTTATTTTTTTGGGGAAGTCATAAATTTGCGTTCTGTGGATTACATCCTGCAGGAAATCTAGTATGGTCACTGTCCTGCTGAGACGATAGATCCAATGAGAGTCTAAGAACGAACGTCAGTTTATCAGACACGATAAATAATGTAGGAAGAGAAATACACACGCTTGACGGCAAGCCATTAGCTCCAAGTAAAATGTACTAAAAAACTATGCTCTATCATCTTTGTAAATCGGCAACAAGGAATTAAAGGTATAACATATTTACCTTCAGTTGGTCTAATCTATCCAGGATGGCAGGATATTTCCTTGCCTCTGACATCAAAAATATGTGTGAACTTATGAACCGTGATCTGGTCTGCTAGCATGAAGGCCAGGCCTGTTCCAGACTTAACGGACAAAGACGTTCACTGATATGTATCAGAGAGAGTTGTGTTGTGACACGAGGCGGTGAAACTATGAAGAATTCAAAGAGGAAGTGTTTTACATTCCTCTGTACTTGCATGGTTGTCAACATGGCGGAGTGGTTTATCTTCACAATCTGACTATGTGATTCATAACATTATACTGGTGTCTTCACGAACATAAAACCATAATGGGATAAAACTGAACGAGCGTTCAGTGCGGAGTGTTCAGCTGGAGGCTATCACGAGGGCTAGTTCTAATAAGAAGACGGGATCATTTTTGCTCATTAATCTCAAGCAAATCAATAACTAGGCCACGAGAACGCGGAAGAAAATCTGTGTCCCAGTTGCTCTCAGATGAAAGGAGGGAGAGAGGTCTGACACTGACAAGCTATGTCAAATGACAGAATGTGAAAGACAGAGTGAGCAAGGGAAACACGGATATATTGTGGCGTAAGGAATTAAAATTACGAATGACAGATATACACAAACATATATATATATATATATATATATATATATATATATATATATATATATATATATATAAACAGTACTTTGTCGTTTGGATGGATATTTCTTCCTTTTTTAATGAAAACTCCCACCAGATTCTCTCTTCACATTTAAATGTTTTCATGTTGTAATTTCCTGTGTGACCAGTAGAAATCACTCCAACTTGTGGCATTTGGCACCGTCGGAGACTCTAGGCCCTGTGACCCAGACCATCAAGATCACATTGGTTTGATGCTGTATATCGAACTGACACCCAGAAATCAACTGGAGGAACGGGAAACCTCATGTTAACCATCAAATTCAGGAGGTGACGATCATATGTGTCTTTCTAAATTTGACAGGCATGGCACACGTCTTGTGAACCGGAAGACTGAAGGTAGCAGGAAATGTAGAACGATGAAGCAGGTCTCGGATTCACTACCCACAAATTGTAGTCTGGGAAGAGCCAGGTTAAAGCAGCACCGTACCAGTTGGAAAGTAGTGTTTCTGATCCGATGTCCTACTTTGTTGGATCAGCTCTCCATTTTGAAAGCGATAAATAATACATAAAGTAATAATGTCACTGTTAATACTAACTATTGCGCTCGTGTGTTACCGGGGCTAGAAAGGAGAGCAAAGAATAGCAACACTGTTTACTTTCCACGCATGCCGTAAAAGGCAACTAAGGAGGTTATGGAATGGAGTTGGCTGTCCCATCCCACATAGGGTCAGTGACCCAAAGCCATGCTGAAGTCGGATGTGTCAGGTCGAAAGGCGCAGATATCGCAGCAATGCTGTAAGCCATGGCACAACGCATTCCGTTCTCCGGACTACATCCTGCTAATCTGCAGGAGTTTGAGTACGAACGCTGAAGAAGAACTATTGAATAGAAAACCCAATGTAAAAAGTAAATAACAATAATCAAAAAAACAATGACTTTTCCCATGTTGCGTTCGAAACGAGATCTTTCTCACGAAATGAATACACACAGATAAAACACTAAATAATAACTATTTATGCACAGAGATGGTTTCACCAAGACATCTCCGTAAATGAAAATGAAATAAATAGGTAGCGGAGGAAGTGCGTTCAATTATGTTCAGAACAGTGACCAAGAATATCCTACACACTAATAAGAGACAGAAATACTGATAGATCAAGTGAAAATCATGTCAAATCAGATCAATTGAGTACCTCACTTCAGTGCCGATATATATATATATATATATATATATATATATATATATATATATATATATATATATATATATATATGGAAATAAAGCAGGCTGGACGACGAAGACAATGTCATAGATGGAAACAATTGGGGGGGGGGGGGGTGGCGCAAATGATAACGGAAAACAATGGTGTGCATATATGTTCTTCTTCTGCGTTCAGCATCTGTGGTCATGTTATATTGTTAGGCATGTCGTCAAGACGAAGTTCCGGATTCCAGATTCCAAGTCTGGGTTCTGGATCCACATGGACATTCATCTGTGTATGTGATAAATATCGTAAGGGAGAGAACCGGCATTTATTGGTGATAATGTCGCGGTGAAAAACAATTAGATGTAGCAATAATGATAATCCAAAGATAGCTCTCTGGAAGGAAAGCAGAAAATTATCTTCTGAACATAATTTGACAGTAATGGTTAGTTCCAATATCGAATCTACATTACGTCAATGTATGTCATCTCAAGCTGACTTACCAACTGCTGAGAGAAACTATACTATCCGATAGTTGTAACCTTGTGTTATATATCCTTGTGTGACCATCGAGAGCTTGTGCAAGAAACGGTTTTCGCTGTTATGCTCCGAAGATTTTAGGACTTTCAACCCTTAAATTCGATATGGCTTCACAGCAACCGGTATTTATCTAACATTGTCTTAAAACGTAATAGTTATACACTATAAACTGTCCATCTATGAAGTGTCACCAGTGCTTAGAATAAAGTATTTGACTGGCATTCTTTGGACATGCCGTTATATTTCTATTCTCTTAATATCTCCACTCCTTGATCCCTTGATCATAAGTATCTTTAGGTGCATGCAGGCAGGAGTCTTCAATCACAGAAACAGCAAGTTCTACTTCAATGTTAAACGATACTAAGTCACTGGAAAAAAAAAGTTACGGAAAAAGTCACAGAAAAAGAGTTTCGGTAGGAAAAAAATTGCCACAGGAAAGAAAGTCACACTTTTAACTAGGAAAGATAGTGAAACATAATAAATCATCTGTACATATTTAAAATTCACATTTTTCCTAGGTGCGTGATACTGTAGGCCATATATGTTTTCCTGCCTGGGAAATGTATACGGAGAAAGTGGCTTGCCTGTACTAATCAGCTCTCGTATCTGCTGATTAGGTCCAAGAAAAAAGGAAATCCAATAAGCGTAGAATCGATGAAAACTGCAGATAATATATGTCAGATAATAGTTGAATTAGATACATATAGCTAAGAATAACATTACAATAAAGGAAATGGTGGTGTTTCTGTTGGTTTGAGGACGATTCAAACCCACATTGTAAATGTACGGCAAACAGAGCTAGGCTGTAATTTTAATATATGGTTTGTTGTGGCGGAGATCATCAACTCCAGGTTGACGTAGCTACTTTCTGACACACAGATATATCGCTGTGTTTATAGAAAAAGTTATCGTTACATAAATATTGAGACCTAAGTAACGTTTGTGAAACTATTTTTGTAGAAAAAAAAAAGAAAAATCTTCATAAGCCAAATCAATTATCTGAGCCCAAAGGACTTGAAAATAAAATGGCACAGTAAGGAAAATATCTCAAAATCAGCTATGGCAACTCTAGTTAAAACACAAAACACTACTTTCTAATCTAAGAATTCCTAAATATTATATAACAAATTCAGCCGGTAAGCAAATCTAAGACAATCTTATATAATCAGTGCCAGGAATAAACCAACTCGCAGGAAATGTGGGGGCTGCGGGGTGAATATGGATATAAACGAAAATAAGTTTAAAGTGGTATCAATAATGAATACGACAGAAACCTAAATAAATCAAGAATAACTTGCTAATCAACTGATGTTTGTCACAAAATAGTCACATGAATTCATCTAAGCTCAATTTGTAAATTCACTCCTGTAACGTATCGATCTGTACTTACACAGCCACATACAGTCATGTATTTAACGTTTTTATGCAGGACGCACTGATCGCGTCAACTACTTTGTACACACGAGCACACTTGAATCCTATCTGAACATAGCTACAATCTGACACTGTTCTTTCATACTGTTAATATATCTATGTGTACATTTGTATTTACAGCTTTCTAACAGATTGCTCGCGTATTTGTGACCAAACATTAGCACGATTCACACAAACTGGCACTATGAAAATTAGTTGACCTGCACACACGGCAACATTGACTGGAATTATGTCGCAAAAATCGGTTGAGGTTTTTGTATCAATTGCAGACTTTACACGTCACGTGACCTTTGTCTTTACCAAAAAATCAATGAATTCTTCCAGTTTTGTGGAAAGCGACAACACGATGTAGGATCCAGAGAATTAACATAACCCATTGGTAAACAGTATCTTAGCACTATTGTAAGGTTGGTAATAATACAAGGTTGGTAATAATACAAGGTTGGTAATAATACAAGGTTGGTAATAATACAAAGGTGGTAATAATACAAGGTTGGTAATAATACAAGGTTGGTAATAATACAAGGTTGGTACTATAACAAGGTTGGTAATAATACAAGGTTGGTAATAATACAAGGTTGGTAATAATACAAAGGTGGTAATAATACAAGGTTGGTAATAATACAAGGTTGGTAATAATACAAGGTTGGTACTATAACAAGGTTGGTAATAATACAAGGTTGGTAATAATACAAGGTTGGTAATAATACAAGGTTGGTAATAATACAAGGTAGGTAATAATACAAGGTTGGTAATAATACAAGGTTGGTACTATAACAAGGTTGGTAATAATACAAGGTTGGTAATAATACAAGGTTGGTAATAATACAAGGTTGGTACTATAACAAGGTTGGTAATAATACAAGGTTGGTACTATAACAAGGTTGGTAATAATACAAGGTTGGTAATAATACAAGGTTGGTACTATAACAAGGTTGGTAATAATACAAGGTTGGTAATAATACAAGGTTGGTAATAATACAAGGTTGGTAATAATACAAGGTAGGTAATAATACAAAGGTGGTAATAATACAAGGTAGGTAATAATACAAGGTTGGTAATAATACAAGGTTGGTACTATAACAAGGTTGGTAATAATACAAGGTTGGTAATAATACAAGGTTGGTAATAATACAAAGGTGGTAATAATACAAGGTTGGTAATAATACAAGGTTGGTAATAATACAAGGTTGGTACTATAACAAGGTTGGTAATAATACAAGGTTGGTAATAATACAAGGTTGGTAATAATACAAGGTTGGTAATAATACAAGGTAGGTAATAATACAAGGTTGGTAATAATACAAGGTTGGTACTATAACAAGGTTGGTAATAATACAAGGTTGGTAATAATACAAGGTTGGTAATAATACAAGGTTGGTACTATAACAAGGTTGGTAATAATACAAGGTTGGTACTATAACAAGGTTGGTAATAATACAAGGTTGGTAATAATACAAGGTTGGTAATAATACAAGGTTGGTACTATAACAAGGTTGGTAATAATACAAGGTTGGTAATAATACAAGGTTGGTAATAATACAAGGTTGGTACTATAACAAGGTTGGTAATAATACAAGGTTGGTACTATAACAAGGTTGGTAATAATACAAGGTTGGTAATACAAGGTTGGTAATAATACAAGGTTGGTAATAATACAAGGTTGGTAATAATACAAGGTTGGTACTATTACGGGGTTGGTATTATAACAAGGTTGATAGTATTACAAGGTTGGTACAATTACAAGAATGTCTCCGAAAATTGTTGAACATAAAATGGAGAGATTTCGTGATAAATAGCGACCTAAGAAATAAAACGCACCAAGAATATGTTTCAAATGTTATAAGAAAACGCAGATGGAAATGCATGGGACACGTTCTTAGATCAGATGAAACAGATGAAAACAAACTGAACCAGCACACCTTTATGTGGACCCTGAGGGTAGAAAAAGAAGAGAACTCAAAATTACCCAAAAAATCATCATACTTAAAGAATGAGAAAAATAGGTTGAAAAGTCCATACAAGAACTAAAAGTACAGGCAGCGGTCCGCAATGTATAGCGAATCAAAACCTGTGTCCTATGTGCCTACTGTGGCACGACAGAAACAAACTATTACACCGTTGGTAATATTACAAGGTTGATATTACTTCTTCTTCAGCGTTCATTCTCAAACTCCCACTAGATCTCTCTTGCAGCAAGACAATGACCCTACTAGATTTCTAGCAGGATATAGTCCAGAGAATGGATGTGCGTTGTGTAGCCGTTTTATTTGCGATAATGGCATGACATATCCGTCTTCAAGTTTGGTAATATTACAAGGTTCGTGATACTGCAAGGTTGGTGATATTGCAAGGTTCGTACTATTGCAAGGTTGGTGATATTGTACTTCTTTCTTTTTGCTTTAAACCCACCCCTTACTTGCCGCGTCAGGGGTAGAAGAGTTCTCTGGAGATTACTTTTTGTGTGCTTCATATGTGTTTGTTTTCGTTGACTCTTTTATTACTGTAATCCTTTGTTTGCATGGTTTGTCTTTGTGTCCCTCGTGTCTTTATAGCAATGCTTTTTTGAGGGACGCTTCTGATGGTAGTCTGGAAGCATGTGCAAAAGGATTGACATTGTGTTTGTTAGTCTTCTGATGTTTTCATTTCTGATTATATCTCTTATTGTTACTCCGAGGATTCTTCGTAGCCATGTCATTTCTGTTATAACAAGTTTTCTTTTGGTGTTTATTGTTACTGTTCACGGTTGAAATTGGCAACATAGCGATAGTATGCTGATCGTTCTATGTAGTGCAATTGTTGGTGTTCAAGTTCACAAGTTTGTTTTTCAAAATTGCACTACTGGTACTATTACTAAGGTTAGTATTACATGGTTATTATTGCAAGGTTAGTATTACATGGTGGTTATTATTGCAAGGTTATTATTACATGGTGGTTATTATTGCAAGGTTAGTAGTACATGGTGGTTATTATTGCAAGGTTAGTATTACATGGTGGTTATTATTGCAAGGTTAGTATTACATGGTGGTTATTATTGCAAGGTTAGTATTACATGGTTGTTATTATTGCAAGGTTAGTATTACATGGTGGTTATTATTGCAAGGTTAGTATTATATGGTTTGTAGTACAATTTTCTCATATTAATGTGTGGTCTTCAGAGCCACACAATGATTATAATCATTGAGGTTTCACTTCGGGTAGACGATAATGCATCTTTACCAATGTCAACACTAAGCATGGACTGTCTGATGTTTCATTTTCTTGTTTCATGACGTTATGCGCTCTACAATATTTTATCAAATTGTGGTTATCATTTATGGATGTTTTACCTATTTTTCCGCATGCAGAAGATCTGAATGTCTCACCAATCTTGCCCCCCCCCACCCAGACAAACTACCAGGCAACATAAACCGCTAGGAGATGGTATGCAGAAGTCTAGATGTCTCACCGGTAGCCCATCAGCCCAACTACCAGGCAACAAAAACCTCTAAGAAATGACATGACGGTCTGAATGTCTCACTAGTAGCCCATCAGCCCAACTACCAGGCAACAAAAACCTCTAAGAGATGACATGACGGTCTGAATGTCTCACCAGTCGCCTAAAAGACCAACTACCAGGCAACAGAAAGCTCTAAGAGACGGCATGCCTATATATCGAAGTTTTCCTCTTGTGAAAACCCCACAGTACTTTATACAATTATGTTTTACTCTCATTGAATTAGAGATGTTGAAAAATGGTATGTTCAGCATCTTCTCAAAGTATAACAAACATGAAAATTGGAATCTTCTGTATATATAAAAATGTTATGTTCAGCATCTTCTCAAAGTATAACAAACATGAAAATTGGAATCTTCTGTATATATAAAAATGTTATGTTCAGCATCTTCTCAAAGTATAACAAACATGAAAATTGAAATCTTCTGTATATATAAAAATGTTATGTTCAGCATCTTCTCAAAGTATAACAAACATGAAAATTGAAATCTTCTGTATATATAAAAATGTTATGTTCAGCATCTTCTCAAAGTATAACAAACATGAAAATTGAAATCTTCTGTATATATAAAAATGTTATGTTCAGCATCTTCTCAAAGTATAACAAACATGAAAATTGGAATCTTCTGTATATGACCTATGGTACTTACTCTTGGAGAGCCTTCTCCATTCAATCCACCAAAACAATTGCAGATAATTATACAAGAACCCTACATTTCCTGGAGATCGAAGCAAGCATAAAACTCCAACTGTCATCCGATTGGCGTGACTATGTCAAAGGTGGGCAAACTCTTGTGTCTGCCGACCTGATTCGGTTTTCTTCCAGTATTATGGGGCCCAAAGCAACTTCACTTTAGTTCCTTGGAGCACCGCTTTCAAAAAGTGATGCTGCGTCATCCTGGGCTGCCTATGTGAGATACACTCGACAGCGTAACTCTTTCCATCTTCGATGCCTAAGAAACCTCATGGGAGTACGTTGACAGGAGCAAGTACCAGACACGGAAACCCTTCAAACGTCCCGTATGCAAAGCATCCATGCCATGCTGACTAGGTCCCAACTCCGCTCGACTAGACACATCGTCCGTTGCCAGACAAGCGCCTTCCAAATAGATTATTCTATGGGGAGCTGTGCGATGGTAAACGTTCAATCGGAGGGCAGAAATAGCGCTTCAATGATGGCCTAAAAAACTCAAGCGCTGCACCAACAATTCTAGCTCCTGGAAGACTACAGAAATTGATCGTTCAGCTTGGCACACTCAGATCACTGCCGGCATCACTAAATTTGAAAAAGAAAGACCACTGCTGACAATTTACAAGCGACGGAAGGGTACGAAGAAATCCGAAAACTCTTCTACCCCTAACTCTCTGCACTCCTGCATGCACTACAATATAACTTATCTGGGACTCATATGGCATCTACGAAATCACAAACCAAATTAGACAATCACAAATGCTTTGTTTTTTTCTACTTGTTCATCACATTTATTGTTTTTCATGCCATGCTCATCTTTGTTTGCGAAAGAGGAACATCATCATTTACACCAAAGTGGTGAGCCAGAAAAATGGTTTGACCGGCTGGATTTGACCCATGGATCGTATATATGCACCCCTGTTCTATAAGTATTGTCATCACGTTTACTTGTGTGTCTATTTGTCTTGTTATCTTAAAACACCCTTGAGTCTGTTTTTATGGTGTGTAGTTGTGGCAATGCCTTGAACGTTCTCAAAACCAGGTGCTATTGTTGCGCGTATGTATGCTAGTATACACACCTACACACATAATAGCAACTATATCAATTATTGATTGAACTCTTTGCCAGGAGTTACTTTCAACACCAGACGACTAGAGCCCTGTGTCAGGTTAACCTGACTTCAGTCATCCATATCACTTCATAGTCATTCAAGTGGATTTTCCTGTTTGGAATAAAAGTTGCCCTCCAAAATATGGCTTTCTACAGTACTCAATTGTTTACATACATCCTACTTCAGATTAGAGGGAATATCTGCGACCGTCAGTTATATAGGAGACCTCATCGCTAAAATATAAACATGAACGAGTATCCGATTTGCGTGGCTCTATTGGTCGATCTTGGCTATTTTTTGGCATGCGACTCCAAGTATGTAAATAGCGACCAATTGAATGTCTAACAATAATCAAAAACGTAAAAAACGGGATCCAAATTAATTAAGCTAGGGCGCCTGTATGTCGAGAGCCACGGTACATCCGTGTCAACCGTCAATTATATAGACCTGCTGACTCACTAGTGACCATCCTTCTAAAGTGATGCATTTGATTTTTCTTGTGAATTTCATTGGTCACTGTGTCGACAGCCAATGATAATTACGGAAGTCAAATGCAGTACCTAGATCTAGAAGGATGATTCACTCTTCAACCCACATGTCTTATAATGTTGACGGCCACGGCATATGACGTGTTGCCGCGCTTGAAATGGAAGTAAAGAAAAGCGACAGAGTTACCAGCCATGATGTAGGGGAATTCCCATAAACTTGTGTTTACAATCAATAGATGACTTGGCAAACCACTTCAATATCTGGGTCCAGATATCTATGGGAGATCCAGGGATAATCCCATTCCTTAGCTACACAGATCCACGCGTCAACCTCAAAGCGTAACAATGTGTGATTTTTCTCTTCTCTTTTGTGAAAATGCACATACTACTGTAGTCGTGTGTGTCAACTGGTGGGTTTGCCTCATTTTGCCGGGCACGATCCCATCAAGCTAGAAGAGTTCCTTCTTGGCTATATCAGGGCGTCTGGGGGCCTTTTATCTTGTGGCGTAGTTGTCTGATTAGGCCTAGAATCTTTATGCCAAACTAGGTTGAAGCTGATTCTTCTTTTGATTTTTCTTCTGAGTGCCATTATATCGGTCTTTTCAATATTAATCTTCATGTTGAATTGATCAAGTACTAAAGGGGATCATATTGTAGCTTGTTCATGATCCCGTGAAGTCATTTGTTTGTTAGCCGATACGTGCATTTGTCGTGATATAAATACGTTCAGTAGTTTGCCATTGTACATTGAAGTACTTAAGTGGATCATATTGTAGCTTGTTCATGATCCTGTGTAGTCATTTGTTTGTTAGCCGATACGTGCATTTGTCATGATATAAATACGTTCAGTAGTTTGCCATTGTACATTGAAGTACTTAAGGGGATCATATTGTAGCTTGTTCATGATCCTGTGTAGTCATTTGTTTGTTAGCCGAAACGTGCATTTGTCGATGATGATCCACGATACACCCTTTTCAACCTTGGATGGTACTATTTTTTTGGTTCAACATCACTAGACAAGTATGCCATGCTTTAGGACTATAACCGGTATTTTTTGTTGTTGAGATAACACGCTTTTATAACAACATAAAAACCATAGCACAAAAGACACGATACTAACTCGAACGTCAGCATACATTACACAATATACAATAAGAGTAGTACAGGTCCCAGATCATAAATTCACAATTACATTTTAAAAAGCTAATACGCCAGGACATAACCAGGAGGGACTTTCAACTAGGTTGAAAAATCGCGTCAGTATAAAGAGTATTTAATCCCACACTAAAGAAATAAGTGACTGACACCAGCCTGTGTGTCATGTTTCTAGTAACACGTGATACACAAAAAGACCCACTACCATTCCGGAAAGAATTAGAAAGCCGCCTAATTGAATCTTTTATTCAATTGAAAACCTGCCCCAGAGCATAAAGGCATCAATAAAAAGCATCAGGTATACACGGGAAATGCTCCCTCGCTCATAAACAATTCAACATTCAGATAACAATAGAGCGAAGAATAAATATCTTAAATAGTGTTTTCATTGTTAGAGTTAGACGCCGGTTCAGTAGTTAGGTAACTTTCTGAAGTAGCTCATTAGAACGTAGACATTAAGGGTCGAATGTCAAGAAATTTACTAAATGGTTTTGCCTCATATGGTCGAGGCCCGATCTTTCAACCATGTCAAGAAAGGAAAAACCAACCAAATAAATACGTAGAAATCAAGGGAATGGAGAAGTAATTGTAAATAATAATAATGCTGGGAAAAAGTATACAATTTTTACTGCAATGATTTCGAATATTTTATTGAATGTTAACATTGAAATACACAACAAACGACATTCTGGAGAATATGACCACACACGGAAGACAGAATGACAAAGTACAAAACAACAAACAAGTACAACAGAAAGTGCTATTACTGAAATGTTTTTCTATTTACAAGCGAGGATGTCTCCAATAAGAATCTCTGTCCATAATTAATTAGGACTTGATTGGTTACATTTTTTATTATTGTTGTAATTTTTGTTGGTCACTATTTATATATTTGGAATCGCATGTACTAAATAGCCAAGGCCTAGTAAACAAATACACGGAAATAATCAAAATGGACCTTTCATGTCGTGTTCACATTTTTTGTGCACATGTCTTATAAACTGAAGACCAGTCAAAGTACACGGCAAAATGGTTCTATCCCAGAATAAGGGTCTACTGTTTTAGCGGGAAGTGAAACGAAATTGGGAAATTTGGTTCCCGCAAATTATTTCCCTTACCTAATCGGTCTATGTCCAATTCTGTGGCGGCGTGGTACACAGTGTGTCTGTGACGACCACGGTACAGAGTTCATAACCCACTACAGGCAATTGTGTAACCGAATCATTAAGAAAGCAATAACAAACTACCAGACGTAAACAATGCCAAGAAAATCACTACAGCCAAAAAAAATTGGGTTGATGGCTCCGTCCTGTATAGAATATGCTACCTATTTTTTTAATCAGTCTATGATTACCAATGAGTGTTTCTGGGTCGGGATACTTATTTTTGGAGGCCTGGATGTGTGACCTCTCAGTGATGGCGGGGTGTGTAGCGCGAAAATTGTCGAATCCGGCAGCAGTCCTTGCGACTGCAAAATAATGCCTATTTCTCTAACGAACTTACGATTACGTTAGCCATTTTGTATCTTGGACACAGCCCTCAGTAAATAATGACGTGAAAAATTCGGATCAGCGCAGAATTTTATAAAAAGTGTAAATGTGGACCCTTATTTTGGTAAAGTACCGAAACATTATGTATAGGTTATTTATGACGACGTCAACCTACCTCCAAGCACACTCATTGGTGCTTGGTCTCATCCAGCAGACATTATAGGTTTTATTTTGTCGTTTCTATCGCCAAACATTATGAGCACTAGAACTGGTGCATCCTTTTGTAAAATAGGGGGTTTCTCTAGATCAGGGTCGGGTACAATCCAGCTCTTTCATTATTGTGGTACGCCAGCCTGATATAAATGTGCTCAGAAAACACTACTTTGAAATAAGAGGAAAAAAATACAAATAAGGAAAAATAAATCACTGTATGAACTAGTTTAACATAACTTTTATCTGTTTTTCACTCCATGGTTCTATCCACAGTTATATCCACGTCTCAAAAGCATTAATTTTATCTTTCAGCTGTTCGTTCATTATCCATGTTTCTGAGCAATACATTATTGTAGATTCGATGTCGAATTTTACAATTAGAATTATTTAAAAGTTTTTTTGTAATCTTATTTCTTGGATGTCAGTAATGTCCTCGTGTCATTTATTCAAAAGTACTTTCAGCAATTTGTATTCTATGTAACTACAAAACACACCCAAAACACTACCATTACTAAAACAGAACAAAAAACAGCCAAGAAGGAATACGTTATTGAATTTAGAAATATAACATAGATTTAATATCAACCATGCTAAATTTAATATTGAAAAGAATAACATCGTTATAACATACAAGTTGTAGAGCATGATGAGGAGCGGAACAACCGAGATAGAAGATGCTGGGTGTTTTTATTTTGGTATTGTGGCATTCGGAGAATAACAGTATTGAAAATTATTGGCAGCACAATAGACAGAAGGCTGTGAGCAGACAACGCCGCACGGCATGGTTACAAGAAGATGTCATTATTGGCAGCACACTAGACAAAAGGATGTCAGCAGACAACGTCGCATGGCATGCACTAAAAGAAGACGGAATTATTGGAAAATGTTGACTGCCTCCTTTCAATCAAGCAGCTAAAAATCAGATCCATCATTGTCAAGGATAATTTACAACACACACGACCAGGGTTATACGCTCGGCAATATCTACACAGTTGATTGCCTGGTGATAATATGGAACAAGATCACATCAACTCAGTCCATGACAGAAGTTATCTACGTAAAAACATTTAATACCCAAATGCTGTCACGAATTATAAAATTTGGTAGCATAAACAAATAATAACAAATAATACCTAGGTAGTATTTTATCACAAAATGCCAACGTCAATGATTAAATGTATATATGGATCGCCAAGGCAAGCAGTACAATCGGCAGATTTTAGACAAATGTGTGGCACAGACCTACAGACTACGCTGACAGTTTACACTGCTAAATTTTACTATAACACTACACTGCTGCATACACACTTCTACAGAGCAGTGCTACTACCAGTGCTGCTACACGCTAGTTTAAATGGACTGTGTAAAGGCGTCATGTGAGGAAACTCAATCACTTTCACACAACTTGTCTCAGATAAGTTATAAACATCAGATGGCAAGACAAGATTCGGGATACCATAGTCCGTCAAAGATCTGGTATCCCTAGCATTGACACTATTCTGATGGAGCCACAATTCGTTGGTTATCTCGTATGTATGCCAGATCATCGCCTGCCAAAGATACAAGATACGATTTCAAAATGACCAAACAAAAACGCCACAGGGACTCGTTAAAGATCTCACTGAAAGCATTTGAAATATACCAAGATACATGGGAAGGATTTCCACAAAAATATATCTACATGGCGCTCTACAGTCACAAAAATGAGGCATCATTTTGTGAAAAGAGGAGAAATGCAACAGCTCAACGGCGGAGAATAGCTAGAAAGTCACGGATATACCAAAAACTGCCCATAGTGGTCATTCCATGTCTGAACTGTCCAATGACATTTGCGGCTCGAATAGAGCTTATTAGTCATCTACAAACTCATAGGTAAGGACATATCTCTAACGGAATTTCAAAAGTGGATGTAACAAACGGTCATCATCACTTGTGATGAACGAGCAACATACACTGTACCACTCCTTCACAGAGCTGAATCTATTCAACATAGATTTCCATAATCAACGTAGATCTGATCTAGCTCCATCATGATGCAGTCTCTTACTTTCACAACTAAACATATATTTTAAAACAGATACCGTTAGCTTTTATGATAGCTACCGCACGATTTCCACGCATACTTATCGATATCTTTGGCTGTAGGCGTATTTGATTATTACCTGTCGGTATAATGGCCTTAAGTAATTAGTTCTGTTAGGGATCGATTACTAGTAGAAATGTAGTGGTCGGTTTCTGTATGTTAGCGATCCGAATGTTGGATAACAAAATAATAAAAGAATGGATAAATTGTCAGGACAAAATGTGGCTTACCAGAAAGCTAGTAAGAGTATTATTGTATGTGTTGAAAGGCCAGAAATAGAAGTAAAGAATAGCAAGACTGTTATTTGTCAAACATGTCGTAAGATGTGATTAACGTTTTTGCGTGGAATTGCCTTATCATCCCATACATGGTCAAAGTGACCACGAAGCCATGCTAAAATCGGATGGTTCAGGTTGAAATTCGCGGATATCACAGCTGAGCTGTAAACCATGACATAATGCACTCGGTTCTATGGAATACATACCGCTAATATGCAGGAGTTTGAGAACGAACGCAAATAAAAAAGAATATAATATTGTAATTAAAAAGTTTAAAGGACTTTAAATACGACGTTTATAAATTTAAAAAATGGGATGTACAAGTGTCAGCTTACGAATTAAAATTCTGTCACTTCTCGTGTGGGGAAGTGTTTGATCATTTTTATTATTTTTAAATTGGGGAGGGGGCGACTAAACACTTTAGTTTTAATGTTTTAATAATGATAAATACCACCTTTAGTTTCCTGCAAAAGTTTTAGAGGTGGGGTAAAGATTTCTACTCTACGTCCCTTCCCCACCGCCTACAAACAAGCTTTAAACAAATGACAATATAAGCAGTTGTTGTTTGTTAAATGTTCATCTCAATTGTTGCTCTACTCACTGTTTAAACCTAGCTGGAGCACGGTTTTGCTCTACTCACTAAACCTAGCTGGAGCACGGTGTTGCTCTACTCACTGTTTAAACCTAGCTGGAGCACGGTTTTTCTCTACTCACTAAACCTAGCTGGAGCACGGTGTTGCTCTACTCACTAAACGTAGCTGGAGTACGGTGTTGCTCTACTCACTGTTTAAACCTAGCTGGAGCACGGTGTTGCTCTACTCACTGTTTAAACCTAGCTGGAGCACGGTGTTGCTCTACTCACTGTTTAAACCTAGCTGGAGCACGGTTTTGCTCTACTCACTAAACCTAGCTGGAGCACGGTGTTGCTCTACTCACTAAACCTAGCTGGAGTACGGTGTTGCTCTACTCACTGTTTAAACCTAGCTGGAGTACGGTATTGCTCTACTCACTGTTTAAACCTAGCTGGAGCAAGGTGTTGCTCTACTCACTATTTAAACCTAGCTGGAACACGGTCAGTGGATAAATATCCTCCATTTCCTTGTTGACTACTAAATATATTATAGTGTGCCTGTGAAATCATTTAACGATTTAAAAAAAGAACAAATAGATGGTTTGGCATCGCCCATGTATTGATGGAACGAATAGATCATTTTGTAAATTGTTTATGAGTTTTTAAATAAAATTAAGAAATTTTACCATTATTTTTATAGCTAACATTGGCCATAAGAGATTTTTATAATTATATGGCAACCCTGAAACCAAAATAACACTTGCAAAGTAAACACGGTCAAAAATAATGTAATGACTTTGAAGTTGGCTTTCCCTTCCTTCGAGAATAAGTTGAGATGGTAAGAAAAAAAAAGCGCCCACTTAACATTCACAATAAGTCAGTCTCTATTGGACCTGTACCGACAAAACAATTAACCATGAACAATATGTAGCGCCCCCCCCCCCCCCCAACCTTTTCCAGTGGTTTCAAACCTTAACAATGGTCACAAAAAAACGCAACAATCACATAATGATAATGGTAGCGAATCCTGCATTGGCCATTGCCCTTCAACTATTGTTACATTACAACTGTCCATTAACTGACGTAGACAACCGGGGGAGGGGGGAGAAAGGGTGTATGAAAAAACGTTTGACGGTTGTTGTCAAAAACGTTTGTAGGTTTATATTTATTATAAACCAATAAAATTGTTTTAATTTTTATAAATTTTAATGAAAATGTACAACAAAACGTACTTTTTCGCACTTCTTCCGCTAAATAATTGTTGCATAATTAGGCCGGCAAGAAAGTGAGTTGTTCTTGAATTCCTTACAGCTGGTGACAGGGCATCAAAAATTGGCCATACAAATGGTGATGTTATTTATCGACAGCCCCTTGGGTATAAGGTACATTTAATATCATGTCTTGGTGGTGCACTTTGACAAAACTATTCTGCGCAACTCGTGATGTTTCCATTTCACACTTGAATTGTAATATGCTAATGCACCAAAATTATCAGTAACCAAGCCAGAGATGCGAGAAATAGCACAAATTAATTTGACTATTTAACGTTCACTAGATTCTCAGTGAAAGGCAAAACGTTTCCTAAATGACTTTAGGAAAATAAGTGCTAAAACGTAATAAGAAAAATTGAGCAGAAATATAATTTAATTGAAACATTCCTGCATGTTCGGCACTGTGGTCCTGCATCAACGACTAAATTGACATGCATGTCCTGCTATGTGGGCCTGCTTCACTGGCTCTGTTGACCTGCATCAACGGCTCAGTAGACCTGCATGCCTGGCGCTATGGGCATTCATGTCCGGATCTGTACACCTGCATGTACGGCTCTGTGGACCGGTATGTCCGGATCTGTGCACATGCATGTCCTAATCTGTGCAATTGCATGTACGGCTCTGTGGGCCTTCATGTCCGACTACGTGGAACCGCAGGGTGAGTTGTTAAATATCCTAACATTCTCTTATCTACGGGCCTGGGTGAAGAGATACAGTGCTCTTGTTGGACGGCCAAAATACAGTCAAATCTCATTACAACATTTTCATCTGAACCAACTAAACTCATTCATAGTCTAAATGTATTCCTTAAATAACATTAACAACAAATTTACATCGCTTTATACAGTTTAAACATGAACACAAAAATATAAATCGGGATTTGGACAAGTGCAGTTAAATAGGGAAATGGACTTTAAAAAAAAACAACAGCACATTGCAGGCAACTATGCATAAAGATCGTTCAGAAACAAAATGGAAACGACAAATATTGCTTAGAAAATATCGAAAAAAAGAAAAACTTCTAGGCTGATACCAGTTCTGAATAGGATGATGATTTTCTAGTTCTTAGAAGTAATTCTTGTCGGATGTCTGTTAGTTTTGGGCACTGCAGTAGTTGTTCGACGGTTTCCTCTTGTGCGTTATAATTTCTGCAATTTGGTTCTTGTAGTGAATTTAATCTGTTCAGGTGTTTATTAACGGGGGTGGGGGGGACGTGGCTTGTTGTTAGTTGAAATGCGAGACCCCCTGAATAGTAATAAAAGGTAAGTCCCATAGCAGCAATCTGCCGTCGGGGATGAAGATAACTCTTTATGTACTAAGCCGGAGGAAATATTAGGTGGGATGGCCAGTTACCTTCCTTGCTGTCTTTACCTACCCTAACTCATGCATCAGGTACGCATTTACAGCTGAGTCGATTGGAGGAGTGGTCGTGCCAAGAAAGAAATCACAACTAAGATTATTTTTTTTAATACGGACTTGGTTTCGATCAAGGCATCCTGTAACTCGGTGAAAGGTAAGCAAACTCAACATACACTAGGCTACAGCGCTTCTCATTGTTGAATATACTACGAACTCTGTAAAATGTATTAAATATATTTTGTAACGGTTACACTGTACTACGTTCCTTGCACTGGATTATAGGAGACATTTGTCAAGAGAGATTTGTGTTATTAATATGATATAGTAGAAACGTATTAAAATATCTTGTATAAATAATAAATATTCTTGGATTGTTAGACACCATTAGTACATCCACATCGTATTGCAGGTACAATGTGGACGATTGGTTTTCTAACCACAAACTAACACGACAGGGGTAGGATTGTGTGCTGGACACTCTAACCATTCTACCACGGAGACGACAAATAGCATAATACTACAAGCATTTTCCTAATCGGGAGCTCACGACTAATAGAATAAGGTGGTGTCTTTTTAATGGCATTTCTTCTTCTTCGCTCATTCTCGAACTCCCAGTGGATCTCCCTTATAGCAGGACAATGGTTCAACTAGATTTCCAGCAGGTTGCAATTCAGAAAATTGAAATGCCGTGTTGCCGTTTTATTTGCGCCAATGGCCCTACACATCCGTCTCCGGTGGTTTTTGGGCATTTGATGGAAAAAGTAAAACTTTAACATTTAAATTTAGTCTATCTTTTGTCTTTTCTTGCTTATGCTGAGAGGCGTCGCAAGATTGAATGACTATCGTTTTTCGGGCTTTTGCACGTCTAGTCGCTTGATATGCAGTAACGATGTGCCGTGTCAGAATGTTCGTAGATTTCTTCAATCCACCTTCTTCTTGTTCTTTCCCTGTATCTTGCCGTTTTCATTTTTATGTTCTATGCTCTTGCCACTGGCCAATAAGGGTTTATTTTCATTAGTGGACGAACCGTTTCAATCTGTTTTTCAATATATTTAGCCACTGATTTTGTTACAACAGATCCTGTAATTTCATCATTTCTCACATGATTTCTTCTTGTTCTGTTTGCTTCTTTTCTTAAACATCTAGTTTCACACGTAATAAGCTTTCTCTCTTGTTCTTTAGTTAGAGTTCATGTCTGATATTGAAAAAAAAATAATGTTGGAATGAATATTGAATTTATGATTTGCCTTCTGGTTTCTATCGGGATACACTGTGGCATAAAAAAAAAATCACCAAACCAACTTATTAACAACACACGAGAAAGACAGTTATGGTCGTTTACCTCACCCTGGATGGCACTTGATTGATTTATTGATGTCTTATACTAGGTCTAAATTCTTCCTAGTACTGGCACGTCGATCTCACACATTCATATAATTTACTAGTGATCTTTAAACAGTGACATGTCTCACAACCTGGGTCATTGGGAGATACTACTTCAAGCTATTCATTGGTTTGAACCACAAAGTATACGGAGAGTGACCAATACAGAGATCGAAAATGGGTTTTAATGGGTATCAGTTTTAAGTTAAGAAATACACATAATCAGACGTTTAATTAATTCAATGAAGATCGCTATTTAACTAGTTATATATTTTTCTTATTTTTATTTACTATATGGTACACAGTTTTACTGCAATTTTCCATCATGGTCACCTAGATATATTAAAAAGGATAAAATACTACGTCACAGTTAGGGGTATTTATTCTGAATTTCTTGTTTTCAACAATTTCTTTCGTATAGTTACATAATAAGTCCTTCTCCGTGATATTTTTGCGTGAAGATCTCAAGTTGCATAACTTATTTTTTGGTATATACTACTTTTTCCAAACTTTCCATTGCCTGGCGAGACAAATTAATCAAAAGATGATAAATTACCCGTCGCATCAGACAAGATGAGCGTCGTTGTGTGAGAGCACGCATGAGTATACAGAGATCTTGGTAAATAAGGTATGGGAAATCTTGTTAATGAATATAGACAATCGACCCTTTTGTGACGTCAGCAGTTTATCATTGTGCATATCTAGATGTCTGTGACTCCAATCAATAGGAAGACCAGAGTAGCCTTGCAGTGATGAGTACTAAACATTTATTGTCGAAAGTTAACGATTCAAACATCTGCAATGGAGGTGTACATTGAAGTATTTTTAGTTACATAACACACACACACGCAGAAACTACAGCAACCATCTTTCATTATTACTCACCATTCACCTTCCTTTTTGACCTTTCACCTCATCCCAACCTTGAACCCTTGTTACTATTTTTAACACTTCTATATCAACTTGTTCTAAATGTATCCACACATATTTTCTTTAAAAATAATTAGCGCCGGAAGCTGTTTCCTTTCTTCAGAAACTCACTGAGACCAATCCTAAGGAAATACTTCTGACTTGAGGAAACCTGCGCGTTAACTTGTAACCAGGTGAAGAGGGTTTGAGGTTACAACTCCACAGAAGATGCATGCGGCCAAAGAAGTTATCTCAAATGACGCGGTCATGGAAGGATGTCGACATCATACATCATCTAGTTCGACATGTATTATTAGAATGTGAATGAATGAGACGTACGGTGAATACGTGTATTTATTCCTCGCTACAGGAATTTTGTCCTGGTGGTGGCGTTGAAACCGTCTTTATTATGTTTTCTTACATGTACATTTCTTATCATTTGCATTTCTTATTGCGATTTACATTTCTTATCATATACATTTCTTATTTCTTACCATTTACATGTTATCATTTACATGTATTATCTTATACATTTATGATATCGTGTATACATTTTTAGTTCAGATCATTTACATGTATTATTTCTTACCATTTATATTTCTTATCCTATACATTTGTATCATTTACAGTTATTTTGTCTTTTGCCATTTACATTTCGTATCCTTTACATTTATTATTTGTACTTCTTTATAAAATGTTTATCAATGGTTACATTTTAGTGTTTATTATCTCTGTTATCACTTCATATCCACGTTGCTGCGCCTACCTTGTTGTCGGATAGTATCTGTCATTTTGACACCATGATCAAACTTTGATTTCCACACTCCCCCCCCCTCCCTTTTTTACATAAAAAATTAAACTTACTTTGGTTATGGCAACCCTGTGCAATAAAAAAGATTGTTTTGGCGACTCCAACAAGGACAACAGCCCCTGCCTATTTTCAAAGTTGATATATACAATCATTCTTTGTGTATTGAGACATATATCTCTAAATACGAGGATACAGGTGGAGGTTTTCCATGTCACAGTAACAAATGATTGTAAAGAAATATAGCTGGAAGTTTTCCTACAGTATATATATGTGGTTTATGGTTAAAAGGAGAATAGGAATGACTAAAAGTACCTTCAATGACATGAAGAAATTATTAATATCTAAACAAATTACAAACAAGTTAAAAATGAGAATTATAAAATGCTACATCTATTCCATATTAATGTATGGCTCAGAAACATGGACACTAAATAAACAATTAGAAGACAAAATTGATGCCTTTGAGATGTGGGTATATAGAAGAATAGGGAGAACATCATGGAAAGAGAAGAAAACAAATAAAGAGGTGCTAAAGACACTTAATATGAAGAAAGAACTACTAAGAGAAATAAAGATCAGGCAAATAAAATACTTTGGACACATTAAAAGACATGACACCTTATTGAAGACCTTACTTGAGGGTAAAGTCAAAGGGAAGCGAGCAAGAGGTAGGCAGAGATACAAGTGGGAGAGTAACATTACACGATGGACAGGTTACAGTCTAGCAGAGTGCACCACCAAGACAAGAGACAGGAGATGTTGGAGATACGTTGCAGCCAACCTTCGTTGCGGAGACGGCACTTGATGGTGATGATGATATATGGTGTATATATATATATACTTATATATTCTAGCAGTAGATGGCAATTTTCTCAATGATGGTATAAAAGGTATGGCATACTTTCACCAGTGTATGTAGAAAACTATAGAAAGGTCCTGGCAATGTTCATTCAGAACCAACTGTTATCGTGACGTCACAAATACTATTACTTACCCATGTGTCTAGCGAAGTAATAGTACTCAGGAAACTACGCAACATGCACATGTAAACACGGAGTCATTGCTCGATTTCGAACTCACAACTTCGTGAAAACAATGCAAATTGCTTGACCAATACGCCAGCGAACAGTGGTACCATATCATTGCAGCTCATGGCAAAAGGAGCCAAATTTGATAATACTGAAATGGCACTGGTCATAAAAATTGTTGTGTGATAATATTTGTGATTTTTCGAAATTTGCAAACATATCAATCTGTGTATATTTGGTAAAAAAAAAATAATTTTAAACTATATGACGTGATGACAGCAGGAGCATGCCGATTTTATTACGCAACTACAAAATCCCTCCCTTCAACTCTCTAACGGGAAAACTACAGTATTTGACAGTTTGACTTACATTATTTTATATTTTGTAGTGTGATAAAGTAGACAATACAACATGTAGATCAATACACAGAAGACGGAAACTATGAAAATAAGCAGAACACCAAGTCCACTGAACATACAGATAGACAATATAGGAGTAAAACAAGTAACAGAGTTCAAATATCTCGGTAGTATTTTTACAGAAAATGGAAGCCTCGATAGAGAAATAGAGACGAGATGTTAAAAGGTAAATGCAGTAACATACCAACTGTCACCACTACTTCTTTATCCCAAGATCGAGATGGAAGTTAAAAGACAAATGATCTACAGTATATTCCTACCAACACTGTGTTACCAGTGCCAAACCTGGTCTCTGTCATCCTCACATTACAGAACGATAGTGGCATGTGAGATGAAATGCTTGAGGAAAGCCGCCGGGGTTGGGGGGGGGGGGTCGATTGAGAACAGTCCCATATATGAATTATGCACTAGCCTTTAGGGATCAATGAATGACAGTCGTATGGATGATATTATGTTGTTCCGTCATTTCTTTGTTTGTCTCGTTTTCACATGTATTTAGGTGCGTTCTTTGTATGTTTCCTGTATACTTCACAGTTTTTGGTTTTTGACCTAGTTTCATTCCTTTCGGTCATTTCCACATATTGAGAGCTAGTCATGTCATTCCTGCTCGTCGTTGTATATATATATATATATATATATATATATATATATATATATATATATATATATATAATCCTGATAAAGGCCTTTGGGCGAAACGTCGATATATGTGTATCTGATTATGTGTGTTTCCAGTGATTAGGAAAACTTCATTATGCTGTTTCTATTCTATACCTGAAGTGTGACCGACGGCTGAAATAGTTTTGTTTTTTTCTTTTTAACAAATTAATTTTTAAACATGTTTCAATTTATACCCAGTGTTTTAAAGTTTTAGTCAGATCATAACTTTATTATATTGAAAAATCATATTTCACAATAATTTTCTATTTTATCAATTATCATTTGCACTTGTGTTGCTAAGGGTCATGGGAGAAATTGGAATTGTCTGTCTTTTTGCCATTTGTGTCGCACTGGCCATGCTCAGAACGCGTCTCTTCAATGTTTCTTTCAAATTTGCTATTACATATTAAAGGCTATTGTATCAGGTTTTTCAGATTTTCCTACTTGAAAGGAAGACGATGGACTGGCGATATTAAAAATAACATGAATGCGTCATTGGAAAATTCAAGCCGCATAACCCAAGACAGAGACGGGTTATGGAAAATGCAAGACGCATAACCAAAGACAGAGACCAGTTATGGAGAGAATACGTCATTGGAAAATGCAAGACGCATAACCAAAGACAGAGACGGGTTATGGAAAATGCAAGACGCATAACCAAAGACAGAGACCAGTTATGGAGAGAATACGTCATTGGAAAATGCAAGACGCATAACCAAAGACAGAGACGGGTTATGGAAAATGCAAGACGCATAACCAAAGACAGAGACCAGTTATGGAGAGAATACGTCATTGGAAAATGCACAACGCATAATACAAGACAGAGACCAGTTATGGAGAGAATACGTCATTGGAAAATGCCGAACGCATAACCCAAGACAGATAAGGGTTATGGAGAGAATACGTGACATGACACTTGAATTTACTTGTATATGGTTATATAGTGAGATTTCTCTCTTATGACTGAGCTACTATACTTAATCTATACAATAATGTGTATCACATCTGAGTGGGAGGCTTCTTTTCAAAGCACTACGCGTCGATGAGAGTTGGAGTCTTATGAAAGATTGAAAAGGAGTAGAGGGTTGACTTTATTGTACTCGGGTAACTACACATGTACTCCGTACCTCTCAAACATTTCACACATAGCAACTTGGTAGCTTCAAGCGACAATACCGAGATATAGTTGAATACATCCACGCCGTAAACATGATGTCGTCAGCGGGATTGGAACCCGCGACAACATGAGCACAAAGTGAGTGACCTAATCACTAGACCAGTGAGGTTTCTTGTCGTCTTCTGGATATGAAATGAAACTTTGGAGAAATCGACATTGCACAACGAATTCAAGCATGACCGTTCCAGTATAAAGACATGTGTACAGAAAATGTAAACAAAACCCGAAAGGCCATTTTTGATTACTTCTCTGGTAGGCCATGATTTTTTTTTAAGTGGGTTTAAAAGCCGTAGAAGATTTACTTCACTGTACTCGGTTTCCCATATGTACTTCGTCCCTCTCAACGAAGCGACACGCCGAGAGTACCACTCATAGCACGTAACTTCGTAGCTTCAAGTGATAATCCATAGGGATCGATCGAAAACAATCCACCTTATAAACAAGACGGCACGAGCCGGATTCGAACACGTGACCTCTTGAACACAATGCAAACAGCTTAACCACTACGCCAGGGAGGCCATGGTTATTTTGTGGCATGCGATTCATAGTATAAAAATAGTGACCAATGAAATCCACCACAATAATTAACAAAATATGAATGAATTCCTAATTAATTCTGTACAGGGGTCTTCGTACTGCCTGAGTTTCGATTCAAGAGTCGCGTTGCTAATAATGTATGTGACACAATCAAATAAACAGAAACACCGTAGGGAAATAATGTTATTGTCCTGAATAACATTAAAACACTACAGTGTTTCTGGACATGATTGCACTCCAGGGATACCCATTAGTGCTCAGTCTCTCCTAGCAGATAAAGACGAGTAGACATCTTGTTAGTTTTCCCTAGATTTATCATAAATATGTAATGTGTTCAGATGCCAACAAAATGCAGACAACCACCAATTCCTTGCGGAAGAATAACGGAAACTACCACAGGCACAAAATTCTCATCGGAAAAAATACCCGGCTATTTACATCCATGGGTGCGGTGGCTGGAAAGCCCAGTTTAAAGAGATAGTTTGTGTTATCCGAGAATGGAATGCGATTCAGAAGATAAGTTGGCTCTTTCCGTACCGAATCTAGTGCGGTCTTGTTTATCTGTATAACTAAACTGCCAAAGATTGAGCCCCGGGGTGCCTGACAGTTCTAGTATTCAGTTCCAAGAAGTACATGAATGATGTGGCTGTTTTTATGTATCTGTGAATTTATATTGTGTGTGTATGTGTGGGGGTGTGAGCTTTTTGTGACTACCTACAGTGTGTAAGTGATGGTGAGATCATGGTACAACTTTGTGATCAATGTTGGGGTAGATGTGTAGATTACCTCCAGTAAGTGATGAGATCGTGGTACAACTTTGTGATCAATGTTGGTGTGTAGATTACCTCCAGTGTGTAAGTGATGAGATCATGGTACAACTTTGTGATCAATGGTGGGGTAGATGTGTAGATTACCTCCAGTAAGTGATGAGATCATGGTACAACTTTGTGATCAATGTTGGGGTAGATGTGTAGATTACCTCCAGTGTGTAAGTGATGAGATCATGGTACAACTTTGTGATCAATGTTGGGGTAGATGTGTAGATTACCTCCAGTAAGTGATGAGATCGTGGTACAACTTTGTGATCAATGTTGGTGTGTAGATTACCTCCAGTAAGTGATGAGATCATGGTACAACTTTGTGATCAATGTTGGGGTAGATGTGTAGATTACCTCCAGTAAGTGATGAGATTGTGGTACAACTTTGTGATCAATGTTGGTGTGTAGATTACCTCCAGTAAGTGATGAGATCATGGTACAACTTTGTGATCAATGTTGGTGTGTAGATTACCTCCAGTAAGTGATGAGATCGTGGTACAACTTTGTGATCAATGTTGGTGTGTAGATTACCTCCAGTAAGTGATGAGATCATGGTACAACTTTGTGATCAATGTCGGTGTGTAGATTACCTCCAGTAAGTGATGAGATCATGGTACAACTTTGTGATCAATGTTGGTGTGTAGATTACCTCCAGTAAGTGATGAGATCATGGTACAACTTTGTGATCAATGTTGGTGTGTAGATTACCTCCAGTAAGTGATGAGATCGTGGTACAACTTTGTGATCAATGTTGGTGTGTAGATTACCTCCAGTAAGTGATGAGATCGTGGTACATCTTTGTGATCAATGTTGGTGTGTAGATTACCTCCAGTAAGTGATGAGATCGTGGTACAACTTTGTGATCAATGTTGGGGTAGATGTGTAGATTACCTCCAGTAAGTGATGAGATCATGGTACAACTTTGTGATCAATGGTGGGGTAGATGTGTAGATTACCTCCAGTAAGTGATGAGATCGTGGTACAACTTTGTGATCAATGGTGGGGTAGATGTGTAGATTACCTCCAGTGTGTAAGTGATGAGATCGTGGTACAACTTTTGATCAATGTTGGTGTGTAGATTACCTCCAGTAAGTGATGAGATCATGGTACAACTTTGTGATCAATGTTGGGGTAGATGTGTAGATTACCTCCAGTAAGTGATGAGATCGTGGTACAACTTTGTGATCAATGTTGGTGTGTAGATTACCTCCAGTAAGTGATGAGATCATGGTACAACTTTGTGATCAATGGTGGGGTAGATGTGTAGATTACCTCCAGTAAGTGATGAGATCGTGGTACAACTTTGTGATCAATGTTGGTGTGTAGATTACCTCCAGTAAGTGATGAGATCATGGTACAACTTTGTGATTCAGATTTGTGATCAAGGTTGCTTTAGATAGCCGGATTATCTCCAGTACGTTGCCTGGGTACGAAATTGGAATAAAGAATAATGACACTGCCGTCTTCCATGCATATTGTAAGTAACGATTAAGGAGATTGTATTTTGACTCGAGATTGCATGAAAGTCACGACAAAGTGGCATAAGGGGTAGAATGATTGATTTAGAGCCCCAGAAATTGCGAGCGATTAGCTCCTACATCCTATGTGCAGTGGTGTGGTTTTTCTGAGATTTCTTTCATACCCAGAAGTCTTCAGCTTTCGACTTAGTGTAATGAACATTGAAGGAGCTTTATTTAGAGGAGGTCTATAACTGTATAGATGACATGCTACAAAGCTTCCACAAGAGAGTCTTCATATAACAACATGTCCTTTGCTAAGGTTTTCTGTTGCATTGGTGGTTTGTCTAGTGTATCATTGGTGAGACTCACAGACGCAACCGCATGCGTTTATATGGGGTAGAAGAATGTCCATTTAATGGCATTGCACATTATAGCTAAATGTTAAAGGCAACGATAAGCTGAGTTATCAATCGGCGTCACAGCACACGGCTTTCCCATAAGTTTTCAGCTGTATAGAAATGTGGTTTGCCTGATACCGCCGACTAGCCTGGTCCTGGTACGCTGCTTCCTAATGGTTGGGTGAACCACGAGAGTAATTTTTATTTGAAACTACGAATAAAGAATGAACTCGAAACCCGGGTCTTTTGATCCGCTAACACTACAAAACAAACCCGGGTCTGTTGGTCCGCGAATAAGTGGACACTACACAACACAAACCCGGGTCTGTTGGTCCGTGAATTAGTGAACACTACATAACAAACGCGGGTCTGGTGGTTCGAGAATAAGTGAACACTACACAACAAAAACCCCTCTTCCCTTTCTTCCCGTTGCATCAAGTAAAATGGTCAATGAAACTTTCTCCCCATCGCAGATAACATATAAAAACGCCACAAAAAAGAAGACAGCAACTATACACAGTAATAAGAAACTGACAAACAACACATACTCTCCAGGAAACTAAAAACTCAAACAACGATTATAAGAAACAACAAGATCAGACAATGTCGTCCTTAAGATGACATCCCATGGAATCATTAATGCCTATTCCAAAGAATAGATTATACTGGCGAATCAAAATTTAAAGCTGCTGTCAAATCAAACCTAGAGGCCGGCCACGAAAACGATGGACCACAGAAATAAAAGCGGCGACAAATTTCACAATATACTCATTACACACGAGGCCATCTCCAGAGAACTCTTCCACCCCTGACGCTGAAAGGCAATAAAGGGTTTAGCGAATAGATAGATAGATCAAAGCAGGGTATGGAGTCTGTACAGAATACCAAGACAGGCCAACAGACGAGTTGTTTGATGCTTGCGGAGAAATATGTTCCAATTATTATGTTGGCTTTTATACAATTGAAGCAGCATTGTACTGTCAAAGAACAATTTTTGATGCTTTAACCATTCGAGAACAATTTTTGATGCATTGCATCAAGTGAGAACCAATTTTATGCATGGAAAAATATGAGAACCATTTTTGATTCATTTCAGTCAAGGACTGAATACATAATTATCTTTACAGACTGGTGAGATTAGCGCAGCAACATACAACAAGTAAAACATTATCAATATCTTGGACACATAGTCACAAATGATGGCAGATGTGAAACAGAAGTTAAAAGGAGAATAGGAATGGCTAAAAGTACCTTCAATGACATGATGAAAATATAAATATCTAAAAAATTACAAACAAGTTAAAAATAAGAATTATAAAATACTAAATCTTATTATATATTAATGTATGGCTCAGAAACATGGATACTAAATAAACAATTAGAAGACATAATTGCTGCCTTTGAGATGTAGGTATATAGGAGAATATGGAAAACATCATAGAAAGAGAAGAAAACAAATAAAGAGGTGCTAAAGAAACTTAATATGAAGAAAGAACTACTAAGAGAAATAAAGATCAGGCAAATAAAATATTTTTAACACATTAAAGACATGACGCCTTACTGAAGACCTTACTTGAGGGTAAAGTCAAAGGGAAGCGAGCAAAACGTAGACAGAGATACAAGTGGGAGAGTAGCATCACACGATGGACAGGTTACAGTCTAGCAGGGTGCACCAAAAATACAAGAGACATGGGATGTCGGAGATCCGTTGCAGCCAACCTTCATTGCGGAGACGGTACTTGATGATGATGATGAGATCAGCGCGCATGCTATTTATTCTGGAGAAAGACTTGATCTATCACACAGTTTTCCATTTCTTTCAAATTGGGGATGAGACAAACGTTCAAATGTAAACAATATTTACAGGTAGAAAAATCGATGTTCACACACCGGAAGGTGACTTATAACTATAACCCATGCATGAAAGTCACTCATCTAAGCAGCTGTGCAGATGAAAACAAAACGTTCACGCTTGAAGTATGCAGTGCAACACGTACAGGAAGTCACTTGTGGTATAAATGTCATAGAAAACGTGTGTTGCTACTAACAGCTACAAGATACTAATCACAGTGCACAAACATAAACTATGTTTCGATTAAAAGGCATTTTATAAGACGAGTCAACTGTGATTGCCACACATTATGACCCACAGGTCAGACTGATGTAAATATATATATAAGCGATAATCCAAAGAAATCTAACAATTTAAAAAAATGCACGTGTAAATAAAACTGCCGGGGCCCGATATCGAATCTATAACCTCTTGAATTCAAGGCTAATGACTTATCCACTACGACACGGGTATCCTTAAACAGAAAGAAAAGTGTTGACGCTATGACGAGTTGGAAGATGAGTCCTGTGAATCACAACTAGTTGCAAGATGGAGAGAAAATAACGAAATTCGTATCTAACCCAGTTAAGTACATGGACATAATTATCAAAAAAATCATAGAAAAAAAAGGCATGAGACTTAATAATATAGAAGTGAAAACACTACAATTAAGTAGACGTGCTACACATTTTTTTTTAAATACTCATATTGTTGTTCGTCCATTACAAGTGATGACCATTTGTTACATCCACTTTTGAAATTCAGTTACTTATGTCCTTGATTATGAGTTCGCTGATGGCTAATCATACCAGGTAGCATTATGCTGGACATGACTTTACAGTCATCATTCTTTCAAAACTGCAGCAATTCTTGAGCCACTCTTTCTGCTACTGTGAATGTCATGTTCATTTGGTCTGTGCTATAGCATGACCATCTTCTGAAAGGTCTACATCTTTTTCGTTACATCTGTATCATTCCCTCCATTATGTTATTTTCTAGAATGTCGTGTCGTTTGTAGCCAAAATATTGTAATTTCCTAGAGAGACCCTTCTTGTTTCGCAAGTCTTCTTTTACGTTTAATTCTTTCATAATGCTCCTACTGGTGATAATTTAGACCATGGTCTCCTAAACAATCCTCTGTATCATTTCGTTTCAAATTATGATATTTCGTTTCTTACTTTATTGGTGAGTATCCAAGATTCACGTTCATATATTGCAATTGGGAATATGCAGGCTCTTAGTTATGTTATTTGGTTACAGTTCAGCCATATGTTTTTGTATCAATTTATTTGACGCAATGGCCAACCTTAGCCTGACTCCTTCATAGCAATGCTCGTTTTTGCTAAGATAACCAAGGTTTTCTAAACTGTCGGCTCGTTCTAGTTCTCTGTCATTGATCGAGAACTTATTAGTGGGTTTATCGCTTGTCATAATATTAATATTTTGTTCAGAAATATATATTTTTTTCTTGTGTTCTTTAATGTCATTTATGAGGTGTTCGTTGGATATTTTATTTTAGGAGTGACAGAAGTGTATCATGGGCATATCTTAATTCTGGTATATCGTGAGCTCTGATATTGTACGGCCATAAGTTAGTCCGCGTGCACTATGTAATCTGAAGTCGGTCATATTTCAGCACAGGAAAAAAAAAGTGCAGATTCATGTTTAATCGGGGATTCAATAAAAACATGCACACACTGAAGAATAAAAATGTGCAACTATACTATAGTTTAGTTAACAGAAATATTTTTTTTTTAAATAATCAAATCAACACATTTCGCTCGAGCTCGTGGTCAGTACAGTAAATAGTTAATTCTATAAACAAATCTGAACATAAACACGACAACACATTCACTTTAATCCCGTAGTCAGTAAATGGTTAATTCCAAGAAGTTCACAGTAAACTATAAAAATAAATTTAACTTACCGCTTTGTAAAAACTCCGTACAGATTAACTGCAACCTGCATGTCCAAGCTGCTCGGTTTATGTCGCGTTCTCTGTCCTGTTAATCAGGGCGAGAAATACTGAAGCGTGTGGCCTATTTCGCGAGATGTCCTTGTGCTGACAAACACACAGCAGGCTTTCTATAAACAATATAAATGACACAACCGAACGGAAAGCATGAATCATGCCTTCGACACCCACTAGCAGACAAAATGCAGATACTCACAATCAGGGCTAAACGCCGACTACCAGACAGAAACAAGCGCGCATGTTAAGTAAATAACGCTGTTTGTGTGAATTCTGCTATCTCGCGGTTCGTTTTGGTAACTATCTGAAAGGACGACGCAAAGGAGTGGTATAGACCAGGGGTCGGCAACCTTTTGCTAACTGTGTGCCAACTTAAGGTTTCACATTATTCAGAGTACCAACATTACATATCTTTTTATAAAAGTCGATGTCAATATTATTATTTTACCATATATTTTGCTATATTTTAATTAATTAATATATAGTGATATTCAATAATATGTAAAGTTGTAAACATCATTAAAAAAGAAATAGAGCTTCTTGAAAGATTTTTTTTTAAAACTTTTATTATTAATAGGAGCCTGCCCGTGTATGGTCTTAGCCAGTTGCTCAATATCGACAACATACTTTGTCACTTTCAGTTTGATACTTTTTTCTGAATGTTCAGGCGTTAGGCGACTACGCTGTGGATTTAGCACTGCTTTCATGTGAGAGAAAATTTGCTCACAGGAATAGGTTGATGCAAAATCTGAAAGAAGAGCAAAAGCAATTTTCCTCAAACAGGTGTAATAATTTAGAAAGGATGTCTAACATCTGAGAATAGCTGGAGACTTTTCTAGATTTTCATTTTCCAGAGACTTCCGTAGTTCAAAAAAATTTCTGCAGATCTGAAGTCAATCTGTTGCTAAAACCCCGATAATCGATTTATAATCAACTTTATACAGGAAAAGTGAAGAGTGTGCGTGTCATTTGAAATTGCTTGGCGTGCGAAGTGTGGCACGCGTGCCATAGGTTTCCGGCCCCTGGTATAGACCGTGTTATATTGTGTAAAATGTTATTTTGGTTAACCCATTAAAACTAAGCTACATTCTTCAATGGCAAATATGGTAACAAACTCTTTTATCACAGTGTTACTACAAGTACTCTCATCAACACGGGGCGAAAACACTGGCTACAGTGTGTGTCATGTGACATATTCTTTGCAGAACGCGGTCTTCCCAATGAACTCTCTTAATCCCACTATGTCTGGGCGATGCGGCTTGCATATTCCAACGGTATATTAATGTTATCTTTAATGTCGTCAGTCCATCGTCTTCTTGGTCTGCCCTTTCTCCTCTCCCATCTACTCTGCCCTCCATTTTATCTTTCTATACAGCTGTGTCTCCTATATGACCAAACAGGTGTAGTTTTCTTTTTGTTATTGTGTTTAGTAACCAACATTCTGGAATTGGAGTCAGAACTGTTAAATAATAAACCACATATTATAATAGCAAATAAATATTATTTTACAAGTGGTACAACCAACTCACCAAGACAAGGTTCATAACATAGATATAGAAAACTTAAATTGGAAGTCCGAGAACACAAGTGGACTGAAGATGTCCATGAAAAAAATGCTCTTCTTTCTTTTCTTTTCACTTTATGCCCCTTTATGCCGTGCAGCGTCCGTGATAGAAGAGTTCTCTGGAGATGGCTCTTTTGAGTGATTCTTATATGTGTTTGTTTTCGTTGACTCTTTTATTTCTGTAATCCATCGTTTACAAGGTATGCCGCTGGCTATGTTTCCATCGTGTCTGTATTGTAATGATCTTTAAGGGGCACTGTGTGGTGGAAGTCTGGAAGCATGTGAAAACCACTTAATCTGTTGTCGTCTAATGTGATGTAATTCAGGATTGACATTGTGTTAGTTAGTCTTCTGATGTTTTCGTTTCTGATTCTGTCTCTTGTTGTCTCCGAAAACTCTACGTAGACAAATCATTTCTGTTGTAGCAAGTTTTCTTTTGGATTCTGTTTTTAGTGTCCACGTTTGACATTGGTAGCATAGTGATGGTATCATGATCTATTTATATAGTGCAGTTTTGGTGTTCATGCTCACATATTTGTTTTTGAAAATAGGAGACATCTGCCCTAACATCCGGTATGCCATGTTGCATCTATGTTGGATTTCTTTGGTGCTTTTCCCATTCGATGAGACGATGCTGCGTTCAAGGCAAGTGAATTCTTTACCTGTTTAAGTTGTTGATTATCAACTAGAATAGTGGTTTTCTTTCTGTTTTTGTGATTGACATTTCCTCCGTTTTCTCTGTGTTTATCTTCATGTTAAAGTTCCAACATGTTGTGTGGAGTCTATTTATATGTTGTTGCAGTTATTCTTTCTTAGTTGATATTATTGTTTGATCATCTGCAAAAATAATTCCACTCAGGAGGTTGTTTAGATTGTCTTCTTCATTATTGTTGGCAATTTTACATAAGCAATCGATATATGAGATGAATAACAAGGGAGATAGACCACATCTATGTCGTATTCTAGAGTGTGTGTGGAATTTATCTGAAAACACTCGTTCTAACTGCACATTGCCCGCCTGTGTAACTACTTCTACACATGTTTATTAGATGTTGTGAAACCCCATATTATGACAGTATTTTCCAAGTTTTTGTCTGTCTACTCTTGCATAAACAAATACTACCACGTAAATTAATCGAAATATTCAGAATTATCAAAAAGTAAAATTTTTAACGTATAAAAAATCATACCATTGTAAATCGTAGGGTATTTGATGAAACGAAATATCGATAAGACGCATTTCAGAATAGCTTAGACTACTGGTTCAGCCAGCGATCTTCCCGCAACACACTGAGATCCTCTTGGATGATACTAGGGGCTCTCAGTGCGTATCGCGCTGATCGATGCAGACCTATCATTTTAATCTGAGTTAAATGAGGTCACGAAAGCTGAATGAAACTACGCATAATATTAAAAACTTGAAATCCGACCACTGCAACTCGTAATGAACCACAAAATCTAATAACAATTTCTTCAAACTAAAGCATATTTTTTTTTAAAGGAGAAGATGAAATGATTATAGCCATAAAAACGTGGATACTTGTCTTTTAAGTGGAAACACACTATAACACACTATAACACGCAGAAACATTTGTTTTAAGCTGTCAACAATTGACATAAATAGTGAGCATTGCTCACCTTGTGTAAAACCCACTTGAGCTGTTGGAGTGCATACTTCATTCAAATAATGAAGACAGTACATACAACACGTAGGTATCAGGTCATAAGATCACGCGTTTGCGGGATACAATAATTACACTGTGGCTCGAACGATACTCACAAAGTGCTTAAGAAAATATAATACTCACGTGGGAGACAGGTAATGGAGTTCTACTGGATAACGACTGACACACTATCACATGCCTACATGAATTAATATAGTATACACAACAAAACACAGAATATAATCATACAAATGACAATACACGGGAAATAATCGACGTTTCGCGCCAAAAGGCCTTTGTCAAGTTACATAACATAACATAAAAATACCACAAGTAGAAATGAATACACAACAAGCGTGTCCGGGTGAAATATGGTAGTGAGACACCGGAAGGATACGAACAGGAAGTACACAAAGATCGATAATATACTTGGAACGAGAGGGAAAAAATGATGACGTAAATGACGGCACAAAATGAATAAAGACAAAGACCAATCCGACCGATAACTAGGCAAAAGAGTTGTCGGAATTGAGTCCAAATGGCTTGATGGTGCCCAACTCAAAAATGAGACGATTTTCTACGGCGTACCTAGATCTATCATCAGTGGTGCAGGATCTGATGGCAGTGACCACGGTGGCCAACTCCGTTGAAGTGATTGGCCACAGGAGTGGGTGTTCTGTGTTTAATGGCATGCAGGTGGTTACAGAAGCGATCGCTCAATCTAAGGCCAGCCTCGCCGATATATTGCTTACGACAGCGTTTACATATGATCACGTAAATAACATTTTAAGTGAATTCAGGTCACCACTTTAAAGCGGCTTCCAGTTGTCCCCCATCTTTACCAAGGAACGCATGAAGTGGCATTTAATAGCTGTCTCTCACAAAGTACAAAGTGCGTAACAAGAAGATTTCAGTCACTGTATACTAAGAGTTTAATTAAATTTTTACTTTTTACTAAACAATTACCAATAACTCGGGGTTGTATTTAAATGCATTTTATCACCAAGCCTATTTAATATCTACACAGAGAATATCTTTAAAAATATAGAAGAAATACCAGGACTCAAGATCAATGGGAAAATAATAAACAACATTAGATATGCAGATGACACTGTTCTTTTAGCAGAAAGTGAACATGAACTCAAAGACTAATAGATCAAGTCAATAAATCAAGTAATGAATATGGACTGGATATAAACATTCAAAAAACAAAAACCATGATAATCAGCAAAAACACAGAAGAACAGGAGGTAAACATAAACATACAGGGAGAGAAACTACAACAAGTAAAACAGTATCAATATCTTGGACACATAGTCACAAATGATGGCAGATGTGAAACAGAAGTTAAAAGGAGAATAGGAATGGCTAAAAGTACCTTCAATGACATGAGGAAATTATTAATATCTAAACAAATTACAAACAAGTTAAAAATGAGAATTATAAAATGCTACATCTATTCCATATTAATGTATGGCTCAGAAACATGGACACTAAATAAACAATTAGAAGACAAAATTGATGCCTTTGAGATGTGGGTATATAGAAGAATAGGGAGAACATCATGGAAAGAGAAGAAAACAAATAAAGAGGTGCTAAAAACACTTAATATGAAGAAAGAACTACTAAGAGAATAAATATCAGGCAAATAAAATACTTTGGACACATTAAAAGACATGACACCCTATTGAAGACCTTACTTGAGGGTAAAGTCAAAGGGAAGCGAGCAAGAGGTAGGCAGAGATACAAGTGGGAGAGTAACATTACACGATGGACAGGTTACAGTCTAACAGAGTGCACCACCAAGACAAGAGACAGGAGATGTTGGAGATACGTTGCAGCCAACCTTCGTTGCGGAGACGGCACTTGATGATGATGTATTTAAATGGTTCAATCTGAATATGTGGACTGCAACTGAATATATAGGACCATGTTCTATCATAGGTGCTGGAAATTTGCATTACAGCGATGGGAACAACCTGACCTGTGATATAAGAACATTAAGAGTTGCAAGGGTGATTATGCTAATTGTGTTTCTGTTATATGGGTCTTTAAAATGTCGATGTACACGAATTTGAAATAAAATATGTGTTCAATATGACGTCATTGAAAATTGTGCATTTCCATGATCCAATGTAGTGTACGACTCAACAGATTTCTGTTAGCTGCAGAACAAACTTTTATTAGCTGACCAAGAAATACCTTTGTCGTGCTAGACAGCCGTTTTACCCAACACGCTGATTGACATCAGTAGTAGTATTTGTTTAGATGAATGTTGTAGCATCAAAGACGTCACACAGATCTGCACTAATTAGCCTACTAATTTATGTGGTGTGGGGTTACTGCAATGTAAATAAGTGCATATCGACTTTACATATATCCTATACATAGCGCGCGATTTAACTCCCAGTTCAGTGCTGGTGTCCAATATTCTTTGTTCCTGCTTAAAAGGAAAAGCAATTACCTTAAAAGCATAATCACACTATAACTATAGAACCCCTAAAGAACATCACACTATAACTATAGAACCCCTAGAGAACATCACACTATAACTATAGAACCCCTAGAGAACATCACACTATAACTATAGGACCCCCCTAGAGAACATCACACTATAACTATAGAACCCCTAGAGAACATCACACTATAACTATAGAACCCCTAAAGAACATCACACTATAACTATAGAACCCCTAAAGAACATCACGCTATAACTATAGAACCCCGAGAGAGTACGACTTTGTCACTTTTCTTCAATATATCAAGCAACAGGGTTTTATTTTTAAATTCATATTAGTATCTCGCTGGGCTTCTAAAGTATATCAGGGCATGTGTTGCAATCTCGAAGCAGACTACATTATAAAAAGTTCATAAAGGAATTATCTCATAGCAGTACATGCATGGGTCTTCGGTAACGTTCGTCATAGTGCAGAATATGATGTAAGATAGCCAAAACCACATCCAGCATCCTTAGTCAACTCTTAATATATGCTGGAATGTCGCAGTATCACTATTTGTTTTTACACTTTGGAATCCTGGTAACACAAGATGGCTGCACAATTATAATAAAGTATAATACAATTGAATCCCTTTATTAACAAATTTAGACAAGGATTTATGTCTTTCGGAGTGGTACAATAAAACATTCTTCGTAGTGGCGACAGCTACGGCAAAGCGGCATTTATTTCCACAGCCAACACTCCTCCCTGCACCATATTTAAATAAGAAAACACGCAGCAATGAATTATTTTTTATAACAAATTAGTCAAAGCCGTCGAAATACGTATGTAATAACCGAAGTCGATATATATACAATTATATACAGTAAAGAAAAACTAATTGGGAATTTTGAAAAGTGTTGTTAAATAGGAAAAATATGCAATAAACGAATGCACTCACTATAAAGGGATTCCACTGTATAGCGTATTGCTACAGTGAATATAACGAAATTGTCGTCATTGCCTCTGGAGTTTAAGAACCGCGAGCTGAGATGCATGACATTAAGGTGATCGATTGGAAAAAGTAATCAGATGCCTACAGTGACAGTGCGCGCGCACAGAACGCGACGTGAGAATGCCTGGAAGAAAGTGGTAGGAATGGGAGCTTCAATTTGTTATTGCTGTTGACTTTTGAGACACACATTATTTATTTTTATATCTGAAATGCTAATATTCTATATTTTTTTTTTAAATAATGCTGAAGTAGAGCATGAGAATAATTGATTACCAGAAACCGGGTTACGAGGCCATGACAGTAACAGTAATGTTCGTGTAATATACAGCAAATCTTAAGAAGACGTATTTATGATTCCGATGAAATCGACGTTGCTCGCTAGCAGTGACAGAGTTGGCATATTATCAATTTATATGCCATTTGGAAACGTTGCTAACAATAAAATGTATGATTTGTTGGCATATTATAAATTTACATGCCATTTGGAAACGCTACTAACAATAAAATGTATTACTTGTTGGCATATTATTAATTTATATGCCATTTGGAAACGTTACTAACAATAAAATTAATGACTTGGCACATGTGTGTGCTTTTATCGGGCTTAGTTATATAGATTATCATCTCTACAAATCGGACACGTCCATATGTGCTCAGATTTCTGTTTCAGTAAATCTCTCAGGGTATAATGGATGATAGTTCAGGTTTTGTGGTGGTTGGGTGCTCTTTTTGAAATTCGTTTGAGGTATTATCTTTGTGCCAAGCCGCATGCTCACTCTCAATTCGCGTATTTTTGACATTGCATCATACTCATTGAATTCGGAATTCTTCGGTCATGTAGACTCTTGTGGCGCATTGAATATGTCTGCCATGTGCATAGGTTGTCCATCTGTTATGGTAACCAAACCAGGCAACTTCTCGGCTCGTTTTTTTTCTTTCCTCCACGCCCGTTTTTTGGCAGGTGACGAAGATAAAAGTTATTTCATGCAATCCACTTAATCACTTAGAAAATGTTCAAAGGGCTCAAAAGTTGTAGAGGATTGACTTCACTATACTCGGTTTCCCATATGTACTCCGTCACTTTCAACTAAGTGGCACGCCGCCTGCCGAGAGGATCACTCATAGCACGTAACTCCGTAGCTTCAAGTGATAATCTACAGGGATCTCCGAAAAAATCCACCTTGTAAACAGGACGACACGAGCCGGATTCGAACTCATGACCTCTTGAACACAAGGCGAACACTACGCTAGAGAGGTCCCATAAAGTTTAAACTTCTTGTGATTTACGATCATACGAAAAATCTGTTCACATTAGCGTACTATGTTGTTACAATTGTTTTTCTTGTAGCTACGTTCAGACAAAACCCAGAAACATAATGCAACAAAATATCTGAGATATATAGCTGTTAGAATTTCAGCTTTTAATTGCATTTCACTAAAATTATTTCGTTTTCTTATGCCATCCATAGTTTTTTTTGTTTTTTGTTTTTTTGTTTTTTACATAATTTAGACATATGGTCACTTTTTAACCATTCATTTTCATACCTAAAATTTTGCTTTAAATATTTCGCACTATCTGGCAACCCTGAGTAGTGAGTTAGTTTCGTACAACCAGTGTGCCGCTGTATTCCTGATCATGTACAATTGATTTTGACGGAATCTTCTCGAAAGTTGCTGTTAATCCTGGGGTTAATAATTTCGACAAGCTTAAATGTCTTGAGTGTATTATATTCTGTTCATGATTCAAGTTTAGTATTTCGTTAGAGGAGAATCCAGCAAGAAGTACATGAAAATATGAACTATTTATGATTGATAAGTAGGATGAAGAGAATGGGAATTAACTTTAGTAGGAGAAAGGAAATGAGAATTGGTTCAAGTAGAAGGAAAAATATGAGAATTGGTCAGAGTAGGCCGAAGAAAATGAGGATATAGTAAGGGAAAGTACATAAGAAAGTGTCTAAGTAAGGTGAAGGAAATAAGAAGTGGTCTAAGTAAAATGTAAGAAATGGGAATCAATAAATGGAAAGTGTAAGAAATGGAGGTTTATTACGGGAATCAGTGGCAACATTTTAACGGAACAAATAATATATTTTTTAACGAAGCAAACTTTCGCTAAAGACGCATAAGCCACCGCATACATAGTTTTGCGCACAACGAACTGAATTCCCTCCTCCTGGATGTCCCTGATGCTGGGGGTACGCCTCTCAGTGTGTTGCACACAGATCGATACATTGACAGGAGAAGTTGTGTCTTTTTTAATCTCCGAGTCACACAAGCTGTATGAAATTACGCATATTAAAAAGTTGAAATGTGGACACATGATGTAACCACTGATTTCCGTAATGAACCGCAATGAGAATTTATCGAGAATTTACCAAAGTTAGATGTAAGAAATGAGAATTGATCTAAGTAAGATGTAAGAAATGAGAATTGGTCTAAGTAAGATGTAAGAAATGAGAATTGGTCTAAGTAAGATGTGAAAAATGAAAATTGGTCTAAGCAAGATGTAAGAAACGAGAATTTATATAAGTAAGATGTAAAAAGTGAGAATATGTCTAAGTAAAATGTAAGAAATTAGAATTGGTCTAAGTAAAATGTAAGAAATAAAAATTGTAATGTAAATGAGTGCACATCAGCTTTGTAAGATATAAGAAATGTAAATTAAACCAAGTAGGAGGAACATAAGATAATAATGAATTGTTAAAGGCTCCAACTGTGCCCAACTTTCATGAATGTATTTTCCTCAGTCAGAATTAGCAAGCTTGCAGGTCAACAGAAATTACTGTTTCCAGTGATGAAATGGCTTATGGTTGCACATTTCAACATGTCAGGAGATAGGAATCACTGTTTGCAGTGATGAAACGGCATATGATTGCACAATTCGACATGTAAGGAGATACCACTCACTTTCAAAGAGTATCCTGTAGGGAATCGTTGAGGTTGGAAAAACACAATCCCAAAACACATTTGTTGTCTATTGTTGACCCCTATTGATTGTTTTTATCTTAATTTGCCTTCTAGCTCATAATTAAGTCATTCATAAGAAGGAGTACACCTGAACTGCTTTGACATATACAGCAAGCGGCCCATGATAAAGTAACATCAACAGAGGGAAAAAAATCAACTGAGAAAAAAATGAACCAGTGATGGTATTCAGACTTAAGGAGGATGTAAAAAATGTGTTTACATATGTAACAAATATGTAAACAAATTTGTACATACCTTTCACTTAAAGGAAGCAATGGTGAACACTAGAACTTCAATTAAAGGAAGCTTCTTCTTCTTCAGCGTTCATTCTCAAACTCCTGTTGGATCTCTCTAGTAGCAGCACCATGATCCATTCCAGCAGGATGTAGCCCAAAGAATGAAAATACGTTATCGCTGTTTTATTTGTGCCAATGGCCTGACACATCCATCTCCATCAGGAATTAAAGGAAGCAAGGATGAACATTAGCCCTTGACTTGAAGGAAGCAAGGATGAATACTAACTCTTCACTTAATGGAAAGCTGAGACCAAGGACTATGAGATAGACCAGGGGTCGAGAACCAATGGCTCACGAGCCAAATGTGGCTCTATTGATGGCTGCATCTGGCTCGAAGACAAATGTTCTATTATAAATAAATGTTTCTTTAGACTCCTTTGATCTACATATTAATTACATATCAATATTTCATTCTACAAATGAGATGAAGTCTACTGCAATTCAGAATCAGAAGTCGCATTAATGGTAAGAAATACTCATTATCGATTAGCAACAGCATAACATTGTTATTAAAAAGAATTCAGAGACATAATTATTGTACTTTTAGTGTTGACATTACACAAAATGCACACATTTACTTGAATTTTTAGTTTTAAACATAATGTATGGCTCTCACAGAATTACTTTTCAAAATATGTGGTGTCCTTGGCTCTCTCGGACAAAAATGTTCCAGTCTGGGTATGGAAGAGGATAATAAAATAAATTATAATATGAAATTATGGGCCTATGAAGTGCGGGGCCCACTGCGGCTGCATAGGTTGCAATGGTCTAAGACCGGCCCTGCCTCAGACTATACCTTACATCCCTGTAACATGATATGATGTAAAACACCATTAATCTTTTTTAACTAATATCTGCAAACCCATATGTGTTGGGCTATTGACACTGATAAAAACTGTCAAATGAATCTCCATTCCATGGACTACATCCTACTGGAAATGTAGAATGATTTACCTGCTACAAGAGAGATCCAATGAGAGTATGAAAACAGGCACACACACACACATAAATTTGTGAAAATAAGATATCTTGTACTTATTGATAAGAAACTTAACCTTGTACACCATTGATAAGATAAGGAGGCTTCAGAAAATGGACACTTAACGCTGAAGTACATACAACATGCTTCTGGTGACACATTTTTTTGTTTCACAATTTATATTTAGGAACTTTATATCTCATTTCTAAGAAAAAAAGCCCTGGAATTTCTTTAATTCACATAAAGATTTCACTGTTATCTACAAAACTACTATCATTCACTATTTCATATTCAACAAGAAGCTTAAAACAACAGTTCATATGAATCAATAGGTAGTTTCTAGGAATTATGGTAAAAATACAAAAGTTGGGTAATAAAGTTTGTCTTTTGCATGTATTGGCTTCAAGATGTGCAATTTTCTAATTTTTATCTGCAGCAAGATCGATTGGTTGCCTGGCCTGCAGTCTATGGCCCATTACTATTGTTTGTATATGTGCATGTGTTGTCTGTATGTGAGCTTTTCTTCTATTGAATATATAGTGCTTTATTTTCTGGAGGCAGAAACAATCTTCTAACATTATCCAACACTAAACATTTAAAAAAGGTGACTGCCAACAGTTTCATAAAGATGTCTGTACAAATGAAACTCTGGAGCAAAGTTTCCAGAATTTCACCATTTTAAAATGTCACTAACCATGAAAATTATGTTATGGTCATCCTGTATGTGTGGTCAATGTGAAGATATATTAAAAGTTAGGCCACATTTGACGTGAAATTTCGACTATAATCAGTTAAAAATATCTGGGAGCCCTGTCCAGTATTACATAGTGGTTATACTATGAGTCATAAAATAATGGTAAAGATGATAAGAGAAATAATTTTTCTTCTGCATTCGTTCTCAAACTCCTGCAGATTAGAATGATGTTTATTATGTAAGAGTTTACAGCAATGTTGTGATATCTGTACATTTGGCCTGACACATCTGACTTCAGCATGATTTTTGGGTCATGGTGACATTTTATTGAATGTCATATCCCCCCCCCCCCCACAAAAAAAGACAACCCTTTGTAGTCGTCTCTAACAACGTGTATGACAGGTCGTAGTATTTATATTCTTTGTTCCCTCTCAAGCCCTGTCAATCATAAAATATAGCACTGTTGAATGTGAGATTTAACTGAAAAGATTTAAATGGATTGGAACCAAATGTTGAAAAATATATTTCAAATATTTTTTAAGATTAAAATTTAATAAGATTTAAGATTAATTAAAATTTAAAGAAAACAATACTACTTTTAATACGAAAAAAGTGAAACCCTGAAAGAAAATAAAATACATGATTTTGACAAAATGAGTAAATCAGAGTTTTTAATAGTAGCTACTAGCTAGGCCTAACAAAATTCGAGATCTCGGGTGTTTTAAAAGTGTATATATTATACATCATGGGTATCATAATTTGTGTTCAGTATTCAAAACTGCTGAACATAGCAGAAAGTCAACATCACTAGAAATTATATTTTATTATTACTACATTTTTAAAAACTCAACTCTGGCAACAGAATCATGATTTCCTACTTTCACTTTGATAGAAACTGTATCAAACAAATACGAACAGGATGAGACAAGGACATCATGTCATTCTCAATTGAAAAGATTTTTACGTTTCAAAAGGACTGTCATAAATTGCATTTATAACAATCACAATATTATTTTATTTATAAGTGACAAGTTTTACCATTAAACTTCACAGTAAAACAGTTACAATAGAAAGTACATACCAGGAAGTCGACGACTTGCATCTGACAACACTTCGGTAAACGACCTAGACCTCTGTTTTTTCTTCTGCTTGCGGCGTTTTCCGGTAATAAACGACACATCAAATTCTCGAATTTCGTCCTTGGTAGCCGCCATTGGAAATCCATCATTAGACTCTAAAAGAGCAGAAATATATTAATTTGTATAGTTCATTCACTTGTTAACTTTAAAAGTTTATCTGGAAAAGTGTTTTTAACATAACTCTTACAGCCATCACACTCTAATTGCTGAGCTTGCACGGTACCATAAATATAATAGATATAATGGTGTATTAGAAGGGGCATAGCGTCCAATGCATTCTCGCCCCCTTCTTTACATACACTATTTATGGTTATGGTGCCAATGGACGTCTAGTTTCTGGCTGCAGAGGAAAATGGGGGATGGTCGCTGGGAACAATTCCGAGGACCGACATTGTAGGCGATTAATTGCGGCATACGGTGGCTTCTTCGTTACAATTATTCCTGCAGTTGTGACACTCTACCTGAACCGAATATGAACGATTGAACATCACCGTGTCCACAAAGTATAAAGATAAGACTTATTTTCATATTTATCACTGTACACCAGATTTACTTGGAGCATCATATATTATATTCCATTGAATTTTACATTAACACTATCTAGCGTCCTCATCTGGCAGCGCGGTTTACATTCCTGTAGATAAGGGTGGGGAGGGGCTGTTCAGGGGTTTAAACCACTCCCTTTTGAAAAATGCATAAGATAATTAGCACTATAAAATTAGTAACAAGATGGTAAAAAAAGGCAACAGCCTTTCATATAGCGGTCCCCCCCCCCACCAAAATATTAATGAAACCTATGCCAAAAGAGAAAGAACACGCTTTTCTTAAATTCCCATCTCCCCTCTTGTTTATAGTAAAGTTGTCTCAATGATCCTTACATTATCGCATAGCCTATCGTAAGTATAAATGTGTTTTTCTTTTTGTTTCTATGTATTTGCCCATGCCTTGAATAAAGACTTTCTGGTCGATTTTTTTCATCTGCATTCAACTAAAACTGCATTTTAACACATCGTTGTTTTTTTAATACATTATTTACCGTTTACCAGTATGTTGTTAATATAACAGATAGGTTTCATCCTGGTTTATACATTGGCAACGATTTCTGTTTCATTTCAGCTTGACATTCGACTTACAGTGGACATATTTCATGTTTGGGGTTTGCTTTGCTTTCTATGAAATAGGGTAGTCAGTCTAACACTGATCCGCTTTTAATCACGCTTCTTAAATATGCGTAAAAGGTTATATAGTAAGTGGTTTTTTTCTTTCTTTATAAATGTGGCAAAACACGTGTGTCTTTTTTTTACTAAATATTCTGTTTTAGAGGTAAATTGGTCGCCCTACCTTTTCAGAACATGGGTAGGGATATAAGTTGTTTTTTTTAAATTGTTGATTTTCTAGTGAATATTCACATTCAGAAGGTTGTCATTAACTTTTAAAAAGTCAAGCTCTCCAATTGCGTGCAGCTGGAATTGAACCAAGCACCGTGCCGGTTTGAGAATCGCTCCCTTAACTTCGGGTATATGTGACAGCATTTGTGTGTTTGTAGACGACCGGATGCAAAGCTGTAGTTAAGGGGAGATAATTTGAAATATATTCCTTATATTTTAAATACCCGTGTTATCGCCCATAATGTATTTTTTTATCATCCCTGCAAACAAGCTTTCCTGTTTTGTGCACTTTGAATGTTAAAGTCTGTAGTAATAAAGGACGATATGTCATAGCTGTCGCCACGACTTATACAGTGCTAATTTCTAATTTAAAAAAAAATAATAATATCTAGTCTTTACTGGGAACTAAGCCCGTGTCATCCCAGTTATGAGACCGGAGTTCTTCTTCGTTTACTTTCAGACTTCCACATTGATGACTCTGACAAAGGTAATAGTCAACCTCAGACTTCTACATTGATGACTCTGACAAAGGTAATAGTCAACCTCAGACTTCTACATTGATGACTCTGACAAAGGTAATAGTCAACCTCAGACTTCCACATTGATGACTCTGACAAAGGTAATAGTCAACCTCAGACTTCTACATTGATGACTCTGACAAAGGTAATAGTCAACCTCAGACTTCTACATTGATGACTCTGACAAAGGTAATAGTCAACCTCAGACTTCTACATTGATGACTCTGACAAAGGTAATAGTCAACCTCAGACTTCCACATTGATGACTCTGACAAAGGTAATAGTCAACCCCAGATTTCGAGTAATTTCGAGTTTTTCATGGAAGGAGACAGGACATGGCCAAGTGTCTCTCTGCTTTTCTTTGGACAAACTTGGGTTTTAACCATCCGGCAATGTAGAACTAGTCAATAGAGCGCACTTTTAACTAGGCCTGGTTCTTCACCCTGCTTTCCTCCACCCCTATATTTGTACGACTACATTTCTAGAAAATATATAGAGATGGCACAGAATAATACGTTTTACAGTATAGCAAAGCAGACTAGATAACGCGAACAAATATAGCTAGGAGTTCACAAAAATAATGAAAGGAAGTATCGACCAAAAGGTATTATCAAAACACAGGTACAATTGAGAAAACACAATAAAACTAATTATGAAATCAATGACATTGTAAATGGGATAAACGACATAATTTAATATCAGAAATACTATCACATATTTAATGACTAATTACACTGCGCAACACATAAAAAAATTACAGACATGAAAATAATCATTTCCTACTGAAAATGTGGTGAGAAAAACGAATATCACATTAAAAATTCTCAGTTTGCTCTTATTGTTGTGATATTCCTTGTTTATTGTGTCGAAAAAAGTGGAAAATATTTCTGACGAAAAATTTATTCAGCGACGAATGCATGTTGACACCGTGCGACTTCTCTCAATGGCCGCTATATTGTTTAAATCGTGTGTTGATGTAAAAAACAAACCACATATTTATTAGAGAATTCGACATATAGGCGTGGGACACAGAAACAGAAAGTGATGTCAACAAGGATGAGTATTGAAATTTGTTACAATAAATATAAATATATATTCATGTTAATCTATATACTATCTATCTATATTACGTATATAATATATATATATCATAATCTATAATCGTACGTATTTATTCGTTTATAAGCAATAATAACATATATCTATACCCATAGTTGATAATGTACACAATTAAGAAATACTATGTGGTAACAATGCGCGGTGCTTCTCAGCTTTCGGGAAGTGGCGCGGGAGCTCCTGCTGTGGCATGCCTCGAGGCTTAAAGTCTCAGCATTCTCGCTCTAATCGGTGAAAATTTCAGGGAAGGTGATATGATTATATATACAGATGGGTCGGTTTAGAGACACATCAGAAGTGCCTGGGCCTTCACGGCTCAAATGTGGGGGGGGGGAACCATCAGAGAGGAAAGGGGTGCTTTCGCTCAGACCACAAGCAGTATGACAATGGAGGTTTTGGCAGTAACCACAGCTTTGCAATGGTTCTGCTCGAAGACTATCTGCTCGCATGCCTGCATACGCAGTGACTCGATGCGCATGTTGTGAAAGTTCAGGCGGGATACATTCGGGAACAGTGGCTGGATGCAGTGAAGAATTCCTGTATGCGTAAAGTGACTTTAATTTTTGTTCCGGGACATGCGGGAGTCCGGGGTAATGAGAGAGCAGAAAGTTTGGCCGCACACGCTGCTACTGCGGCTGTTGGTGGAGCGATGGATCGAGCTGACATTTTGAATGCCCTACGGGAAAACGCACGAGCAAATGACTGTATAAGTGACGATGACTTGTTCCATGACTAGAATAAAGGAATTTGGTTTGAAATGTGGTGTCGCTAGAACGGAGCGGTTTCGTGGGCGAAAAAGAATGATGGTCAATCAACTGCGTACTGAGACCCTCAGTCAACGTGTAATGGCGGCTACACAAGGAGAGATCTGACCACCTATGGACTTGTCCGGAGTGCAATGACGATGATCCAACGACTAAATAAGTCTCCGCAGGGCGATGCCTTGCTGATCCTGCCCATTTTTTCTCTTGTCTTCCCATTTATTTTGACTCGCAAACAAATAAAGTGTTCACTTCCTTTCCCACGTCTGATTACCGGAGGTGTCGTGGCACTGGCGCACAACCCGGCACTGCGCAGAAAGAAGAAATAGTACGAATGAGTATAAGATACCTTTGAGCGGTGGTTACGCCCATACCCCGACTACCGTCTAATCGGAGACTGCCATCCAGGGACATGTTTTGGCATGTAAAGTCCATGTAAAGGGTACATGGATGGAAAACCTCCATGGCGTAGAGTCGACACACATTGATCACAGGGCAACAGATAGGAAGGCTGTCACAGGCTGGGGAAGCCCTCTACCCGAATTACAGGCATGACGAAAAAGGATGTGCTGGACCACGGATGTCCAGTGCTCGGATTTGCTGTGCCCTCCCAGGTGCAAATAACACAGCTCTGATGAGGAACTATACGAACTTTCGTGGCGGTTATCAGAGAACGAACACGAAAGAAGAAGAAGAAGAAAAAAGAAATACTATGTTTCCACGACAATGACCTTTTGAATACGAGGAAATGTCTTTTTAAAGTTAACCCCACTTCCTCCGTTCTGCAGTCGTAGAACCGTTGCTGTATGAGAACGTCACACCATTATATGCCACGTCATTTCGAATTTGCTGCTTTTTTTCTACTTCTGCAATCAGTCTCTATCACCAACAAACTCATAACTTTTCTGTGCTGTATGGGTGCCAGTCTGGAAACATCAACACAATTTCACTATACTTCCAGTCTGATATTGGTCATGTATAGAAAGGTTCCCCACAATTTAGTTTGCATTAACGCTCTTGTAGGCCAGATATAACGCCTCGTCAATACAGCCATGTGGACGAATCCAAAAACATTCTTCTAATGTGTTCTTCTATGTAACGTTTTCCAAATGTTCATTGCAAAAATGAACCGTCGACACAAAATATACCCAAAATGGCCAATACAAGTTACGGGAAACGTATAATACCATCACTTTAGAAAAAGAATTCCGTGTATACATAACTCCTTAGTGACGAAGGACTCTGCCAGACTGGCTTCTATCGAAATTACTATGTGTACACAGAACTGTACTGATTTTGAAGCACTCTGCCAGACTGGCATGTATTGATGAAGTACTCTGCCAGACTGGCTTGTATTGATGAAGCACTCTGCCAGACTGGCATGTATTGATGAAGTGTATCAGAGTTACTATGCAATCTATTTTGGGGTCTATCTATAAATAATCTCAACAATCCCCCACCCCACTTCTTGACCCCCCCCCCTTTTTTATCAACAACTGTCAACAAATCAAAGAACACCTTCTATCCGCCTCTCTTGTTAATTATGTCAAACAAATTTAAGCCCCCCCCCCCCCCACTTTCCACCCCAAGGTAAATTGTAGCTGGAAAAGTACCAGGAAAAAAACGAAATGATTTCCTTCACATTTGTAGGAAAGTGTATCAAACTCAAACAATTTAATTGTATACAAACATTGTTTTGTTGCAATGACGTTAAACACAAACAATTTAAGTGTACATAATCATTGTATTGTTGCATTGACGTTAAGCACAAACAATTTAATTGTATACAAATATTGTATTGTTGCGTTGACGTCAACTTTTGTCAAACACACTCTCCCCCTTCCCTTTGTCAGCAGCTGTGAAACTATTTACTCTCCAACCCAATACCTAATTGCAGGCGTAATGTATGGGCAGCCCCTTAAGATGGACGTGCAATAGGCGTGTTTTAATTTCTTTCGGAAATGGAGACTACCATCCAAATAAGCTGACGTGAGCTGTCATATATTGAGCCGACACTGGATTATATACAAGTAAATCGGGAAAACCCCCGATATTATACCGTTTCCTAGGAGAATATGTAAACATGGGTAAATTTGGAAATGTACTGGTGGCGCACACAAGATTTAAGCAAGAGAACAAAAGAAAGAGTGGGAATGAAGTGGGGATGAAGTGGTAGAAGAGAAAATTGAAGAAGATAAAGTAGAGAAACAGAAAGTGGAAGAAGAGAAAGTGGAAGAAGATGAAGTGGAAGAAATGGGCTTAGAAGAAGAGGAAATGGAAGAACAATGAGTAACAGAAATGAAAGAAGGGAAAATGGAAGATATGAAAGAATAGAAAGTGGAAGACATGGAAGAATAGAAATTGCAAGAAATGGAATAATAGTTGGTGGAAGAAATGGGAAAAATAGAAAGTAGAGGAAATAAAAGTAGGGGAGATGAAAGACATGGCAGAATAGAAAGTGGACGACATGGAAGAATAGAAATTGGAAGAAAATGAAGAATAGAAATTTGAAAAAAATTAAAGAATTGAAAATAGAAGAAACTGAAGAATAGAAAGTGACAGAAATTGAAGAATAGAAAGTGGAAGAAATGGAAATGAAAGGAGAGAGTCGAAGTGAAGGCATAATTAATGAAAATAAATAAAATGTAAGAAAATGTAGGCATCGGAAGAAGTAGCATGGAAGAAAATGTGTTGATAGATTGAGCTTCAGATTAGCAGAAATATTTACAATTTGGCATACACAAAATGTGACAAGCAGGGTAACGCCAGGTGCCCGATGCAGCCGCATGCCAAAATTAAATGATCTCGCATGTTTCATTAATATATGACTCACCACAGACTAATTTGTTCTCACGTAGACAGGTATGAACTGAGAATGACAGAGAAAGAGAAAGATAGATGCAGACAGAAAGACAGACAGACAGATAGATAGATAGATAGAAATAGAGAGATAGAAAGCGAAGGAGAATAATGAACATGATCAATATCTCATTCATTGAATGTTAGTCTATTTTATCTTGATAAAAGTACCAAATTTAGGACTGTTCGCCTGTGTGTTGCCAGAGCCCGAAAGGGTTGCAAAGAATAGCAACACTGTTTACCTTCCACGCATGTCGTAAAAGGCGAATAAGGAGGTTATGTGATGAAGTTGGCTGCCCCATCCCATATAGGGTCAGTGACCCAAAGCCATGCTGAAGTCGAATGTGTCAGGCCAAAAGGCGCAGAAATGGCAGCAATGCTGTAAACTATGATACAACGCATTCCGTTCTCCGGACTACATCCTGCTAATCTGCAGGTGTTTGAGAATGAACGCAGAAGAAGAAGAAGGACTGCTACACTTGAGATGGCTGAGACTAGGAGATATACACACATGTCCATCAACAATTGGGGGGGGAAGGCCTGTATACATTTTAGAGCTATTGACAAGAGGGAGAGTTGGGTGCGTGGCAGAAATTGATGTCAACAGTACCTTTTTTCATAAACACCAATTAAATTGTTTGAATTTGAAAAACAAAATTATAAACATTATAAACATATCATGTATTTTATTCGTACTTTGTTTAAAATATTTTAGTTGGGGGAAAGGGGCATTTGTTGTCATAATTAAGCACGAGGGGGGGGGGGCCTGTATTCTTGACAAGTTGTTGATAAGGAGGGAGGGGGTACAAAATTCCAAAACGAGGTTGACATAATTTATGGACAGCTGCTTGCGATTATTAACTATACACTTTTTTTTAATCACTTATTTTCTTTTCGTTCTAAATTGTTTCTTTATATATATATTGCTGCAGATAAATGTGAAAGTTTTTAAGTTTCTCAATTGTCAACGAAAGTGAGACTGCTATTAAACTGTATACAGTATGATCAATAAATATAAACAAAAAACAGAATCGAGAAAAATAAAGCAGACTAAATACAGTGTTGAATTCAGCGATAAATACTTGTTGGTCAAAACGTCGATTTCGTCGATTTATTTAACGTAAAACTTTATTTTAAACTTTCCTGTGCACATATTTATTGAAACAATATTTCTACATAGTTTTACATGAAATGTGTAAAGTACGCAAATGTTGTGTAGCTAACTTGAAAGTACTGAAGTTATAGGTCAAGATCATCCGAGTTATGTACCAGCGTTATGGATAAGTAAAATGTACCTGCTATGGTGATGTACGACATTTCAACCGCGGACGTTAGTCCAAATTGGTTATATTAGATATTTTAAACATCAAAAATAGTGGAGATTGTGATTCTGGTAAGTCAGAACACACGTTTTCCCATAAATGCAAAGATGGCTAGTCAGTGGTTGACTAGAGACCGACTGACTAGCTTCGCCTACCGCACTTGTTCAGTAATGATGGCGCCATTTCTCTAACTTCACTGAACATGATTCCTGGTACCCTTCCTCCTGGTGGATTGGTAATCTCGTGAGCTATTTTTATTTCTAACCACAAATAACTAATGGACACCCGGGTCTTATCATTACACTACCGTTACTTCCTCTTGGAAATAATGCGAAAAATAAGTGCATGAAGGCTAATGACAGATTGTTTTCTCTTACAGCGGTGAAAGGAGGGCCGACTGGGCCTCGATATAATTGCCTAAAGAAGCAGGTTTTACCTATAATTAAAAAGTTATACGTCTGTTTTTATGTGCAAATTACAATGTGTGACTATAAATTTGAAGACCTTTTTGTGGGAAATCGCTATGGGAGTGGTTTTTACTGACCGATCAACAAAGAAATAAACACGTTTTTAGTAAAAAAATTGAAAAACAAAAGTATACAGTAACATAGGCAGTCATGTACTCTATATAATAGTCTAAAGTTCAGTCTATTGTTTGTTCCTAGGTGAATGGTGATTGATCGTATTCACACTTGCTGTTAAGCATAGGGGTGGGAGCTTAAGCTGTCATTCCATGATCAGATGTGTGGCCGTGGTTGCATTTAGTCCACGTTTGTTCAATGCTATCTTGATGTTTTCTACCCACCATTTTCTTGTCCTACCTTTGGCTTTACGCCCGGATATTCTTTTGTTATATGCTCTTATTGGTATTTGGTTTGTGTTCATTCTCATAAGGTGACCCAGACGTGACCATTGACAGTACTATAAGACCTAACTGCAAAAATCAAACAGACCTTAATTCGGTACATATTTAATTATTGTCACGCTTTCCATTGCTTACTATTTATATAGTTGGAGTAGCCTTGGCTATTTGTGGCATGAGATTCCTAGTATATAAATATTGACCAACGAAAAAGACGGGACTAATCAAGAAAAGGATCGAATGAAGGCCTAATTAATTCAGAACATATCTTCTTCTGTCGATATGTCATGATGAAACACTATTTAAGCATAGGCAAAAGTCATCAAACTTGGATAAATACTTATTTTTAGAACATTCGGTCCTTCCTTCCGTTTACAAATTCTCTTCTACGACTCGGGGATTCTGAGGATGTGATGATAGAGTGGGGTGATCAGCGGGTAGGTACTCTAACTAGTTCTCTTGTACAGCTAGGTTGAGTACACTAGCGATATGATTACAGAAGCTCATAATTTAGTAGAAGTAGTAATACTACTAAATGTATTAGGATACCAAGACAAGATTACCAACACCAAAGTCATCCAAAGGGCCACGAATCAAACAATAATTTCCAAGCTGCTTGGTCACAGAAGATTTAACAGGCTTGACCAAATTCAGAAAATGAGGAGCAACAGCATTCCAAAACAACTGATATATGGGCAGCTCTCACATGTTGCAAGAAAAAGACCAAAGATGTGATATATAGATGTCTGCAAAACATCTATGAATGTCTGAATGTCTTTTTCATCACGACCATAAACTGGGAAAACCTGGCGGAAGATCGTCAAGCATGGAGAACTAGTCTGCTTCGAGATCGTCGTCAGTACTGAATCCCGGTCGTATTTGCATGATGGAGCTAGGACGTTTGAGAATTCAATAACGAGCAGTTAAAGAAGACAGGCGCGTAAGGAGCAACAACCTAGCGACGTGACATACCCATGCGTCTTATCAATCAATCAATAAACCAGTAACCCTTCATGGTCGTAGGGATACCACATTGGATTCCTCATCACACATAGTCCTCCAGCGAATTATATCCTCAGCGATGCAGATGAGTATTGAAATACCATGCGTCTTATGTGGCAGAACGAATAGCTCATGAATCGGCAGATTCAGTCTTAAGTTCTGCCCTTCTCGTATCACCTCAACTCCAACTAATGTAAGTTGACTTCAGACCGTCTGTCAAGACGATTAAGGCTATATATACTATTAGTTCCAACGCAGAAGTCGGGCCAATGGCGAAAATAAAAGACGACACAACACATTTCAGTTTTCTGAACTACATAATACTGGTAATCTTGTATTATCATTGTACTGCTATAAGAAATATCCGGTGGGGGTGTGAAAACGAGCAAACAAACAAACCAAACAAATTGCATGTTGTATATACGTCGGTGCCATATAAAAGAAATGTAAAAAAAATATATGGTATTTCGAGACGCCTCTATGCATTAACAACATGACATATTGATTCACAGAAAAATATATGGTATTTCGAGACTCCTCCAACATGACATATTGATTCACAGAAAAATATATGGTATTTCGAGACGCCTCCAACATGACATATTGATTCACAGAAAAATGGCACATTCTATTTTGGATATAAAACGGGGAAGTAAATTAACTTCAAGGAACATAAAGATGTTGATTCAAGACGTCTGCTATGAACTTCAGACATAACTACACACAGAAAGTAAACAAGCGAAGAGCGAGTGAGAGGAATAGGCAAGATGGATAGAGTGAGAAGAACGTTCAATAAAATGAAGTCATGAGAGAAATTCCAACATAGAATTTCCATATGTAGTAAAGGTGGGTAACTAATAGAAGGACAACTCATGAGGACGAGTTATTATCGTCTACGTGTTGCCGGGGCCCATAAGGAGTGCAAAGAATAGCAACGGTGTGACCTGTCATGCATGTTGTAAGTGGCGACTAAGGAGGTTTTGTGTGGGTACTGGTTGCCATATCCCATAGAAGCACAGAGAGACCAAAACCATGCTGAAAGTGAATGTGTCATGCCGAAACGAGCAGTTATTAGACAACGCACTCTGTTCATGTACTACATCCTTTTTTGGGTCACTTACCAACGACAGGGGGGTAGCCAGGACTAACCTCCTTAGTCTTCTCTTACGTCATGTATTGTTTTTCACAATGCTAATATTCATTGCTTCTATTTCGAATTCTGGCAGAAGACCATAAATGATTCAAGCTTCTCATTTCTGAGTTTTGAAACAGTCCGTGTAAACTGTCATGACCCATTATTTACACCAATATGTCAAAATAGTGTAACGTAGATGGGTCGGTATACAACCTTCTTTGTATGTGTTAATTTCTTTCACTGTGAATTCTTAATGACCCAGAGCGCACTCTCCCCTATGTTGCTCTCCGACAGAGCAGTTCTACGTCGCCGCAACGCAGACTTTGACATTTTCAACAACATGACTTTGATTTAATTGTTTCTGACGCCTGTTCTTTAAAATATTCCGCTAAATGAGGTTAGAAAATTCGTAGAGGAGTGACTTTATTCATTACGCTTGAGTTGTACCAGTCTGCACCAGAATAAGGAGAACATCATGGAAAGAGAAGAAAACAAATAAAGAGGTGCTAAAAACACTTAATATGAAGAAAGAACTACTAAGATAAATAAATATCAGGCAATTAAAATATTTTGGACATATTAAGAGACATGACACCTTATTGAAGACATTATTGGATGGTAAAGTCAAAGGGAAGCGAGCAAGAGGTAGGCAGAGATACAAGTGGGAGAGTAAAATCACACGATGGACAGGTTACAGTCTAGCAGAATACACCACCAAGACAAGAGACAAAGGATGTTGGAGATCCGTTGCAGTCAACCTCCGTTGCGTAGACGGCATTTTATGACGATGTTCCAGTAATGGCGACGCCAGGTCTGATAAACTTGATATTTATGAAAGTCTTGCCCGAGTTTTGGAATAGCTTTTAACCTTTAGGGGCTTAATTATCACCCCATCTCTTTCATCGTCCCTGTTGTATACACGTTAACGACGATACCTCTCATGTTCAGCTTAGAAATATACGCCTAGAAATATACTTGCCTGAGGCAAGTCCTTCGTTGAGTTCTTCTTCTTCTTCTTCTGCATTCGTTCTCAAACTCCTGCAGATTGTAGGATAGCAGGATGTAGTCTGGAGAACGGAATGCGTTGTGTCATGTTTACAGAATTGCTGCGATATATGCGCCTTTCGGCCTGACAAATCCGACTTCAGCATGGATTTGGGTCACTAACCCTATATATGGGATGGGACAGCCAACTCCATCCCATAACCTCCTTAGTCGCCTTTTACGACATGCGTGGAAGGTAAACTATCCTTTGCTCCCCTTTTGGGCCTCAGGAACACAAGGGGGCTTCGTTGAGTTGACTAGCGATGTATACAAACATTACAGGATATTGTTACTATTTAAAGTTGGCGGGAAAAGACAAAATATCGTGTCACGTGGTTCTTGGGTATGGTTAGATCCCTCTAAGGACAAATGCCTCGTTCTTACGTAAGGTTATCTGAGAACTAGGTCATATGTGGAATCAGCGATTCGGCTTTCACGTTGAAGCGTTGAACCAAGAAGTTAGATGAACTTAGATTTTGTTCAATATTTCTCCACATATTTACACGTGGCAACTTTCAAACGAAACTTATTTCCATGGCCAAAAGGAAAAATAAATTATTTTAAAAAAATATGATATTTTGTTGTTTAGTCCATGGCTAAAATGAGATTCAAGATACGTCACTCTTGTTGACATGCGTATTTCCGTGATTTTCATTGGTCACCGCGATATGTTATCGATTAATCAATTCCGCGATCTCAATGTGCAAAATATACCAAGCTGTCGAGGACTTGTCTATTATCTGTTCTCTGGTTGTTGTTTTTTTTGCTCGTTTAAAAACCTTACTTCGTATGTACTTTTTTTTTTCTAAATCCAGACACTTAGTCTCTGCCTCCAAGTCTGTCTTGGTCCTGTCTTCATCTGACAAGTTTCTCCCCTCCCTATCAGTTCTAAAGAGTGATTTCTAAAGATAGACCAAGAAATACTTGACACAGATAAGGAATCACGTAGAATGAGGCTCACATATTCCAAGGATAGAGACAAATTGGAATCACATGGAATGAAACTCAGAACATATTCCAAGGATAGAGACAAATTGAAATCACATGGAATGACACTCAGAACATATTCCAAGGATAGGGACAAATTGAAATCACATGGAATGAAACTCAGAACATATTCCAAGAACAGACAAATTGGAATCACATGGAATGAAACTCAGAACATATTCCAAGGATAGAGACAAATTGAAATCACATGGAATGAAACTCAGAACATATTCCAAGAATAGATACAAATTATCATTTTTCCCCCTGGCCTAGTATTTGTAAACATCTTAAACGGGGACAAAAAGCTTGATTTGTTGACATTATGGACACATTAACATATTGGTATCGTATCTTATTCAGGACGTAGCCATCAGCCCAACTCTTTTTTGCTGTACTTATTTTCTAAGCAATATAAATACGTTCAGTTGTTTGCAATTGCTTTTTAAACGGTCCTGATGCATAATTGCCTATAGTGGGATTCGAACTCTGTACCTTCGCCGTCACAGACGCGCTTTATGCCACGCCGCCACGTAGCCGGATATTAACATATTACATAGAGACTAACGCAAAGACACATATAAAACATAAATAAAAATACGGCTAGAGATATAATCTTAGCTGTTATGTTAATACTAAATTTAACACGGAACATGACCATCAGTTTTTCAATTTTGCGTGAACATCAACATTTATAACTCACCAGTACTTTCTATTATGTTTGTTGTATTGTTGTAAGAAAATACAACATAATAACGAATAGGAATGGCTAAAAGTACCTTCAATGACATGAGGAAATGATTAATATCTAAATAAATTACAAACAAGTTAAAAATGAGAATTATAAAATGCTACATCTATTCCATATTAATGTATGGCTCAGAAACATGGACACTAAATAAACAATTAGAAGACAAAATTTATGCCTTTGAGATGTGGCTATATAGAAGAATAGGGAGAACATCATGGAAGGAGAATTAAACAAATAAAGAGGTGCTAAAGACACTTAATATGAAGAAAGAACTACTAAGAGAAATAAAGATCAGGCAAATAAAATACTTTGGACACATTAAAAGACATGACACCCTATTGAAGACCTTACTTGAGGGTAAAGTCAAAGGGAAGCGAGCAAGAGGTAGGCAGAGATACAAGTGGGAGAGTAACATTACACGATGGACAGGTTACAGTCTAGCAGAGTGCACCACCAAGACAAGAGACAGGAGATGTTGGAGATACGTTGCAGCCAACCTTCGTTGCGGATGATGATGATGATTGTTGTAAGAGTTGTGTTTACAGTCAATTCCTATTATAACAGCTGCGTCAGGACCGATGAAATATTTATAATGTTATCACAGAAATGCGCTATACACAGTGTAAGATTAAAAATGATTTTTTGGCTGTTGATAGAGAAATGTGTTACAAACGTATATGCGCTATAATCCCACTGTCATCTTATATGATTACTCGGTGATCGTCAATCACAATGTAAATAACCACTTATAATATCCACTTTTGAAAATCAGTTGACTATGAGTTTGTAGATGGATAATAAGCCATATTATGGCCGGATATAAAATTGGACATAATCCACTTAATGATATTGAATACTGTTGTTTTTTTAATCTATAAGCACAGTTCTGACAACAACAAAAAGAGATTCGCTAAAAATGTGATAGAATATATATAGTCTTATTTTATTTTTACCATGGAAATATGTTGGCCAAGGGTAAAAATAAGTATGGAGAAGTGCTGATCTAGGACATGAAAAGTACTCTGGAGACTTTCCATTTAGAACAATTCTAGAGAATCATCAATATGGAGAATTTCCATGGAGAATAATTTCAGAAAGCATCAATATGGAAATTCCCCACAGTGAACAATTAAAGAAAGCGTCAATCTGGAGTCTCTCCATGGAAAACAGTTTCAGAGAAGAATCAATCTGGAGTCTCTCTATAAAAAACAGTTCAAGAGAACCATCAATCTGGAGACTCTCCATGGACAACATTTATAGAAAATCAGCAACGTGGAGTCTCTCCATGGAGAACAGTTCCAGAGAAGCATTAATCTGGAGTCTCTCCAATGATAACAATTCCAGAGAAGTATCTATCTGGAGTCGACAGCAAGACTTCACCGTCAGGCACAGGAAAGGAATCAAAATGACAAACTTATATTCGATTAAGGATCACAAATGTAAGGATTTGTTAGGTTGACAGACAATGAGATGGTTCGTTGTTTGCTATCGTTAATTATCAGACCACACTGAATTGTCCTTGCAACTGGGCGATGATCCTACTAGATTTCTGAGACACCCACTGGACTTTTCTTGCAACTGGGCAATGCTCCCACTATATTTCAAGAACAATATATTCTTGTGTACGGAAAAGTGTCGTTGTTTTCTTTGCGCCAATTATAATTGATCGACACATTCGAATTCGATTGTATAATTAATCGAAAATTTCGGGGGGGGGGGGCAGACAAACATGAGACACAAATAAAAAATTATAACACACAGATGGAAAGAGAAACATGTATGTGAAGGTAAGAGAAACATACATGTGAAGGTAAGGGAAACATACACGTGAAGGAAATTAAATTGAAAGGATGGGTAGTTGACTGCCAGAATAGAGTAATTACTCAACTCAGCAAGTTCAAAAGGCCGCCAGGTGGACTGATACCTGTGTTTCATTTAGCAGTGAGGGAGCCAACGATGACACGGGCAAGTAAACCATGCGTTAGGGGGAATAAACATAACAACTAAAGCAAGGATGTAGCGCCTGTCAGACATTAGGTTGCGCCTGTCCTTGGGTCCAACGAAGTTCATGGTCAACACGTGCGTCATATATAAAAAAGATAGATCTCTTAGTCATAATGGTTCTCAAACTTTTATCACCCATGATCCACTTTTAGGATCTTAATTAAATTATAGGAAATATGACCCATGCTGAGACCAACTATGATTCACTTTTAGGAAATATGTTATTTCTATAATTGTATTACGCTTCTATTTTTTACTATTTAGACTTGAATAAATTAATATGCGACCTAAGTGCGACTTAACTAATAATACATTTTAATATGTGACCTCAATGCGACTTAAAATACTTATTTTTATGTGCGACAACAGTACGACTTAACTAATAATACATTTCTTAATATGCGACCACAGCGCGACTTAACTAATAATACATTTCTTAATATGCGACCAAAGTGCGACTTAAAATAGTAAATATTTTGTATGTGACTACAATAGAACTTGACCAATAGTAATTGTTTTAATATGCGACCCCAGTGCGACTTAACTAATAGTATATTTTTTTAACGTCACATATTAAAACAGTGCGACTTAACTAATAGTATAATTTTTTTAACGTCACATATTAAAACAGTGCAAGACACTGTCAATAATTCATGGACCAAACACCTCCCTCCCCAGCTTAATTATGTCAAAAATTAACACCCCCCTCCCCTCTCCACACACACACGCATACACTAAAACTGTTTGAAGTAACAAAATGACTAAAAACCTACCAGGTGTAGCGAAACAAACTTCAAATTCATATAATTTACTTGATATAATGTCAACAATATGTTGCCGTCAACTTATGTCAACTCTTCCCTATGTGTCAACAACTGTCAAACCTTTTCAGACTCCTCCCCCTTAAATATTGACTTCATTAATGGACAACTCCCGAGCGATAAACATAATATTTGATATACATTTTTATAATTATCTCATAATGTGACATTTTTGCTGTCTGCTGAGACAATTCCTTAGCATCTTAATTAGCTTCTTAAATGTCCATGCTTTTCAGCTGCATCCACCTGGTGAGCCATATAACTACGTTGAGAACCTCTGGTTAAGAGTGCAGTAACGGTGTCAGAGCGGATCAAGATGAACAGATGTAGTAGCAGGTTTAAGCATGCTTTCTCGGGTTGTAGAGTGGGAGGGATTTGAACCGCTAATGCAGGAATAGGAAATTATAGATATAAACACAACTAAGTAGTATTTTGTTGTTACAGTGATAAGCGGTGATTGATGGGTAACTGTTTCTATCATGCTCTCCTAGTCAGTGTAATCACAGTAACGTACGTTACGTGCATTTTGAATGTATTCATCGACATAATTACCGGTAATTTGCTATGTACGTCACTGTCACTTGTCGCAGAAATGTTTATTTCGGTTACCAGGACTACACGTTTTTAAACTAGTAAAATTACATTTTCCTTGTATAATTTCAGTTTAGTTTTAAAAAATTCCACAAATAAGATAAGAAAGAAATAATGAATAGGAAACTATAAAATAATAAGAATTAGTTGGTCTCTTTAGCATGGTGGACATCGGCACAAACAGCTATAAAAAGTCAAGCAAGTTTGACCGTGCTATCAGATGTGTGACCAGTGTGCAATGTAACAATTATTAAAAGCCGTTTACGACTTCAGATTTGCACTTTCTCATTTACTCATGGCTTTCTTATGGACATATGTTTAATATAACAAAATTGATCTAATGGCCGCGGTTGAAATGAGCGCTCCTCACAATAAGAGGTCCCTTTTTATTTTCAATTACTCAGGTTGCAACGTATGGCTTGTCTACTGGCTTACTATAGCTTTACTGGCTTACTATAGCTACGGGCGTCCGTCTTTCAATGAAATACTGAACGTATTTGTTACTACTGCCGAAGTTGGAAGTGTTGAGTTACTCGCGACACAACACGTATCCATTTCCTGTACCAGCTGGAAATCTAGTAGGAGCAATGTTCTGCTATTTTATACAAGAGACATCCAATATCCAATAGGAGTTTGACAACGAGCGATAAAAACAAAATAGGAATCGATTACAAGCATGGAAGTTCACAGATGAACTGGTTTACCGGAGATTTCTGATTTTGAGCCCAAGTAATGTTTTCCGGGACGTCTAATGTGTGGGTTCAGTCCTCTGTTCCGAGTAATGTTTTCTGGGACGTCTACTGTGTGGGTTCAGTCCTCTGTCCCGAGTAATGTTTTCTGGGACGCTTAATGTCTAGGTTTTTTTATTACAAATATCAACATTTAAAAAAATGGATAGCAATAATATTATTATTGTGTCCTGTCATGCATACCATAAGAAGCGACTAAGACGGTGTATGTGTACAGCTGATTGTTCCATCCAATAGGTAAAAGTGACCCAAGAACTGTGATGAACTCGAATATATCGCACAGGAAGGCGCAGAGATTGCAGTAGAGCTGGTGGATATATTGCATTTCATCCAATGGGCTACACCCAACTAACTAGCAGGAGGTTGATGAATGGATGAAGAAAAAAACAGAAAATATGACAATTGATTAATTTTTAAATAAATTAATTAAAGCTCAAAATTGCAAAAATTGTGCCATTGTTACGAAATGTAATCGATAAAACAAATTTCATAAATTCTATAGCAATGTGGACTGATTCTTTGATAGATTCACTACTCAAATGTTCGTGTAACACGCGTGTTTACACAAGCCCTTCTCCAGAATTATATCCTGCGTGCTCATCTCACACAGCTTCCCTCACTTTGTCTGATCCTACTGTTTTCTGTGCCTTTCATTGGCTGGCGATACAATGCATGTGCAAAACAAGACAACATTACAGTGTAAATTGCCTGAGAGCAAAACTTGTATACATTATTTATTTTAGCTGATCCAGCCCATCCGAGTTTTTCATGATCACTGTCCATACTTTGTGTCTATGGCGAATGAAACAATCGATCAACCAAAAGTCAGTCAACTACTTGTAAGATCCCATTAGTCTGTCGAAAAGTGTGACGAAAGTTGACTAGTTTCATTTGTTACTATTGGCGACAAAACGCAGGACCTTTATTCTGAAGAAGTGTTTGCCACAATCGTAATATTGTCAGAAACTCTTAGTGTTTTGTTGTCATTCTTTTTAATTTAAACTTGTAATTATTGATTTGATAAAACGTGATCAATTTGAGCCTTTGTATGGAAACACAAACACACACACACACATACATACACACACATTGTTGTACACGGCGATGTTGCAATGGATCGAGATGACGTTTTGAACTCCATAAGAGATATTGCACGTAAGAGTGAGACAAGTGTGGATTCAATGTCCAGGATTGAAGATCAGGGTTTGAAATGCAGTGTAGCTAGAAGTGAATATTTTGAAGGACGAAGAAAAATGATGGTCAAATAGCAGAGGACCGGTACTGTCAGCAGAAGTGTAATGGCGTATACACTCAGGGAGAGATCGGAGCAGTATGGACGTGTCTGGTTTGTAGTGATGATGATCCGACGACTATATACAACTACACATACATACACACGCGCGCACACGCTCAAACACAGAAAGAAAATACGTACGTACGTACATTACATTACTTACATACATTACACAACACACGCACCCACCTACGCACGCACGCACGTACGCGCGCGCGCGCACGCACGCACGCACACACCCACACACACACATATACATACATACATACATACATACATACATTATACATACATACATTACATACATATATGCATACATACATACAACTGTCAACTCTTACAATATTTAGATCTGTATATTTTCATACAAGCAAGTTGTAGTTTTGCAATTGTCTAAGTGGATTCAGCTAGGCAGGAAACAAAACCCTATGGTGTTCCGTTTTCGATAGAATATGTGATCAGTTAATCAGCAGGACAATAAAATTGAGAATTGAAAAAGATACTACAGTGGAATCTCTTTAAGTGCATTTTTTTTTATTACACATGTATCTAATGAACATCATTGTTCAAAAATTCAATTATATTTATTCTATAGTTTTTTTTATAGTAATGAGTATCCAATAATTTACATACGGTCACGTGTTCATCTTCCCAGCATGCATATGTGCTGCAGAAGACTGTTAACAATATGGCGGGTGTGATTCCGAACCCGTCCAAAGTGAATCAGCGTGCTGTGATCCAGTTTCTTTCATTTGAAGGATGTCAAGCAGTAGACATTCATCGGAGAATGAAGGCAGCATATGGTGACAAATGTTTGTCGAGGACCAGAGTGATGGAGTGGGTGCGTATGTTTAAAGACGGACGTGAGTTAACGGCAGATCTTGCACGGCCAGGTCAGGCGCATATTGTTGCAACAGAAGAAGCCATAGCCGTGCTTGATAAAGCAGTACTGACTGACCGTCGTCGGAGCATTCGTTCGCTTGCAGAAGAATTCCATATGTCAATTGGGACAGCCCACATGGTTGTTCGGAAGAAATTGAACTATCGGAAGGTGTGTTCACAGTGGGTCTCACGGATGTTGACTGACCACCATAAGGAAGAACGGATGGGGTGGAGTTTGAACCACCTGATGCGTTACAGGGCAGAGGGTGATGCATTTCTGTTGAGCATTGTGGCAGGTGATGAATCGTGGTGCCACCACTATGAACCGAGCAGCAAAATTGACAGCATGCAATGGAAACATCCAGGTTCACCAAAACCCAAAAAATTCAAGACACAGGTTTCTGCTGGGAAGGTTATGGTGACTGCATTTTTTGACCATGAAGGGCTTTTGTTGACTGATTTTAAGGAACCTGGTGTCAACATCAATGCCGCCCATTATAAAGACACTTTAGACAAGCTGCATAAGGCCATCAAGGCTAAGCGACCAGGCAGACTTTCTCAAGGTGTGATTCTTCTCCACGACAACGCTCGTCCGCACGTCGCAAAAATTGTGCAGGAAACATTGGCAAAGAAGAATTGGGAAGTTCTTCATCACCCAGCCTATAGTCCCGATTTATCCCCGTGTGATTTCCATTTGTTCGGACCGTTGAAGAAAGCACTAAAGGGACAGCGATTCAACAGCGATGCAGACGTGAAGACAGCGGTGACCACATGGTTCAGAGAACAGCCACGCAACTTTTTCTCGGACGGCATTCGACGTCTACCTAAACAGTGGGATGCTTGCCTAAATGCATACGGAGATTTTTTCTGATGAACCCAGATGCATTCTTATTCACAAGTGGTTGCTTTGTTCAATTCCGTTGAAAATATTAAATTGCGTATGATACTTTTTAAATAAATCCACAAGTCCCGTTTTCATTTGAACACGCCTCGTATATGTATGTATATATATACATATATATATTATTATTATTATTATTATTATTCTGTCCTCATGTACCTTTCGGTGTTGAGGGAAGAGTGAGTGTACAGTCTTTTGCCCTTCTATTTGCCTCTTCCGCTGTTATATTTCCGTGTGTCTATACACTATCTATCCACCTTTTACGAGGGCGTCCAATAGGTCGACTGTTTTCGTATCGTCTGTTAAGTGTTTTTTGGATAAAACTTTGCTCTTTCTGTCTGGTTATGTCTCCGAACCATTTAACTTGTTGTTTCTGGATGTATTCTATTGTTGACTTAATCCCTAATTGTTTCCTTAGAGCTTCACTCCTGATTTTGTCTCTCAAACTAACTCCAATCATTCGTTTCACACATTTCATTTCAGTGGTGTTAATCTTATGTATTGTTCTATAATCCAATGTCCAAGTTTGACACTGATAACACATTGTTGGTAAGAAAATGGTGTTAAAAAGCGCTTTCTATGTTTCTATTGCAATATCTTTGTTTCTTAGTACATCTGTTAATTGACCAATGACCTTACAGGCTTTATTGCATCTTGCGTTTATTTCTGCTTCTTTTTTATTGTCATGTCTGAATGTGCTGCCCAGATTTTTGAATTATATATATATATATATATATATATATATATATATATATATATATATATATATATATATATATATATATATATATATATATATATATATATATATATATATATATTATATTGCGATGTCATTTTCTTTTCTGTGCAATGACACCAGCAATGGAAAAGAAAATAACAGCATTCGAAATGAAATATTATAGAAAGATCCAAAGACAAAGAGACGAAACAACACATACGTCAGTAAAGACATGAACATAGAGGACTGACTCCTCAAATCTATCAAACAACAGAAACTGTATTATTTTGGACATATAAAAATACACAATGGTTTAGAAAGTTAATCATGGAGGGAAAAGTTCCAGCAAAAGAGAACATGAAGCCGACCAAAACTACAATGGACACAGGATGTCGAAGACTTTCTGAACATGACACTGAAAGAAGTTGGGCAGATTGCACAAACCGAGAGGTTTACAGAGTGGCAGTCAAAACAACGCTCTGTAAAGCATACTTCACATAGAAGAGAACGTCATTAAAAATATAAGACCACATGCAAACCTGCAGTGTGACTCGTGCAAGATTGCCATATTGTGTGGAATAGGACGGGTCGATTTGTAAAATGCAGCATATAAAAAGGATGTAGTCCAGAGAATGGCAATGCGATGTTTATGTGTCGCTGTTTATATATATCAATGGTCCGACACATCAGATTTAGGTAGTAAGAATATATTTTTAATATGTCCCTGCTATTAGAGATGAGGAAACGTATTTTTAGAGCAAATATCACCAGTCCTAACGGATGTGAGTCTTTGAAGATAAGTTTACAGGATAGAGGCAACATAGAGGTGGTTCTATAGAAGAAGAATAAGAGTGTCATGGGAAGTTTGAAGGGGTGCTGAAAGAGCAAAATACGAAACAATATATAATTCACTAATATCACAGCGAAACAATATTTTCTCTCACCGTTATTAGTTAAGGGGGTTTGGGGAATGTGGTCACAACGGGCAAGATTGAAGAAAGAGAGACACGTATGCAGCGCTTGCATAGGTAGTCGCTGCCTAAGCGGACGTCCATGTTGGAAGCGCCAAAAGCAATACTAAAGGGCTCAAAATCCGAAAAAAGCTAGTTTATGTAAACGGGGATGGGGGATAGAAACTGTCACAGGCATCACACTTCCTGTTATCAATGCTGCAAGGACGACATCATGAGAAAATATTGGACATATTTAACATTGTAACATGGCAAATAGCCACCATTCTATATTGGTACGAGGTACTAGAGATAGGGAGTTCTGGAGATTCAGTGAGCGCTTATATCAGCCGGCACATGCCTTGATGATGATTCTAATAATATAATAAAAATGCTATTAACGTTAACGTTAATCGATCGAGGAAGAAACGAAGAAATCAGAAGTGTACTCAATTATGTACTTGCGTTGAATGCCAGACTTGCCATGTTTAGATAAAGTGAAGTCAGAGGTTAAAGTTCGCTTAGTGGAACGTGAAATTTGACTTGACCTTAGAAATGAAAAAAAAATACGCACTGTTCAGAAAAAGTTTATCCAAGCATTATTTACATCTTATCAGTTTGTGATTCAATTATCTTGGTTTCGGCATCAGGAATAAAAATAAAAACACATCAAAAATGTGGGGGAGCTACATCGGTCTAAAATTGTTCTATACATTATACATATCGGACTAGATGGATTTTGATTGATGGCAGAATAAGTAGTTCCAGGTGTGCACATCAATTCATGTGCCTTTCTGCAACCAGGTGTAGTATACAAAATTAGCACAGGAAGTTATACCATCACTTTGTTTTACTTTCCGAGTCGTGATGATAAGATTACCAGAACCACGATCTCTATTATTTGTGTATGGTCAAACCACTACAATATCCAGTAAGAACTTTTATATAGAATTGTCACGTGACCGAACGTGGGTCCTATTTTCGATTAGTCAGTATTTATATACTTGGTGTCGCCTTTGCCATTTTTGGCATGCATTTCCAAGTATGTAAATAGTGTCCAACCGAAAGCCCACCAATAGTCAAAAACGTAACAATTAGGTTTCTAATTAATTCAGTTGAAAGGTATTTATTAAAGACGGTCATGATCAAACACTCTGATATAACCAAATTAAACTCGCGTCCTCGGTTGAAATGTTCGTACCTCATCACAAGGGTATACATTAAATGACCAGCTGTCACGTGGTTATATCAGAGCTTTCAACCATCAAAAAATTGTAGACTGATCGAGATAATCCAGTCACCACGAATTGTCTTGGGAGTTAATCCATCATTTTTTGACCTGGATGTCCTGATTACTGGATTGCAAATACCACGGCCTCCATCGTTTTCTGATGGTGAATAGCTCTTAATTATATAACCACAGCTGAAAGTAGCGTATTTCAGGATAGAAAGAATCTTTCTTTAAGTGGTCATCACTGATCCCACATCATAAGCTCACCGATAAAAAGCCAACATGCCACGACAATGGACTCCATTCCAAAGTTGAAAGGACGTAACGTAACTTAAAGATGTTTCTTCACCCCATCGACATGAGTATACACTTACTTCCGGTTGTACTCCGCTCAACGCAGTGATAGCAGAATTTCGACAGTCGATAAGCAATTTTGTAACTATGATAAAAAAATATACTTTTAGTTGTTTTTTTTAAAGAGTGGCAACACTGTAGCATTAATGTCAACTAAGAAATAAAGAACAAGTTCAGAAATGAACTTTATCTCTCGCTAATCGCTGTGCACTACGATGCACTCCGAAGCCAATCCCTCCGATTGCGTACAGTTTGAGGGTCGCAGAAGTGACCAAACAAACCAACCACTATACAGTAACAAAATCAAAATAGATATCATAACAACATAGTGAGGCTATTCATCTTGAGGAAGCCTCGGAATACTTCACCTATACAAGCATGTTTTAGCCCATCCAAGTGGAAGATTTCTTTTTAAAGCATTGCACATCTCTGCGAGTTGGATACTTCTACATATGAACTACAGCGTGGAGAAACCATCCCATTGCACAGAAGGATACAATTTATATTGTTCGTAATTTTTAGGATTCAAAACAAGCAAACAACCAGAGGCTGCACTTTCGCTAACCAAAAACTGAAATAAAAACGGCTTATATTTCATTATCCATGCATATAATGTTCATCTTGGTAACTGATTTGATCGGTCAGTGTTCCAAACCGTGGGGAATGGAAAGTCTCGCCAAAATAAGAATGACAAACGCACAGTGAAAACTCATATTTCCTTGCACATCAAGACATACTCATTTATGTATCTAAATATGGCGAATCAACAAACAAGACCTAGTCACATAATGAACTTCGTTAGCTTTCTGGCAAGAAGCAGTGTCAGCTGTTCCACAATCTCATCTCACAACAGAGAGCTTAAGTTAAGTTTCCATATGACTGGACATTTCTGGCACGGTACATCTGAAGATAATTATCCAGTACATTACCCATTATCCGGTGTGCCTTTTTTCGTGCCCTACCAGTAATATACCATGTTTCTGTGGTGGTACATGATGTTCACTGTGTTTTTGTGTTGGCCTATGATATTTACTGTATCTTCGTGGTGCTACATGAGGTTTACTGTGTTTCTGTGATGGTCCATGAGGTTTGCTGTGTTACCTGGTGACCCATGATATTTACTGTTTTCGTGGAGGTCAATGAGGCTTATTGTGTTTCTGTGGTGGCCCCTGAGGTTTGCTATGTTATGTGGTAACCCGTGATATTTACTGTATTTCTGTGGTGGTCCATGAGGTTTAATGTGTTACCGTGGTGACCCATATTTACTGTTTCCTGGTGGCCCATGATGTTTACTATAAGAACCACTTATAATATATTCATTTATATCTCCGTTGCAGTCCCATTATACTTAATTACCGGTCGCCTGGTGCTAGTTAGTACCGAACGTAAATGTATATATGTGGCTGAATGTTAAGGCAGAATGAGATTTGACATAGATGATTTCCCTGGCCATGAATAAACGGTGGCTTTTCCTCAGAAATAATATGTCGTAAATAGAAAATTATTCACGCAGGAAATAGATGTATGGACGTAAATAAGAAGGTAGTTGAGTACACAACTATTATTTTGTACGACAACACTCCATCACATTGTCACGTGTTGTTGGGTCTACCGTGTCTGGCACGTTTAACTTCTTGACCCCCAAGTACTACCCTTGTGCTACTGTTGTTACGTCTGCAATGTCTCAAAGTAGTTCTGTATATGGGAGTGAACTCTGTCAAGAAAACATTAATATAAGGGGTAACAACTGCACGAGTTTTTGATATACTCTGTATAGTTTGAATTGCTGATAGTTTCTCACTATTCGTAGATTTAACTAAATTAAATTTTTTTTATTGTCGACAAGATATATCATATTTTTCGCATCGCAAGCAATAAAAGCTAACGGCTCAGTGGCGTAAGGTGATTAGATTGTTGTTGTTGTTGTTGCTGTCGATGTCCAAATACTGATGAGTAATTCTACCCTTGTTAGTGAAAATTAATCGTCATCACACAAATAAACCTTCAGGGACTGAGGAGTGCCAATCTGGAAACATCAACATAAAAATTTCGCCTTGCCTCTCTGTTCTCATTTCCTTGTTTAAGTGTGGATAATCTTAATACTATCAAGTCTTTAATGTTATCAGTTCATACTTTCTTTTAACCTCCACTTCTTCTTTCACCCTCAACTTTTCTCTCCATGAAAGTTTTGGAAAGGTGTTCGCGCCTCATCACAAATTGTGTCAAGCAACACAATTTTGCGACGTTTGATCACTGCCATGAGATGTTCTTGCGGACCTTCTAGAGGTTTCGTTTTCTCGTATATTTTAGCTTTACATTCCGTATAACGGAAGCGCAATATTCGCCTGTAACGTTTTCAAAAGTCTGCACAGTTAAACCACGATTTTCGTCAGTAATCTGTGCGAGAACAATCAGCATAATCCAAAACCGACAAAAACCGAGGCAATTATTTCCATATTTAAAAAAAATGTAAATCCAATTAATTAGATCTAGACACTCCAAAATACATACATAAACAATTTTTACAGAGAAGAAATGTAGTGTTTCATACTAAAAACATTAATGAATTAATGTACCGATACAATGAGTATAAAATACTAATGTGAAGAATAAATGAACATCTAACATGAAATTGACTTTTCTGAAGACTTCTTGGCGTATGGAAGACAGCGAGTAGCCGCAGTTTTTGAAAGTAGCTACGGCATCCATGTTCCATGCCATTTTTTCGTAGATCAAGTCTTCCGACATATTATTCTATCTCTATAAATCTATTCCCTTCAGCGTTGAATACGGTGTACACTGCAGAAACCAGAGATTTCCAGCTCGAGCCATGTGATGCTACCTGTCTGTAAGTTTTGCATATTGTTGAGACCAATAATCACAGCCCCTTTGGTGGTTGTTGACGGCACTTGACGAATGGACCGAGCAGACATACTCATTGCTCTTCATGAGTCATCACGATCAGAGAATTTTCAGACAAATGAGAATGAATTAATATCAAGAATGTACGAATTGGGAGTGAGGATGTGCGTGGCCAGTAGAGAATACTTAACAAAGATTACAAAAAGAGCAGTAAACCAACATAGAACAGAAAACATCAGCCGGTATACCCTGAGAGATTTACTGAAGCGGAGAACTCAGCACCTATGGACGTGTTCAGTGTGCGAAGAGGACAATCAACAAATCTAATACGCAATACTTTACGAATATGATTGTTCTTTTTTTATGTTTCTGCGATAATTAGTAAAAATAGGGAGTAATTTGGTAAGCATAATATTGACAACCATTTTATTGTTAAAATTTTAGTTATGGACAAGAAAAATGACAAATCAGTTTACCTTGATACTTGTCCAGGTTCTGTTCCTTGTATGACATGCTGTTGATGGTAGGAGCACCACAGGCAGTACGGTGTCGCGTGTAGAAGACGATCTCAGAGGTGGACGATGTTAAACGGAATTGTATAATCCTTTTATCAATTTCATCCATCAACTCATCAAAAGTTCCGCCTATGTCTAGGCTGTTGTTTAGTGTAGGAACTGAAAAACAAATGAAAGTTAATTGTTATTCAAGTTAGTTGTTAAAATATATGTGGTAAATAATTATAAGCAAAGAAGAAAAACACCTTGAGTTAAAATTAAGTTTTGTGTTGACCAAATATACGGAATCAACGTTTCGACCAACATGTCTTAATCATAGGAACAAATACCGGTAAATGCAGTAGGGGGGGGGCGGGGGTGAAAATGCTAGGACACAAGTAACAAGACAAATCAAGAGTATTGTACAAGAACAGTCAATAATTTAAGTTATTTAAAAGCCAATTTACCATCCTATCTACTTTTTCCGTTCTCTGTTTGATTGTTCCTAGATAAAGACCAGTACGTCAATACCTCGATTCCGTGTATTTATTAAAACTGTATTTTAGTCTATTTTGTGCTTATACGTATTTGCTATGCGGTAGACATATTTAAAGCACTCGTTTCAATAAATATATTTGGGAGAGTGATGCACAGTCGATAGCGCACTGACTTCGTTGTTCTGTCCTTCACCGCATACCACAAGTATACATTCAGAAATATTGCTGTACGAGTGATAGGCCTGTGGGTGGTAACATATTGTCAATTTATAAATGTTGTCTCAACCAACAAGATTAGAAATGGGACAACTTCAAGATACTAAATATTTATAACAATGTTAAAATTTTAGGTTAGAGGTTCCCAAACTTGGAATCCCGTAGTCAATTTTAAACTATTGAATTATAACCCTGTAGGATTCCGGAGTCGCGGTAGTCTAATGTTAATTTATTTGTTCGAGACTAGCAAAGCGAAATTTATATACTCACTCCATATAGTATATAAAAATATCCACTCTATATTTTGGTTCGAAATAACAATTACACCCGTGCTTGATCCAGCCACCAGGAAGTTCCATGGTACATGCTCTGGAAAGAATAATTGTTGTCGCTACTGAGCAAGTGATGTAGGCGACGTCTGGGGAGCGGTTTGTGGCCAACCGCTGACTAAACAGTAAATCACTTATGGAAAACTGTGCGCTCTTAAGCCGATTCATAATTCAGCCTACCTTAACTGTACGTCTTATATACAATTATGTTTTACCTCCGCTTTTTCATAACACATTTTGATGTTTTCTAAGAGTTTTTTTTTGGTATGATATATATCTCACTCTCCCAAATTCCACATCGTTTAGAGCTTTGGGGTTTTTTTTGGTATGAAATGTATCTCACTCTCCCAAATTCCACATCGTTTAGAGCTTTGGGGTTTTTTTTTTGGTATGAAATGTATCTCACTCTCCCAAATTCCACATCGTTTAGAGCTTTGGGGTTTTTTTTGGGTATGAAATGTATCTCAATCTCCCAAATTCCACGTCGTTTAGAGCTTTGGGTTTTTTTGGTATGAAATATATCTCACTCTCCCAAATTCCACATCGTTTAGAGCTTTGGGTTTTTTTGGTATGAAATATATCTCACTCTCCCAAATTCCACATCGTTTAGAGCTTTGGGTTTTTTTGGTATGAAATATATCTCACTCTCCCAAATTCCACATCGTTTAGAGCTTTGGGTTTTTTTGGAATGAAATACATTTCGGATAAACTAACTGCCCAAATTGCTCATAGATAGCATAATCGTTCGTAATGATTTTCTGAACAGACGACGTAAACTCCAGGCGACCCCATATATCGTGCATCTCATTCAGAAGATGGAGAATATGCAGAGTTCCCGTACCCCGATTGTGTGTATATCTTTTTCATCATACCCTTACACGCCTCCTTCTACAACCACCTCCCCCCCCCCCCACAACCCCCAGTATTCTACACTCTTTATCTCTTAATCTTCTTCTTCTTCGTTCGTTCTCAAACTCCTGCAGATTACCAGGATGTAGTCCGGAGAACGGAATGCATTGTGTCATGGTTTACAACATTGCTGCGATATCTGCGCCGTTCAGCCGGACACATCCGATTTCACCATGGCTTTGGGTCATTGACCATATATGGGATAGGACAGCCAACTCCATCCCATATTCTCCTTAGTCGCTCTTTACGACATGCGTGGAAGGTAAACAGTGTTGCTCTCCTTTCTTTTCTCTCCTTTCGGGCCCTGGCAACACTCGGGTGAAATCTCTTAATAACTGTATCGTTAATTATAGTGTCCACTTCCAAACGACGCATACATAGGTGAATTCAAACTGCCTCCCCCCTCCCCACCTGATCATTGTATCCGTCCTGGTGACTGTGCTTCTAAAGCAAGTCTGTTAGCTTTATCCTTGCCCTGAACTCTAGCAAGACCAAGGCAAAATATCCACATAAATGTATGGTGTGAAACCCACTACACACTTTCTCTACTCATATCGCAGCTGTCCATTCTGAATCTTTTATCATATATACTGTCTGACACAGTAACATCCGTAACTGCTAATGTGGAAGAGACATATTTAAACAGTTAATGCTCGCATTTCCATAGGACCGAAATAAATACATACAATATAATTATTTCTGTCTTTTGTGCTAAAAAGGTTACACAGCCAGGTCCAAGATATGAAAGTCATATAATTGAGAATGGTGGTTGGAGATTAACGATGAGATATGGTACGTAATATCAGACTAGACGCCAAGTTATCAACCACTCCTCCCTTAATACAAAATTAACACCTACGATTAAAATATTAAAATATAGACACAACTGTTTAGAAAGACAAATAGTGGAGGACATAGTACCAGGAAAGAGGAGAAAGGGCAGACCAAGAAGACGATGGACTGACGACATTAAAGATAACATGAATACATCGTTAGAAAATGCTAGCCGCATCGTCCATCACAGAATGGCGTTCAGAGAGTTCATTGGGAAGACTCCGTTCTGGAGAGAATACATCACATGACACAATTAAAATATTTAGTCATATTTCTAGATTGTAAAATTATTGGATACAAATATAGGTTGGAAAAAATGCACACGAGTCAAATCCGGCCCGACCACCATTTTTTATGACCCACTGAGTATTCCATATTATATACACTAACCCTAGAGCTACATAAATACTACTTGTAGATCCAAATGACTGAACAACATAGTTTTTGACTCCATATAATATCACATGAAAGCAGCACAAATGGGACTTCCGACTCACAAGAAGTTTGTTCAAAAATGTGGGAAACATCGATAATCACGGGAATCGGAGGTCCCGGTATCCAAATTCCCGGGAGATCCAAACTGACATTGATCTTATGCCTGGAGGTGAGAAAGTACTTCAGGAACTTACTTATAAATTTTTAAAAAAAAACTTGCGCAACAAATAGTTTGGAAATAAACGTCCAGAAAAGCAAAATAACAGAGATGACAACACGATTTCCGCTAACCTCTGTGTAAATGTACAGAAACTAGAAGACGTTGATACGTTTAAATACTCAGGGTCTTATATGAGCAGCTATGAAAGCACACACAAAGAAATAAAGATAGACTTGAAATAGTCTCGACTACAGTGTCCAGATGAAAAAGCAGAATAAGTACAACAGTAAAGATCGACCTATATAAATCTATAATAATATATATTCTTTTGTACGGATGTGCTAGTGTGTGTGATTTGAACATCTAAGGAGGCACAATTCGTGTTCAAAGATTATCCTTCAGTGAACAGTCGAGGGTAGAATGAGAAGACGTGGTGGAAACATCCTGGCTTGAAAACATCAAGAAATAACCAGGGCGCCATTGTTGCACAATCGTCCGCATGATCTTCTTCTTCTGCATTTATTCTCAAACTCATGTAGATAAACAAATGAATCTGGAGAACCTAAATAGTTGTGTCATACTTTATAATTTGGCTGAGATTTTTGCGCCATTTAGCATGTCCAATATCAGCATGCTTTTTTGAGTCACTTTGATCTTCATTGGGAATGAAACACCCCCATTGATACCCTCTTAATTGCCTACTATGACATGCATGTCAGGTAAAAGTGTCACATTTTTTTTTGCATTTTTATTTCATGGTTCCGAACAAGCAGGTGTCTTTTCCGTTTAGTTAATGATTTCGCTTATCTTGTATAAGTTTCTTTATACATGCATTTTTGCAGATACCTAGATTGTGTTTCTTTACTGAAATTGTGCAATTATTTATGTGCAAAGAATACTCATTGCTTAGGGATAATAACCAAGAGTTTATTTCAAGGCTAAGTTATGGTATTTAGTGATACAAGAGAAAGTCTACAATTGTATTTAATAACATTATCTATGCATATCTACTGTCTCTCGAAGGTATCTCATTCAGATGTTCGAAATTGAGTGCAAAAATCTACAGAAATTGACACATAGTGTAGATTCCTAATCAATGGGGGAAAATATTATTTTCTACCAATTATCTATTAATATTTCACAGAATAATCACTATATATATATATATCGTATATATATATATATATATATATATATATATATATATATAATAAGAACTATTTGATTCTGTATTATCAAATTTTGAGAAACGTATTTCTTGTTAAACAATATTTCAATATTTTAAGTTTCACATTACCAGTTGGACTACGCCCTCATATAATTATTATATACGCATGCGGTTGCGTCTGTGGATTTCGCCAATTGCTTACAAGAGAAACCACCCATGCAACAGAAATCCTTAGTAGATGACATGCCCTTACATCGAGGCTCCCTTATGAAAGCTTTAGTATTCCATATGTCATCTATACAATTATAGACCCACCCTGAATAGAAGGCTCCTTCAATAGCATTGCACTAATGCGGAAGTCTCCTGTGTATGAAAGAAAGCTCAGAAAAACCACATCACTGCACATTGGAAGTAAGCGCTAATCGCTCGCAATTCCTGGGGTTCTCAAACAAACAACATAATTATTATATGAAAAACCGTGAAGAAAATTAATGAAGCGCAATTAACGATATTGTCCGTCCCCAGGTGATGATGGTTGTTTGTATACACAGTTGTCGTTAAGCGTAGGGATGGGACCTTAAGCTGTCGTTCCAATGCCAGATGTGTCGCCTTCGTTGCATTAAGTCCATGTTCGTTCAAGACTATCTTGATGTTTTCTATCCACCGTTTTCTTGGTCTACCTTTGGCTTTATTCCCGGATATTCTTTTGTTATATGCTCTTATACGTATTTGGGTTTGGTTCATTCTCATAAGGTGACCGAACCATTTTACTTCCTGCCTTTCGATATCATCAATACATAATATTATACCAACTCATTTCCAACTTTCTTCATTTCTTATTTTATCTAGCTTAGCTTTTCTCAGACACTCCATTTCACATGCAACGAATTTCATCTGCTGCGAAGCTGTTAAAGACCATGTTTAATACTGGCAGCAGTGTTGGTATACAAATTGTATATATTATCTGTCTTTTGAGTTCCATCTTGATCTGTGGTTGAAGAAATAATTAAACATTTAATAGGTCACTGAATTTGCTTTCTGGCACATTATTTCTATTTCTCTGACTAGTATTCTATTTTCGCAAAAATGCTGCCTATATATTTAAATCTTTTGCTTGTTTCACTTTGGTGTTATATATTGTTATATCCATTGGTATTGAAAATTTGTTCATATTCATAACTTCCTTTGTATTAGCGATATTTACAATTTAAAAACACGTCAAAACGACGAACTAGTTGTGTGAAATTGAAAATAAATAAATCAAGTTAATTTTGGAGGTGATTACGACAAGAATAAACTAAGCACAAAGTAAACAAAATAAAATGACAGAGACACTTATATCGTTCCTTCTTCCGGAGAGACAACTTTCTATCTACATATAATCTCGTAACCTATCAGGGTAGTATGGGTATTTTATTTGATCTCTGTTTCTTCCCCTTAGACTGTACCTGTAGTATTGTATTTGATCAAGGAATCATGTCGCCATACATGCTCAAACCGTGTACGTTGTCGATGTTTCAATATTCAAAGCAGTGGTTCTTATGAACTTGCATACATTTCTGGTTAAGTCTGGTTGCATACACTGGTAATACATTGCATACATTTCAGGGGATCTCCCTGGCGTAGTGGTTCGCCTAGTGTTCAAGAGGTCACGGGTTCGAATCCGGCTCGTGTCGTCTTGTTTATAAGGTGGATTTTTTTCGGAGGTCCCTGTGGATTATCACTTGAAGCTACGGAGTTGCGTGCTATGAGTGGTACTTTCGGCAGGCGGCGTGCCGCTTCGTTGAGAGGGACGGAGTAGATATTGGAAACCAAGTACAGTGAAGTCCATCTTCTACGGCGTTTAAACCCTTTTTTTACATTTCAATTTGATTTCTTACGTGCATATTTGTAGTACGCTCTCTTTGGAATTTTCGTGTAATTCGTGCTAAACTCTTACAACCATATAACACTATAGAAAGCACTAATGCGTTATAGCCCAGTTATAGACTATATTATAGACCAATTATAGACCATAGTATAGTCCAGTTATAGACCATATTTTAGTCCAGTTATAGACTATATTATAGTTCAACTATAGACCATATTATAGTCCAGTTATAGACCATATTATAGTATAATTATAGATCATATTATAGTCCAGCTACAGACCATATTATAGTCCAGTTATAGACCATATTATAGTCCAATTATAGACCATATTATAGTCCAATTATGGACCATATTATAGTCCAGTTATAGACCATATTATAGTCCAGCTACAGACCATATTATAGTCCAGTTATAGACCATATTATAGTCCAGTTATAGACCATATTATAGTCAAGGTATAGACCATATTATAGTCCAGTTATAGACCATTTTATAGTCCAGTTATAGATAATATTATAGTCCAATTATAGACCATTTTCTAGGATCGTCATTTCGGAGGAAAATTCTTTTCATATCAATATAACTTCAAACAAACAGATGAATAACTCACACTTTGACCAGTCTTTGACCACTGAGGCCAACACCTTGAAGTCGTACGAGGTTTAGTTCAGCCATCAGGGGCTGGAAACTAAGACTGGTCGGGCAGTCTCACTCGAGCAGGACCACAATCCTACCCAAGTAAACAGGGTGCTGAAGACGGAGGCAACCAGCCAAAAGACGCATAATTAATCAGGATGCTACGTACAAAACACAATGGGAACACGTCTACATCCAATAATCGTTATGGTGCCTGCCCTGTGACGGACGTTCAGGCAGGGACGTTGCCGATCCCTACACCTCGAAAGGGCCCAACACCAATTAATGGAAATTCTTCTCAACTGCCCCGAAGAGCCAGAAGGCAAGGGAATATTGCTATATTTATACATTGGCAGTACGCCTATTTCATTTTAAATTTAAGTAAAGAATAGTTATACATTGGCAAATACAGTTTACAATTGAAGACCTCAGAACCAATAACAGGAGTTACATAAATTTTCACACCACACCCCCTGTCATATATGAATGAGTGTTGAGTACTTAAATAAATGTTCACACCCCCCCCCCTTTCCTCTTTTCTCTTTTACGATAAAAAAAATCAGTGGTAAATTAACGGATTTCTTAAAAAAACAAAAACAATAATAATAATCACAGAAAATGTCAATTTACTTTCTGCTTTAGGAACCCTTCACCACGAACTTATCACGCAAAGAAAGTTTTGTGTACGGCCATCTTACGGAGTATTTATGGTATAGGGAGCATCAATCAAGAAATTTTGTGTGATTACCATTTATATCAAGTACATCCATCGTCCGTGTGTTGCCGGGGCCCAAAAAGGGAGCACAGAATAGCAACACTGTTTACCTTTCATGCATGCAGTAAAAGGCAACTAAGGAGGTTATGGGATGGAGTTGGCTTTCCCATCCAATAAAGGGTCAGTGACCCAAAGCCATGCTGAAGTCGGATGTGTCAGGCCGAAAGGCACAGATATCGCAGTAATGCTGTAAACCATGACACAACGCATTCCGTTCTCCGGACTACATCCTGATAATATGCAGGAGTTTGAGAACGAACGCAGAAGAAGAAGAAGAGTACATCCATTTCACAAATATATAAACTATTTCTTTGTTTAAGTAAATGATGATTAACATTATAATTGTCATATGAAGTCTACATTTGTCGTATAAAGTCTACATTTGTCCTATAAAGTCTACATTTGTCGTATAAAGTCTACATTTGTCCTATAAAGTATAAAATTTCCCTACAAAGCCTACATTTTCCTATAACGTCTACATTTGATAGTAATCAATGGACTATCCATCACTATTCGAATTACTCGTAATAACAAAGAAGGGTCTATGCAGTACACAAATAAATCAAGCAATACAAATATTGTAAAATATGTTCTGCACGTATAGTGAATAGGACAATAGTATAGATATTGATCATTATGAGTGTTCACATCATTATTAACATTTTTAATGCCATTATAACGTCTATTTGTCTACAAGATCACATGCCAAAAATGAATTTGATACTGGTATTCAAAGAACTCGTGAGATATTGGAAAACAAAGAGAGGCACGAATTTCTGGACGTTAATCCGCTAATTTATTTGCGAATGAACTAACGAACTAGCCAACAATCTGATTAACAACATGCGTCTAGATATACTTACGAAACTGTTCTTTAGTTGTGTCTACAAAGTTGAAATCCTCCTTTGTGCTTTCTTGACCCATAATTAGTGGTCCCAAAATATGATGGACTTTCTCCACTTTGAAAACAGCTAGTTTCTTTAAATTGTGTCTGGCAACAAGACACTTTCAGAATATTCTAACATTGGTTCTTGGCGTTAATCCGTATTGTGTAATTCGAAATAAACTTGATTCTTGACATTTATTGATATCTGATTGCCTTACTTGGAAACAGCTCAGTAAAATATTAATTTTCTTCATATAACACATTCATCACTTTAAAAGCATCTATTTTCTAATAACAATGTCTATATATAGAAACTTAGATCAACTTTCTCCCGTCGGGGTCATATTTTACATCCTTGTTTAGTTCTAAAATGTAAAAGATTCAAAAGAGAAAATATACATTACTATATGTATTTGCAACAACGTGTGTGTGCACCGTGAATCAGTGTGCCCACTCTACAATCTGAGTTATACATGAAATAAGTTGAATAGTTAAACTAGTGTTTCTCAAACTGTTTCCTTCCCTCTCTCCCTTTCGTATAGACTAAGCAAATAGATTACCACATGTCGTATATAGAAGGTTGAAATATGTAGCAGATTTAAACCAGGTCTGCTTAGATAGCACATACTCGTCACTTAACGGACCTGGTTCAAATCCCGTTTTCTTAATTACGATTTTTCTTTAATAATACATTATCGATGATTCTATATAATATTATTCATTTATCAATCCATACATTTGTTAGCCTGACAGGTATACATCAACACTCTAATGCTGGCCTGACAGGTATACATCAACACTCTAATGCTGGCCTGACAGGTATACATCAACACTCCAATGCTGGCCTGACAGGTATATATCAACACTCTAATGCTGGCCTGACAGGTATACATCAACACTCTAATGCTGGCCTGACAGGTATACATCAACACTCTAATGCTGGCCTGACAGGTATACATCAACACTCTAATGCTGGCCTGACAGGTATACATCAACACTCTAATGCTGGCCTGACAGGTATACATCAACACTCCAATGCTGGCCTGACAGGTATATATCAACACTCTAATGCTGGCCTGACAGGTATACATCAACACTCTAATGCTGGCCTGACAGGTATACATCAACACTCTAATGCTGGCCTGACAGGTATACATCAACACTCCAATGCTGGCCTGACAGGTATATATCAACACTCTAATGCTGGCCTGACAGGTATACATCATCACTCCAATGCTGGCCTGACAGGTATACATCAACACTCTTATGCTGGCCTGACAGGTATACATTAACACTCTAATTTAAGCCTGACAGGTATACATCAACACTCTAATGCTGGCCTGACAGGTATACATCAACACTCTAATGCTGGCCTGACAGGTATACATCAACACTCTGATGCTGGCCTGACAGGTATACATCAACACTCTAATGCTGGCCTGACAGGTATACATCAACACGCCAATGCTGGCCTGACAGGTATACATCAACACTCTAATGCTGGCCTGACAGGTATACATCAACACTCTGATTAAAGCCTGACAGGTATACATCAACACTCCAATGCTGGTCTGACAGGTATACATCAACACTCTAATGCTGGCCTGACAGGTATACATCAACACTCTAATGCTGGCCTGACAGGTATACATCAACTCTCTGATTAAAGCCTGACAGGTATACATCAACACTCTGATGTTAACCGTGGGAATTATCACACGGTACTAGTTAATCTGGGAATTAGCCTAAAGTACTAGTTAATCTATGAATTAACCGTATTATTATAGTATAATGTTGATTAAAAGCTAACCTTATTGTTAAAATGTTGACTAAAAGCTAGGTTTCTTATTATAATGTTGATTAAAAGCTACCCTTTTCATTTCAGTATAACGTTGATTACAAGATAACCTTCACATTCATTTAACATTCACACAGCACTTCCTGATTCGTCTTTTTTGCTGAACTTATAGTCTTGATATTCTTTTCTAGAGAATCTCATTTCGAAACAAGAATTTTTCTTTGCCACTGTTTTATAAAGTGTCCATGTTTTACATCTATTAATGTAAAGGTAGGTCCCATAACAGCAACCTGTCGTCGAGGATGAAGATAACTCTTCATGTACTAAGCGCAGCAACTATTAGGTAGGGTGGTATGTTCCTTCCTTGCTCTCACTTCCCAATCCATGCGTCAGGTATCCATTTACAGCATTTACTCCATTTAGGTCGACTGAAGAATATGTCCTATTAGGCAAGAAATCACGACCCAGATTTCTTTCTGTCGGACGTCGTTTCCAACCTGGCAAACTGTAACCCGGTGATAGTAAGTAAGCTCACCATCAACTAGACTATTGCACTAGGCTATTCACAACCATTAAAACGCGCATGCGGTTGCGTCTGTGGGTCTCACTAATGACTCACTAGACAAACCAAACATGCAACAGAAAACCTTAGTAGATGACATGCCTTTATATTGAGGTTATCTTCTTATAGAAGCTTCATGGCACGTCATATATACAATCCCGTAGTCGTAACCTTCGATAGCAGTTACCATGTTGTTCCGAAAGGCCGACGTTGTGCTTGAACTAGTTACGGTCACGGCGTGGGTGGACGGAACAACAAAGAAACCTGTAGCAATGGCCCGAGTTGTGCCCTGATGTCGACGTCTGAACAGCGGAATTAGACTCGAAGCACCATTGAGTTTAATGGCTGCTGGAACAGAGGGCGGAGCACTTATGGGAATGCCCAAGTGCTATGAGGCCAGTTTCTAATCAAGAATCAAGAAGAAGAATCAACCATTAAAACACTACTCAAATATATGATGTAATAGGAATGGAAACTTCTTATGCTGCACACTCTGTTCAACCACTGACGTAGTTTATTTCGACATTATAAGGGAGTATGATCATTAAATAATTGAGCGACCAGAGAACTAACTAATCATGGGTATCCAGAGAAATATCTGATATTTAGGTCACCGGCGACTCAGACAACCGCTGAAACAATAATGATTCTACTAAGGTCGTAGACATCCACTCCGACGACTCACAGATTGTAGTAATCATATCAATGGAGTGTTAGAAGAGTTAACGAGGAGGCTAGTACTTTGTCAAGAGGGAACATTTGTTTGGGTATTAGAGTTTGCGTCAAGTGATAACTATTTTAATAGAGAAGCTAAATACCTAGAATTGACCTTACGCCAATGCGTTGAAGGGGCCATAAAGAGGAGTAAAGCATAGTAACACTGTTACCAACTATGCACGTGGTAAAAGGCAATTAATGTTTCGGTCATGAAATTGTATTTCGAATCCCATAGAGGATAAAATGTCGCATCCCATAAAATGATCCAATGTCGCAGATGTAATAGCCAAGCTGTAAACCATAACAAAGCGCATATTGCTTTCCGAACTACATCCCGCTAATCTGTTGGAGTGTGAGAATGAAAGCAGAAGAGGTATAACAGAATGCGAGGCTAGCCGAGAGGCGGTCACGGAAATATTGACCAAGAAACAATACTTCTTTCTTATTCTGCGTTCGTTCTCAAACTCCTGCAGATTAGCAGGATGTAGTCCGGAGAACGGAATGCGTTGTGTCATGGTTTACTGCATTGCTGCGATATCTGCGCCTTTCGGTCTGACACATCCTACTTCAGCACGGCTTTGGGTCACTGACCCTATATGAGATGGGATAGCCAACTCCATCCCATAACCTCCTTAGTCGCCTTTTACGACATACGTAGAAGATAAACAGTGTTGCTAGTCTTTACTCCCCTATCGAGCCCCGCAACACACGGGCGAGAAAAATACTAAAGTCAGCTGTCCTTTATTGTGCTTAGATAGTACTTTTAAAAAAAAAAATAGAAAATAACTTAGTAAATTTTGATGGGATGAGGTTATTGACAGAGTTAGCTAGCGTCAATATTCAACTAGCCTTGGCCGAAACACGAGACCAGACTAGGGAGAATGAAATTGACAAAATTGTTAAGTTAAGAAAGGATGTGTATAGAGTAGAATATTCTAGAAAAGCTTGCTGACAACTTTAGTGTCGCAAAAAGGATAAAAACTGGATCTGTAGAAAACTATTTGCGGGCAAAAGCGTGAACACTCATGAGTGTTCAGAAAGATTGTGATTAAAAATACGTTCAAAAACGTGAATGCAACGGATTGTAATAAATCTTGAGTGATCAGTCGTTTATTTGGCAACAACTAAGTAACATCTCAGCAATGTAACGAAGGATTAATCGGGGAACTTTCCACTGAGCAGGACATGGTTCCTCAAACACTGTTGTTTTTGTAAAAGGATGTTGGAATGCAAGCTGTACAACGAAATGTCGGAAGATGTGTGAATTCCAATGTTTTGTTTACAGATAGGATATTAGAATTAGGAGTGAGTAGACGTAGTTTGTGATAACAGCTTACATGCTAGAAGTAAACAAGCAGTAGAAAGGTTATTAATGTTTACAGAAATTGAATTAATTAGATATCTTTTTTGTGTAGGTCGTCGAAAAAGTAACACAGTATATGGTTCACCTTTGATGTAACCGTTTCAGAAAGATTATAATTGTCCCAGAATATGAGATATTCTGATGGTTTGGCCAGAGAGAGAAAGTCTCTCTGCTGCTTGCTTGCCAGAGTGGAGTTTACCTGAATCTTCCAGTTAGATTTTTTGTTGTTGGGAGTTGCTATCATCATTTATTTGCTTGGTTAGTTTCCACAGTTTTCTCCCTTCCTTTTCAAAAAATAATATTTGAGTTTTTTCTCTCCAGCTTCTTCTCTGTATTATTTCTTTAGTGAACTTTGCTTTGTTCTTTTGTATAGCTATGTGGTTCTGTTGGGATGGCTGCGTTATACGTGCTTCATTACATGCCATATCACGTGCTTCAGCCAGTTCTTTCTTTAGCATTTGTAGTGTATTTGTCCAATATGGTACACAATTCTTCCTTGCTCCTCTTGGTATTGTCTCCTTAGCTGCCTGAAGTATTCCTTTATTAAACTCCATGATAATAGTTTTGATGTCTCTGCCTGTTAATTTTATGTCTTTTATAAGTAGGTTTACTCTGTGTTTATATATGTGCCAGTTTGCTTTCTTGTAGTTCCATCTTGGCTTAGCTGGTCTTGTGATTATTGGTTTGTTCACTTGGATGATGACTGGGCGATGATCACTGACACCAAGTTGTTCGCCTATTGTTCTTTACATTATTCCAGCTAGATTTGTGGTGCAGAATGCCAGGTCTGGTGTTGAAGTGCTATGCCATCTTTCTGAGTAATAAGTTGGTGGGTCCTGTGGATTGTTCAGGAGGATTAGGTCGTTATCATCTTGCCAACTTTCTATCTCGTCTCCCCTTCCATCTAAATTGTGATATCCCCAGCTTTGGGAGAGGCTGTTACAGTCTCCCACTGCCAGGAAGTGTTTGTTAGGGGTGTTAATACTGATCATGTTTAGTGGAATGTCATTTGGGCAGTAGAAGTTTAGCATGTGGAGTTCAAGGGAGTCGATTTTATGTGTGTTGTCTGGTGTTCAGCACCATCCTCTTATGTTTTTGTTTCTACTGCATTGATGTTTTTTTTACCAGTGTTAGCATGCCACCTTTCCTCCGATCTTTCATGTACATCTAAATCATTGGTACCCTCGTATTTTGAAATACGAAATAGTATTTCCAGTTTTGTTGTTCAGTTTTCTTGCTGTTAACTCCCTCTGCATTCCAGTGCATGATATTTAGAGGGGTTGTCGTCCTGTCTGGTTGGCCAGTCGTTTTCCTCTCCTGCCACCTGGCTCCACAAGGTAGATTATATGGACCTCCAGTAGCTGGGGAGGGGGGATTATGTAGATATTCAGAATCCGGCACTGTTCCTACCTGAGGGAACTTCACAGGGCGAGCACCATGTCGATTTTGTAAATTTTGTCGTGCAGACACGTCAACTATTCGGGTTGAATGATACCATGGTTGCGGGTGCGCCTCTCGGCATTGTGTCTCTGACTTCAGCACCTGTGCTTGCTTGGGCAGGACTGTGGCCCTGCTCGATATTAGGTTGGGCTGACCAATATTAATTTCTAGCCTCTATTGGCTGGACTAACCCCCATCTCCACTTCAAGGAGGTGGCCTCGATGGGGCCTCTCTGATAACATAAATGAAAGTTCATGTGATTTCCGCCAGGAAGCGTGAGGTACGTTGTGCTGCTGGTTTTACATCTCAGCTGCATTATTTTGCGCCATCTGGTCCAGTACATCCGTTTTCGATATGCTTTCGTTGTCAGATGAACTTCCCTAGCCTGTGACGGCCTCTCTTGCACGTACTGTACCTTTAGATTTTGCGGGTCAAAACGTGTTTCTGGTAGCAGTTTCCGAGTAGACAGTGAGAAGGGACTTGCGTTGTCTACGTCAATCTCGTACGATGTGTTCCTCTGCCAGTGATCTTATCTCGTGTAAATCTACGCCGCTGTCCCCTGTGTCATCGGGTACTGGCTCTTATCACAACTGTAAGTCTCTTCCAGTTTCGGAAATCGATCTAACAGTAAAGTTGGACTAGTAAAGTTGTGAACTAGTAAAGTTGAACAAGTAAAGTTGAACAAGTAAAGTTGAACAATTACAGTTGTGAACTAGTAAAGTTGAACAAGTAAAGTTGAAGGTCAATGACTTTCGTCAATAGAAGACCTTCCAGCAGAATTCAAACAAACTTTTTGGTCATGTTTTTCATTATTCCCGTGCATTTCATTTTCGGCGTTGGCAGACGGTGCTCGGGCGACTCAAAGTATATAAATAATGACCAACAAAAACACAACAATGATCATAGCCATAAGTAAGAAGGTCGATTCTGTTTTGTTTTGATTCTGCTGTATTTGGCAATTGGTCGCGGTTGGTTCGTCCTCTTGCCAAACTCTCATTCGCCAACATTGTGAATACTTCGTTTGTTTAAGTTTGAACTTCTAACCACATTTTTCTATGTATTGGATGAGTATGGTATAAAACTGCTGCTGGAAGACATCTGATTCTTTGTTCTTCCGCATGAACATTGCTTTGCTTATGGTTGTTATTATCACTTATTCTTGCACATGGAGCTACCTTTTAACGCTGTGTTGCTTCCGCGTCTACTCAACAGACGAATCGTACTTCTGAGACTTTTCAACTATTCTTGTCTTAGTTTGTCTTTGGAATTTGCAGAAAAAAGTACGAAAACAAATACGTTTTGTTCCAAATTTTTAGAAGGCAATTTTCATATTCAAACATTTTAATTGGTCTATAAAAACAAAATGTTTGGTGTCAACGTTTTTTCAACAACCGTTCCTACGCCTTGTAAACAACTATCTATATTTGATCAGATCTTCCATCTTCCCACCCCTCCTTACCCTCACTCTAATTGTTGACGTAATTTATGAACATTCCCCATATAGCTAATTTTGATTATTGCAAGTTTCGTCGGTCCTGACCAGTTTGTTATCAAGGGATTCTCCCGTACACATATTTCGTTTCGATTTTCAGTTTCTGTAATCGTCGCCTCGAATAATCGCTGTGATTTAGTATTGGGCGAACACATCTCAAAAATTATAAATGGATTGCGACCTACTTCTTGGCAATTTTAATACTTGAAATAAATAACTGCTATTATTGTTTTCTACCAGGAAGTGAACACATAAATTGGTGTCTTTGTTATCTCCCATCAAATTTGGAAACATTGTAATGTCTCTAGAGCAGTGGTTCCCGACGTTGGGCTCACGGCCCCCGAGGGGGGGGGGTGACTGTTCAAAAAGAGGGGGCTGGGGCAATTCAAACAAGTTGTAATTACGTTTCATTTATGCAATAATTCATTTTTTTAATATTAATAAATATGTATATGTTACATAGACATATGGAGCATCAGAATATTAGAAAAACTTATGTATATGTTAGAAAAATATTATGTATAATATTAGAAAAAAAATATGTATATGTTACATAAGAGTATCAGAATGTTAGAAAAACTTAGGTGTGGCATAGTTTTTACAAAAAAGGTTGAAAAACACTGCTCCAGAGGTATAGAAAATGTGGAAAAACATAAAATGCCTCTAGATGTACAAAAAGTTTGGAAAAACTCAAAATATCTCTAAATTCTAAGAAAATTTAGTTCCTTTTACTCCAATTTCCCTATATGTGCTCAGCTCTTCTCAGAATGACAGATACTGTCTGGCGAGAGTATCGCTCAGGGCACGTATCTCAGCAAGTAAAGTCACCAAAGGTATAACTCTTGGGGATCCCCTATGAACTTGTGAACACAAAGTAACAGCTCAATATCTTAAATCGTGAACATGACGCAAACATTTTGATAACTTACATCAATGGATCTCAATCATTCTTGTCCCATGAACCCCATTTAGCAAAAGTTTTCTTCCGTGTCCCCGTCTGATATTAATAAACGTTATTGTCATTGTGTGCAAGTCAGCAAGGATTCATATGTTTTATCCCTACAGGTCATCATGACTCAATATGTTTTATCGCTACAAGTCGCCATGGCTTCCTATGGTTTATTACAAGTCACCATGGCATCGTATGTTTTATCGCCATAAATCTATAAATATTATTATTTATCGTTCAGTTAACTTCCTCCCCCCCCCCACCTTGAATGGATTTGTGGCCACCATTTCACGTATTTTTCTCCGTATTCACTCTTACAAGTTTCCGTGACACCAGGAGTCCATATGTTCTAGGTTGAGGACCACTTATATCATAAATCCTACCAAGACTACGATGGACGCATAATAGCAAAAATCTTAACATAACACTGGAAGAGTACGAAAAAGTCCGTGTACACTGGGCAGCTTTCACAGAAAAAGAAGACTTACAGAGTGGCAGTAGGAATAACGGTCTGCTAAATACACATCACATAGAATAAGAAGCCAAAATTTAAGCAATGAAAATATATTATATCGGTATATCCCCTCCCCCCCCCAACCCCCTCAATCCGTCTTTTCATATCTGGGCTGGGTAGTAATTAGTTTCATATATCATCATCAGTAGTCACCTCCTGATCGGTGGAGACATCTCACGATTGATAAACAAAAAAAACGAGTTCGAGACATGAATGAAAATATGAATTGTAAAAGACCGAGCAGCGAAATAGGAAGTTTATTTAATGTCCATTTTATCTTCAATTTTTTTTATATTAGTTTCAAATCTTTCCAGAAATAGAAGTGTCCTGACCTATATTCAGTATTGATCCACTCGTATCTCCCTGAAGTAGGGGGCAAATTTCTCTTCAGTTGAGCCGTTATCAATATGATAAAAGATGATACGAACAATATATCGATGTATGAATAGATAGTGTAGAAAGATCGAGAGACGGATTACATACATCAACTGATGACTTTGAAATTTCCCTGACGGAAAGTGTCAGCTTAAATGAATCGATACTTCCAACTAGCTCCGTCATTTTGTCTGACTTTTCACGATTATATATATTCGGGTTTGGAGGTAATTGTAGAGTGGACAGGCTTCATCCTTCGTAGGCCTATATACAATCCGGGAGTTGTGAGAAATTGCTGTCTGGGAAAATTATGATGTTGCTTAGCAAAATAGAGCACAAATCTATATCTCCAAGAATGTAATCTTTCCTTGTTGATGCTTTCTCAAAGTACGTCATAATCATTATGTGCCTTGCACGGTGCTGTGGGTCGGCGGTTCTCAATATGGCTAAATGATAACTGCCATGATGACGCATAGCCGGAAGCTGCACGAAACAAATTTGGAAATTTGTGGACCACTGGAAGGTAAACAATTATATGGTTTAAAAAAAAAAAAGAATTATTGCGACAAAGCTCATAAATATTTTGGTGATTTCTAAAGAAACCAATTGCTTCTTTTCATAGGTACCAGGCTACCATTCTGGGATGTCACACTATATAATATATTTTTCTATTTGACGTCCTCTGCCTCCTTCCCTCGCAAATTTTCCTATTGTTGCATTGTATTCTACACTCCTCATCTCCTGATATGAATAAGAAATGTTGACTTCTGTATGATACTGGTAAATAACTTTCTTTGATACAAGTCTTCATTTAATGTCAATCTCCATCAGAACCACATCAACAGTGTTTCCAAGTTCCCATAGGTTCTCAATATTCTTCTGTAGAACTACAACTGTTTGTTGCCTGTTTATTGTTCATGATGCTTTTCTATACAACAGAAGTAACATCATTCATCAGTGAAGAAATATTTCAAAAAGGTTCAAAGGATTCGAAAGTCGTAGAGGATTGACTTCACTGTACTCGGTTTCCCCTATGTACTCCGTCACTCTCAATGAAGTTGCACTCCGCCTGCCGCAAGTATCACTCATAGCACGTAACTCTGTAGTTTCAAGCAATAAAACAGATATCTCCGGAGAAAAAATCCACTTCATAAACAAGACACGAGCCGGATTCTAACCTATAACCTCGTGAATACAATGCCAACATCTTAACCACTGCGCTTGCTTTATTTCTATTGATAATAGGCTTTCTACAAGGAATATATTTTTTGTTAATTGTATGCGGATTTTGCCTGGCCTAATCTATTTCGGATTTCTGCAGCGCCTATCCCATCTAATGTTATTTACAAAAGAACGTATGCGCACTAAAATGCGTCATAATTGTGACGCCAGTTGCATCTCTGCATTAATGTAGTTCATAAAACTACAACATTAAGCATTGTGCAACTAAAAAATTAACATTAGTACAAAAATTAGGATTAATTAGCAAATTTATTACACGAAACAAATGACCGAGCTATATTCTATTAAAATCTATGAGCCTGATGTGCATATTCGTTTCTAAAAAGTTCATCATAAACTGCAAATCATAATTTTCATGGACGTTGGTTTTTTCCGTTTGTTTTCACTCTGCGCTGTGGATGTGAACAATACAGTATGTACATAGGCCCCTATATGGAGTGTGAGCTATATTAATAAAGGTTACGCATCGAAATATTTGTAACACTCAATTTATTTATAATAAGCCTGTCTTCTCATGTTGGGCAGTAAAATAAAAAGAATAGCAACTCTCCTATCAGTCATGAATATCATAAGAGACGACTAAAGATGTTTGAGGAGGAGTTTATTGTCTCATCCCGTATGTCACAATGACTAAAATACCATTAAGAAAACTGATGTGCAAGGTATGAAAGATGGTGATATTGTAAACCGAGAAATAATTTTTTTAATGTAGTGCGGTCTCCCGGGTAACCAGCTTCTTCTTCTTCTTCAGCGTTCATTCTCAAACTTCTGCTGTATCTCCCTTGCAGCAGAACCATGGTCCTACTCGATTTTCAACAGGATGTAGTCCAGAGAATGGAAATGCGTTGTGTGGCTGTTTTATTTGCACCAATGGCCCGACACATCCGTCCTCGGAGAAGGGTAACACGCTGAAGTTTGAGAACGAAAGCGGATAAAGATAATTTGTAATACGGTACTTTAACTAAAGTTGAATACTTGAACCACGTATCCTTTATGTACAATGACGAAGTTCTACTCTTTGAACAATTAATGTCAATAGTAAAGGTATGAATTTCATTTATATAAGGTCATCAGTAATGTAAGACTACATGCACAAAATAAGTAGATTACTGCAACAGTGTTCAATTGCATTGTTAACAAACTGAGGGAACTAGTTTATGAACGAACTATAGTAGAATTGGATGTTTATTAACAAAGCTTGTTCAACCAGCGAGCAACATAAATAACCTGAATACATAACATTGGACATCTGCTGAAGCAGATTGAACAGTTATAGGTTTTTCCTAGATCCAACGATATACATTCATAACATTTGAAGAAGGAAACGTTTTATAAGTTTCCTTTTTCCACACCATTGAGGCGTATATTAAACAGTACCTAGGCCCGTATTTTTCATTGATCGACAACAAATTTATTTCCAGTGTACGCTGATATTTAACCTTGAATCATCGGACTAAAAGAACCATTACATTATTGAGCTACTCCCTCCCTACCCACATACAAAGAAGCAGACACAGTTTTCAATATTTCCCTGGCGTGGTGGTTAAGTGATTAAGAAGTTACCGGTTCGAATCCCGCACTCCTCGTCTTGTTTACAAAATGGATTTATTCAGAAATTCCGTGTGGGTTATCTCTGGTAGATACAGAGTTATGTGCTCGTGATGGTATTTTCGAAAAGCGATGTTCCGCTTCGTTGAGATGGACAGAGTACATATCTGGTAACTAACCAGATTACAGTAAAGTCAATTATCTTTGCACTTTCAATCTCTTAAACAAAGCAGTCAATTTTCTTGTACATTTTTATCATGTATTCTGTAGACAATGTCTGTAAACTTAAATCGAGATGTGGTATTCTACAAATTAGTAGTACGTTAGAATAAGAATGTAAGATGTTGAAGTTAATATTAAAAATCCACATGCTGGATGTCTAATGATTCAACAGTACTCCGACACAACAACCGTCATGCAACATGCGTTCGACCGCAGTTACCACTTCTCTATGATAGAGGGGTCTATAGAAGAAGACCTTCTTTTTTTTAAAAAAAGGAACATTGTTTGAAAACGTGACTACCTAACTTATTTATTTTGAGTATTTTTCTTATTTATGTTGTGCAAATTTAGTGTTATCATTTAATATTTTAAATATTACATTTTTGTAGGGTTAGTATAGTTGTGTTTTACATAACTAACCCTAACCTCAACCCTAAATAGATTCACATTTAAATTATTAAATGATAAACATTAAATTTACAAATATAACAATAGAAATAATCAAAATAATAAATTCAGGTAGGCTAGTATTCCAAACAAGTTAGTTGTTTTTTTAAAATATACCTTTTTTTTAAATACAATGATAGCGACACTGTTATCTGCCATTCGCGTTTTAAACACAAACATTTTTGAAGTGTTGCTGAATGTCCCATCCATTTTTGTGTGTGCATAGAAATATAAAACATCCACTGAAAATAATCCACATTGCGTTTTTTTTAAAGTAATAACCAATAGAAAAGAAATCGGTCTTTTTTTGGTAATCAAAATAATCAAACACCATATTTTGAATATATTGTGGACTACAAAGTCGCACTCATCGTACCGTTGGTGTATTGTTGGTATAGATTCGGGTGAGCATAGCACTTGGAATTACTTTTTTTCAGTTTTAACTTGACATCAGCCAAGACAAGCTGATCATCCAAGTCACAATATGTGTTTGGAAAGTTGCTTGATCTCCATTCAGGCCCGTGATAAGGTAGGGAGGGGATGTGTTCATCCACACCCTCCCCTCCCTTAGTGAATTTAAGTAGGAAGCCAGAGGACAATTTTTTTTAAAATTCTTGAGACTAACCCCACCCCTTAGTGAATCTTACATTACTTTTAGCACTAGGAACTTCAAATTCACTACAAACGCAAAAGGTCTTCAAATTTCCGGTCAAAATGTGGAATTTACACACGCAATCGGACGAATGACTGTGTCTAAACAATTTGTTTAGGTAATACTTGAAAAAAAAACTTTCATAACTTAATTATTGCGTCTGTTCCTGTTAATGAGTGCATGGAGGGTTTTTGGCTGTGGTAATAAAAGCCGTAGCTGTTGACATAGCTATCGCCGCGACGTTCACATGAATAATTATATATATATATATTTGTTAGGGGTGCAAAGGTAACGCATTGCTCTAGGCGGACCCAGGGTTAGCAGATAACCAAGATCCCAAATGTACCTCCACGCGGTGCACACTGGAAACAGAATTACAGCAACTCGTGCTGATTCTGGCCAAATCATTTGGGGATCGTGTCCGAGAATGTGGAGGTAGCAGATGGAAAGAGATTTGACTGCACAAGAGACAGACAATATCTCCGACACCACCAGCAGCACCACATATAGCGACACTGTCGACATACAGTGAAGCTAGTCAGTCCAGTCCGAACATTGGTGGGGAGGCCAATGTAAAATGCACGTTAAGGTAGATGCATGGCTAGAGACAAATATATTTCATACCGAGTACAATGAAACAATGAAAGGGCAGAACAGCGCTAGAGGGCAGCGCAAACTGCAAATAGAAAATGAAAAGTTCCTAGGAAAGGGGAACTACAAGCTTCGTCAGCTCGAGGCGAGCTTCTAGCTACCTGTGTTCCTTACAGGCAGAGACCCAGACCCATTCATTGGCGTTTGGTAAAGCAAGAAGACCTAACCCAACTCTAATGTCGAGCCTTCCTAAACCGGAAATATGCTCGCGAAGAGAAAGGGTTCCGTACTCGATGCGCTCAGGCACAAAAGGGACAACGATTTAGCCCTGGCCCAACTCTACTGTCAGGTTTTCCTACACCGGAAATACACTTGAAGAGAGAAAGGGTTCAGTACCTGATGGGCTCAGGCGCTATTGGGATAAGGACGCTTAGCTCGAGAACGCCTTGCTCTCAAACGCGTGGTGTGAGACTCGAACTTGGACAAGGGGTACACGATGTCGGTTAATGACACCTCGGCTAAGAAGACGAAAGAGCCAGGGTCCAACTCCTCTGTTGAGTTCTTCCCTTTAAGGAACCAGGCTCACGGATGAGAAACGGTTCAGTACCCAATGGGCACAGGCACAGCACGTCCAATTACACGAGGCAAGTTCATAGACAGTGGAACACCTCGTTCGAGTCAGACGAGAGCAAAAAATCGTCTGGGCGAAGAGTCTCCACTACTCGTGCCTGGAGACAGATATAGAGGCTGTCACAGGCTAAGGGTAGCCCACCCGAATTGTCAAGTCATGCCGAAATCGGATGTGCTAGGCCTACAAGGCGCATAACGGTGGCACAACGTAATTACGCTCCCGGCGGAAATCGCACGGATATCCGTGATGGTTACAATGGAGCGAACGAAAAACAAACAAACAAACATATATTTGTTAGTAATCGCCCCCACTCTCCTTAATGTACTCACATCTACGGTCCTGTATTTATCTATTAAATGTTTCAAGATATCAGTCAATTTGATTTTCGGTCTTGCTGTCTGGTGATGTCCATGTGAATAGTCGCCTGGTGTACTGTTTGAATAGAAACATCATGCAGAAATTGGGATTTGAATCAGACACCTTAATGGCACCCACTAGCCTCGAAATTTAAGTCAACACGTTTTCCATCTTCGACCACACTATATTCGATTTTAGTCAAGACTTAAAGCTTGTACACTATTGGGATAGAATGTTTGCGATGGTCAAGTTATTGTCTGGGCCAAAATACACAAATCTTTCTCCTCTCTCATTTCTTTAAGTGATGTGGTCGTTAGGTAATTATCGCTTCATTTTGGCGAGGCACGCATTTTTAACCGTAGACATAGTCCACATTGGCGCAATTAGGGCGTGGAATCATTAGAAGAAAACATTATATAGCCATGGTTCTGTCCACGACTTCCTGTCAGGTACCAACAGACGTTCATTCTTCTGCGTTCGTTCCCAAACTCCTGCAGATCAGCAGGACGTACTCCGGAGAACGAAACGCATTGTACAAACAATACTTTGTCACAAAGAACCAGAGAGGAGTAGTCCCACACTTATAATACACAATCAACACAAATCGAACTTTAAGATGATCATTGGTGTCAAGAAACTGGGTCAAGTATTTCCAGGTCGAGTGTAATTACAATCGACTACAGGTACCTCGTTAGGCCTTGGAAATAGCCTGTGGGATTATAAGTACCTAAGAGTGGGTTATGTACACGTGTCGATCACTCATGTAATTTGACATACCAGGCTTGTGTACTATGTAACACTTGGACCGTATTCTCACAGATGATGCATTTTCAAGTGTGTTGTAGGTGAACATTATTACTAACATCGGCACTTTATGATTATGTGAAGAGCACTATTACTAATAGTGGCACTTTATGATCATGTGAAGAGCACTATTACTAATAGTAACACTTTATGATTATGTGAAGAGCACTATTACTAACATCGTCACTTTATGATTATGTGAAAAAACACTATTACTAACATCGGCACTTTATGATCATGTGAAGAGCACTATTACTAACATCGGCACTTTATGATCATGTGAAGAGCACTATTACTAACATCGGCACTTTATGATCATGTGAAGAGCACTATTACTAATAGTAACACTTTATGATTATGTGAAGAGCACTATTACTAACATCGTCACTTTATGATTATGTGAAAAAACACTATTACTAACATCGGCACTTTATGATCATGTGAAGAGCACTATTACTAACATCGGCACTTTATGATCATGTGAAGAGCACTATTACTAATAGTGACACTTTATGATCATGTGAAGCGCACTATTACTAACATCGGCACTTTATGATCATGTGAAGAGCACTATTACTAATAGTGACACTTTATGATCATGTGAAGCGCACTATTACTAACATCGGCACTTTATGATCATGTGAAGAGCACTATTACTAACATCGGCACTTTATGATCATGTGATGAACACTATTGCTTGTATCTTTATACAGCGCTCCAATGACATGTGATGTGTGTGTCGAAGTCATATTGCCTCATTTTATGCAACAGATCTTGGTGTCACACACGATCTAATGTCTTTGTGAATAAATGTGAAATACATGTGAAATCAATGAAACGATGATACAAAGCACGTTGATGTATTTTCTATGAATATTTTATGGTTAAAAGTATGTTCTGTGGTAATTCTGTTGGTTTTTTTTGTACGAAAATCAGCATGTTCTTCTGCTAACAATTCCTCTGATTTAGCTATTATGATGAAAATGATCTTTAGCATCACCTTGCTAGAATGGGTGATTAGACTAATATTTCTATAATTCTTGCAGTTTCAGGTTGACTTTCTTATGAAGTGATATCATGTTTTTCTAGTCCATATCTTCTGGTAGATGTCTGTCATAAACAGTGATCAACTCCTTTCCTGCATGTTTTTGGAGTTCTGTCGGAACTCTTCCTCCACCCTTGATGAATTATTTTCTTTCAATGATTCCTGTTCCGCTGACAGTTCCGCTCCCTCAATATATTTCTGCACTTTCCAATTCTCTGTTGTTATTGTTGTGAAACAAAATATCTTTTGAATACTTGCGAGTCTGGTGAAATATCACATTTATATAAATCTCTGCAATATTGCGTCCACTTTTTCCTTCTGATTTCTTTTTCGTTCAGCAACACTTTGTTGTTATCTTCAGTGATCGTTGTTCTTAGTCAGTGTGAGTGTGTTAACCTTTTCAAGGTGGCAAACGCTGTTTTGTTGTTACTTCGACTCATATCCATATTGATGGACTCACATTACTCAGTAATTCAGTCATGTTTGTCTTGTTTCATCTTCTTTCTGATTATCTAGCTGATACTGGCAGTCACTACGATATGATACATATGACTTAAGGTTATACTTAAAAACGAATGACCATCGAAACAAAGACTCTCGTCTAGATTTGATTTAGAAAAGCGAAAAATCCATAAATTTCCGATATATCTAAGGCATCTGTGGGGGAGGGGTGTGGGTGTGGGTGTGGGTGGGTGTGTTTTACAGCTCTCAATCTTCTTGAGGCGGATGTTTATCAACATATTAACAGACAACATGAATACTGAACATCTAGATACAGCAACAACAGTTCTAGATGCAAAAAAGATAGCCCGCATTGTTTGATCAAACGACGATATAATGAAGCTAAGCGATACCTGGAGATAACTTTAAAAAGGTAGAGAAATAAAATACTATCGCAGCTTGTCAGTATACCAATATACATACTAATGAGCGTGAGCGATGTCACAACCAGTGCTGTGGTGTGTTCTATTCTGAATGCATGTAGGTTGTGTCTACGCGCTAAGATGAAATCTATCTGATGCCAGTATCATTATCAATGGGTGTCGCCATGAAACCTTGGGGACATGTCGAACCTGGAGGAATTTGTTTGTGATGCGCATTTGATTGTTAGACTAGAATTCAAAGAGTCTTTGGTGGATGTCCTTCATTTTAATAATATCATAATGAACTGGACAGGTCAGGAATGATGGTCAGATTCTATTTACGCATTTAGGTGGCCTAGAATGAGTACATTGGTTGTATTATTAGCAAACAAATATACTGTTCTCGCCCCAGCCATTGTGTCACCATCAGCTGCAAACGTAGTCAACGACCTGTCACATTCCACAAAGCCACTTTATTACAATGTCACATTCCACAAGCCACTTCATTACCATGTAGCAAGTTTTGCCTGCTTGATTACAGTTTTGTTGCAGTATCAATCTATGCATCTTGGTTTTTTTCTCAATTATATTATTCAGGAAGAGCTGCTGTTATAAAGTTTGTTTGGCTACCATGTCATTACTAAAATTACTGTCTTAAGAAATGTGTTCACGGCACTGTGAAACGATGGGGTATAATGCTATACACTGTTTGAATTGTATCCAGTATATGGTATTACTACTCAACTAGTGTTGAACATTTAGGCATCACGAATACATCCAATAACTTCCCCAGTACGATGTCCATGAACAACTTTCGAGCTACGATCAATTTGTGCTTGTGAAACGGACATACTAACCTTTTTATTACATTGTTAGACCAATATTTCATGGCCCTTATTTATAGGCACATATATAGATATGATATTATTAGCATCACGCCCGCCGCTCTTACTTCATCAGAAATTCTGGTACAAATTTCCTTAGATTTGGTCATCATATGAACAGTTATTGATTTTAAAATATTTACAGTTTAACTAGAAATCGAATCTTAGCACTCTAGATACGGACATCAGTGTGTTAACTACTGATCTATCGCGGCTCAATTGTGCTGTGAGCTAACCAGAGGACCTCAAGTAGTTCGGGGTTTGTATAATGAAGTTATTTACGCCAACTTGAAAAAGATAGTAGGAATGAAGCATAAATTACTAAACGATGAGCGCCTCCCCCCCCCCCTAAACTATCTGCGGATGTTAAATAAGATATACAAGACTTGAAATGAAATACATGACCAGATACAGGACTTGAAATACAAGACTTGAAATACAAGACCATATACAAGACCAGATACAAGACTTGAAACAAGACTTGAAATACAAGACCAGATACAAGACTTGAAATACAAGACCAGATACAGGACTTGAACTACAAGACCAGATACAAGACTTGAAATACAAGACCAGATACAAGACTTGAAATACAAGACCAGATACAGGACTTGAACTACAAGACCAGATACAAGACTTGAAATACAAGACCAGATACAAGACTTGAAATACAAGACCAGATACAAGACTTGAAATACAAGATCAGATACAGGACTTGAAATACAAGACGTGAAATACAAGACCAGATACAAGACTTGAAATACAAGACCAGATACAAGACTTGAAATACAAGACAATCTTCTGGACCAGATACGATTACAAAGGAAGAATCAGAAGTGCCCGGGAAGTATGGCATAGAAAAAAAAATTATAATAAACACAACTACTATGTAAATCTGACAGGAATGATTCGAAACGCTATTACGATTCCTTACGGTCTACGGTCAACATTCTTTCCCCAATCAGGTGACGGGTGCTCCATTTAGATAAAAGAGAAAGATAGCACAAGTCAAATCAACATTTTAAAAATGAGACACATCCTATGTTGAGTACTAGGATGTTATATCGAACCAATTCTTCTTTAAGGATGTGAATTATGAACTTAATCAAGAAGGTTCAAAGTGAACTAGAAGTTAGTGGGTTGGGGTTTTCGAGAAAACAATGAAGAACATTGCATGAACATCAAAGAAAACTAACATAGAAGTCTTCAGAAGTACTGTAGTAAAGAGACAAATTATATACACAATTTAGAAGCGGACAGTCAAAATGTTTAGGGCACGTGGTGATAATAGAAATAACATTTAGTCTATTGTCTGCTCCCAGGTGAATGACGGTTGACCATATTCACACTTGCCGTTTAAGCGTAGGGGTGGGAACTTTAGCTGTCGTTCCAAGGCCAGATGTGTCACTGTGTTGTTGCTTTTAGTCCATGTTTGCTCAAAGCTATCTTGTTTAGTTTTCTACCCACCGTTTTCTTGTCTACCTTTGGCTTTACGCCCGGATATTCATTTGTTATATGATCTTATTCATATTTGGTTTGTGTTCATTCTCATAAGGTGACCGAACCATTTTACTTGCTGTCTTTCGATATGTTCAATACATGATATTATACCAACTCTTTTCATATATTCTTCATTTATTATTTTATCTAGTTTAGTAGCAATTGCAGCGTTTCTCTGACACTTCTTCTTCGTCTTCTGCGTTCGTTCTCAAACTCCTGCAGATTAGCAGAATGTAGTCCGGAGAACGTAATGCGTTGTGTCATGGTTTACAGCATTGCTGCGATATCTGCGCCTTTCGGCCTGACACATCCGACTTCAGCATAGCTTTGGGTCACTGCCCATATATGGGATGGCACAGCCAACTCCATCCCATAACCTCCTTAGTCGCCTTTTATGACATGCTTTTTTTGCTCCCCTTTCAGGTTTTGGCAACACACGGGCGTCGCCTGCCACTTCATTTCATATGTAACGATTTTCCTCTTCTGCGAGGATGTTAAAGACCCTGTTTGACATTGGTAGCAAGCAGTATGTTGGTATACAAATTGTAGATATTACCAGTTTTTTTTTAAATGTCCATCCTGATCTTTTGATGAAGAAGTAATGGTGAAAGTTGGTATGCTTTCTGACACCTTTTCTGGAACATTTAGTAACCACCGAAAAGATCGAGGGAAGAAGAGGCAGATGAGGAATTGCTGGATGTGTTGTCAAATTGGCTCGAGAGAATGTCACCAACTGAACGTTTTAACAACACAAGAGATGGAGAATTGTGGGGAAACATGATCGCCAACACAATCGGCATGGTCCTTGAATGATTGATAACGGCATGTTTCAAAAGCTTGAAGTGGGAGCAGAAAATATCAACATTAGGATCTACAATGCATGTTGTCAGAGACAACTAAGAAGGTGTGGTGAAAATTGGAGCACAGTAATCAAGTTTTGCTAATGGAGGTAACTTTGGGGTAACTTAGACAGACCAGATCTGGGTGAAAAACTGTACAGGTCTTGCTAAAGCACGTGCCTGGATGGAAGACCAAGCTGCAGGCACTAGAGACAAGCCAGCTCAGATCTGTAGTCACAGTGTGAGCCAGTGTGAAGATGACGAACGCTGACTTCTGCAAACACTTGCAAAGAACTCAACCTACGGTCTACCCCGCATGCAGCAAGTATACTAATAGATCAAGGTGAACTTCCTACTGAGTTTACGCAGACAATTGGTCCCAATCCCGAGAAGTTTGTATTCTATGATAACGGACGAAATGCGAACAAACACATTCTAGTATTTGATAGCAGTGATGGTCTCAGACTCCTTGCTGATACTCGATATACAAATAGCAATTTTGCTATGACACTAAACATTTTCATACAGAGTTATGTCATCCGTGTGCCTTTCAGTAATACATAATACAGCTATTACATGTGTATACGTTCCTCTTCATAACAAGACGTGTGCTACATATGAAGAACTCTTTCATGCAAAAGTTGATAAGTGAGTTTACATAAACTATTCCATTAATGTGCAGACTGGGATAAGTGAGTTTACCTAAACTATTCCATTAATGTGCAGACTGAAATAAGTGAGTTTACCTAAACTATTCCATTAATGTACAGATTGTGATAAGTGAGTTTACCTAAACTATTCCATTAATGTGCAGACTGTGATAAGTTAGTTTACCTAAACGATTCCATTAATGTACGGATTGTGATAAGTGAGAATACCTAAACTATTCCATTAATGTGCAGATTGTGATAAGTGAGTTTACCTAAACTCAGAGCCGTCTTTGCGCCATTTTGGGCCCCTGGACAAAGAAATAGTGTTGGGCCCCTGGGCAAAGAAAGTATGCCCCCCCCCCAAGGAAAAAAAATAAATGGTTGATAATATTAAAAATAATGTATTATTTATTTTATTGTCACTATACTAATTTCAACAAAATTGTTGTTAAAACTTGCTGTACAGCTGCAACTATAATCAACAGTAAACATGAAAAACAGAGAAAAGAGATTTTATTTACGTGTTTTATAGACATGGTTCAAGATTGGAAGTGATTGATAAACTTGTTCGCATATAAACACAAAATTATGAGATTTTTATAAAATAATACTAAATTTTATATGTGTTTTCCGAAACCCTACAACATATTCGCATGGGGCCCCTATGTCCGTGGGCCCCCGGGCAAATGCCCAACGGGCCTATGCATTAAGACGGCATTGCCTAAACTATTCCATTAATGTACAGATTGTGATAAGTGAGTTTACCTAAACTATTCCATTAATGTACAGATTGTGATAAGTGAGTTTACCTAAACTATTCCATTAATGTACAGATTGTGATAAGTGAGTTTACCTAAACTATTCCATTAATGTGCAGACTTTGATAACTGACTTTGAGAATAATGTATTAATAGTTGTCATTACAGTGTTTGGCAGCGACGTATAGTGCAAAGACAGTATTTATCGTCTTACGCAGTCCACTTGACGTGAGATCCAGAGACTGGGCTTAGCAGTCACTATCATCCCAATGCTGAGGGTCGCTTGTTTTGTGGCATGTTTGATGCTCCTATCTGTTTTGGAACTGGAATCCTTTAATGAAGGTATACAATAACCTCTATCTCAAATTCATACAATATGATACACATGAAGCCCAGGAGTTGTTCACGTATTTTGATTGCAATGATTTTAGTGGCTACTTTATAGTGATTCAGCAGTCAGTTCGACGCCCATTATGCATCTTAGATGCGTCACGATCCACCAATTTTGCCTCCTCAATTTTGGAATCTGCATGATGCTACCTTGAACAACAATGCCATTACCACTCAACATTAGTGAAGAGTGGAATAACAAAAGATTCTACCTCGTTCGTCATTATCATCCTTCAGTTTAGAGTATCATAGAATAGTTACAACAAGAAGCGACATCATTTAGCAATATTGCCAAAATAGGACTCTACTGGCAATCCCACGGAAAAAAGATTGTGTGGAAGATAAGTGCACTTCCAATAAGAAATTCACCATTTGTGTGTTGCTCGTCGTGAAGACCATAAGACTGTGACATAATATCTTCCTGGAATATTCGTTTAAGTTATCAAAATTAAAATATAATGCCGTAATATCGTGTAATCTGTTTTAAATATGTACAGATGGCATATGTACAGATATTAATATTTCTGTTTCACTTTCTTTCCTGTGATTATTTTTCCTACAGAAATTATTTTTCTGTGACTTTTTCTCCTATGTCAAATTTGTGACTTTTTTCCGTGACTATTTACCTGTGACTTTATTATTATTTACCGACATAAGCACAGGTGTAATATCAGTTTTCTGTAGTGAGTTTATAAGAAGGTTTGTACTGAGTTGGATGTGTTCCCCCATATAATATGCAAAGTGACAAAAAATCAGTAAATAAAAACAGATACAATGGTTTGGTCATATGGAAAGAATGCCGTGTGATTCATTAGTTTATAAAGCATACACGAAGAGAGGAGAAGCAGAAAGAAGAGCCAGGGGTAGCCCTAGAGTACGCTGGATCTACAACATCAAAGAATACACGAACACCAAACATTATCTGAAGCTGCCAGAAAAGCGAGAACAAGAACATTGTATCTCCCTCAACACCCGTAAAGGGTAAAAGAGGAAGGAGAGAAGAAGAAGAAGACCAAAAATCTATGCTAAAGCCGGATCTGTCAGGACAATATGCGTATATATTCCGGACAATCTGTAAACAATTACACAACAACAATGATTTCTACTGACTACATCCTGCTAACCAACAGCAGTTTGAGAATGAAAACATCAATGAACATATTACAAGAATCCTGACAACAAATATTCATAAATGTGTCCAGACTTCACAAAATGAATTTTACAAAACATGCCTTACCTTAAAACAGGGCACACATTTGTCTTTTTTTTTTTTTCAATGTGCAATTAAATTGTAGACTAATCCTTCGAAAGTATGGCATGAAAGTTACAAAACTTATAAATAAAACAATCCTAATTTACTGAATCCCTACAGGATGAGCTATAGTAAACATATGTGTATTATAATATACTTCAATGATTCTCTATAAAATTTCAACATTGAGGTCACCCCCATCTCCTAGAATCACATAATAGGATCTATGCGGCAGTGATACTAGCAACTCTGGATGCCCCAAATGTGACAGGGGATTCTATGCCAGAATTTTGACTTTTCAATCATCTCCGCGCACACTAAACACAAGGTTGAAGTTGTTGTCATCATATCATGTAATGGATGACTATTATTACTATTATTACTATTATTACTATTATTACTATTATTACTATTTATTACTATTATTACTATTATTACTATTATTACTATTATTACTATTATTACTATTATTACTATTTATTACTATTTATTACTATTATTACTATTATTACTATTATTACTATTATTACTATTATTACTATTATTACTATTATTACTATTATTACTATTTATTACTATTATTACTATTATTACTATTATTACTATTATTATATGCGTGATAAATATTCCAGAAAAAAATGTAGCCTATATTATTATGCAATGCTTACGAATAATATTAGATAAGTATATACTTGCAATAGGAATTGTCTATGAAAAATAAAAATATTTTGAGCAGAGGAAATAAAGAAAACACTTCCAGAAATTTTTTTTTGACTAGCACAATATTGATCGAATAATTTTACCCAGCTAACGCGAACAAGTAACTATAACAACCTTAGAAGTTGGCGGTTCACAGAGTGTACTGGACAAGTATAGTACATCGTTTGGAAAATCCCTCCAAATACTGTACTTTGTTTAGATCTAGTAGCCTTCCCGGACCACTTTCACATCGACGTAATCAATAACACAAGCCCTCCGTGTATTTCTTTTTCTCTTACTCGGAAAAACGAAACCAGTCACCCTCGACATCAGGCTCGTCCAGTCTTTGTAAAGTGGCGCACGCTGTCTCGCTGTGTCAGATTTCGTGTTTCTTGAACTCGAATTAGAAAGGGCGCACAGCGAGTCACGCAACGTTCAACCATGTACTCTAGGCATCCGATTTTGTTCAAGAAACTAATGAGCTAATGAGGGCAAAATTAGAAAAGAATTTTTCTTTGTAATTTGGAAGGCAGTACATACGGTGCTAGGATGTGAGCGGTTCCAGAGTTCTGGGTTACTTCTCAGACTCGTGTAGATTCTCAGCATGTAGTCCGGAGAACGGAATGTGTTGTGGCATGGTTTACATCTGCTCTGTTTGGACAGACACATCTTATTGTAACGTGGATTCTGTTAACTTTGACCCTCTACACGGGATGGGACAGACTACTCCACTCTCATAAACTTTCTTAGTCACATCCTAATACGTTCATGGCAGGTAATTACGTGTTTTCTTTGCTCCCATTTCAGCACAAGGGCGGTTAGAGTTCAAATCCGCTTTTCTTTTTTACAAATATGCCTAGCATGTAACGTTTAGAAATATAACACAGGTAAGATAGAGACCCCCCCCCCCCAATGTTGTAAATTATATGAGAGTTCCGTATGAGAGTTCCGTAAAATTTCAACAATAGTATTTACGTAGAACACACGTTTGCTAAGTTTTACAATGAACTTACAGACTATATGGTATTGGTACGACAAAATACAAATTACAGTATACAAGACATTTTCAAAGTTTGAACCTTAAAGTCTTTTTCAAGAAAATACAAGTCAATAAACAAACAGTTAAAAACAATGTCACTATTACAAAAACGTGAAATGGTAGACATTTAACATCCAAGGTAACAATATTGAAATATATTGTATCAAAGGACAAATGTTATAAAGTATAAGATCTTTGTATAAAAACTGCCAATTTGTGGTAAGAATATCAAATGGTATCACAGACGCATTTGATACAGAAACTGAAGTACGTCAAGGTTGCGCGCTCTCACCTTTGCTATTCAATATATACATAGACAGAATAATAAAAGAGGAAAAACGTGCAGAGAGCAACATCACCGCCTCAGAACAAGACAACTCAGAGCAACTAAACAATTAACTAAATGAACTGTTTTCGCAGACGACCAGGGCCTCATACGAAAACGAAGAACAACTACAAAGTCATGTTAACTCACTATCTGCAACATGTAGAAAATACACCATGAAGATCAATACACAAAAGACGGAAACTGTGAAAATATACTGAACATACAGATAGACAATACAGGAGTAAAACAAGTAACAGAGTTCAAATATCTCGGTAGTATTTTTACAGAAAATGGAAGCCTCGATAGAGACAAGATGTCAAAAGGCAAATGCAGTACCATACCAACTGTCACCACTACTTCTTTATCCCAAGATCGAGATGGAAGTTAAAAGACAAATGATCTACAGTATATTCCTACCAACACTGTGTTACCAGTACCAAACCTGGTCTCTCTCATCTTGACATTACAGAAAGATAGTGACATGTGAGATGAAATGCTTGAGGAAAACCGCCGGGGTGACCAGGCTCGATAGATTACGAAATGAAGATATCAGGGAAAGAATATGTATAATACCTTGTACAGATTACATAGAGAACAGATCAAGTGGTTTGGATTACATAGATTGCATTGGAGAACAGACCAAGTGGTATGAGAATGCATCACGAAAAGTTGCCCTTACAGGCATATAACCAAAAGAGATCAGGGTACAAAGCCAGAGGTATACCACGGAAATCCTGAACAGAAACGGACATAGGACAGTCGATGCCATACATCTGGCTTTAGAACGCAATCTTGAGCTCCAATCACCACTACACTTAACGTCAAGAGTGGACGGCAAACCACCTCGGGAAAGAGAATAGACAATAGGTGACAATGGCGCACGTATACACAATTATTGTCATAGAGCCGCACGTTAAAAAAAAATATAAGGAAATGAAAATGGAATAAAATAACTATACCTGAATACATGTATGCCTGCCAAAACGAGTGATATAAACGAAACTGATAAGCTTTTTATGATTCCATTTTATTCTTCATCGTTCTTCAGTCAGTTATCAAGTTACAGCGCCAATAGCTTCACTGAAATGTGTAGCTCCTTGACTGGGCTCCAATCGGTCGCGGTAATTCTCTTCAAGTCGTCCGTGGAACCTCGCATGAAACAGTGCCGTCTCAGTATGCCATATTTTCTCCCTGTCCATTATTGATAGAGATGACATGCATGAATAATGCATACGGTCTCTGGGCTCAGTCTACAGTTCACATGTCTGCCTCGGCAATTTTCAGCTTTCTGAACTTGTGACGTCTCAGTCTGTTGTGGCCAGTCCGTAGTCTGACGATACTGGTTTGTTGTTTTCGTGACATTTGATGCTATTGGTCACTTGGTTCGTCATTTAGGTGCATCTACTTTCACTTTTTCTTAAATTCTTGTTTGTTTGTTGGTGTGTTTGTCTTTCTAGAGATAGACATGCGCCTTTCAACATTGGAATGGTTTTCCTGTGGTTACATCAGGGCGTAAATTGTGGCCTAATGGCCTGGATGGTTCTGTTAGGGACTAGTGGTTTGACCTGGGGTCTGGTCTGCGTGCCCTGATAAGGACCAAAAACTATTGGGGGATTAGGATGTAGCCCCGAGAAGGACTGTTTGATTGTGTAATTGGTGCTTTTGGTCTTGAGCTTGTGGTATTCGTTCTCCTGGAAATGAATGGTTCTTAAATTCTGCTTTATCAAAGTAATTCATTGTACATTCACATTAAGTAATATCACTTTATATTTTTTCTAGTGATCACTCTTTCCTTGTCAGGGGAGATCAGCTTTTTCATGTGCAAGTATGCCACAATGTCCAGAGCACCACTGCAGTACTGCGTGGTGGTAGTAAGCAGGACATGAGTTCATTCATGCTTGTGTTCTTTGTATCTTCCACTGCCTGCAATACTGCCTGCGTCAGTTAGAAAGACTGTTATTGCTCAGCAAGCAATTTATGAGCATTTTATCTGCCTCCATTATAGCTTTCATTTCTGCTTTGAAATTTGTGGAATATTTGCCTGTGGGTATGGATATTCTCGATTTATTTTCCATCTGGTATTACTATATATATATTCCCGCTCCTTCATCTACTAATACTTGTTTTGCGGACCCATCTATCTTTGTGTCCATATATCCTTTGGTATGTTTTCTGTGTGTGATTCTTAGCTGTCTCTTTAAGTATTTGTATTGGCATTTCCATTTTTTAAATAATGTTTGGTAAACTGTCCATAATTATTGGAAAGGTTTTCCTGTCCCAGGTTAGATATATTTTAATGGTGTTCAGTCGTTTCATGTGCTGTAAATCTGTGTCAGTGATTGATATGTGAAGTTATTTTACTTTTTGTGTGTGACTCTTTTGTAGGTCTGCTATGTCTTTGGTTCATTTGATGACTCTCCAAACATTTGAATTTGATTGAACTTTACATATTCTGCGAGATTTTTAAAATATTTGTTTCTTCTTCGAAAATGATAAACCTATGAATGTTTTAATTTATATGATTGTGGTAGTTTTAATACCTCACTAAACAGCCGTTGAAATAGGCCAAGATACATGGTAAGAACTTGCACAAAATATATCTACATGGCGCTCTACAGTCAAAAAGAGCACATCATCTTGTGAAAAGACGAGAAATGCAACAGCGCAACAGCGGAGAGAAAGCTAGATAAACAAGGATAGAACAAAATTTTTCTTCAGTGGACATTCCATGCCCGAACTATTCAAGGCCATTTGCCGCTCGAATAGAGCTTAATAGCCATTTATGAACTCATAATGAAGGACATAATTGGAACTGAATTTTCAAAAGTGGATGTAACAAATGGTCATCATCACTTGTGATGGATGAACACACACCTTCTGTTATAATTATGAGATCTCTCTCTCTCTCCTATATTTATTTTTTAGAACAATGTCGTATCTACTACCTTTGTGATCTGTGGAGCTAATGCTACTGCCCACTTGTTGAACTATTTGTAAAACTAATTCTCCTGCCTACTTGTTGAACTATTTGTAAAACTAATTCTCCTGCCTACTTGTTAGACAATTTCTAAAACTAATTGTACTGCCCACTTGTTGAACTATTTGTACAACTAATTCTACTGCCCACTTGTTGGAGAATTTGTAAAACTAATTCTACTGCCTGCTTGTTGGACTACTTGTGAAATTAATTATACTGCCTACTTGTTGGACTACTTGTAAAATTAATTCTACTGCCTACTTGTTGAACTACTTGTAAAACTAATTCTACTGCCCACTTGTTGGGCAATTTATAAAACTAATTTTACCTACTGCCCACCTGTTGGAGAATTTGTAAAACGAATTCTACTGCCCACTTGTTGAACTATTTGTAAAACTAATTCTACTGCCCACTTGTTGAACTATTTGTAAAACTAATTCTCCTGCCTACTTGTTTGACAATTTCTAAAACTAATTCTACTGCCCACTTGTTGGGCAATTTATAAAACTAATTTTACCTACTGCCCACTTGTTGGAGAATTTGTAAAACTAATTCTACTGCCTACTTGTTATTAAATTGTCTACAGTGGTCCTCTGGAAACCTTAAGAAATACTTGTGTTGATTTCATAAAGTATGTTCCTATCATTGCTTTATTTAATAAATATCGTTCAAAAATGATAGCCATTCTGTGGTCTTCCTTAAACGGACCTTATCCCCAAATTGAAATGTTTTTTCTTCGTTCTTCCTAAGAAAATCACAGCAACCTTTGGGAGGGAACATATGATTCAGGGTGAGAATAACTGTGCTACAGTATGGTAAAAAAAAATACTTTTCAGTTACTTCTTGCATGTCATGTAACTTCTTGCATGTCATGTAACTTCTTGCATGTCATGTAACTTCTTGCATGTCATGTAACTTCTTGCATGTCATGTAACTTTGATATAAAAGTGCATATATCGATGGGATGCCGAAAACAGCAATGCATTTCGTTCTCCGAATTAAATCAGTCTAGCCATAACAAGGACTGGTACAGGTCCCGTCTGTGACGGCCAAGGAACCGAGTTCGATCCTCGCCACAGGAAATTGTGCATCCGGACTGTTCCGAAAGCACTGGTAAACTACTGAACGTATTTCTATTGCCTAGAAATGCACTACAGCCAAAAAATGCTGGTTTGACGCAACATCCTAAATAGGATATGCTACGTAAATAAAAGCCATTACAAAGATTGAAGGTGAATTTAAAAGAATAAGAAAAAGTCACAAGTTGTATTTAATCTGTAGAACTACATTCTTCACCCGACACACTTGACATCAGTATAACATTTTGAGACTACTTCAATAATCTACATCAGCAAAGACAAATCACTTTCCTAACCATTTTAGTCGTGCATTTTACAACGTGCATACACGGTCTTCTTGACCAAAATGCACAGATGTCGCCACCAGTAGCAAAAAAAAACAAAGCACAAAAACTTTGCAAAGAATTTCGTACCTTAGTTTACATTCTGCTATCAGGTTTTTGAAAAAAAAAATGAAGAAAAAAAAACCCACACTCTCATTACTTCTGTTTTCTCACTTGATAATTAATAATGACAATAAATTTTTACAAAGGGGAAATAATACAGCGCAGACGAAAAAAACGTACGTCAACTAATTCATTAGTCAAGAAAAAAGCGCTCACGGATACAGTTTCCGCAGGAAGCAAGAACGAGCGGAAACACTGTGAACGAAAGTGACAAACCAATCTAGACGAGCTGGAATTAAGATGGAATAACTAGAAACAATAACAGGACGCGTCGGTGATTAGAATAATATATACGTCACAGAACGAGCTATGTTCATTGTAAATCTAGGTTTTTTTTCTTGGTTTGTTTTTACATGTTATGCAACAAACTGTTTCATTTACCCATAATTGTTTTAGCAATATTTAGTTTTACATTTCCGTTTACTGTGTGTGTATTTTCTTGTACTCATAGTCTGTAACTAATATCACTAACACTACAATCTACTATTACTACTGCTACTACTACTACTAATACTAATACTATTACTACTACAACTATTGCTGCTACTACTACTACTACTACTACTACTACTAGTAGTACTACAACAACAACAACACCTACTACTACTACTGCTACTTAAACCAGCATCACTACACAACCACTATCGTTATCCAAGCGCGTAAATAAGCGGGGTGGGGGAGGGTGACGGTTCAAACCTTAGCATTTTCTTAAATCAGGAAATGACTTTTAGTACTAGCAACATCTATCTATCTATCTATCTATCTATCTATCTATCTATCTATCTATCTATCTATCTATCTATCTATCTATCTATCTATCTATCTATCTATCTATCTATCTATCTATCCATCCATCCATCCATCCATCCATCCATCCATCCATCCATCCATCCATCCATCCATCCATCCATCCATCCATCCATCCATCCATCCATCCATCCATCCATCCATCCATCCATCCATCTATCTATCTATCTATCGATCTATCTATCTATCTGTCTACATCTCTATCTATATATCTATATGTCTGTCTATCTGTCTGTCTGCCTGTCTGTCTGTCTTCCTGACTGACTGTCTGCCTGTCTGTCTGCCTGACTTTCTGTCTGCCTGTCTGTCTGACTCCCTGACTGACTGCCTGCCTGTCCTGTCTGTCTGTCCGGTCTGCCCTCCTGTCTGTCCGGTCTATCCTCCTGCCTGTCTTCCTGTCTGTCTTCCTGTCTGTCCTTCTGTCTGTCTTCCTGTCAGTCCTCCTGTCTGTCCTTCTGTCTTTCTTCCTGTCTGTCCTCCTGTCTGCCTTCCTGTCCATCGCCCTGTCCGGTCCGGTCTGTCCGTCTGCATGCCTGCATCCAAAGTAATATTTTGATGTCTTAGAATGTCTGCAATAGATTAGATAGATAGACAGACAGACAGACAAAAAGGTAGGCAGGCAATCAGGCAGGCAGGCAGGCAAGCGCGCAGACAGACATATAGACAAACAGACAGTCATATAGACAGACAGTCATATAGACATACAGACAGTCATATAAACAGATAAACAGATAGAAGATTGGATTAGATAGAAGATTGTATTTGATTAGATTAAATCAAGAATCAAGACATATCAGATCAGGTTAGGACGGATAGACAGGCCGACAGGCATGCAGACTTTATCTTGGCAGATTGCTATTTATTTGTGATCAAAATCTAAAACATTCTGACCTGATGATGGCCACGTAAAACTTCAATATTCGATATTCAGACATGTCACCTTTCATCATAATTTTGCTTCTCAAAACCGTATGCTCATCCGCGCATAGGTCGCACATTTTCACAGGACAGCACGACCTGCAAACTAATATCTTCCAACCTAATCTCACTCACAGCGGCACGTCAGCCATCTGGCACAGCTACTCAGTTGACCTGCCACATTCTCATTCACAATTGTTTAAACTTCCCCACATGAACAAACCTTCCTCCCCTTGCTTTCTCCCCAGTTCATCAATAAAAAATATTGCGAGCGTAGTAGTTCTGCTTCTGTTAAGAAGTCAGTCTTGTACAATCCTCTTTTCTTCATTGTCGACCAGTCCCACATCGGGAAATCAACGTTTGTTTCTTTGTTTGAGAACCCCAGGAATTGCGAGCGATTAGCTCTTACTTGTTATGTGCAGTTGGGTTGTTTTTCTGAGCTTTCTTTCATATCCAGAAGACTTCAGCTTTCGGCTTAGTGCAGTGCCTATTGAAGGAGCCTTCTACTTAGAGGGGGTCTATAATTGTATAGATGGCATGCTACAAAACTTCCATACGCGAGTCACAATATAACGGCATGTCATCTGCTAAGGTTTTAGGTTTTGCATAAGTGGTTTATAAAGTGTCATCCAAGTTCTTCTCCTGGATAGTCCTGCGCGTTTATCTCAAAATAGCGTCACCCGTGGCATATCGAAATATAAGACATGTAGTCATTGGAAATCAACCGTCTGATGTAACAATTGGACTTTTCCCGTGATTTTCATTTGCTGTCGACACAGTGACTACGTGCTAGAAGAAAGGCAAGTGTGGTTCAAAGCCACACAGATTCATCCCACACATGCTCAGAGTGTGGTAGAAAATTCCCAGAATGCAAAAGACTCAATAGTAGCGGTCGGACACACTGCACACATCTGCATCTTCATCATCATCCTAGTTGAGCTTTGTGGTCATCGCCGATCACGACGGATGAACAATATACTCGTACACAAAATGACCAATGAAAAATCACGGGAGCAGTCAAAAGTAACTTTAGAAGACGGTTTTCCAATGAACCAGCGGGTCTTATAATGAGATAGGTCATGCGTTACATATCCTGACTGCTCCAGCTTGTTCCATGATTAAATTGACTAGCAACATAAATTACACACAAAATGACCAATTATCGCATCAGCCAAGATGAGTTTGCAGGACTATGCTGCATGAGGACTTTATATTATATTTTAAAAGGGGGTGCAAAGGGTACTGCATTGCTTTCGTGAGGTCCCAGTGTTAGCAGATAACCAATATTGCAAAAGTATCTCCTCGTGGTGCACCCTGGAAACATAAATACAGCTGCTAGTGCTATGTTCCTGACCAATACTGTTAAGAATCGTGTCCGTGAATATGGAGGCAGCAGATGGAATGTGAATTGACTTCAAAACGACAGGCAATATCTCCTAACCTCGAAACTGTCGACACACAGTGACGCTTATCAGTCCGGCTGGAACATCGGAGGAGCAGTCAATTCAAATGTCACGAAATGGATAGATATCATGGCAAACATTCAGTCGTGCGTTAGTCCCCCTTTAAAATAACCTATTGAGTGCATTGAGAGGGCAGGATAGCACCAGAGGGCCACGCCACGTGCAAAGGCACAGTAGGTGGAAACCTTATCGGCGTAGAGTCGATACACATCCATCGCCTGGAGACAGATAGGAAGGCTGTCGCAGGCTACTGAAGCCCACCATAATTAGAGGTATACCGAAAACGGACGTGCAGGACCTTCCGAGATGCAAATGACGCAGCTATGCAGTAAACCAGAAGAAGTATAACGTACATCACGTTCTCCGGCGAAAATTACACGAACTCTCCTGCTGCAGAGAACGAACGCAGAAGCAGAAGAAGACTATCATTAAAGAGTTATTAATAAATAAATCAGTCCAAGCGCACTGTTTCAAAATATATGAAATCTGTATGTCGAATAAATCACTACAATTGCCACATAGACATAAAGACTGCACCGTTAAGCCAATAGACCCTTGTGTACTTTCTTCTCAATATGTTATTTATGGTCATATTGAAGCCATGTATACATTTAGATTGTGTAGTCAAAGGTGGCATTGATGCATCAATAAAATTATGTATTGTGAGACTTCCTTTCTAAATACACAAATATACCCCCTCTGAGGAGGAGGCTTATTCTCATAGCATTGCTCATATATATATATATATATATATATATAACTATCTGTTGATATTTAAACAAGTATGAAAGGAAGCTGCAGAGAATCATCTGCCCGCCTCAGCTGCACACAGAAAATTCGAGCTTCATTGATGACTCTTCTTCTCAATCGAAAGAAGAAATAAAGAAATATATGATAGATTGTATAGACAAAAATAATGTGTACATACAGCACAAGTATTTTCTTCTAGTGCCAATTCCTAACAAAAACAGTTCCTACATCTGTCAACTAATGTTCCTAAGACACATGCCTTTCCGTATCTGGAATTAATATCCAGAAATCTATTATCTCACTGGGAAAACCTTTAAAGAAATACAAAGAAAAAAGGTCATTTGTAATGTTAAAACCCTTAATGACATGACTATCTGAATTTCGATCGCCACTGGTTTTTCAATGATCATCCCAGATTATGTATGAATTCACTTCCCTGTTTGAAAGAAAACGTGCCTCAATAAGGAACGTTGCAATCCCTTACTCACTAGCCAAGTTAATTTTGGTAATGACCTTGTTATTGTATATACAAGTAAATTTAAGTAGGAAGCCAGAGGATAATATTTTAAAATTTCTTGAGAATAACGGGAATTGAACCAGTCCGTTCTACACATATTTTGTGCCGGGGAATGCGTGAGTCCGGGGTAACGAGAGAGCAGATAGTTTGGCCGCACATGCAGCTACTACGGCTGTTGACGGAGAGATGGATCGGACAGACATTTTGAACGCCCTGCAGTAAAACTCACGAACAAATGACTGTGACGATGCTCGTGTTTCATGTCTAGAATAAGGGAGCTTGGTTTGAAATGTGGCGTTGCTAGAAAGGGAGGGGGGGGGGGGGTTCGTGGGCAAGGAAGAAGGATGGTCAACCAACGGCGTTGTGGGAAGCAGTTTGACACAATGCCATTTTCGGATGGTATTACAGTGCTGAGAGGTCTTGTGGATTTTCGACCCACCCTGGGCCGGAGCCAGAAAATAACCATCACACAACCAGGAAGATACGTATCTAGGCTGCGCAATTCTGCGAGCCACTGCAACCAAGATAGGGTTCACTGTGCTCACCCCCCCCCCCAATCAATTGCCTACTGGTTATTCTGAACTTCTCTATGGCACCTGGCATGTAACTAACTGTTCAAGGTAAAAGGTTTGTCATGTCCTGAGACACGATGCGTTTATGATGGGGCTCAGCCAAAGCACAACTGTGTTGCTAGTCTCCCCCTCCCCATTGCTGCGCAGTACATCTCTGGCTTTCTCCCAACCATAGAGGGTGCATGCATATATACAAATGACAAAACATAAAAAACACAAAAGCAACAATAACATAATGTTATACCCACATCCACTTGTAGAAACCTGGAAATAGACAGTTTATCTTGCTACAGCTCCGCGTCAGAACATGGACTGTCAATGTTGCTTGTAGGGAAACAAAAATGGTTCAAATTTAGGACAATTATCTTCTGCTAGCGCCACCAACTCATAAAAACAGTTCCTACATCTGCAAGGTAACGTTTCTAAGACAGCTGCCTACCTCTGCATGTCAGACTGGCAGTTTATACGGCACACAACGTACCATTCGTAATTGTGCCTGGTGCCTGTTTTATTTTTTATCTTTGGTTTATTTTTTAGACAAAGGGACTAGAATATGTTCCGAGAATTAGTTGTCGATGTGAAGTACTCTGTGATCTGGTGAATTTTGGTTCGAAAAAAAATTACCAGTATCTCTGTACTTGTACTAAATCGTTATTTGATCTTCAATCTCGTTATTAAGCACTAGATTAGTTCGGATCCCGTCGTCCCGTCAGGACGAAATTTATCGGGTTGCGTACCATGATATGCCTCACATTGCCAATGTGCTTGCCAACCCGGCTCACTGTATGGGAACAAAGGCGAGTATGACATCATACAGCCCATAACCAATTCACCGAATACAGTTCATAAACAATATTTTATGAAGGAATAAATGCGAATGTCGCAGTGAAAGAGTGGTTCGCCATTTCGTTGACGAAAACCATTGATGTTGGTTCATTATAGCGACGTTGATCAAATTGACGATTGCGCTTCACAATAACAGTTGTATACATGTAGTTAATGAGTTCGCCTCTCTTTTGGAACGGCGTGCCCCTTTCAACCAGCCAAAGTCCAATTAGGTTATATCAGGACACACTACAGTAAAATATTAGAGGTAACAAATACCCCGATCTATGTATCAATACATTTGTATACACCAGTCGCGTCTGCTTTAAATCGTGCGGGGAAAAATTTCGTCTCGACACCAATCGTTTTGATTGGATGTCGCACGGAATTCCGCGACGCCAATGCACAGAATGTTCCGAGAGAATGACAGAAAACGGCTATTATATTATAGATGATTATCACTGTTAGTCTCCCGCCCCTATGCTGAATGTGCTCGGTAGAAGGGGCAAAGATGTGTAATGTTGGTTTATGGTAAATAATGCTGACGATTTGTTGCATATATATTTTAAAATTCAGTTTGAGAAATATCTCCTCTCCCTCGCAGTCTTCACTTCCCGGACTAATCCGGTACCCATTTAAGGCTGGATCGACCCGCGAGCCTTTGCGATCTGGAAAACATTTCCGCCTCATTTTGAAATGAACCAAGGACCACTATGCGAAGCCAGTGCATTAACCACTGTGCTACGCCGCCCCATACATAAATGTATTATATAGCGTGCTATACCGTTAACGGTATACTGGCAATGCAGCTGGGCGTATATGCCTGTCTATACTTTCTACAATTTTTGAAAAACAATACTTTATAATAATAGTAATAATAATGATAATAATAATTGTATTATTGTAATTATTATTATTGTTGTTCTTATTGTTCTTATTATTACTATTGTTAATATTAAGTAGACAAATGCAATGTTATGGCAATATTAGTTGGAGGCATAGTTGTTTATCGAAACGGAGTGATTCGCTAATTATATAGGCATGTGGACATCAGAATTATTCTTCAAAAGTGACGCATATGTAGCCTTTTCCGTGATTTCATTGGTCACTTTACTTTTACTTTGTGGTGACAGCCAATGAAACCACGGGAAAAGCCTAATACCGCTAATTTTTGAAGAATTATGTCGCTGAGTCCACGTGACTGTACAATTGACAAGGGACTCAGCGGAAACGCTGCTTTATTACTATAACATTTTAGTTTTAGTTTTATGAATGGACATTTATGCACTCTGGGCAAACCCATAGGTGCTCGGTCTCTTCCAATACTTGGCGTAGAGTATGTGTGATGATGGTTTCCGTATCTCGCTGGTTAAACATATACACATTCAAAGCCATATTAACCACTCTGTTCTGCGAATCCAGGGTGTAAATAAAATGTTATCTCGTCGCTGTATCATATCTCCTTCCAGTCAAGTGTCCTCAATTAGAAAATTAGATATCTCAGTATATCATTCTTGTCCATAACTTATTCCCCTAGTATTGTTCCTTTCTATGCAAATGCGTCTGCTCTTTCATTGCCGCGGACTCCCACATGTCCAGGACACTAAATTCGCACACTTCTTCTTAGATTAAAAATACAATGTACTCAATACACTCACGTCTAAGCCATCACAAGTTTCATCTTTTTAAGCATGAACAAAGAGTCTCACTGCTACAGCTCCAATTATTTTTATGCATGAACTGAGAGTCTGTCATTGCTACAGCTACCAATGTTTTCAAGCATGAACTGAGAGTCTTACTGCTACAGCTCCCAATGTTTTCAAGCATGAACTGAGAGTCTTACTGCTACAACTCCCAATGTTATACATGAGATCTGTTTTAGTTTACAACTGCCTCAATGTCCACTCTTATGCCGGAAGTTGCTGCAGAAATAATTAAAAACACAACAAGCCAATGCACAAGATGGTGTTTAATACTGTTTATCGTGCAAGCCCTTGACAGCGATAAATTGTAAGAACTAATGGAAGCCATGGCAGAAGTGAACATCCAAAGAAGGGAAGTACTACTATGGATAGCATCCTACTGCGTCACACCATGAAATGAAGAGGCAGGTATGCTAATAAAAGATGGAGCACACATGAACAAAAAATACCAATAAATCTCTACCAGGAAAAGACCATCGTCAAAGCTATTAGGAAAGATGACCATCAGAAAGACAACTATCACTAACTTGACAGAGCTGAACAAGTTAACAGCTTCCGCATCAGGACATAACACAACAGACTAAACAGACACTTGAATAGAACAAGTCTAGTTCCATTACCTCTGTACCCATGCGGACAGACAACAGAGTCCGCAGAACATATTCTGCAATACTGCATTACATTAAACCAGTTCAGAGAGCAGTATTGGCTTTCGAGTATAAATGCTACAGAAGAATTCTACGAATTTCCTATAGGGAACATAAGACCAATGTGTACGTAAGAAATAAAGTAGAGATGTGTGCAGGTGTCCAGGAGCCATTGCTTTCAATAGTGAAACGACGAAAACTAGCATGGTTCGGACATGTATGCAGGCACGATTCCTTGTCAAAAACAATACTGCAGGGAACTGTCGAGGGTGGAAGAAGCAGAGGAGGACAAATAAAGACATGGACAGACAACATCAAGGAATGGACAGGGCTAGATATTTCCACACTCATCCGCATCGCTGACGATAGAATTCGCTGGAGGACTCTGTGTGCTGAAGCATCCAATGTGGTACCCCTACGACCCTGAAGGGTTATGGGTTTATTGATTGATTGATTGGCCCACAGAGACAGACACCCACAGAAATCTGTATGGGAGCATTGCTGAGCTTTCAAATACAGCCTCATTTATCAAGACAACCAGATTTTCTATGTGAAGACATGTTAAACTGTGAACGAGAAGAAGATGCTGGAGATGGGTGTTGTATATGCTCGGTTCTACCTCCAGTTCTAAGCACCACCCTGACTATTTATTAGTAACCACAGAACAGTTAGTGTATATAACGGCATCATCATCTGTGGTGTTGTGACAGGGCAACAGTTATATTTCAAGTTCCACTTGCCCATTGTACCATGTTCTGCGATTCCTGCACAGGATTGACATGCGCACAGTTTCCCATGTCTTCCCCAGGGATATGCCATATTGTTTGTTTTGCGTTCGATCCATTGTAACCAGCATGGATATCCGTGCAATTTCCGCCGGGTGCGTGTTTACGTTGTGCTACCGTTATGCGCCTTGTAGGCCTAGCACATCCGATTTCGGCAATATGCCATATTATAACAGTCATGGAGGTCCTCTACTACAAATGGCCGTTCTCGTCGATATTACACATATAATAATAAATGGTTTATGATAAACAGATTAACTTTCTCTGAATATGCTATTTCTAATCAAGGCAGGGCCAGATTTAGACCTGATGGAGCCCTAAGCTATTTGAGATATGGGGCCCTAAACTATTTGAGACATGGGGTCTTTTAACGATTAAGAATATATAGATAGTGAAATAAAAGATTTTGTTGGCCCCGAGACAGTGGGGGCCCTAAGCTATAGTTTGTTCGCTTATAGGTAAAACTGGCACTGAATCAAGGCAATTTACACCGCCGAGAATGTAGGCTTGCTGAATATGAAATAATTCTTAATAGCAGTCGCTCAAGTCAAGAAGCGAAATAAGAGATATTTGCGAGTAATTCCTGGGGATCAGAACAGCAATAACCTTTGCAGTTGATCAACATTAGCACAAAATCATGGACTTGACAGGAACCAACATGAATGATAAAACAAAATCAACAACTCTAATTGAAATGATGCTACGGAAGGAAACAGTAGTAAGTGTTCATATTGAAATGATACAGTGAAAAGGAATACGATTATATGTTCATATTGAAATAATTCAGCAGAGAAGAAGATTGTATGTTCATATTCAAATAGTACATTGTAGAGGAACAAGATTATATGTTTATAATGAAATTATACATCAGAGAGGAACATGATTATATGTTCATAATGAAATGATGCACTGGAAACACGATTATATGATCATAAAGAAATGAACAAACTACAGGAGTATAGTGCCTAGATATTTTCTATGGAATTAAGAGAAGAACAGCAATGGTGCTTTCAAAATTTAAACAGCCAAAGAAACGATGACAGCGTACTAACATAAGAACCAAGTTCTGTTTACTACGAACATGTGTTTTTCCTGTGGCGACATATGGATGTGAAGCATGGACACTAAATAAAACAGTGACCAAGAGAATAGCATCATTTGAATTAAAGTGTTATAGAAGAGTTCTGAGAATACCATGGACAGCAAGGAAAACAAACCAGGAGGTATTAAGAACAATTAGCGTCCAGTAATGCTGGCTTCTGAACACCATATTAAAGAAAGCTAGTTTTTTTTATCACATTAAGAGGCACGAAGGCATGGAAAGAGTTACTGGAGGGGATGATAGAAGGCTACAGGGGCAAAAGCCGCTCAAGATGCCGTTGAAAAAAAGACATTCCAGAATGCCTGAGCATATTACTAAAAGAGGAGGAACAGCTTTCTCAAGACCGCGGAGAATTCAAGAGATTCATAGGGAAGACTACGTTCTAGAAAGAATATGTCACCTGATGATGATGAATGAAATGATACAAAGGAGATGAACAAGATTATATGTTCATAATGATACGAGGCATGGACATTAAATAAAACAATAGCAAAGTGAATCGATTCTTTCAGAACGGGATCCTACAGCAGTATTTTACGTACATCATGGACAGCTAAAGAGTCAAATTAAGAAGTGTTAAGATCAATAAACGTCAAAGATGACAGGCTCCTTAACATCATCATAACATAAAACATAATATTTTTTTTTTGGGGTCATATAGAGAGACATAACAGCATGGAAAAATTAATAGTTAAAGGCAGAGTTAACGGCAACAGGGGAAGAGGACGCACAAGACGACGATAGTGCGGTGATATATAAGATTCTTTACACATGTTTCTAGCTGTGGCAGGTCAACTCGCCCTGAATCGCGGAGTGTTGAGAATCCATAACGGAGACCACGTTCTGTAAAGAATATGTCACATGATGAATGAAATAATCCAGCGGAGAGAAACATGATTATATGTTGATATTGAAATAATCCCTCGGAGAGAAACATGATTAAATGTTGATATTGAAATAATCCAGCGGAGAGAAACATGATTATATGTTGATATTGAAATAATCCAGCGGAGAGAAACATGATTATATGTTGATATTGAAATAATCCAGCGGAGAGAAACATGATTATATGTTGATATTGAAATAATCCAGCGGAGAGAAACATGACTATATGTTGATATTGAAATAATCTAGCAGAGAGAGACATGATTATATGTTGATATTGAAATAATCCAGCGGAGAGAAACATGATTATATGTTGATATTTAAATAATCCAGCGGAGAGAAACATGATTATATGTTGATATTGAAATAATCCAGCGGAGAGCACCAAGAGTATTTTTATAATGAAATGATACAATGGAGAGAAACAAAATTATATGTTTATATTGAAATTGAAAAAGAGCTCAAACGCTGTAAATTATTGGTTTAATTATATTCGCTTTCCCCAATATACAACGCCCCTCTCATTGAAACTCCGTACCTTCGATGAAGCGATAGTCTCCTAGGATCTAAAGACAAGTGCCAACCATAACATCACGCAAATTTGAAATAAGTGCCCTGAAAACATTACATAAAATTTGAGTTAAGTGTGCCCTGAAAACATTACATAAAATTTGAAACTTAGTGCCCTGAAAACATTACATAAAATTTGAAATAAGTGCCTTGAAAACATTACATCTTATTATTAATCTACTAAGAAACAATATATTTATTGTAATAACAACAATAATAATAATAACGACAACAACAAATAATAATAATGACAATAATAACATTAATAATAATAATAATAATAACTACAATAATAATAACAATATAAACAATAATAACTACAATAACTACAATACTAATAATAACAAACAATAATAATAACAAACAATAATAATAACAACAATAACAGCAATAACAATAATAATAATAATAGTAACTGTGTTTAAAATCATGTCTGAAGTCAATCTCCTATAAATGAGATTGAAGCCACCTTGTTTCTAAACCTGGTAAACTCAAATTAGAGTTGGTAAGATTATCTGTACAAATCTCAATCAGCTAAAAGAAACCAACAAATATACTGGTTGAGAAAGAATCTCACCAAGTCATGGAAGCTCATAAAAAGTTTGTAAGACTTACATTCAAATCTCGTAGCATTAACTGATAGACTAATTGTACCAAGTTTCGTCTACAAATTTCCAATCCTCTATTATACCTTTTAAGGTTTTCCTTGATAAGAATATGGTTACTGAATGTTTCAAATATATTTGGTTCATAGTTTGTTTGTGGTTTTTTTTTGTTTTTTGGGGGGGGGGATATTGGTTGTTTTTTTTTTGTGGGGGGCGGGGTCACGCTATGAGAATGTTATCTGGAGAACTTATTAACAACGAGCAAGTTTGAAGACACGAGAGGTAGATGATGGCAGAGTGAGAAAATATTAGTCTGACATCATGGCGTTGAAGAGAGTCAACAACGATCCTGATAAAAATGTGTTAGAAATAGAGAGTTATGGAGATCCATGATCGCCTACGCGAACCATCATGATGTCCGATGATTTGTAACAGCAAGGCTACATGCACTCATTATTAAAAGTGAAGTCATGATATCAGGAACCGCTCTACGATGAATGACTAAAAGTTAGTGAACTGAGGGATTGGTTTAAACCAAACGAAATCAAATGAAATGATTATTTCTTGAGTAGAAACTCTTCTCCTCCTTACCAAAGACAAATTTGCTGCTTATTTATGATGTGGGGGTTTATGGAGTTTTTTCATAACGATCTGGGGTTATTTTAAGACTTCAGTGACAACATTGATTCTCGTCCACTCAGTAGTACACGTGGGCGGGGCGCTCTCCGTCAGAAAATGTTTAGACTCCTGATCTACTTTAATTAAAATATGGTTCAGAAACATAAACATCGATAATGAATTACCAAAAGAGAATTAATTGTTTTCGATTACTTTTCTCCTCTTATCTCAGAGTTTTCACATAGGTTCATCTGTGATATTTCCTTACGTCGTTGGTCCTTGTGTTTAGTTGCTAGTAGATTGTGGTCACTGTTAGTCAACACTTTAACCGGATTTGTTTACACCGACATTCACATTGTGTTACCGTAGCCCCCCCCCCCCTCATATCAACCTTAATTGTTGATCCATACTGAGGATCCCTCTGTGGCTCTGCTTTTCTCACTTTACAAAACTATTTTATTTTGCAAGAAATAAAAAAAGAGGCAACAAAAGAAAATCTTGAAATGACCACAATAAATAATATTTTGGGCATAATTTTTCTACTCATCCAAATGACTGAGGGCAGAAATGTCTGAAGGACGATTTGTGTTGACGTCACCAACATGTGTACATCGCTGACCCTGACAAGAGTTAGTAGTTTTATGTAACATCGATGTACAGTGTGCGTCTGTGACGGCCAAACTACCAGGTTCAAATCCCGCCGTAGGCAATAGTACATACATCTGGAACGTTCAGAAAGCAATTGCAAACTATTAAACGTGTGTATCCTGTCTATAAAATAAAAGTCAAAAACTGTTGGGTTGATGGCTTTGTCCTTAAAATGATTTGCTACCAATTTTATTTTATATTAATAATAGTCTGCACCGGCATTCGAAATGATTATCCAGGGATTCTCAACAAGCATTCACAATGTCTCATCCTCAGAGCGGGACATTCCATCTTCTTCATCGTTCTTCAGTCAGTCATAAAGATACAACACCAGTAGCTTCAGTTCTTCTTCTTCTGCGTTCGTTCTCAAACTCCTGCAGATTAGCAGGATGTAGTCCGAAGAACGGAATGCGTTGTATCATGGTTTACAGCATTGCTGGGATATCTGCGCCTTTCGGCTTGACACATCCGACTTCAGCATGGCTTTGGGTCACTGGCCCTAAATGTGATGGGACAGCCAACTTCATCCCATAACCTCCTTAGTCGCCTTTTATGACATGCATGGAAGATAAACAATGTTGCTATTCTTTGCTCCCCTTTCGGGCCCCGGCAACACACGAGCGTTTATTGTATATTAATAATAGTCTGCACTGGCATTCGAAATGATTATCCAGGGATTCTCAACAAGCATTCACAATGTCTCATCCTCAGAGCGGGACATTCCATCTTCTTCATCGTTCTTCAGTCAGCCATTATGATACAACACCAGTAGCTTCAGTGAGCAGTGATGTTGGCTTCAGGTCATCAATAGAAACACTCAATTTGGGAAGAGTGCCGTTTTATGTTTTCTCCCTCTCTTCTTGTTAGAAATAACATGCGCGAAGTTTATTTTCTGCAGTCTCCTGTCTCAGTTCACAGTTGCTCATGTCTGTCTCGCCATTTTTGAGTTTTCTGCGCAAGTGACTTCTCAGTCTGTTGTGGCCAGTTCATTTAAGATGATGGTTTGTTCATAGCATGAGATTTGGTGTTAAGGATCATTAGGTTTTGCAGTTGTGTGCCTGCTTTCACTTTTTTCCTTATATTCTGATTTCATCAAGGTCTTAAAAAATTTGGCACGAAATATCAATTTACATTTGTTCTTGTGATACTCATACCCTTACCATGAGATCATCTGCTTAATTTGTAATTATCTCCCACGTGTTGCCGGGGCCCACGAGGGGAGTAAAGAATAGCTACACCGTTACCTGCTAATCGTGCTGTAAGATGCGATTAAGAAGGTTTTGATATGAAGTTGACTATCCCATTCCATATAGTGTGAAAGTGACCCAGACGCCTAGATGAAGCCAAATGTATAAGGTTGAAACGCGCAGATATGGAACCTATGCTGTAAACCATGACACAACGCATTCCGTTTACAGGACGGTATCCTGCTAATCTCCAGGATGTTTGACACCAAACAATGAAGAAGAAGAGTTAAAATTAAGCCACAGTGACCAGTAATCTACTGCAGTACTATTCTTTGCTGGTAGTGCTGAGGTATAGTAGCAAGGCATAAGTTCATTCAGGTTTGTATTCTCTGGGTTTTTCGGCTCTGCCGGCAACACTGAATCAGTAGAAAGAGGTCATGTCTGTCATGTGTTCTGTAAACAATTTATGAACATTTTTCCCGCCGACATCATTCCATATTGAGCAGAGATTTAGCCAGAACAAGGTTGTTCTCCTGTGTGATCTAGGCGTGTACGTGCCAGTTTACTGCGAGACCATGTGCAAATTAGTAAATAAGCGTTGGTTGAAAAATCAGCTTTCATAAACAAGGTATGCTTATAATTGATACATCTCAGCTGAACAGGTGAAGTAAAAGGCAAGAGGTAAGAAATTTGAAACAGTTTTTAAGCACCGAATAATGGGGTTTCCAATCAATTGGTAACTGTCAGCCGTTCACTTCATTTGAATAGGAAATTTGCATTTTGTGTTGTTTAGATGCGGGTTTGCTGTGATAACATGGCTTTATTGTTCAAGTCTTTGGTAAGTAGAATATCACCAGATTGTCATGACAACTACGATGTTATTGATCTGGTCTTAATATTTTCAAATGTCATAATTGCAGCAACAACACACAAACAAAAGAAAAAACGGGGAAAAGGGGGGGGGGGTGTTAAAATGCTAGAATGTCAGTATCTGACCACATTCGGTCATATTCGCTCAGTTGATTCGATTATATATGTTTTTCAGTTTATTTAGTCACATGTATTTTCAGTTTATTCTATCATATGTATTTTTTAGTTTATTCTATCATATATATATATATATATATATATATATATATATATATATATATATATATATATATATATATATATATATATATATATATATATATATATATATTAGTATATTCTATCATATGTATTTTGTCAGTTTATTCGGTCATATTAAGTTTAAATTTATTCATGATACTCAGTTGATGCATGATATTTAAGAATATGTTCTGTGAACTGCTATGAAGAACATTTCTGGTTTGTCTTTCCAATGATATATATATATATATATATATATATATATATATATATATATATTATATAATATTTGCAAACAAGTACAGTTAAATTAGTTAGTTAGTTAGTTAGTTAGTTAGCTAGTTAGCTAGTTAGTTATCTAGCTAGTTAGCTAGTTAGTTAGCTAGTTAGCTAGTTAGTTAGTTAGTTAGTTAGTTAGCTAGCTAGTTAGTTAGTTAGTTAGTTAGTTAGTTAGTTAGTTAGTTAGTTAGTTAGTTAGTTAGTTAGTTAGTTAGTTAGTTAGTTAGTTAGTTAGTTAGCTAGCTAGTTAGTCGTTTGATTATCGTCGCTGCACTCCGGACAAGTCCATAGGTGCTCAGATCTCTCCTTGAGTGTATCCGCCATTGCACGTTGACTGATTGTCCCAGAACGCCGTTGGTTGACCATCCTTCTTCCTTGCCCACGAAACCCCCCCCCCTTTCTAGCGACGCCACATTTCAAACCAAGCTCCCTTATTCTAGACATGAAACACGAGCATCGTCACAGTCATTTGTTCGTGAGTTTTCCTGCAGGGCGTTCAAAATGTCTGTCCGATCCATCTCTCCGTCAACAGCCGTAGTAGCTGCATGTGCGGCCAAACTATCTGCTCTCTCGTTACCCCGGACTCACGCATTCCCCGGCACAAAATATGTGCCGTGACAGATAAGTGATATAGTATACTCACATATGTTATGATGAAATTATCAGGTAATCTTCTATTCCAAGTTTGTAGATGAGGGGATGGCTGTTAGTTAGATATTTGGTTATAACACGTTTCACTAGGTTTGCTTTCAAACAAATGTAATTTTTGAGTAATCGTTTAACGTATTAATGTAATTTTTTGCAGGCGATGTTATTTTTGGTTAGACCCAACAAATGTATACTTTATTTTTGTGTATCATGTCCAGTTTTTTATGCACGAATGAAATCCTTTGATCTTCATGGCAGCGGTTGTAAGTGTGTCTACTCTTTAACTTCCTGTAACATCCTCATGTCCTGACACATAAAATGAAGGAATACTCATCAGCATAGATTTCTTCAGCCCCTGGTTACGTAGATATCCCGTCTGAAATTTTCGTATCATACTTATATAAGCAGTAAGCATACATACACCTGTAGCGCCTTAAGTACCCAGCCATATCAGTGCCCTGTTCATTGCCATCACCTACATCGTCATACTACTAATCGTTGTATAGAAAGCATACCTATCTTTTTTTGTCTATAATATGTAGTAACTGCAGATATTTGACTTCATCGTTCTTTCGTCAATTAGGAGGTTACATCATCAATAGCTCCAATGAAATTTACAATTCGCTTCAGGTCATCCTTAGAACCCCTCAGGTTCGGAAGCAGTACCATCTTTGTACGTTAAATTTTCTCCATCTCTTCTTGGTAGAGGTGACCAACATGAAGAAGGTGTTCAGCAGTCTCTAGTCTCAGTCCACAGTTTCACAGATGTGTTGCATTTCAGCTTTGAATGCCCATGCTCTGCCCAAGTGCCGAACCACTGACCACATTAGTATATAGAATAATATCCTCATCTGGGAAATTCTCACTGGTCAGTCTGGACTTTCGAGTTTATATACATTAAAATGTTATTGTCACATTTCCTAGAAGTATAGTGACCACTTGAATGGAATTTCTAAACTAGATACGCTTACTCTCCTAGACTTCTCTCGCTATATGTCCACTAATGGACATACTCCTTTAATAACCTCCTCTGCCATGGCAAACCATGACTATGCTCTTTTAAATGCTTCCCTCGATCTTTTCAATACCATCACATAACGGAGGGTTCTTGTCAGCACTGATGATTACACACTTCTAAGATGGATCGAGACCGAGGGATTTCTTTGGCGTAGTGGCTAATCTGTTCGTTCTGTGCTCAAGAGGTCGGGGGTTCAAATATCTGTTTATAGAGTGGATTTTTTTCGGAGATCCCTGAGGATTATACTTGGAGCTACGGATCTACGTCATATGGGTAAAGCTCTGCAGGTGGGCGTGCCGCTATGTTGAAAGGTTCAGTGTACATATGGGATAACCAGAATACAAGGAAGGCAATCATCCACGCATTTAGAGAACTTTTTGAGATGAAGTAGGACTGAGAAATAATGAAAAAGGGGAGTCTATTTGTCGTATTGAGAATATTTTTATTGCCGGAGTTGCCTCCAGTTGAATAGAAATAAATCTTTAGATGCCTGATATAACCAAATTGGACCCAAGTCCGCTGTGGAAAAAGGCGTACCTCAGCGTTAGACGTACATTTTAAGTAACCAACAAAGCAATGGAATGCAACCAAATGTAATCGAGGAGAAGTTCTGCACGTGTAGAACTATCTCGAATTATGTCAAGAACTTCTTTTCTCTAGAGACGACATTAGAGAATGAGTTGGGGTTGTTTCAAGGGGGGGGGGGGGTGGTGTGTTTTTGTCTCATTTTGAAAAAGGGTTCGAGGCTACGTAAAAAGTCATGTTGATTTCAGTTTTACCGGGGGGAAACGTGTAGATATCGCAGCCACATTGTAAATTATGATATTTCATTCTCCGTATCATCAACATGTTCGGAGATGAGTGCTTGACTTGGGTGTCAACCTCCACATTATTACGCTCTCTGCACTCGCTATTGAGTGTAATGATGGTATTGAATATCTCTTGAAAAATCCTTGTTACAGGTATCCATTTCTTACATAGATTAATGCTTTTTCGTGCACAAATCTGTCTGAGTGTCCTCATGGAGCTCCATTCACGACTTGACTCTCGTAATCCTACTCCCCACCACACGAGGGAGCTCTATGTGTAGTAGATGCTCTGTATTATAATTCACTCTTTCCAGAATGTTGTATTCTTTATGGATGATCTGAACTCCTCGATGATTCTGAGCGGTTCATAGTATCTATTTAGAATTTCTAATCTATGCATAATACACTCGAAGGTTGCCATTGCTTTCGAGAGGAATGCCGTGAATCTATTAGCGATTTGAAAACAAATTCATTCTTACTACTCATTTTAAACAGAAGTAGCACAGAGTGACCAGTGAATATCACGGGGAAAAATACATAACATTACTTTTGAAAGCTGATCTTTTGATCCTACCAAAGGGCTGTATAAATGATGAGGGTATTTTTTCCGTTTTTTTTTTGTTTTTGATTGAGTACGTAGTGTACATATTCCCCTGTTATGGATGGTTGATCGACGGATTGACAAGTCACATTTTAAAATATTTTTGTTACAGAAACAAGTACCTTCGAAGAAAATTGAACATAAAATGGACATATTTTGAAACAAGTGATTCACAGAGGGAAGATACAAAACATAGAATGTGTGTGAAGTTGTGTAAGACGATGACGTTAAAATTACATCGGTCATGTAGGTCTCTACTTAGAACGGATGATAACATACTTCACAAACAAATCTTTACGTGGAAGGCAGAGGAATAAAGAAAAGTATGTCCCCAAAAAGAAACTCTACACAGAACAATCAACGGAGAAAGATTAATATTGGGCATAAGTGATAAACAAGAACTGCAGCAACTTGCTACGATGCACTCATTATGAAAAGAAAAGACTACTGTCTCAAGTGTTATCTTTGGCCCAAAAGAAACTAATTCAAATAACTTAACTAACTTTATCAACTAACCAACCAACAATCAAACAAACCAGGTAACAGAAAAAATGTCTATTGTCTTTCCTCATGTGGTTTATTATCCGCTGTTGCCGTTAAGCGTAGGTGTGATTGGAGCTCAAGCTTGCGTTCTAAAGCCAAATGTGTTGCTTCGGCTGGGCTATGACCGTGTCTGTTCAAGATCTCCCTGACGTTTTCTATCCATCTTTTTTTTTTTTAGTCTTCCTCTGGCTTTGTACCCTGATCTCATTTGGTTATATGCCTGTACGGGAAACTTGTCGTGATGTATTCTCATAATGTGGCCAAACTACTTGATCTGTTCTCTCTCTATGTAATCTGTACAAGGTGTTATACCTATTCTTTTCCTGATATCTTCATTTCGTAATCTATCGAGCCTGGTGACCCTGGCGGCTTTCCTCAAGCATTTCATCTCACATGTTACTATCTTTCTGTAATGTGAAGATGAGAGAGACCAGGTTAACAGTAAAATACCAATGAAAATCACGATAAAAAGTCAGATAGCTTTACTTATGAACGATGAAGACAGATGCTGCCACATGATTCTATTTTTAGCGAAGGATTCGCTCTATACGACTCCTATATTCAAATTCTATAGCTATAGCGTTTTGTTTGTATTTTTTTTTTTTTTTTTAAATACTCTTGATATCAGAACTATATGATTTCGTAAAATTGTTTTTTTTTTCAAATGCTGTTTAATAACCAAGTGTTTTGTGTTAATGCGCGCCCCAGATGTAGTGCACGTAATGGTGACTGCTGAGATAAGAACAAGTGAAACGATCAAATAATTGTGCTGAATTGTCCTACCCGAGGGAGTAGGAATTTATCTTTCGTAAATGTGTCATGTAGTCCACTTTTTTTTTCTTTTTAGACCACATGACTAGATATAACCTAGAGGTCACTGGACCAAATTCCAGCTAATCATGTAGGAATGGGGCAACACTTGAAGGCTGGAATATCAGGAGAGATTAATTTATTATAGTGATGTGAAAAGTATCATTAATTACATCATGTAATCATTCATTACATTACATCAAAATCATAACCGCTCATGGACTTTGGGGTGTTCATCTGGAAACAGTAACACAAAGATCCCCACATGCTTCACTGTATTGGGCTCATTTCTTCGCCCGAGTGTTGACAGTACCTGAAAGGAGAGCAAATAACAGATCCACTAATACATACCCTGCTTACGGCAAAAGACGACTACGGAGGTTGTGAGAGTGGGTTGGTTGTCACATTCCATAAAGGGTCAGAGTGATCTAGAAGTCGTTATGAAGTCGGATGAGTTGGCCGAAAGACGAAAATATCACAGCCAAGCTGTTATGCATTCTGTTCTCCGGCTACATCCTGCTAAAGTGCATACGTTTGGAAAAGAGTAAACAGAAATTACATTCTGCTAAAGTGCACGGATTTTTTATTAAAATCCAGCTGAAGAAGGATGCGTCAGACCATTGGCGCAAATAAAACTGCGATACAATGCATTTGCATTCTCTGGACTACATCCTGCAGGAAATCTAGTAAGACCATTGCCCTACTACAAGAGACATCCAGCGGAAGTTTAAGAATGAACGCTGAAGAAGAAGAAGAAGGAAAATAAAAAGAATGAACAGAAGTCTCATATTTAACTGTTGAGAATCTGAATCCTGTCAAATATTTATTATAATTAATACGTAATCTAAATGCTCTATTTTTCTCCCAACCTCAGCTGTCCCTTTCAAATAGTGAGTCGTGTCTGATCAAATGGCCAGGCCACAAAGGTAAGTTTGCTACGTTTCCCCACTGCCAAGAGATGATCTTGTTGTCCTGTAAGAGTATTTGTGTTGTTTTTCATGTATATGTCGGTATTAAGTTCGGTATAATGGATGCGCAATACTCGTCTGTAGCATTTGTTTTCAAACGGTTGTATTCTTCTTTCGATTTCCTTTGTTATTGTTGCAAAAGTATCACTTTAATTTTAAACTTAAAGCTTTTTCCGCTATTGCGGTTATACAATTTAAAAAGGTAATTTTTTCCCCGAGTTCTGAGATCCTGTTGTATTTACAGAATTTTACGTAATCATTTCTTCTTTATAGCTGTTTAATGTTGTGGTTTGCTGCTTGCATGCGATTGATTGTTATATGATTTTTATAAGTTATGAGACATATGCATATAGCAATTTGAAATCAGCCTGACGGCCAGCAAAGATAACTTGGCGGGCCTGATTTAGCCCGAATATCGTATCTTTCCCACCACTGGATTAAATGTAGCTGTAGGGTGCAATGTTATAATCTGTTACCTTAAAATACATGTAGAATAACATTGTTTCTATAGACCCGTGTTTACACTCAAGATTTGTCGCAGTTGAGATTGTCCAATGTGCTTTATCTAAGAATTTACGTAACAGTGGGTCAAAGTAGAACATCGAACAAGTTCATCAGATAACAACAACAGATTAACACGTTCAAACACTGCAACTGTTGATCAACGCAGTCTGGTTTGCAAGCGGACATCTTGTGTTCTTGATAACGCGCTCTGATTAAATATTATACTTGACAGCGGAAACAGGCAGGAAACTTCCGTTGATTAAGGTAAGTAATTATTTTTTTTCAAAAAGTTACATTTACACATAGGCCTATTCACTATTACAGCACGAATTATTTACAATAATTTTATGACGATTATGGCGTATTTCCCCCTTATTTTGAAACCGTTTATTATTCATATTTGTAATTTCTAATGATACTAGTTGTAAGTTTTTTAATTGGTAGCGTTTCCTATTTAGAACGTAGCCATCAGCACAACATTTTTTGGTTGTAGTGATTTTCTAGGCAATATAGTTTTTTTTTATATTTAATTAGTAGCAGGTATTTGCCTTCATATTAGCTGAGGGAGAACTACTTCCAGTGTCTTTACATTTTTATTAGATCAGAGAGAATTACTCCCATTATCTTTATCTTAATATTCAACCAAGCATGATTACTCCCGCTGTCTTGTCCTACATATTAGATCAGGGAGAAATACTCCGATTATACTGACCTTCATATTAGATCATGGAGAACTACCCCCAGTTATTGACATTCATATTAGATAATGGAGAATTGTACCCATTGTCTTGACCGTCATATTAGATCAAAGAGAACTGTACCCATTGTCTTGACCTTCCTATTAGATCATGGAGAATTGTACCATTGTCTTGACCTTCATATTAGATCATGGAGAACTGTACCCATTGTCTTGACCTTCATTTATATCATGGAGAACTGTACCCATTGTCTTGACGTTCATTTATATCATGGAGAACTGTACCCATTGTCTTGACGTTCATTTATATCATGGAGAGCTGTACCCATTGTCTTGAACATCATAAAATGGTCTCTTAGTTGTGATTAATAAACGAGAGCTATTCATTTAGTTCCAGGATATATTTTTTTCTCTCAGGAACATCGTTTTACCAGATATATGCACGCTGTACTTACATACTGGTTGATTCTATCTCCTTCAAAATAGTCCCATTGAAATTGTATAGCTTACCTCTGCGCTCATGCCACAAAAAAAGAAGCAACCTGATTGTAACCTTTCGGAATAGCCCTCATATCTTCTGTCTAGAATCTTCTCAATGTTAACGAATCGGAGACCTGTCATTGCTCACTTCGATAGCAAGAAAAAGTCCGATTAAGATCCGATCAAAAATACAACCGTTACAGACATGTGAATACAATCGTTACAGACATGTGAATACAATCGTTACAGACATGTGAATACAACCGTTACAGACATGTGAATACAACCGTTACAGACATGTGAATACAATCGTTACAGACATGTGAATACAATCGTTACAGACATGTGAATACAATCGTTACAGACATGTGAATACAATCGTTACAGACATGTGAATACAATCGTTACAGACATGTGAATACAATCGTTACAGACATGTGAATACAATCGTTACAGACATGTGAATACAATCGTTACAGGCATGTGAATACAACCGTTACAGACATGTGAATACAATCGTTACAGACATGTGAATACAATCGTTACAGACATGTGAATACAACCGTTACAGACATGTGAATACAATCGTTACAGACATGTGAATACAATCGTTACAGACATGTGAATACAATCGTTACAGACATGTGAATACAATCGTTACAGACATGTGAATACAATCGTTACAGACATGTGAATACAACCGTTACAGACATGTGTTACACAATGAAACTCAAAGAACGTAAACTGAATGTATTTGTCGGAGAGACACTATAACTGAGCTTCCAGGTCAACAGAAAGCAATGTTGACAAGAAGCGAAGCGGTGTAAGCTTACGAGATGTGGACATGCAACTAGAAACCATTCACATTCATCTTTTAACCTGACAGAAACAGTTGAGGGTTGAATGGAAAGAGATACAAAGTGAAAAGTACCTTGGATTGATAATCTTGGTGTAAGAAATTTTCTACTTTCCTTGTTTTACTACTACACTTTAAAATAATATAGGAACTCCTAACAAATCCAACATGCGACGAATTCTTCCGCCATTACATTGTAGAGCTTTCACTCCTACAATCTTCTTGACAAAAACTATAGAGTTGGAGGAACCATGTCCTTGCTTCATGGACAGTTCCCCGATTAATCCTTCGTTACATGGCTAAGCTGTTACTTAGTTGCTGGTTAATGAACGACTGATCACTCAAAATTGATTACAATCCGTTATGTTCACTTTTATGGACGTATTTTTGAATCTCAATCGTGCTGAATATGCATGTACGAGTTCACGCTTTTGTCCGCAAGTCTACTTTATTTTCCTACTAATTATTTTCCTACAATTTTCCTACTAATCTAGTTTTTATTCTAGTTAGCGCCACTCAATGTTATCAACAATCTCTTCCGGGATATTATGCTCTATAAATTCGACTCTATCCCTTTCTTAAACTAACAGTTTTCGGCAATATCCCCCCCCCCCCTATCATTCTCGTGGTTCGGTTACGGTTGGTTGAATATTCACGCTAACTTCGTGAATAACTTACCATGTCTTGCTAACATTTACTAACAATTATTTTCTTACCGTGTCTTTTTTTCTGCTTTACCTGTTTAAAGTACTATCTCGGCAAAATAAAGGACAGTTAATTTTAGAATTATCCTTCGTCAATTTTCCCTTTCCGACTCCCGGCAAGCTCGACAGTCTTACATGATCCTAACCGTTACCCTGAATATATATATTTAAATAAGTAACTGATAAACATAAACTGATGAACATAGGCACGGGAAATAATCACACACGCACGGGTAGGCACTAGTTATGGCAACGGGGGTTGGACTGTGATCATAGTACCAAATTATTTTGTAAGGAACAGTCGAGAGTGGAAGGAGAAAAGGGGGTCAGAGAAAATCACGGATTGATAACTTCAAGAAATGGTCTGTATGTGATTTCTCTATCCTATCAGAATGGCTAAGGACAAAGCATTTTTCTTTGGGGGGGGGGGGCATTTTTTGCTAATGTATCCAGTGTGGCACCCCTACACCCTCACGTGTTATGGGTATTATTATTATTATTATTATTATTATTATTATTATTTTTATTATTATTCTACTGTCAACTTATGTTTCATTGTAATGCGATTTCCTAATATGTAGTTTATTCACATCAATAGAACAACATCATATCGAGAGTACCCGTCATAACACGTAACTCCGTAGCTTCAAGCGATGATCTTCAGAAGTCATCTAAAATTGCACTGGCCTATTATTGCACTCGCGACATCCTAAGCGCAAGGCTCCCTGCAAAATAGATCATATTTTGAAAGATCATTTGGAAACTATGTATTAAACCAGTGTTCAGCATAGATTAATGGTAATGCAACTTGATATGGCAAACATCTGTAAATGGACTTTACCGACAAAAAAGGAGATGGTAAAGAAAGATAACACTGTTGGATGTTGGAGGGGGTGGGGGTGACAGTGGGCAGCCACGGTGAGATATCGTTGCCAAGACACATATCGCCGAGTGTATTTCTCAGATTTTGTTTCCTGCTTTGATTGAGATCTTTTATCCGGCTGTCCGCGTAACTAAGTGCGTTACGTTTGCTCACCAGTTGAGACCATTCAGTTGTTTTAATTTTTATTTTAGCCATACATTAAAGAAAACAGTTGGTTTTGTGATGAATTGGATAATGCACCAATCCGCAGTAGAAGACCGATCGGTAGTAGAAGACCTGTTCTCTGAATTCACAAGACCTTTATTCGTTTCTTTTCATGATTATTCCCGTGTTTTCCGTTGGTCAATATTTATATATTTGGAACCACATACCAAAAATAGCCAAGACTACTCCAAGTATCTAAATAGTAATCAATGAAAAAAAAATTGGTAGCATATCCTATCCAGGACGTAGCTATCAACCCAGCATTTGTTGGCTGTTGTGATTTTCTAGGCAATATAAATGGTTGCCATTGCTTTCTGAACGGTCCGGATGCACAATTGCCTGTGGTGAGTATCGAACTCTGTACCTTTGCCGTCACAGACGCGCTCTGTACCACTAATCAATGAAAAGCGTTACAATAATAAAAAAAACGTACTGAATGAAGGCCTATTTACTTTTTGCGGTTAGGTCTTAATGGACGATGGTCACGAACAATCTCAACACTCGGTAGAACTAGCTGAGTATTCGACAGCAAATAATCCACATTGTATTGATGAAACGAGTGGATTTAATCATTGGTGCCTGAACATTCAACAATTGTTGAATAACAATGATCTATACATCAGGCATGACCGTCTCCAAAAAAATCTTCCAACATAATTAATTAGGAACCCACTCGTGAGGTTTTTTAAAATTATTGTTGGACTTTCTGTTGGTGACTATTTACATACTTAGAATCGCATGGCAAAAATAATCAATGCGACTCATATAGATATACATAAACAGAATATAAACAGTCACCAGCCGAAAGCTCAACATTAATCAAAATCGTTAGAAATTAATTCTGTTGGAAGGTCTTCCATACGGCCGAATGTCTCGCATCAAGACTTCTAAACCTTTGTGAGGCCGTGGCATAATACACAAAATTTATGAGACCAGAACCTTGTCCAAACACATTTTTATAAATAAGACCAGGGCCCGGTCCAAACACATTTTTTATAAGACCAGGATATGGTCCAAACACATTTTTAATAAGGGCCCGGTCCAAACACATTTTTGTAAAACGAGGACCCGATGCAACACATTTTTTATAAGACCAGGGCCCGGTTCAAAGAAACACTATAAACTCGTAAACATTATTTAAGGAGAAGCTCTCGCGTCACAACGGCAGTTGTGAGGCACTATTATGCAGGACATGCACCAACTGTTTAATAGCATGTTAAACATAAATACGATATTTTCTTAGCTGGGGGGGGGGGGGAGGTTTCAAAGTCTTTGCCAGCGCTATTGTATAAGTGATCAGTGGAGATGTAAGTAATCTAATATTTCTTCTGTTTCAGGGTGTAAACATAGATGCACGTTTCCATTGATATTGAAGTCATCGTTAATTTTTCCATTGACATTTTATTGATCCTTAACTTTTTTTTATTGACATTTAGTCACCATTAAATTTTTCCTTTACATCATAATTACCTTTTCCATGGTAGAGTTAGTGATAATTAACATTTCTCCGATATTGTTAGTACTAAATTAACTTTCCTACGATGTTCCTTTAGTAATACTGAACTTTTCCATGGTGTTATTGTAGTTCCACCTCTTCCTTGTTCTACAACCAAAGTTTGACACTGAAATGGATTTCATCAATAAACTACTTTGATCACCATCCCGAGACAGGACAGTACAGCTTTCACGTAAGAGCTGTTACCGACACAGACGTTACCCGTCAGAGCTGTTTCCCATCAAAGCTGTTTTCCGTCAGAGGTGTTTCCCGTCAGAACTGTTTCATATTGTCATATTTTTATCAAAAATTACACGTTATTTTTAGTAAAAATATTTTGCTCGATGTTTTAGTGTATAAACATCTACTTCTCAATAATGTTTTAGTATATAAATATCTACTTTACAATGATATTTTAGTAGATAAAAATCTACTTCAAAGTGGTGTTTTACGTAGAACACACGTTATGTAGACTGATTGGACGACGACTAACATACTATCACTGTCAGGTGCAAACGTGAAAAAATACAAATAACAGTACATATGACATATTCATACAAATAATAGCGCACATGACATGTTCTAAATAAAGGCCTTTTGATCGAAACATCAAATATGTCATGTGTACTATTATTTGTATTTTTTTACGTTAGCATCCGACAATGATAGTATGTTAGTCGTAGTTCAGTAAGACTACACAACCTGTGTCCTAAGTAAGTACTATTTTCGTAATTTTACAGCAGTATTACCTTTTAATGGTGTTTTCTGGTGTTTAATGGTCAAGGTGCCAGAAAGCAAACACAGTGACTTACCAACTTTCACCATTACTTCTTCATCCAAATATCAAGATGGAAATTAAAAAAACAACAGATAATATCTACAATTTTTATACCAACACTGTGCTACAATGTCAAACATGGTCTTTAACAGCTTCGCTGCAAAGAAAAACTCATCACATGTGAAATGAAGTGTCTGAGAAAAGCTGCAATGGTTACCAAACTAGATGAAATAAGAAATGAAGAAAATAGGAAAAGAGTTGGTATAATATCATGTATCGAACATATTGAGAAACAGCAAGTAAAATGGTTCGGTCACCTTATGAGAATGAAGCCAAACCAAATACCAATAAGAGTATATAATACAAGAATATCCGGGCGTAAAGCCAAAGGTAGACCAAGAAAACGGTGGATAGAAAACATCAAGATAACCTTGAACAAACATTGACTAAATGCAACCTCGGCGACACATCTGGCATTAAATCGACAGCTTAAGCTACCACCCCTACGCTTAACGGCAAGTGTGAATGCGATCAACAATCATTCACCCGGGGAAAGACAATAGACAATGGCCAGTCACTTCGAAATGGTGTTTTAGGAAATAAACATCTATTTTTCTGTGATAATTCACAAGATATTCACATTTCCACGATGTTGGAGTTCTCGTTTTTTACATTAAAAAATATAAAGAAATATTTTTCCCGCCGAAAACGGATGTGTCGGGCCATGTGTGCAAATAAAATGTCGATACAACGCATTTCCATTCTCTGGACTAGATCCTACTGGAAATCTAGTAGTACCATGGTCCTGCCACAAGAGAGATCCAGCGGGAGCTTGAGAATGAACGCTGAAGAAGAAGAAGAAAAGAAATATTTCAAATGTGAGATTTCGTGTTAAATAAAAGTCTTAGAGCTCAGTAGCAAAAGCACTGATAAATTCAGAGGCCAGAAAAATAAAAATAAAAACTTATAATTCTATATTGGTAATAGTAAATTCCACATCATACCATCAGGCTTCAAATTTGATTGAAAACAAAATGCTTAACAACTTAGTAATCATAATACATTTCTGCTTGCAGTTGTGTTATCTTTTGTGACTCATTTTATGACAAGTTTCTGCCATAATGTGTTGTTACTGTTGTTAGTGTGTATATATGCTATCTTTGCATTAACACAGCCTCTTTAACACTGTGATGTGTTATGTGATAAGGGAGAGTTCGTTGTTGATGAGATAAATGACGGAGGGACGAGAGGGAGAAAGGGGTCCGTATTTTATCTTAGTTTTTGGTTAGATAAATGGCGGAGGGATATGAAGGAGACAGCGGTCCGTATTTTAGCTTATTGCATCACATACTGCGCTCAGATCAGATTAAAAGATAATCATTTCTAAGTACTACCAAAGGATAGAGCAAACACCACCAACATACTTCAAACAATTGTGTATTTAACTTTCATTACTTTTTTTACACTGGTTCTATTCCTTATCATCTACAACATAATATTGAGTTTTCAGTTCTGTAGCTTAGGTATTTTAATTAATTTAATCGAGGTTTCGACCAAATGTTCTTTATCAAGAACAGATTCACAACATAATACGACGAGTAAGAACGGCACTGCTCACATTCAGATTACAGAGCGAAACATCGACACACGCCGGAAGAGTTAAAAAAAGCAGGCAAGCGGTGAAACCACACCAATACAGCTACATTGAATCGGAATTATATACATTTCTTGGCAATGTCGATAATGTAGTTTACAAACATAAACATACATTGGTCTTGTCTTATCCATGTGTACGGCTAGGCGTCAGGGGGCGCCGAAGTTTTCTTTATTTTTTAACTATATGTGGTGCCGCTGGCATAGTGCAGCATTGTTATTCTAGTATTTCTCTGATGTCATCTATCCATCTTCCTCTGGGTCTTCCCCTTTTCAAATGATCTTCTATTGAAGGCTATCGATGGTATGCGATCTGATTCCATTCTGATCAGGTGGCCGAACAATTTGAGTTTTATGGTGTCTATGTATTTTGTGCACGACATTGTTTTCATCATATTTATTATAGTGTCATTGTTTATTCTACCTCTTTTTTTGTTACCCCCAGTGCTGTTCTCATGCACTTAATTTCACATACTGCGAGTTTTTGTTCAAGTTTCTCTAGAGTTCAGGTCTGGCATTAATAGCACAGTGTCGACATGAACAATGAGTTTATTAACTTTATTTTGGAGATCATGTCGATGTTCATGTGTTTCATCAGGGGTGCTATTTGGTATAAAACTGCGTGTACTTCCTGACATCTTGTCTCTATTTATCTACCCAGTCTCCAGTTTTCCGAGAACACGCTGCCTGATGTTTAAATCCCATTATTTGGTTGAGTTTTGTGCAATTTATGTATATTTCTACTGGGGATTGATTTCTGCATATCTTCTTTATTTCTGATTTTGGTTTGTTTATTCACATGTTGTTGATCCCGCAATGGGTATTTAATGCGTTTAGTATTTCTGCAGCTCAGATGTATCGTTGCGCCTAAATATCAGCGCCTAATCGTTTGCGAATAGCAATTAATTTATGATGTTACTGTCCTGTTTTTCTCCGTTCCCTTGTACAGGCTGGTTTTCTTGTTCTATGTTTTTAAGGTTTTCTTGATTATTTTGTTTATATAGATGTTGAATAGGAGCGGAGATAATACGCCTTGTCTGACACCAGATGTTATTATGAATGTGTCTGGTTTTCCTTCTGGTGTTCTTACTCTTGTTTTGCATCTCTAATATAGTGTTCTAGTGTTTTCTAGGAGTTGGCCGTAGATCCTATACTCTTCGAAGTCGGTCCATAGTTTGTCTCTGTTAACCCTGTCGAAAGCCTTATTTCGGTCGATAAATGTGATGTTCAGTTGGTTGTATTTTATTGTCTGTTCGCTCAATTGTCTAAATGTTAAAGAGTGTCTGTGAGGCTCATGCTGTTCGCTCAATTGTCTAAGTGTTAAAGAGTGTATGTGAGGCTCATGCTGTTCGCTCAATTGTCTAAATGCTAAAGAGTGTATGCGAGGCTCATGCTGTTCGCTCAGTTGTCTAAATGTTAAAGAGTGTCTGCGAGGCTCATGCGGTTCGCTCAATTGTCTAAATGTTAAAGAGTGTCTGTGAGGCTGATGCTATTCGCTCAATTGTCTAAATGTTAAAGAGTGTCTGTGAGGCTCATGCTGTTCGCTCAATTGTCTAAATGTTAAAGAGTGTCTGTGAGGCTCATGCTGTTCGCTCAATTGTCTAAATATTAAAGAGTGTCTGCGAGGCTCATGCTGTTCGCTCAGTTATCTAAATGTTAAAGAATGTCTGTGAGGCTCATGCTGTTCGCTCTATCGTGTAAGTGTTAAAGAGCGTCCGTGCGACCCATGCACCTCCTAATCCATCTTGGTTTATACTTATTTGGGGTCTATAAGATCTCGCAGTATTTTTTTCTATTATCTTTGCTTATGTCTTCCCACTTGACTCAGTAGCAATATCCCTCTGTATTTGCCATAATCTCGCTTGGAGCCCTTGTTCTTCCATATCGGTATTATTGTTGCTGTCAATCTTCATGTGTTCTTCTCTCATTCCATATTATACATACCGTGGTACTATTTATAATGTAGTTCACGAACATACACACACCTTGGTAATGTGGATAATGTAGTTCAGAAAGATTAAAAATAGTATCAGTGCAGTTAAATGCGGAGATGCAGTAAATATCCGTTGTCCTACTGATGCAGGCAGTGGTATTGTATATAATTGACTATGGCCTATGATTCCTCACACTGTTGCAAACGCCGATATAACGACTGGAGAGTCCAGAATGAGGCAATGAGACCGGTACTAAGGTGTACCAGAAATACACCCATCGCTGCCATTAGATTTCTTGCACCCACCCACGATAAAATAAGACATCGTGTGGCATAGGTGAAACAATAATTTCAGTCACCAACATTAAGCACCGCCCTTTACACCAACCTCTATGCAACGAAAAATGAAAATTCTTAATAATTATAAATAATAACCAAACTGTCAGAGAAAAGAGAAGGTGAACAAAAGTGTCGCAGTAACAAAAATATGAAGAGATTCCGCCAATGATAATGTATTATTGCCACCGATTACTATACTATAATATAACTACTTAATATGTTTTCGCCCGTGTGTTACCGGGGCCCGAAAGGGGAGCAAGGAATAGCAACGCTGTTTACTTCCACGCATGTCGTAAAAGGCGACTAAGGAGGTGATGGAATGGAGTTGGCTGTTCCATTCCATATAGGGCAAGTGACCCAAAGCCATGCTGAAGTCGGATGTGTCAGGCCGAACGGCGCAGATATAGCAGCAATGATGTAAACCATGACACAACGCATTCCGTTCTCCGGACTACATCCTACTAATCTGCAGGAGTTTGAGAACGAACCCAGAAGAAGAAGAAGAAGAATATGTTTTAATATAACTATTGTGTGGCATGTGGTGTATTCTATTCAGAACATTGTCTTCCCAATGAATCCTATGAACCCTTCCGATGTCTTGGGATATGCAGCTTACATTTTCCAAGGACAAATTGATGTTATCTTAAATGTCGTCAGTCCAGCGTCTTCTTGTCCTGCCCTTTCTCCTCCCAGGTGCTCTGCCCTCCATTATTTCTCTTTCTAAATAGCTGTGTCTCTTTATATGACCAACCAGATGTAGTTTTTTTTTTTTTGCTATTGTGTTCAGTAACCAACACTCTGGTATCTATAAATAACCAAATGGTCAGAGGGTGTCCGACAAAGTGGATGGTGCCGCAGTAACCTAATGAACAAATAGTCAAGCAAAATGAATTAAACAGGTTACTAAAACACTTACCTTGCCTATTAATAAAAATATATAAAAAAAACATACAATAAATCTAAAAAGGACAATTCTCCACGTATCGGCTCAAATTGAACCTTTTTCAAGAGACAAACAACAGAAAACAACAAAATAAAAAACAAAATAGATGACTAAATGTTGCGTTATGGAGACGGGGCTCGATGAAATCTAAAGTAATCTATTTTGTTTTTTATTGTGTTATTTTCTGTTGTCTTGGGAAATCCATGTTCTTCATTAACTCCCACACATATACTATGTATACCAGGTTAACTCAAACATTGCACCATACAGCCATGTTCAGTGAAACATTGCACCATACAGCCATGTTCAGTGAAACATTGCACCATACAGCCATGTTCAGTGAAACATTGCACCATACAGCCATGTTCAGTGAAACATTGCACCATACAGCCATGTTCAGTGAAACATTGCACCATACAGCCATGTTCAGTGAAACATTGCACCATACAGCCATGTTCAGTGAAACATTGCACCTTACAGCCATGTTCAGTCAAACATTGCACCATACAGCCATGTTCAGTGAAACATTGCACCATACAGCCATCTTCAGTCAAACATTGCACTCTATAGTCACATTCAGTCAAACATTGCACTCTACAGTCACATTCAATCTAGCAATGAACTCCAGCCACATTCAATCAAGCAATGAGCTCTACAGCCACATTTTGTCAAACAATGAACTCTACAGCCACATTCAGTCAAACAATGAACACTACAGCCACATTCAGTCAAACAATGAACTATATAGCCACATTCAGTCAAACAATGAACTTTATAGCCACATTCAGTCAAACAATCATCTTGAAATTGCAAAATTTGTTGAAATATTCCCTATCAATAATAATAGTCAAAGTTCTACAGCTAATGAAAGTAAAATTCCACTGAATGATGTGGAGTGCGGGGTTTTCTCCTAATGGGGACTATTCTATTGTGATGTATTTACAGAGTTAACATTGAATACTATAACTTTTTTCTGACTTTAATTGTTGCATCCATTATGTATTTATTGTATTGAATTAAGCAAAGTGAATTGCCCGATTCAAATAAATGTGTCTCACTTAAAAGATGCGAATTTTTTTAATATTTTTTTTTTAAATATGATTTTCCGTATCAAACTCAGAATATTGCTAGCACAACCACTACTTAGACGGCTTACCCCCCAGGATACCTACATTTTATTATTCGAGCTGTATTTAACTATTTAAAAAGAAGCTAATAACTGTTTTTAAATATTGTGCACATTTAGTATTTGTTTTATCAGAGATGTCAGGATTATTCTATCTTTTATTATTACTTTCTGCTTTCCTCCTAAGCTGAGAATTTCAAATTAAACTGAATGATTCACCGACAAAAAGTAAAATCCTGTATCACTACATTCCGGATCTTTACCTATTTTACACAAATTTGTATTATTTTGTCATATCGACTTGAGTGTCCAAACATGGTCCCAATTCCATATCACAAACTTTAAAACACTATAAATAATCATATTACCAATCTAATTTTCACAAGATATCTATCATTACCGAGAACAATTACATAAACTTAATAATAGCTACACTGCCAAAAAAATAAAAAATAAATTATATGGAGATATTTAGATACGATGTAACGCTAATTATTAACATGTGTATATGTGATAAAATGACAAAATTCTTTTATAGCTGTCCCCCTATTTGGTTTACAAAATGACGGATTGTTTCCGTTGCCTATGTGATGATGTCATTGGTAGATACAGGAAAATTATATTGTGACGGAAAGTGCAACGTGCGTGAAAAATAATAATTGTGCTAATACTAAATTACTGAGTTTCGAGAACAAATGTCTTCGTAGGATAACTAACACCCATTGGAGTGAATTCAAATCGAATGATAAAATCAGAGAAGAGACACATCAAAATTTCATCACAGATGTTATCAGAAAACGCCGTTGGCCCTACTTCGGGCATGTCCTACGCGCAGACACCAACAGAATACACCACCAATCTCTTGAATGGATACCTACAGGCAAAAGAGCAAAGGGTAGACCGAAAGAAACACTCAGAAGAACAATACTTAGAGAAAGTAAAACAACCAATATTCATACTATTCAAGAACTGCACAGAATAGCTTCGAACAGACAGAATTGGAGAGATCTGACCTCTGACCTATGCGCTAACTTCAGCGCAAAAGTTTCTGTGCATTTATTTACTATAGTGACGACATTACATCACATGTTCTGTGACGTATTTAGTGTTGTATTGTGTGACGTCATAGATACACTAATATCTATTGAAAAAAATACTACTGCTCATGTCAAAAGCTTGTGAGGTAAAGTGGCTGATAGTTTAACCCAGTAATTTCCTATCAGTGAATAAAAATTAACTCTGCAGCTAAGAGCAATTTGTTGTATCTACGCTAGACCATCAGTATAAACAACTTTCAATGATGCATTATTTAAGACATCATTTCAAATTCAGTGCAGAGCAACTTTATGAATACACCATCCTTTAATGTGACTAAAACTCGTGCAAATTACATTTAAAGTATCTTTACTTAGTTAATATGGTGACTTGGTTATTTCTTCTTTTCTAAGACATTTACTTTATTACATTTTGTTCATCTACGTCGGATTTAAGATAACTGGATTTTCCTGTGATATTACATAGATTTTCCAATTATTATAATTGCTTTATATTGTTCCTCTTACTCTCTATCTCTCTCTCTCTCTCTCTCTCTCTTCTGCTGTTGCTGTATTTGTCTTTTTAACCTATTTTCTTTCTTTCATCTTATCTTGAAGATCGCGGCAGCCTAGTTGATAGTGAGCTTGCTTGCTATCACTTGGGTTTACAACGTGCGAAGTACGAAACTACGTCCGGAATAACAAACAAAATCCGGGTTGTGATTCCCCGCTTAGCACCACCACTCATCCTGTCGACTCAGCTGTAAATTAGTACCCGACGCATGAGTTAGGGAAGATGCAGACAGCAAGGAAAGGAATTGACCACTCCACCTAAAAAGTAGCTGCTGCTTAGTACTTAAAGAATTATCTTCATCCCCGACGGCAGGTTGCTGACATAAAGCTTACATTTACCTTACATCCTATCTTCTCCCTTATTATCTTCATCCCCGACGGCAGGTTGCTGACTAAAAGCTTACATTTACTTTACATCCTTTCTTCTCCCTTATTATCTTCTTTGGCCCCCTCTCTTATACCATGATTCTGTTTGTAATATTCATTTCATGTTATTTGTTTTTGTCCTGATGAAGACTTTTTAGTCGAAACGTTGTATATCCCTGTTGAAGTCGTTATTGTGATCAGTATTTCATTGAAACACTCCCCACATACCTCTATTTTTCCACCTACTATTCCAATGTCCGCACGCCACTGACTGCCTGGTATACACAGGTGACAAACTAGTACTTCCTCATGTTTACATCATCACTCTCACATTATCATGACCATCATCATTATTCCCATACTGTTTATGAATTTGCGTAAAATATACAGTTCTATTCAAGTAAATTGGGAGTAATCGATGTTTTGTTTTCCGTTAGAAACAAAGATATTGGTATTCAGTAATCTTGAAGATGTTTAGTGTGTGCTTACTCTGGATGTAGCGACTACATGTTGTGATCATCGTTTGAGCCACAGCGTTACCAAATCTCAATGTGTATCGTGCTGCTTTCTTAAAAGGGACAGAGTACATATGGGTAAACAAGAATGAAATTAAGTCAATCGGTTGCATATTTGCAGCAACTTTTTATCAACTTTATGACGTCAGTGAGCGATAACATTATTTGCTTGTTATTGATTTCGTGGAACGAGTGGTCGAATTGTTAGAAATCCACTTTCATAACTATGATGTATCGGATTCAAACCACATGTTGGATTGTATTTTTATCTTTTTCAATGTATAATTTAAAAATCCGTCATGTACACATCATATCGACTGATATAGCAACTCGGCTTTATTTCCACTGCCTATAAAATTCCTACCTGCAATCTGTAACAGGAAAATACTCAATAACGAAAGTTCTCACTGATTCATTGTGCAACCATTTTGAAGAAAGAAAATGATAACACGTGTATTCGAAATATTTCAGAAATGCAAATAATACAGCGTACACACATACATAAAATATGTGTATTCTGCTTATTCTGACTTCTCTCTAGAATAGTAACTTTTAATATTTTTTTTCGTTTTGAGCCTTGATTAGGAACAAGCGTCACAGCACTGGGGGCATTCCCATATATGTTCTGCTTGCAGTTCCGTCAGCCATCTAAAAGTGTATAAGCTCAGTGCCCCAGTCAGTTGCTGATTGCGCGTTCTTCTGATCTTTCCGGAGAAGGCACACTTTCTCCCATCGCCTCTAGTCCCTATCATTTCTACCATTCTCTGAATATGTACATAGTCTCGTTCGACCTCCTCTTCGTCTTCTTGAAGGGTATCCATGACTGCTCTAATAAATTCCATCCTGTCTTTTCTTCTTATCTCGGTACCGTTTACAAAGACTTCACCAATCAACACATGGGCTCTTTCGTTTCCCATGACCCCAGCATGACCTAGGCAGTAGATCCATGTAACACTGCGTTTTGTTGAGAAGGGTGGCCCATTCAATTCTGATTTGGGCCATTGAACGTTAGTAGATTATAGCGCCAATTTACAATATTAAGTCAAAGTGTGTCTGTAATAAATGGCAAACGTTTTGTTGTTCTATTTCAGATAGATAATCAGCAACCAATTCTGAGCCGCTGGATGTTACAGTCTATCGTTGCAATATCTCCTTCTACGCAGTACGTCTATTTGTAGAAGTCATCAACTGTTTGCTCTTCAACTGAAACCGCATCGCCGCAACGTCTAGTATACCATAGGCCTAGGAGATAACATGTAATTTGACGTAATTCCATCGTTCCCTACTAAATGTCACCTTTCGCTCTATCATATCAGACTACCAAGATGTGACTTTAGTCAGTGGATACTAAGAACTGTTGTAATATTAGTCAAGAAATAGCAGACTTAAGGAATTAATAAATTCAATGACTGTTCAACTTCAACGGCTACTGTACTTCTTGATCGCAGGATCATCAGAGCTCATGACTTGAATCTTGATTAGGAACAAGCATCACAGCACTGGGAGCATCCCCATGCTCTGCTTACCGTTCCGTCAGCTCATGACTGTGAGACATCACTTATTTCAGAAACTTAAACAAATTGATAAGGAACCAGGGCAGGAAAAACATCATTAAAAATCTCACATATTTTAGGCAGCATTCTCGTCAGCCATTATCATCTAATTCAATGGTTCATGAAATTCGACGACCACCTATAAAAGTCAGGTGAAACCATCTTCAGAGATGTGCATGATGTGCATCAACAATGAAATTAAAATTGAGTACTAAAATGTGATGAGCACTAACATTTAACGGAAATAGAAAAAAACATGAGACACTACGACATATAACTAAAACCAGAAAATCTTAAGAAGAACCAGCAGACATATAAATGAGAGTATCGATTGTAGCAAAGTTTCTATTCGTGGAAATGATATTGATAATGTTGTCGGATAATATCTTATCAACAAGCTCAAACTATTTCGGATTGGATTATGAGTATTGTTCACGTCAGGTAATGTCATATATCTTTTTGTGCGTTTTTTTATGTTCACGTCAGGTAATGTCATATATGTTTGTTTGCGTTTTGTTATGTTCACGTCAGGTAATGTCATATATGTTTGTTTGCGTTTTATTATGTTCACGTCAGGTAATGTCATATATGTTTGTTTGCGTTTTTTTATGTTCACGTCAGGTAATGTCATATATGTTTGTTTGCGTTTTGTTATATTCACGTCAGGTAATGTCATATATGTTTTTGTGCGTTTTGTTATGTTCACGTCAGGTAATGTCATATATGTTTGTGTTTTGTTCTGTTCACGTCAGGTAATGTCATATATGTTTGTGTTTTGTTCTGTTCACGTCAGGTAATATCATATATGTTTGTGTGCGTTTTTTTATGTTCATGTCAGGTACTGTCAAATATGTTTGCGTTTTTTTATGTTCACGTCAGATGTCATATATGTTTATTAGTGTTTTTTAAGTCGTGCCAGGTAATGTCATATATGTTTGTTAGTGTTTTTTAAGTCGTGCCAGGTAATGTCATATATGTTTGTTAGTGTTTTTCTATGCACATGAATTATCAGCAATACATCACGTGTTTCATTTTGTCACTGCACGACATTTCATGATTATGATAACCACCGTAATAATAATACACGTGATAGTGTTAGGAGAGCTGCATGACTGATATTTACTTAAAGAAATTTTGTGTACAGAACATATTATTCCCTCCAAGATCTCATACGTGTTGCCTGGGAGAGAAAGAAAAGACCGTCAGTGTGTTGCTGGGACATGAGTAGCAACACTGTTATGGTGTTGCAAAAAGAGGTCATGCTCGAGTCGGATATTTGGATCAACAAGCTCAGATATCGCAGTTAAGATGTATGTCACAGTACAATTTATTACATTCTTCGAGCTACATTCTGCTAATACGTAGGAGTTTGAGAACGAACTGTATGTTGTAGACCAGATGTAGGATATGATCCAAGGAATGATTGATTAGTAAGTTGGAGAGATGTTTTATAATGTGCCTATCAGATTAGTCTGATGAGAGGGACTTTATTACCAACTTATCGTTTCTTGTTTAATTTCATGGCAGTATCGTTTCATGGTGGTAAATTTCTGGGACTGTTGTTCTTGTTCTTCCGCGTACGTTCTCACTTAAACTTCTGAAAATTAACGGTATGTAGTTCACAGAACGGAATACATTGTGCGTTGTTTACAGATTGCCTACGATATCTGATAAGTGGTAGTTTGATGGATAATGCCGATATTTTGAATTCAATGAATGATCTAGCCCAAAAAAATTGGAGGATATAGGGTACGTTTCTTCTATGTCAATGTCCTGAAAGCAGGACCTGGTTGTGGCGCATGGTGTTACAAGAAACAGGTGTAATGTAAGAATTTACAAAAAAATTTTTCGCTGTACTTTGTACTTTGTAAATGACATGCATTGTGCCCTTTCAAACACTAAAAAAAAAGAATAAAAAATTCCAGGTTATCCATTTATTGCAATATATTTCTGTTATGAATCATAATAACCTGGAGTTATATTAAACTGTTCATTATAAATTATTAGTGTGACATTTCGTGATTAATTATATTTTGAGTAATGCTTAAAACTTTTACTGAAGCTGAAAAATTAGGACCGTAGATGCGTTTTCAGTATGGAGGGAGTTCCACCTTTAATAAACAACATCAATTTTCCCATTGTCGAGTGTCGTTGTGGAGTGTCGTTGTCGAGTGTCGTTGTCGAGTGTAAAAAATCGTTAAGGGAGGGTTTTACCCACCTTTTGGCTAAGTTCCTAATATTAAAATTCCTGTTATGATTTGCTAAGGAGGACGGGGAGATGACCCACAACCCCGATCTCCTTATCTAAGGGTTTATTAAACATAGATTGATTTTGTATTACTATTAGATGTATGAAGCTCCACTATAAAATAGTTCAAGTCTATTTCTAGTGTAATTATTACAACATAAATTCACAAATAATATTACAACAGAGATTTTCTAGCACACATGGGGTCAGGTTTTGGATACACCCAAACAGAGCACAGATATATTCGAAATAAAAGCAGGAGTCAGAAATGGCTGCGTTCTATCACCAATTCTGTTCATAGCATACACTGAAGTAATACACAAGCTTGTAATACACTGATAGGATAACTAAAGAAGTAGAGATCCAAGAAACGGTCCCTGTAGAGGCATCAAATGAAGAACACTGCTCGCTCAACGAACTGTTATCTGCAGATACTCAAAGTTTAATATAAGAATCTGAAGATGAATTACAGCGGTACATGCACCTGCTCCATACAACTTGTGAACAATACAACATGAAACTAAACACATCTAAAACATAGTATATGAAGTTAAGCAGAACAACAGGACAGCTAAATGTATCTCTCAATGGTACAACACTACAGCAGGTCTAATAGTTTACATATTTAGTAAGCACCTTTACAGAGGATGGCAAAATTGACAGATAGATCCAAATAAGTTGCCACAAATCCAGTGCTGTGACTTACCAGCTGTTACCACTACTCAAACACCCATCAATCTGTATGGCTGTAAAACGACAAGTGATAAACAGTATTTATTATTTCAACTCTGTGTGACAATTTCAAACTTGACAAAGACACTGGCGAAATATATCACAGTATGTAAAAATAGATGTTTGAGGAAAGCTATAAATGTCACCAGAAGGGACAGACAAGAGAAATTAAGATATCAGGAATGAAATAAAAACTACTCTTTCGGAAATGAAATAAAAACTATTTCAAGTCAAGACTACACCGAAAGACAGCAAACCGTGTGGTTTGATCACGTCGTGAGAATGATACAGACGCAACTAGCCCTTCGCGCATACAATAAAACTCAAGTAGGAAGCATAAGGATAAATGAAAATAATTCTTACAGCTGATGGAAATTGAACCAGGTCCGCTCCAACAGCACCGAATCGCTTTGCAACACAAGTAAACAGGTTTTTTTCGTGCATTATGTGCATACAATAGAAGATCGGGCTACAAGGAACAAGGAAGATCACGAACCAGTTGGGTGGAATCAAAGAAACCGTAAAGAGACACGGCTGACAATGGCTAATGCGACCCAAATAGCAAAAGGCAGACAACTCCAACGTCGTCACACGACGTTTAACGGTACAATTGGAAATTACAATAGATAGATAAGCTAACTAATATTATTACAATAGACATTCACTAATATTACTACAAAATGACAATAGATGGATAGACTAACTAACATTATTACAATATACATTCACTAACATTATTACAATAGGCATTCACTAACATTACTACAATTTGTTTTTCTACAGAATGGAACAGTCTGTAACCACGTAACATCGGACGGTAAGTTTGTTATTTGTAAACTAAATTCCTTGGGGTCTTTGTTACCTCTAATATTTTATGGTAGTGTGTCCTAATATAGCCTAATTGGACTTCGTTGTCCGCTGGTTGAAAGGAGCACGCCTCTCCAAAAGAGAGGCAAACTCAGTAACCTACCTACATTATTTGTAAGCATTACCAACTTTGTGCATAGTTGCTGATTCTTTGTTTAATTATAATTCGGTTTAACATATCTCTATAGATTCTAGCTTTTTCTAGCTTGTTTTTTAATTCTTCAATAAACCATATTAATCATAGTATTGTTTAACCTAGTCAAATCCGTAGAGTAATGTTAAGTTACTTGCCCGCCGACCAGCAGACACAGGTTTTCAGTTCACTAGTTATTCGTGGTTTGAAATAAAGGTTACTCCTGCGGATCTCTCAACCTTCAGGAAGTGTGGCGGTATGGTTAATATTCTGGGAAAGTTGAGGAATATCACCATCCTTACTGAGCAAATGTGGTAGGCGACATTAGTTTATGGTCAGCCACTGAGTAGGCAGCTGAGTACTGTGGGAAACATGAACTATAAAGTTGGCCCATAACTTAGCTTACCTTACCTTTCCATGTCTATTCATACATTACAATGTTTATGAGAACAGTAAATACTGAGTGTATGGTCATTATTAGTAATAATAATAATAATAATAAAACCCGTCAGGGTGATAGAGTTGTCACATTAAGGCATTTTATACAGAAAGATTTTCACGCATCTCTATCCTCTATCATCCTGATGAGTTGGAAACTTTACACCCTTTTCAGCTTCAGTCTTGGATATCTTCTTCAAGTCCTCTCGTCTTCTTCTACCCTCCACCGTACCCAGATATACATCTTGTGTCGTCGAGCATATCTCATCATATGAACCGTATCATCGGAGTTTACAAAGTTTCACGATTGTTAACAGTGGTACTTGTTCATCACGCTAATACATTAATTCTATCATACACAAATACATTGTGTCTATGCTCTCGGTAACAGATACCCGACGCAGAATTATAGTATTCGTTTTCAGACGCATAAATTCTCTTTAATTCCACAGTTAGATTTCAGTCCTCACAGTCATATAGAAATATTGACCATAAAAATTACTACATAAGCTAATCTTAACACGGGAAGACATTCTAATTTTCAAATTCTGGTTTAATCTTGTGATGGCATGGCCACCATGGACATCATCAGTATTTTCTTAATTTCAGCCGTTGATTCAACATCATCACTAATCTGGGTTCCCAGATAAGTAAACGTCGAAACCTCATCAGATAATTAAGCGTCGGAACATCCTCAGATAAGCGTAAAAGCGTCAAAAGCTCATCAATTCAGGCTTCGATTGTTACCAAAAAAAAAACACTATTGATACTGCATTTTTCCTGTTAGCTAGTAGAAGCTTAGGTTTAGAGTGGCTTGCGTGCTTCTGTCGTCTGGTCATGTTCAGTGTTTGTTTTTATTTATTTACTTACACTCCTACAGAAAAAAACAGTCCTTACCGGCAATCGAACTTTGGACCTCATGGAAAGAAAGCTCTAAACTCTGATGCGTCACACTCGATGGTTAGGTTTCCAGCAGGGGAGTAGATTCGTTTACCTTAAGGAGCGGGGGGGGGGGGCTGTACATAAACCAAAAGGTCATGCGTCCGTTTTCATGTGTAAAATTTCACTGTTTCACAGGAAATTTCAAGACCTTTTTCGAGAAACATCACTGAGGGTGAGGCTTCATCGACCTTTTGATTATGTTCATAGTGCTAAAAGTCGTGTTAGATTTACTGGTGGCGGGGATTTACACCCCATAACCTTTCCCCTTATCTACTGGCCCGACTTCCGGTAAAATGGCACGTGATAACAGCTGCGGTTTTTCTGTGGCCATTTCAATGTGGGAGTATCGGAGAGGAGTTGACCAACACCGTATTAAGATAAGCCCACCATAATGTCCTTCTGAGACATTAAGTATGATGGATCATTCAGTAGTTTGTCAAAGTCACACTCTTGTATAGGCCTAGGCTCCTAGATACCAAAACTGGATGGTAGTGAGAAATTAACGCCACCTCTTTAAGTTAATATAACATCATAATTAGTAAAAGTAAAGTAACCCATAGCATTTATTAATGCCGTAAGGGTGTGAGATGTTAGCGATCTCACATTTCACAGGCTCTGCAAATGAAGGCGGTAGCCATCTCCTCTCCCTCGCAGTCTCCCATATATAACGCGGCTCCCATATAGTACAATCACTTGTAAAAATTGAATATCCTTAGCATTTGTTCTCACCATCAATATAGCAGGACTAAGTTTAACCCAAAAAATTCATACGAACGAAAGTAAAACAAATTATGAAAGAAAAAAATAATCAGACAGACAGATATGCACCCACGCATATATATATATATATATATATATATATATATATATATATATATATATATATATATATATATATATATATATGTCTGCCTGTCTGTCTATATGTCTAATATCTGTCTTTCTATTTATCTATTTCATCATCATCAGGTAGCATATCCTGAACAGGATGTAGCAGTCATCACTGCCTTCTGAAACTTCTGTCTATCTTGATTCAGTCTTCCTGCTTCTGTTATTGTTTATTCGGGTTGTCTTTGATGTCTTGCGTCCATCTTCTTCTTGGTCTGCCTCTTGTTTGTCCCCCTGGCATCATCCCCTCCATTATGGTGTTCTCTAAGCCTTCATGACGTTTGATATGGCCAAAATATTGTAGTTTTCTGGAAAGAACCATGCTGTTTAGCCAGTTTTCTTTTACATTCATTTATCTCAGGATGACTGCATTGGTGATCTTTTTGTTCCATGGTATTCTGAGGATTTTTCTGTAACATTTTGTTTCAAATGCTGCTATTTTATTTTTCACTTTATTTGTGATTATTCAGGATTCGTACCCATATATTGCCACGGAATTTGCAAGCTCTTATGAATGTTAGTTTTGTTGATTTTCAGCAGCTAAGTCATATGTTTTTTATGTGTATCAGCTTCTTTGGCACGATAGCCAACCACCTTCTGACTTCTTCATAACAATCCCCATTACTGTTGATAAGAGAATCAAAATATTCAAAACTGGTGACTCTTTCTAATTTGCTGTTGATACTGATTTTAAGAGCGTGCTAGTGATTATGTCGCTTGTCATAATCTTGGTCTGGTTTCAATTTAGAAATAGGTTTTGTGTTTCACTGTTTTTAATGGAGATTATGAGGTGTTGGAGACGTGCTTCACTGTGTGCCAATAATGTTGTATCGTAAGCACATTTTAGTTCTCGTGGCCTCCGATGTTGAGTGGGTGGAAGTTATTTCACTGTTGGTCACTTTTTACATTCTTAATTATGTTCTCGGCATAAATGTTGAAGAAATATGGTGATAAGACACATCCTTGTCAGACTCCTTTTTTCATGCTGAACCAATCAGATGTTTCTCTACTTTCAGGGCTGCTTGCTAGTCTTGGTATAACATTTTTGTGAGGCGGATTAGGTGTATTAAGAAAACCATGTCCTTCATGATGATCCAAAAATGTTTATGTTGTTTGTACACAATTTAATGCTTTGTTGTAGTCAATAATGCGAGTGTTGATATCGACATTAAACTTTCTGCATATCTCTATGTTGTTCCGCATATTGAAAATATGGTCTCTGATTTATCTACCTATATATTTTTATATCTTCACTGTCGATGAGACCTTTACATGTAAACCCCGCAATGTCATTTACGTTAGCATATGTAAACTCTGTGACAAGAAGTATATTAGCGAAACTGGCTTACGTTGAGTGACCGCGTCTGCGGACATCTTCATGCCATTAAACACAGCAAACCTACTCATGTCGCCCCACATTTCTATGGTCATTGTGGTAAATTCAAGTAGGAAGCATGAGGATAAATGAAAATAATTCTTAATGCTGACGCTATTTGAACCAGGTCCATTGTTGACGGGATTTGAACCAGGTCCGTTTTAGCGGCAACGAATCGCCTTGCGACTCAAGCAAACAGGTTTTCCGTACTTATCCAACCACATCCCCTAAAAAAAATATGTGATCTCCTCAAGACATTCATCCTGTGTATTCAGATCACCGAGAACTGACTAATCGAGACAACGACTATTACAATGAACACCCCGTACAAGTATTGAAGTATCCTCAGAAACACAAACATAGAACATCGGTATACGTATTATAAGGACCTATAGGCCTGCTTATAAACATAAATAACATAGAGACATGACAATGTTGTTGCAAACATGTTGCTCATCGTGGTAACCTTGACATCCATGTCACTGCTCTCAGATCCTGCACTCCAGATGATAGATTTAGGTACGCCCTTGAAAATCGGTTTATTTTGTTTGGTACCCTTACGTCTGTGGACCTTAATTTCGATCATTCATTTGTTTATAAATTTTGGTTGGTATGGTTCTCATTTTATTGCTGTCTATGTTGTTTTCAGTAATAGTTTTTTTAATCCGTTTTCGTTTCGAGTTACTATTTTTCTTTAACCCGCCTCCATGACAACCTGTGTACACATATGACATGGTCACTTTGGATATTGTGTGTTCAATGTCTGTGTTCTAGTGCCTTTCTAGTGCCTAGTAGTGCTATTGTTTTTACAGTTTTTATTGTTTGTTCGCTGTTTTTTGTTTGGTCGAAGGACATGAGCCGATGGACATGCACATGATCAGCAATCAACCAACCGACCAACATTTTGTTGTGTATTTTCTTGAGAAGAACTTAAGGTTAAAACGTTGAAAATGTCTTGCTTATTGTTATTTGTATGTTTTCGTACATATACCACATAGTCAGATAATCTGTTGGCTTTCGTAAGACTGCAACAAAGCTTGTATTCTACGTAAGTACTATTGCTATGCAGTTTTACCTATTATCGATTATGAATACCTTGGACTGTCAAACGAATGTCTAGAACACTTTGGACGGCCAAAAATGTTTATAGTACTGAACTGCCAAAAGAATGTTTATAATACCTTCGACTGCCAGAAGAATATTTAGATTACCTTGAGCTGCCAGAAGTGTGTTTCGATTACCTTGGGCTGTCAAAAAAAACAACTAATGAGGTTACTCAGAAAGATTGACATTCAAGGTTAGTTACTCAACAATATTAGAAAGAAAGTCCATATTTAGTAACCACAACATGAGAAGAGGGTTTAGAATATAATTCATCTAGTATATTTTGTCTATCCCCAGGTGGATGATGGTAAGAATATCCACACTTGCCGTTAAGCGTAGGGGTGGTGACTGAGAGCTTTAGCTGTCTATCCAAAACCAGATGTGTCGCCTTGGCTGCATTGAATCCGTATTTGTTCAATGTAGTCTTAATGTTATCTAGCCATCTTATTCTAGGTCTTTCTCTGGCCTTGTATCCTGATCTTCTAATGTTATTGTTACATATACAATGTAACAAAATGCTAATTTAAACGGGCTAATCTAAAGAGACGACAAAAAGGGAAAAAAAGTGTTGGATAGTTTGACATTATGGCACAAATTAGTGGCAGCATTAGAGTTGGTACACAGTACTGCGTGTACAATGTTGTGGAGATATTGATAACATAAGTCATCATATGGCACACGATGATGATGATGATGCAGAGTCATTAATTTTTACTTAGAGCTTTAAAAAAATATAGAATTACGAATTTTCATGTGGATTTCTAGAATGATGTAAATTAGAGTTCATGTGATCTTTATAGAATGCAATTTTGATGAATCCGAGCTAGAGGCTGGTCAAGAGAATCTCGTTATAAACCCAGAAGACATGTTCCTTGCAACGGTTCAAGATCGATATAAAGAGAGACGTCTGACCTACTTAAAGCTTGAATGGATCCAAGGTAGTTTTATTTTTGTTTTTACTTCTGAGGTTATCGGTAATCAATTATTAAAACACAACTCACTGTCCAACCATTTGCTTTCTGTATGGAAATATATCATGACCACCTGAATTATTGAATACCTCTGCACATAATTAATTAGGACTTCATTCGTTACTTTTTTATTATTGCTGTGTTTCCGTCGGTCCCTATTTATATACTGTACTTCGAGTTTCCTTGGCTATTTTCGGCACGCGACGTCAAGTATATAAATAATGATCAACGGAAACACGACAATAATTTAAAAAAATAACGAATGAAGGCCTAATTAATTATGTACATATATCTTATATTGCAGACGATCATAAATATATACTGTCAACAATTAAAAACGCATTGAAAACTGATTTATTTTCATACTTAAAATGTGTATGTACGTAAGCGATTCCTCAACTCAGAACGTGCACAAGTTCGTGCAGTCCCATTGTTTTGTTGATGTCAAGTCTCATGTTTCGTGTTTCACGTGAAAAAACAGCAAATGAACACAAATTCTGACTATTAAAAATCATAACTATTTGAAATTTCGCAAACGCATTAATAACGTGTATGAAGCAGTATCTGGTATTTATCGAAAGAAGGTTTGTTACTGTTATTTTTTTCATTCTGCGACTGACGTTGCAAGAGCGATGACAAGATGTTGGTATGCTTGCCAGCAAATTGGCGACCATAGAAATTGTCAGACATTTCAATCGTGACCAGTTCACTATACAATTACAGTGCACCAATAATTCCTGGCGACAGGTACCACCGATGACCAAGCCAGACCTGATCAACTTTGTGTAACAAAACTAACTCAAGATACTGCACTGCTGCATCTGCGCAATCTCTTCCAAACCCAGGCATCACCTCATACACGGGTCTTATTATCGTAAACACTGTGTGAAGGAGACTTCACTCCTCTGTCTTACAAACAAGAAGTCACCACATTAGTCCTATCCTTACTAGACGCTACACAACCAACAGACTGGCTTGATCACAACTAAATATTCAACAGTCAATGTTTTATTTATTAAAATACTGCAGATTTGATTCAGCAAATGGTTCATAAATGAATGCTGGACAATATGGTTTCAGTTAATATTAATTCAACACGTGCTGTGCATCATGTAAAAACATGCTGGTGCGTTTTAATGGTTGCTAGTTAGTTTATCTTTGTTTCTGTAATGTAGGAGCTAATTATAGCAGGGTTGCCATAATTTCATAAATTTGACCAAATTTAAATATTACTGGGTATGAATTTTATGTTCTGGTCAATTTTCTATTATTGGTTAATTTGAATATGTATTAAAAGTGAAAAGTTTGATCAATTTTGGCCATATTTCAACTGAAATTTTACTTTTCAATTGCAATATCTGGTAACCCTGAGCCATAGTATTAAGAATGTTGTCAAGGGCCTGGATGTCTTAACAAAGAAGTCTTTACAAATAATGGGTGGTAGTTCCTCTTCTCTTTTGTCCTCTTCTTCTCGTACGATGATCTCGCTGGTATGAGTCGTTCGCTCTGCTCTCAAGGGTTTACGGGTTTAAATCCCACTCGCGGCGCGTCTTGTTTATAACGTGAATTTTTTCATAGAGCCCTGTGGATTAAAACTTGAAGCTACGGAGTTGCGTGTTAAGAGTGGTACTCTCGGCAGGCAGCGTGCCGCTTCGTTGAACTTACTTATCCAATCCCGGGGTTGCGAGCTGTCATTCTTTCTCCCCTGTGCCAGGTGGTGGTAGGTGTATGTCTACTTCAGGTGTGTTGTGTTTGTATATTAGTGATGAAAAGGTGTGGTGGTAACAGTTGTTTCCGCATGTCTTGTGGCGCAGGACATTTAATAAGGTGGTGTTTTACTGTTTTCTCTTGTGTGTTGCAGTATGGTGTATGGCCTGCGATAATTATGTGTAGGTGTGTGTTCAGTTGTGCATGTGTTGTTCGCAGCATAAATATTGTGGTTTGATCTTTGCTTACTTCATACTACGAGTAATTACTTCATACTACAAGTACTTACCTTATGTATCAGTACTTACTGCATACTAAAAGTACTTACTTCATCTACCAGTACTTACTGCATACTAAAAGTACTTACTTCATCTACCAGTACTTACTTCATACTAAAAGTACTTACTTCATCTACCAGTACTTACTTCATACTAAAAGTACTTACTTCATCTACCAGTACTTAATTCATACTAAAAGTACTTACTTCATACTACCAGTACTTACTTCATACTACCAGTAATTACTACATACTACCAGTAATTACTTCATACTACCAGTAATTACTTCATACTACCAGTAATTACTTCATACTACCAGTACTTACTTCATACTACCAGTAATTACTTCATACTACCAGTAATTACTTCATACTACCAGTAATTACTTCATACTACCAGTACTTACTTCATACTACCAGTAATTACTTCATACTACCAGTAATTACTTCATACTACCAGTAATTACTTCATACTACCAGTAATTACTTCATACTACCAGTAATTACTTCAAACTACCAGTAATTACTTCATACTACCAGTACTACTAAAATACAAGTACAACCTAACAAAAATGCCTACTCAGGAGCGTAGATATGCATTTAGTAAGGGTGAGTGGAGATGTATTTTTAAAAATAACATCTGTCCTTTTTTAAAGTTTGTTTTTAACCCTCTACCCCTCTCCTCTATCCCGTATCTATGCGCTTGTGACTATAACCAAGTATAATGTGTATCAAAATCGTTAAAAATAGTTAAAAGTGTTAACAAAATAACTCGATAAAATAACCTAACAACGAGACACAGTGACAGCATTGTGTCTCGTTGTTAGGCTGTTTCATCGACTTATTTTGGTAACACTTATACCCATTTTTGAATATTTTGATATTTGTCATGTTTACTCATATTTGTCCTGTTTTATATGTCCTGTTTAGGGTTATTACCCGATACACGGGAGCTTTTATCCCTTAATTTTATGTATTGAGTATTTTGAATTGAAATGTCAGTTTATGAAAGTATTAACGCTCTCATAGTATTTCGAATCGGATAAGTTGCATTTCCGGAACTTCCAAAATTGGTGAGACATTTATTAGGTCATTTGGCAGGAGATACAGTCTTGTTTTCCACGTTATACGTGACACACAGTGACGAAAATACTATGAAACGTCCGGGACGACTGGCGCAGCTAGGGACGACCGGCGTTGCTAGGGATAACAAAGGTCATTATTCATTTTATGACAAACCACGTGTTCTTTTGTTTTTTTTGGAGACAGTGGTGCGCAAAACCCAGACCTGTTCCAGAGTGTCTTTCGCCTAGTATTTTAAGGGGGGGGGGGGGCTGGGGGAAGTGGGGTGGTAGTGTTTGTAAGCTACTTTTTCATAAAATGACTACTATTTCTTGGAAGGAAAGGTTGTGCAAGGAAGGGTTGCGCGTTGAGTCTTCTAGTATTTCCCACATCTGTGACCTGACATAAGCTTACATGTCATTCTTAAAGTAGGGTCATGTAAGGAAGGGGCAAGGGTTGAATCTTTGCGTATCTCGTCCGTTGAACCATCGTAAGCCATCATGGCACACTCTCCATTAAAGTGAATACATTGGCCGCGATTACTCAATCTGTAAAATAATAATTCTTAATAAATATTACTCATAAGAATTGCAAAAACAGAAACTATCAAATTTTTTTTCCAGCATTTGATAGCCATTTCAGTCCAATTCTTGTTCGCGTGACACAACAGTTGAACAGAAACGTCATGTCTGATCACGTGATCTGTATGTCTAATTTTGGAAATGAGAACACAACGAATGGACAAATAAGTGGCATGGATGTGGTGAGTGCAAACTTTAAATGCTTTGTTTTCAATCTAATTATAGAATATAAACATATATTTGTATTCTTCTTTGAAGTTTGGTCCAAGGTATTACCTGATAAGTCTACATAACACTACCAATGGAAAGAAATGTAACATTATGTACCAACTACATACCCGCTGTACTTAGCAGCCACGCCAGCAAAATACTACTCAGCATCTTTATGTCAAGATTACAACATAAAATGCAAAAAGAATTAAATGTGACACATGCAATATAAAAAAAAAGGCAGAGACACCAGAGATCAAATTTTTAACATACGAAACAGCATAGAGAAATGTAGAGAGCAATATAATATTGACATCTACACCAATTTTTATTGATTATGCTAAGGTATTCGATTATAATATTGACATCTACACCAATTTTTATTGATTATGCTAAGGTATTCGATTATAATATTGACATCTACACCAATTTTTATTGATTATGCTAAGGTATTCGATTGTGTAAAGCATCAGAAATTTAAATCATAATCAGAGTTATGGGTTTTGTTATACACTTAAACTGCCTCATTAAATGCTGTGCCAAGAGCAACAAGCAACCGAATGAGTAGATGGTGAAACATCAGACTGGTTTAGTGTGGGAAAAAAAGGAGCCAATAAAGGTGTGTCCTATCACCATATCTCTTCAATGTTTGTGAAAGAGGACATCACGAGAAATGTAATGACCATCAGCGAAACAAAGTTGACCCACTCAATATCGGAAGTCAGGAGATACCAGAACTTAGATATTCCAATGATACAAAATTACTCGATTGCGCAGCAGAAAAGACCTCGAACACTCACAAATACCTTCAATAGTACTTAGATAAGACACAATGTCGATTAGTTTTACCATGAACGCATAGATTATCAGACTATAGAGTATCAGTATAATAAATAGAAATAATAGTATACAAGACAATCTCAACGTTTCGATCTTAAAGATTGTTTCAAGAAAATACAATACAATGAAAAAACAGTAAATATAATGGCCTTAACACAAAACACAGACGGCAGACGTTTAACAGCCGTGAGGTAGGTCTATGATCAACCATTGACTATGCAGCTGAGCACTTATATGAAGATGTGTTCTATGACGTGGGTTGATAATTCAACTTACCTTTATCTCCCAAACACAACTCGGTCGAACTTGCTTGTGGTTCAAAAGTCGATCTTCCACATTGCACTGTCAATACGATTAGATATAGAAATGGTTGCTGAAAATTTAACAATAGTTAAATAGCGATGTCCATTACATGCTTCTTCATCTTCCTCGTTCTCCTGGTTGATGTCGAGCTCTGAAATGGATTTTATCTATGAAATGTGGTCATCAGAATCGATACAGAGCCGCAGAATTTGTCCGTCAGAGCTGTTACCATGGTCATTAGAATCGATCCAGAGCCGCAGAATTTGTCCGTGAGAGTTGTTTCCGTGGTCATCAGAATCGACACAGAGCCGCAGAATTTGTCCGTCAGAGCTGTTTCCGTGGTCATCAGAATCGACACAAAGCCGCAGAATTTGTCCGTCAGAGCTGTTTCCGTGGTCATCAGAATCGATACAGAGCCGCAGAATTTGTCAATCAGAGCTATTTCCGATAAACATTTTTCTTCTTGTAGTGTGGTACAACGGGCAGTTCTGTAATATTTGTTCTGTGTTTTCTGGAGGTTGCCCACAAGTACATATATCGGGGTCACCAACTCGAAACTCCCCGTGCGTGCACGTGTGAGTCTGTTTCCGCCGAAGACGGATGTGTCGGGACATTGGCGCAAATAAAATGGCGACACAATGAAGTCCCATTCTCTGGATTACATCCTGCTGGAAATCTAATAGGACCATGCTCCTGCTGCAAGAGAGATCCAGTGAAAGTTTGAGAATGAACGCTAAAAAAGATGAAGAGTCTGTTGAGGTATGTTGTCAATCTAAAAATGATTGTTTCTTTCTTCCAAATCCTGTAAATATCATCGTCTTTTTTGCTGCTTTGTTAAGTTGAGTTGCATCCCATATGTATGGAAATTTTGATGATTTCATTTCTGAAAATTATATTGAATCTCACTAGCTGGTCTGCAGTCCTCTTTCCCCTGTTGTGTAAGCGTCCTGGAATCCACCGGAGAACCACTTTTTCTGCTTGCTTGTTTGGCTGATATGGATATACTTCAATTATTCTATTTACTAAGCTGTGGAAGACAGATAGGGTTGTCTTTGGAGCTACATATATCCAGTAAATGTATGCAGAAACGAATCATGAAAATTAAATAGCAGTGGATCTGGTTAACACAGATATGTCGTTATACGAACGAATATTTAGAAGACATTGATTCACTAAAACACAGGCTCCATACCATCGTCTCAATTTATGTGAGGTCGCTGTCCGAAACAGAAAATTAAAAAATACTGTCTTAATAAAATATTTTGTTTAAAATTGTGCCTTAAAATGTGAGTAATATTCTAGTTTAAAAATTAAATATGATATGTACAAATATGAGTGCTTTTCTATTTTTTGTTCCCATTGGATACATTGTTATATAAAAGGATTAAAGCATCTTTAAGCCGAGGGTGAACCCTTAAAGTGAGACACTTCGAGTTAAACCCCATTAAAGCATCATTAAGCCGAGGATAAACACTTAAAGTGAACCCCATTAAAGTATCATTAAGCCCAGGATAAACACTTAAAGTGAACCCCATTAAAGTATCATTACGCCGAGGATAAACACTTAAAAGTGAACTCCATTAAAGTATCATTAAGCCCAGGATAAACACTTAAAGTGAACCCCATTAACGCATCATTAAGCCGAGGATAAACACTTAAAGTAAACCCCATTAAAGTATCATTAAGCCGAGGATTAACACTTAAAGTAAACCCCCATTAAAGTATCATTAAGCCGAGGATAAACACTTAAAGTAAACCCCATTAAAGTATCATTAAGCCGAGGATTAACACTTAAAGTAAACCCCATTAAAGCATCATTACGTCTAGGATAAACACTTAAAGTGAACCCCATTAAAGTATCATTACGTCCAGGATAAACACTTAAAGTGAACCCCATTAAAGTATCATACGTCCAGGATAAACACTTAAAGTGAACTCCATTAAAGTATCTATATGATGAGGGTGAACCCTTAAAGTGAACATCAGTAAAGCAGTAAATTGGATTAAAGCATCATTAAGCTGAGGATAAACACTTAAAGTGAACTCCATTAAAGTATTAAATTGGATTAAAGCATCTTTAAGACGAGGCACTCCTCTTTCAGCCTAGGATAGGAGTCCTTTTTGGTTTTGTGGTTACATCAGGGTAACATAGATGTACTGATGCTACCCATGGTCGCATACAGCAGTCCAAACCCGGGAGTATTTACAAAAACAGTTTTTGAGAAATCGGAGGGTGACATTTTGAAGCTTGTTACGAGTTAAATATCAATAAAATTTGTCGTTGCTTACAATTATATTGAGCTATATTTTTACTTTCGTTAAAAAATCAGACCTATCTTTCCTCAGTACTGTGCCATGAACTACAGCATTACCCGCTAAGGCGTGTGCTCGTTCGTTGCAACTAACTCCTGAGGAAATGAGTACGTTGTATGATTATTAAAAATAAATAATTTTTACTAACATAGAAATTTTGATTTCATTGTATGTTTATAAAGACAACCAAGCAATCCACTGTGGTGCCCCTTACAGAGAACACAACATCAGTATGGGTAGAAGTCACAACTGCCACTACACTTTCTAAATATCGGGTGGATATATCAAAATTTCGGCAATATTGTAAGTCTTTATTTTGTCATGTGTGCACTTTTTTCTTACATTGTAAGTCTTTATTTTGTCATGTGTGCACTTTTATCTTACATTGTAAGTCTTTATTTTGTCATGTGTGCACTTTTATCTTACATTGTAAGTCTTTATTTTGTCATGTGTGCACTTTTATCTTACATTGTAAGTCTTTATTTTGTCATGTGTGCACTTTTATCTTACATTGTAAGTCTTTATTTTGTCATGTGTGCACTTTTATCTTACATTGTAAGTCTTTATTTTGTCATGTGTGCACTTTTATCTTTCATTGTTTTTAGTGTCTATATAAAGCAACATCCATTTGACACCAGGGATCTAGACATTTAGCTCAGTGTTTGGTTTTGTGGTTACATCAGGATAACTTAGATGTACTGATGCTACCAGCAGTCGCATGCAGCAGCCCAAACCCGAGAGTTATTCATTCCCAAAAATAGAGCCAATGCCAAAATAGATTCCCAAAATAGAGCCAATGACTCTTTTAGAGCAAATAGACTCCATTCCCAATATAGAGCCAATGACTCTATTAGAGCAAATAGACTCCATTCCCAAAGTAGAGCCAATGACTCCATTAGAGCAAATAGACTCCATTACCAAAATAGAGCCAATGACTCCATTAGAGCAAATATACTCCATTCCCAAAATAGATCCAATGACTCCATTAGAGCAAATATACTCCATTCCCAAAATAGAGCCAATGTTTTCTTTCCAGACATGTCGTAGGAGGCGACTAAGAAATCTTGATGATAGGTTGATAAGTTGTGGAAAAATCATCATTTTCACTGCATGTCTTGTCTCAATTTCTTAATTTTTTTGTCGGTTGTATACGGAATAATATGCCCACATTTTTTAACTTGTGAATATCAGGCTTGATTTCATATAACCACCGTGATGCAGAGATAAATAACAAGCAGAGTCTCCTAGAGATCATTCGATGTGCGCGCAACACACTGAGAGCAACCCCCCCCCCCCCTCAAGGGTCTTCCAGAGGAGAATGGGGCCTCTCAGATGTAAGGAATACTGTGTTATATGCGCCTTCAGAGAAAGTTCGTTTCGTAAATAATGTATGGCCTGTTTAGGTTAAAAATGTGGGCATATCATTCCGTAATGAAACATTTTGTCTTTTGTACAAGTTCCCCATGGATGACGAAGATATGCTAGCCGGCAAACATTACACCATTATTCTTTGTGACTTATCTAGATGGCGAACATTACACCCTTATTCTTTGTGACTTATCTAGATGGCGAACATTTCGCCATTATTCTTTGTGACTTATCTAGATGGCGAACATTACACCATTATTCTTTGTGACTTATCTAGATGGCGAACATTACACCATTATTCTTTGTGACTTATCTAGATGGCGAACATTTCGCCATTATTCTTTGTGACTTATCTAGATGGCGAACATTACACCATTATTCTTTTGTGACTTATCTAGATGGCAAACATTACACCATTATTCTTTGTGACTTATCTAGATGGCGAACATTACACCATTATTCTTTTGTGACTTATCTAGATGGCGAACATTACACCCGTATTATTGTTAACTTATCTACGTCCTGGGTGACTCCTAAATTTGCCTCCATAGGACAGAGATGTTTGAAGGACAGAGATGTTTGAGGGACAGAGATGTTTGAAGGACAGAGATGTTTGAGGGACAGAGATGTTTGAAGGACAGAGATGTTTGGAGAACTACTAGTGTTGATGTATCCAATACGGTATACAACTACATTGACGGCTTTTTGGTTTTATATAGTATTTGCATTTGATAACATTTTAATAATGTGTCCGCCCGTGTGTTGCCGGTGCCCGAAAGGGGAGCAAAGAATAGCAACACTGTTTACCTTCCATGCATGTCGTAAGAGGCGACTAAGGAGGTTATGGGATGGCGTTGGCTGCCCCATCCCATATAGGGTCAGTGACCCAAAGTCATGCTGAAGTCGGATGTGTCAGGCCGAAATGCGCAGATATCGCAGCAATGCTGTAAACCATGACACAACTCATTCCGTTCTCCGGACTACATCCTGCTAATCTGCAGAAGTTTGAGAACGAACACAGAAGAAGAAGAAGATGAATGTGTCGCTCAGTCGGCATAAGGTCTCAGCCTCGTCTCTTGATCCCACATTTCTGTGAATCTATATAGCAAAGGTGGTGAAAATACGTCCTGCTGGTAAAGTCCAGCTCCACAAGTCAATTTTAAAGGCGTTTCACGTTGATTGAACATAATATGCACAGAATTATGAGCTCAGGAAATATCGAATCACAAGATGTGGATCAATGCCAAAAGTGTTGATGAGAAAATGTGTACCTCCAAACTTGGATGGTATTAGCTCAAAAATATATTGTTCGCCGCCAACCTTCTTGGGAATCACTGGGTATTATGTCTTGAATCTACGGAGTTGCATATTGTGCGTGTGTGTGTGTGGTACTCTGTGTGATACTCTCAAAAACAGTTTGCTTCTCTGTTGCAATGTATCAGGGATCCTAAGCACAACGAAGCATTACAATATCTTTTGGGTACGATCTTATATCTAGGACCTACATAATCAGATGGAATTGAAAGTTTTAAAAAAAATCTGCGCCGATCCCATATTTTTAGTTATTAATGACGTCACGTATTGCCTTTTTAGCCCTAAATATAAAATGGCTTCCGTAATCGTAAGTTTGCTAGAGATGTACAATTATGTTACAGTCACAACGACGACAACCGGTTTCGGTGATCTTTGCGTAACACACTGAGAGGCTTCCCCCCCCCCATATTTCCCATCTCCTCGCCATTCACTAAGCGACCCATCCGTACAACTTTCCTAAAATAAATATCTCGACCTCGAACCACTGATCTGTAATTATAGACCTATTAGATAATTGTAATACTTTGCGGGGGGGGGGGGAATTGCTATATTTCGTATCACATTTCGTATAATAGGTAGTATAATATATCGAACCATGTTTTGTTTTTACTATCTTTGTTTTTATATTTTATAGGTTACGTATAAATAGACATCATTGATAAGATATAGTTAGTAATGAAGAATTGTTAAAAAATACACTTTTTGTTTCCTCTAAATCTTTCACAGCTACATATTTTTTTATATCAAGACAATAATCATAAACAGTGCCGTAGATAGGTCTTCGGTAAAAGGGGGAAGTTTACCTAAAAGAGGGATTTTTACTTAAAGATTTTACTTAAAAGAGGGATTTTTACTTAAAACAGGGAATTCAAGATCATTGGATATATCGATGGGGTCTTTGTTACCTCTAATATTTTATGGTAGTGTGTCCTGATATAACCTAATTGAACTTTGTCCGCTGGTTGAAAGGGGCACTCCTCTCCAAAAGATAGGCAAACTCATTAACTACCAAAAGAGGGAATTTTATTTAAAAGAGTGCGTTTATTTTCGTGGAATTTTTAGTAACTTTATTTTATAAAACCATTGGGGTGATAGGTTTTTCGCCTTGCTTGCTTGTACTAAATGTCATGTCCTGAGTTTCTAATGGGGAAGGTTTTTTAAATTACCAAACATTCCATCCTCTTATCTACGGACTCATTCCTACCGGACGTCCAACAGGAGATAGTCCACAGAACGGAGATGGGTTGTGTCGCCATTTTATTTGAACAAATAGCCTAACAAATCCGAACTTCTGCAGATAAAAGTGTATAAACAGAAAGCAGTAGACAAGCAGATTGAACATTTAAATTCAAGACCTCATTCTGATGCCTGAATTAATGGAAGAAATTAATGCACCTATATAAACTGCTGAGCTTAGGAACCTTATTGCAGTGAAAAAGAAAAATACAATATACCAGTAAAAAAATAGACAACCAAAAACACAAACCAATAGTATATTGAAGATAAGTGCACAACATGTAAGCTCTATAAGTGGAAATATGATATGGAAAGTTGGAAAGATAACAATCTGTAAGAGTTATGACAAATGGAATGATACAAAAACAATGTGACAGTCACATCACGTACAACCATCAACCACTATAGATTTCATCTGTTTATTTAAGAACTATATTTTCGACACTTAAGACCGACGTGTTATGTACATTCATTGGGACAGGCAGAAGATAGCATCAGACAAGTATGTGATCCTACTTGCATTGATGGTGGGATGAGGGTGGGAGTGGATACCCACTACGCCTGCACTACGTAATGCCTTCTCTGTGATCATCACACTCCACAGAAGTTTTAAAGACAGAAATTCCGTTGGCGGTAGATGCAGAAGACAGGGAGCTCATTGACGATAACACTGCAGAAAATGATGTAATAATCGACACTGATGGGTCAGTCATTCCTTATCAATGATATGCTCGAATTTTTTTTCTGCACGGTTTTGTGGGAACACTGTCAAAGAATCCGGTGGGGGTTTTTTTCACTACAACCACGAGCAGTCGCACGACGGATAAAAGCTTTGATGGAATCACTGTCATGGCTGATATCATATGACTATTTTCATGCGCGCATGCTTAGTGATTCAATGAAGAGAGACGCAAAGTTGCAGCGGGAGTCGTACACCGACAATGGGTGGAGTTATTGTCATAATCTCTCAGAATGATTACTTTGATATTCGTGCCAAGACATGTTAAGGGTAATGAGCGTGCCGACACACTGACGAGCGTGGCTACAGTGTCAATATGTACTTCAATGGATTGATCTGACATAGTTAATGTGTTGAGACCGCGTCCGCTCAGAAGATTTTCCGAAAGTGTGAATCCTGGTTGCTCTCAATATTTGAGATTGGTGCAAAGAGAAGTAAAGACGTAAAGAGCACATAAAGAGAAATAATCGATATACGAAGAGGCTTATAAATCAGCATCAAACTGCATGCTACACTGATGGATTGCTTGTAACAGACAATTTTGGACTTGCTCGGTATGAGTTGTTGATAACCGGCAGTCATAACTCATTACTCATATTATTATAACACTCTGAATCGGTGACGGAGCTGCTGTGTAAATTCTCTGCTTCTGGCATTTAATTGTCTTCTTTATTTATTTATTTCCTCTTCTTGTATCGTTTCTCTGCTGTTACTGTTATGTCCCGTAGTCGTAACCTTCGATAACAGTTACCATGTTGTTCCGGCAGGCCGGCGTTGTGCTTGAACTAGTTACGGCACGGCATGAGTGGACGGAACAACAAAGAAACCTATAGCAAGGACCAGAGTTGTGCCCTGATGTCGACGTCTGTTTAAGTGGCATTTGAGTCGAAATACCACCGAGTCGGATGGCTGCTGGAACAGACGGCCGAGCACTTATGGGAATGCCACACGTACTGTGAGGCCAGTTTCTAATCAAGAACCAAGAATCAAGAACCAAGTACTGTTATGTGTCGCTGCATTGAATAACGATCGGTTTTCAGGCTATGGTACGCTTGGTCGCTGGATATAGTGTAATATTATGGCATCTCAGAATGTTAATAACTTCTTCAACCCATCGTCGTCCTTATCTTCCTCTTCCACTTAGTGTTTCCGTTATCATGTTGTATTATCTTGCTGCCGGTCAGTATCGGTCAATCATTTTCTTGTTTTAGTAAATTTGACTCCCAGAAGGTCTCACCAAGGACCACCAGACCAATCACCGTGCAACAGTAAAATACAGTGATAAAATACTTAACATCCATTGGTGGGATAAAATACCAGATATTGAAGTAATGATGTAATCTAAATCTTCAAGGATACATACAATGTTGATGAAGGGGCAGACGCGCTGGACAGGACACATGATCCGCATGAAAGATGAGAGTCTACCAAAATAGTTCTTATATGGAGAACCCTAGACTGGCTCCTGCAATGCGGGAGGGCAGAAAGGGCGTTTTAAAGACAATCTTAGGATATTACTGACTCACTTCAAGATGGACACAAATTCATGGGAGAGTCTTGTACAACACAGATCCGACTGGCGTGGCAGAATGAAGATTGATGCGGCAACTGCAGAGAGTCTCCTGCATGGTTCTGCGCAACAGAAACGCGCTTGAAGATAGCCAAGAGCTACTTAATGTCCCACAAAATTCTCCCACACATTCTAAGAGTGTGGTAGGCATTTACGGGCACGCATAGGACTCTTTAGTCATAGTCGAACGCACAGCAGGCATCATCATCTTAATCATCATACTAGTTGAGCTTAATGGTCATTGTCGATTATGACAGACAAACAATATAGATTGAAATTTGCCTCTTGTGAAAGCCCCCACAGGCCCGTAAATAAGGGGATGGATTTGGGGTGCTCAACCGCTTCCCCTTGCAAATTTGAATATGACTTTTAACACAGGGTACCTAAAGTCGGTAAAAACCCTTCCCTTTGCAATTTTTCACATAAATGTCTTCTATGCATTATAATTTTCCGTCAAATAGTGGCACTTACGAATTATGTGGGTTATTTGTGTAAAACCACCTCCTTATGTTATAATGGACCTCTTAACCCTTCCCCACCACCGGTTAATTAAATTATTGAATTAACCTTGATTCATCTCTGTGGCGGGGAGGTACAGAGCGCGTCCAAGTTCAAACCCCGACGCAAGCAACTGTGCGTCTACACCGGTCAGAAAGCAATGGCAGCCTAGTGATAATATTTATATTGCCTAGAAAATCACAACAGTAAAAAAATATTGGGCTGATCTCTACGACCCGAATAGGGTAGGTCACTATTAAAAACCAAAAACCTAGAACTGAGAAAAAATACTAACTCAGTTAAACCAAATAGTCTACATATCGCCAAGTGGTCAACGGTGCCTTGACTTCTAGCTCAGAGTGCAAATAGTATAGCCGCTATCTGCTTTTCAGGTATGTCATAGGAGGTGATCAAGGAATGTTGGGATATAGCAACCTATCACACGTGAAAAAGGCGATCAAGGAATGTTGGGATATGGCAACCTATCACACGTGAAAAAAAAGGCGATCAAGGAATGTTGGGATATGGTAACCTATCACATGTGAAAAAAATCATAATAGTCACTGCATATCTTGTATCATATTCTTGCTTTTGCCTTCAAATAAATTATCGCCATGGATGTCGAAGATATGCAGGTCAATGAAAATTGCACCTTCGCCTGTTTGTGACACACTCCTAGCTGATCTTAAATATTAGATGTACCATCACAGCGGATGGGTCAAGAAATCTGGCAGAAGAATGATAAAATACTTGACCCAGAAGTGTGTACTGCTGATTGTATACTCGCTCCTGTCCGAGTGTTCTCTCTGCTACACAACTTAGAACAATCTGTCTGAAAGGATATATGTTGTCAAGAGCTACCTGCTCACAGCTAAAGGGGTTATTTCATCACCATCACATCTCCCAGTTGTGACTGACAGATTGACACCCCCCCTCTCCCCTTGCGAAAACATCGTGCGGGAGCCTCTGCCTGAAAATTAAGTATTTGCTAAAATGTACGCTTGCTGTACTGTCGAGGGTGGAAGAAGCAGAGGAGAACCAAATAAAGACATGGATAGACAACATCAAGGAATGGACAGGGCAAGATATTTCCACACATCCGCATCGCTGAGGATATAATTCGCTAGAGGACTCTGTGTGCTGAAGCATCCAATGTGGTACCCCTACGACCCTGAAAGGTTACGGGTTTATTATTTATTGATAGATGCTTGCTGTTCAAGGACAGCTAAGAAGCCATCAAATTACGCACTTTCTAATTGTTGTTTTCAAACTCTCTTCCCAGCGTACATACTTCGATCTGTATCCATAACAACACACAAGAACAATATCAACATTGTTCTGACTTCCCCATACAGTACGACACTACCTAGAGAAAAGTATGAGATTTATTATACACTCACACTTCTATGCTATACGTATCTCAGGGAAGATAATCACAAGCAAACTCCGACCTGGTCACCGCTGAAAATCTTGCCAAGCTCTGTTGTATTATCAAATTGTTCCAAGTCTCGAGAAGAGATTCAGCTTTATTACAGTCCAACTGTAAGTATATTAACGCCTTCATATGTATATATATATATATATATATATATATATATATATATATATATATATATATATATATATATATATATATATATTCATATGTACACACACGTGTGTGTGCGTGTGTGTGTGTGTGTGTGTGTCTGCTTGTGCGCGTACATGTGTTTGTGTGTGCATAAACAACAAGGGTGGTCAACCATAGTAAGTATCTTACAGTCTTTCCAAACGAGAGTTTGGGACTTATTGAACAACTCATTTGTCCAGAGCATTCATGGATATACTGCCCTGGTCATGCTGGGGTCAGAGAAAACGAGAGAGAGTCTACAAGTATTAAGGCCAGAATTCCGTAAATTG